>JAJJHY010008789.1:16090289-16257087 GCA_021224005.1 Drosophila setifemur
ATTGTATAAATTAAACATCAATTAAATACTTTAATTTAGTTTTAATGCTATTTCAAGAATTTTATTTGATCGTCTTTAACTTTTTCCCTGCCACTGTGCACATAATTAAGATGTGTGAGCAACTACTGGAAACCTTAAAGCTCAACTGGTTCCGACACCTTGTGCCTCTTCCATATCGGAAATAAGTCTCAGCCAAGCCAAGTCTTATCAATCGCCAGCACTTACACTTACAATGCAAAACCCAGACGGATAGAGTGACTGCCTGAACCTTGGGCATATCATCGCCCACCAAGTTCAGGCCGCCCGCAAAGCTTTGTGGTTTTAGGCGATGACGACGACGCCTCCGCTGGATTCACAACTGGATTAGTCGGACTTGAACCGTTCGCAATGCCTCATCAACTGCGGCAGAACCTGTTGTTGCCGGTGCCATCCACGGTGGGTATGCACGATCCTCGCACCCATCTGCGCCACCTGCCCCAGCCCTACAGTCCGGCCCAAACTCCGCTGAGCCGGGAGAAGGACTTTGCCCCGCAGGTGCGTTACAACCTGGAACTGCCACGCCAGCACAAGTTCCGGCCCTGCAAGGTCATCTTCGTGGGTGACTGTGCCGTGGGCAAAACTGCCATTGTCAATCGGTGAGTTTTAGAAATCAAGATTCCTCAATTTCCGAATATTATTTATTTTTTGTTACAGTTTTTGCTTTGACAAATTCCAGTCGAATTATAAGGCCACCATTGGTGTGGACTTTGAGCTGGAGAACTTCAGCATACTGGGTCACAACTATAGTCTGGAAATGTGAGTTATCAGAGGGATTGTATATATATATATATTAATTTAGATATAATTTTTGCTACATTTTCAGGTGGGACACAGCTGGTCAGGAGCGTTTCAAATGCATAGCTGGAGCCTACTATCGCAATGCGAGTGGTAAGTTAGTGGTAACTTTGATTACTTATTTTATTTTTATCATTATTTTTTTAGTGATAGTCGTAACGTATGACATGACCAAGCGGGATACCCTGGAATCGGCCAAAAAGTGGCTGACCAGCGCACTTAACTACAATCCACATCAAAGACCTTTGGTCTTTCTAGTGGGCACAAAAGCGGATCTCTTGGTAAAGTAAAAAACAGAAATTAAAGTTTAAGTTTAACCACTAAACTTGCAGACCAAAGAGGACTTTGTACGCATGGAGCGATTGGCGGGAGTTGCTGCCGCCGAACTCCGTGCGGAATATTGGTCCGTGTCGGCGCGATCCGGTTTTAAAGTCACGGAACTATTTCAACGGATTGCCGGTTTGGCCTTCGAGGAGGCGGTGAAACAGCAATTGGGTAATCCCAAGACCACAATCCAGGATGAGGCGACTGAGTCACCAGTTAAATCGCAAACATTTGGTAAATGCTCATATATTTATTTAACTTAATTTATGAATTTATTTCAAAATATTATTTGCAGATTTACGAAGCTATTTTAGTCGATTTTCACCTAGAAAAAGTAGTTGTGCTTGTTAGTGCTTACAGTTTTTACTATTATTGTAAGTTCAGTTAAGATATTTTACTAAAAGTATAAAACTATTAACTTATTTCTGTGCTGCCTAACAATAATGAATTGAATACCAAATATTAAATTCAATAAATGACACTTTATTATAATTTTACATAACGCAATACTGAATATTTTTCAAATAAAAACAAACTTTCATAAATATATATAATTCACAATTTATTTAAATATTTGAAATTACCTTTAAGGCATTACCATTCATTTTAACAGCTTCCAAAATGTTAAGTCAACTTAACGTCCAGGCTGTTAAGTGCACCAGTTGGTGCTGTTAAGTGCAACAGTGCGTGCTGTTAAGCGCCCCAATAAGTGCTGTTAAGCGCTTTAGTTGTCAAAACCTGCATCCGCTTTTTGACAACTGCCCCTCAGTTTTCCTTTTCATTTCTTTTTCTCGTAGAAATGCCACCCAAAAAGCCAACCGAGAAATCCGGTAAGGGTTTTTCATACAAAAACTAACCAAAAATGCGTGAATTGATCAGCTAAGGCAAGGCGAAAGCCAGGGGAATACGTGGATATACTAAAGTGCCCGTGAAATCGTGAATTTATGGAGAAAATGTGTTGGAATTGCAAACCATGTTTGGAGCCACGTGCATGTGGATATTTAAATGAGTGAAGGAGTTGCTTTATTGAAGTTAAATGGAATGATTTTGTAATTATAGTGTTTGCTAATAGAAATTAGTTAATGGCTTAAAGTGTGGTAGTAAGCAAAAATATGAGTTGCTCATCGTTCAGGCCTAACCTAACTCTTTGCGTCTGTTTTGGTTTACTGAAGTTAACTCGCAGGAAATCTGGAAGTGCTTTCCAACGGGATTTGTTTAAAGCCAAAGACGCTTTGCTGATCGTTCATTCATAACCTTTATCCTTGTGAACTTCATTATCCCGTTTACTAAATTTGGATTTTTGTTGATTTTTAATCTAGCGGCCAAGGCCGGCGACAAGAAGCCAGAGCAGAAGAAGGCTGCTGCGGCTCCCGCTGCCGGCAAGAAGGAGGCTGCTCCTTCTGCTGCCAAGCCTGCGGCTGCTCCGGCCAAGAAGGCTGCTCCGGCTGCGGCCAAGAAGCCTGCCTCGGCTGCCGCCAAGAAGCCCACTACTGCTGCCACCAAGAAGCCAGTGGTGAAGAAGACTGTGTCCACCAAGGCCAAGTCCGCCAAGGATGCCAAGAAGAAGTTGGTTGCCGGCAAGAAGCCCCAGTCCGTGCTGGCCAAGCTCTCTGCCAAGGCTCGTTTGGCCGCCAAGGCCAAGAAGGGTGTGAAGCCCGGAGCCAAGCCCTCCAAGGGAACCGCCAAGGCTAAGGCTGTTGCTCTGCTGAACGCCAAGTCGGTCCAGAAGAAGGTGGGTAGCGGGGAGACCAACTTAATATCCATAACAAAAATATCCACCAATGCTGGACAAGGCTTTAACTAATCCTCACTTTTCTCCTCATCCCCTAGATCATCAAGGGCGCTTTCGGCACCCGCACGAGGAAGGTGCGCACCAATGTGCACTTCCGTCGCCCCAACACCCTGAAGCTGCCCAGGAACCCCAAGTACCCGAGGAAATCGGTGCCTACTAGGAACCGCATGGACGCCTACAACATCATCAAGTACCCGCTCACCACTGAGGCGGCGATGAAGAAGATTGAGGACAACAACACCCTGGTCTTCCTCACCCACCTGCGCGCCAACAAGAACCACGTGCGTGCTGCTGTGCGCAAGCTCTACGACATCAAGGTGGCCAAGGTCAATGTGCTCATCCGGCCCGATGGCCAGAAGAAGGCCTATGTCCGCCTGGCGCGCGACTACGATGCCCTGGACATTGCCAACAAGATCGGCATCATATAAGCGGTGAAGCGGAAAGTGGAAGTGTGTGGGATGTGCATCGCGTTCTGCATTTTTCTATCAACAAAATATTGCTAAGCTGACACGTTAGAGCGAGGATGAACTTTTCAAAGTTGTCTGGGTATAATAAAAACCACTCAAAAAACAGCGATAAGTATTTGATTTCAAAGGGGGATTTTTTAATGTTTTTCTTACAGGAAAAGAAATGAGGAAACCCTTTTACTGAAGGTAAGTTTTGAATAATGATGAGTACATCCCCAATATTAACATGATTTCTACTTTTCTCGCAGATATTTCTGAAGGATCTCGCAGTTTAACTCTCCGGATCAAAGGTAATTATTCATTTGTTATTCAGTAATTCTAAATTATTTTAGCTGATGATATATTGAGTGGGAATCTCATTGAGCTTCAGTCATTCGTTGCTTTGAAAACAACTTTAATCTCCAACTGATTAGAACAATATATTGAAGAACGAATTCGTGCAAATACAATAGACTAACCAAGTCATTCTTTTATTTCTTTCAGTTCTCACCAAGCGTATCTGGATTAATATATACTTCTCTAAAAGGTGTGTATCATTTTAGTATTTTATATTTAAGTTTCATTACTTTATGATGATAATTCCGTGGGAATCTCATTGAGCTTCAGTCATTCGTTGCTTTGAAATCAATTTTAATCTACAACTGATCTTTATACCAAAAGTATTTAATCTTATATTTTATGAAATCATAACTAATGATTGTTCCTTTCTATTTTTACAGATACGGTCTTCTTCACAAACCTATATTTATATGTATATTATCTACCAAATAAAAAATTCGAAACATTAAATACAATATAATAGTTTTTATTGCTCCAACTTTTAATATCTCCTAAATTGCTTCCTAAACTTGTCATAGTGGTAATCATCTGTGGCCCTTTTGACGCCATTGGGATTGGACTGATGCTGAGAGGACTTGTTGCCCTCTTTCTCCTCTCTTTTGCGACGCCGTTGATCGCTGTTGTCTTCGATGTTGACTGGAAATATTAAGAGTTTTAGTATTTGTGATAAATGATTACATTAAAGCTTCAACTCACATCTATTGTGCTGCATAAAGTTGACAGCCATATTGGTGGGCACGAACTGCGAGGGACCGTCTTTTTTGTTTTTGGCATCTTGCAACAGCTTCTGTTTGGCATCCTCCGTGGCCTCGATGTTGCGTATCTTGGCGTGAATGCCCAGATCCACCTCGGGAATACCATTGAGCATCTGGTTGGACAGCATCTCCTCGGAACGGTGCGTGGAGGACTGTCTCAGGTGATCGGGAAGGGCGTACAGAGCAGCATCCTCGGGCGTCAGGTACTTGTTCACATCGCCGTCGTCATCTGCTGCGGCATCGCTTCCGCCCCCCTTCCGCTTCTGCAGCTCCTGCTCGATGTACTTCATCATTTCCTCGTCCTCATCCCGCTTGTTCGTCTCCGCGGAAAACTGAGTGCCAATGCCCACGTCGTAGGGATCGTCCACCTCCTTCATCTTTCCAGACTTTAGAGTTTGCATATTCACTAGTCCTCCGGTCTTCACATTAAACGGATCCTTGATAGCCAGCTCCTCCTCGGGAGCGATTTTCTTGCCAATGGCCAGACCCACCAAGCTGACGCCGTTTGGACGCTGTCTGAGTCTCTGGCGCCCCTTGATCTCATCCAGGGTAAGTCTTAAAGAATATATATTAATAAATAACATTTTATAACGATTTTATTAGCTCACTGTTCTTCCTTTTCCCCGTCATCTGAGTTTTTGCGTTGCCTTAGGTTTTTACGGCCGGTTTTCTTAAACACAACTTTGGTGGAGCCCTCAGCTTTGATATCTTCCGTATCGCTCATTTTAATATTTCTTATAAATTTCTATAGTTCATGAAAACAAAGTTGTTTACGTTTGGCGTGCACGTTATCGCTATCGAAATCGGCTCAATAGTTATCGGTCTGGCAGCTCCAGCTTAAAAATATAAATTAAACCAGTATTGTATTTATTATATTTACTTTTTAAAATATAGTGAAAAGAAAAACCAATTCCATTATTTCAAGTCTGTAATTCTTTATTTCATAAAAATAAATCAATTTGTTTACGTTTGGCGTGCACGTTATCGAAGACGGCTCAAAAGTTGTCGGCTTGTCAAATTAAGATGACAAATAAGTATTAATTTGTAATATTCTATATTTAATTCTAATTTGTGCCATAGTACCATTAAATACATTTGTATCCATAAGTTCATGAATAAATTTGAATTTTTAAACTCGGTCAACAATCTGGTCCGCTCTCCATTTCGATAGACCAACTGCATTGATTTTGGCAACTTATCCCATCCCTAGCAAGCAGCGGCATTCTTTTGCAGGAATTTCGCACATATTTTCACAGAAAAACTGGGAAAAAGAGAGGAAACCCAGCAAAAAGTAACCCAGCGCTTGGCCCACAGCGCTTTAGTAGCGAAGACACTGGTGAGTTAACGGTAAACGCAATTTACCCCAACCATTTAAGACAGCATTGCAACTTAAATCGATTTTGTGTGCTTGCGAAATTTGCAGCTTGGAGTGGAGCAGCGAAAGTGGCAGCCCCCCTGGGAGCTTGGCTAATGGTCTAGTGGGAAATCAGGATCACCACACCTCACCATGTACAACGGTATTGGACTGAACACACCCCGTGGTTCCGGGACCAATGGACACGTTCAGCGGAACTGGGCTTTTGTGAGACCCGGGAAAAAGGACAAGGATTACCGTGCCGAGGATGACACCAAAAAGCTGGACGCCCAGCTTAACAGGCCGCCCAACAAGGAGATACTCGATCACGATCGCAAGCGCAAGATCGAAGTCAAGTGTTTGGAGTTCGAGGAAATTCTCGAGAAGCAGGGGTGAGATATTACAGAGGGGATAATATAACGTGTATGGGATAATAATGTGAAGGGGATATTATTACTATTGTGGGATGTTATAATATGGGTGGATTTATTATAATACGGATGGGATATTGCCTCGTTTGGAGTATACGATAGCCAACATTTAATTTATTTTAACAAACAAAAATAGCCAAGTTCTTGAAACACGTTTAAGGTGCAAAGTAAACAACGAGACCAGCTGCATATTTGATTCCACGCCATGTATAAACACGAATTTTGACAATCGGACTCTCCAAACCCGAGATATGCAATTTCCCGTTATTTCTTGCACACACCTCGCAATTGCAATGCGGTTATATAATGCCGGTTGGGTGCGGGCCTGATGTGGTGTCTGTTGCTTCGGCTGCTGTTTATGTTTCCTTGGCACGCTCTGTTTATATTGGCGCCTGGTAGCTGCTTCTCTTCTTTGCCATTTGAAATAAAAATAAAAAAAATAGAGAGCGACGCACACGCGCCGAAATGAACAATGAACAACCCCCAGCCCGGTCTGGTGAGCCACCCTTAAGCTCTCCCCCTCCAGACAGGCCACACATGTGGCCCGAAACTGGCCGAGTCGGTGGTGAAAAAGTGCATTTCAGTTGTAGAGATTATTTAGAGTGGACGACATCCGCACCTCAAAGCGGTCGGACTGAAAACCTACTACTTTCTAGTCAAAAGAGATTTTAAAAACCTCGCCAGTCCGTTAAAAATAAAAACTCCATATTTTAAACTATTCTCAAAGGTTACTATAAGATTTTGCCATTATCATAAGACCCCTGAAAAATCTAATAGATTTTATAATTAATTATTCACAGCCGTACACCGGAGGAGATCAAGACGCATGTGGACTCTTTCCGTCAGAAGTTGATGGGCCAAGGAAAAACGGATCTTGCCAAGGATGAATTCGGACGCGTAGCGTGAGTAGCTCTTATTTAATAGCGCCTTATGTAATTTACAAATAAAAACGTGCGAGCCTCCGTTGAGAAATCAATAAAGCGTTTAAGCCCAGAACGTGGAAATCTCGGCCAGCTCTCGACAGCTGTAAACCGCACATATGCGCCGACGCAATGCCCAACCCAGAGACACCCTTTTCCGGGCACTCTGGCCCAGACACCAATCACCATCGAGGAGTGGTAGAGAAAATGCTGCTGCAAAGATTTTTCCGGGATGCGCTCAGTCACTTCAAGTCTTCCAAAGCCAAAGCAACTCAGGAAACCGCCTCGTAGCATCTAAAGAAATATTTTATAAACAGAAATACATAAATCCAATTAATCTGTATTAGAACGAAGGACTAAATAAGAGCCAACAAAGGAATGACCATTTGGCCGAGCAAGAATCGTGGCAGGTGGCACGAAATGTGTCTGATAAGCGCAGCTGGAAAATAGCTGGAAAAATCAATAAATGCCCGACGAGGAGCCATTGCCTAGGAATACAAAACTGAAAACTGTATAATATATGATTTAAAATACTAAGAGGAGGCAGCCCTTCAAGTGTGCCAAAGGAGAAGTGGAAAAAGAAATCGAAATGCATATGCTGATGAAGGGAAACTCTCTAAAGGCGATGGTGGTGGTGTTGGTGGTGGCTTCTGGCCCATGGAACACCCCTAAATCAGCTTTACAACCCGCTGCCCAGCCGTGGATTAAGCGCTCACATAGTTCTTTGTACTATTCTAGTGGTTGTTGCAAGTGTTAAGTGGAGTGGAATGGAGAGGAGTGGATCCCCCCATTAAAATGGTATCAAGGCGGCTAAAGCACAGAGACAAAATGCAAACTTGATACCCAAACCAAAACGAATGCAACAAATCACTAAATAAGTCTTCCAAACCTAGCAAATAATTAGTTTAAGTCGGAAAGTGGAGTTAGCAAGTGCGCAAAGTTGCAACAAGCGGAGTTTAATATATATATTTGTCTATCCAACGTCTTCCACAACGAAAAGGATACCAAAAAAAAAATATACAAATAATATTCATTAAAATGTAACCCAGAGAGAAACCTTAAAAATTATAATCCATCGTCTTCCAATTAAAATCGATGAAATATTAACCAAAGCCATATAAAAAAACTATTTTTGTACCTATATAAAAAAAAAAGTATTCAAGAAATCCACTGTCTTCCTTATGCATAGATCTATAAAGTTTTATTTACAAACATAGCTGTGGAAATATATATGTATAAATCGCGAAACTTAATAAATATATGTACAATTTGATACTGTACTAGCAAAACTGAGTATAATCCACTGTCTTCCGTTGTGGAAATTACCATATTTTTATAAAAAAAACAAACCAACAAAATAAAATAATAAAATTTAAATAAATAATAAAAGTAATCCACGGTCTTCCTTTATGTGGAATAAATGTATTTTTTTAATCGTAAATAATACAACATCCATCAAGTGTAATTTATTTAAATCTTAAATAATAATTTAGTTAAAAATAATTGCTTTAAACAAAAACCAAACGAGTAAACAAATAATTATAATATTAAATTAAAGTGCGAGCATATTTAATACAACAAAACACAGAATATTAGTACAATATTCAAATGATTAAAATTATAAAAAATATAATTATTTTAAATAATAAAATCGCTAATTCATTAAAATCATTAGCGGAATCCATATAAACAATTAAAAAGTAATGAGAAAGTTTTTATAAAGTGCAAACATAAAATAAATTTTAAAAAATACGAAAATCGCCATAAATATTCTTTAAACTACAAAAACTTTATAATGCAATTTTATAAAAGTGCAAAAGGAAATTTAAAGTCTTAACACATTTTTAAAATCATATAACATTTTGACATTTATATGAAAATCGCAAAACATTATGCCTTTAACTATATATGCCAGCTCGGGTTTCTTGTATTTTATATATAAACCTAATATTAAACAAGCAATTAACCTAAAAACGTTATAAAAACCTATTAATCAGAACCATTTAACCAGAAAGTTAAACTATCTAAGGGGGATCCAAAAACTAAAAGGCAACAATGCTCTCCTCGGAGATCTACAGCAACACCACAGCAACAGCCATGTCCACATCCACATCTGTCTCCTCTTCGGCAACAGCAGCGGGAACCGCAATGGAGGCCTTGGCTGCCGCAATAGCCACCGCATCCACCACAACGGCAACAGCAACCACGACAACGACCCAGGTGGTGAAAATAAAGAAACGCCGCAAGCGACGCAAACGCGCAGGTCACGCAATCTCCTCCAACTGCTCCACCAACACCAAAAGCACCACCATTGCCACCCCCAACACCTCGAAGACCGAGAGCATCCCGATCGGGGGAAGCCCAGTCACTTCTGGAGGTAGGAAGTGCAAGGCACCCTATTTTCAGCACGACAACCGGGAATACCTGGCCAAATACGAGAGCTTCCGCCTCACGCACACTCTGAACTATGCGGCGGTTGCCCGGAAATTCAAACCTTTGCGGCCGGCGTTGGCAAGCGGCGCCAACAAGACCAGGCGACCAGGAGTTTCGAAAAGGAATCCTCCTGACTGCGCCTGCGCCTGCCAGCAAAAAGAGAAAAATCCGGAACCGGCAAAGGCCATGGTACTTAAGACCGGCCAAAGGCGAACAGCTGAGCTGGAGTTGCCTCCTCCTCCCGTAACCTGCTCTAAAATTAATATCGATGGGCGTGTTTTGCTGGAGCTGCTGAGGCACTCCTCGAGCAGCCTGCTGGAGACACTGCTGGGCGCCGGCAGTGCTGTGGGCATGAGGTAGTCAAATGAAGATCTATTAACAATTAAAGAAGCTAAAACTTCATGAATAAATTTTCCTTAATTTGCTTGAGAGGTGAATATTATTTCAACCCTAATATCTTTACTCTTTCCATTTGCAGTGCTCGAGACACCCATCAAATAGCCGAGGCTCAGCAGCAGAAGAACGCCAAACTGCGCGAGGCCTTTAACATATCCGAGTACTTTGTAGAGGGCAGCAGCTTTGACGGGGATCGCAAGGCGAAGGAAGAACTGGCCAAAAGCGTGGCTCTCCAAAAGGAACTGGACGCCCAGCGCGAAAGCCTGGCAGCTGCAGCGGCGGCTGCCCAGGCTGCTGGGAGGGACAAGGACACTGGCAAGCGGTATGCCCTGGTGCGAACGCCATCCCGGGAGAGGGATGGAAAGGAGGCAGCCAACTCCAGTGGTGATGAGCGCGAGCATGTGTCCAAGTCGGACAAGAAAAAGCGCAAGAAGCGCGCCAGAGAGAGGTGTGTTTATAGGAACAAAATAAATAGTTGTTCAATTAATGTGACATCCGTTTGATCTTCCAGTTCGGCTAGTCCTGAGCGCAAGAAGGACAAGAAGAAGAAGTCCAAGAAGCACAAGAAAGAAAGGTAAGCCCTGGACTGGCATTCCAAAAAAAAACCCAAACCTAGCCTTCAACCGTAGCTCTGTGTTTGTTTTCTGTTTTGGCTCTTTCTTTGGACTATCCAGTCATGATTTTTGGTTGTTACCTCTCCTACTTATCATACATAGTAAACTCTGTACACACATCCGCTTAGAGCGGGAACCAAAAAATAACAAAACCAACTGATACTTTGTAACTATCAATCAACTGCTTAATACATTTTGTTTTTCGTCTCTACTCCTTCTTTTACATTGCATTTGAAACCACAAAAGGGACTCATATGAGAAAGAAAGTAAAAAGAAGCGAAAAGTTATGTACAAATGACTCACACACTTAGTTTTAATCAACCGACAACCTTAAGAACCAATTAAGTGAATAAACCAAAACAATACAAAAATGTTTCAAATGCCTTTCTGCAATATATATATATATACATAAAATACTTTCGTTATCCAAGACAATCTTTTATTTGAATCCAATGCGTGTGCAGCGAGAGTGAGTAGAGTGATCAGGGATCTAAGTATGTACACTTCCAACTCCACACATGACACACCACACAAACCACGAAACACTAATCACTCAATCCAAGCTCACAGATAAATCCCCCACCACAATATTTATCCATTCACATTTTCCCCCAAAATAAAAAAAATAAAAAACTCTGCCCGGCGGTAAGTAATAATTCGATTCTACCAACTATTAAACCCTAGACATTGCATTGCCAAAACAAAACATGAAAACCAGTAACTGAATTACCAGAATACAAATACAAATACGATAAAGTTAAGAGGTCTTTCTGTGTGTTTTGCAAAGAATTAAAAGCGAATTACTTTCTCATCTTTCTTTCTATTGTTATGATTACCTTCTATAATATTAAGATGCAATGCATTTTGCGCAGTTTTCGATGAAGGTAAAGCACTCAACCACAAGTTAACCAAATTCTAAAATGCTGCTGCCTCCGATCTGTGTGTTGTAGCAAGCACCAAAAAATCAATAAAAAAATATATTTAAACACGCTCTCTTCCACATAGAAACCATATAATCCTTGAAGGGATCAACCCATGCTAATCCCAATACACCCTTCTACTTGCAGTAAGTCGAAGAAGAAAAAGTCGCGCAAGCGCAGACACAGCGAAAGCGATCGGGACAGCGATAAGGACAGTGACCAGGAGGAGGAGGAGGATCCTGGCAGCAGCGACGAGGAGCGTCCTCGGGAGTCCACGAGGAGTGCGCGCAAAAAAGCCAAAAAGGACAAGGTATGCAAGGGCTGGGACCTAGGCTAGGGTTGCACCTAAGCTATCGGATAACTTGCCGGGGAGAAATCAGCCAGAAGAGATCCCGAAGACGCAGTCGCTATTTCTCTGACATAACCCCACATATACTATTACTATTGTAATCATCCAAAAAACTAACTACTAATTATTACCACGTTACAAACGGAAGTACTGCCTCTCTCTATATATTAACGTGTATATATATATATTATATATTATTACCTGTATATGATGATAACTCGTTTGACTTTTCGTTTCGTTGTTTCAATTGTTCACCAAATATTAAACATACGCCATTTCTTCTCTTGCTTATTTACTTCTTTTTCCACCAAATAAAACATTTAATAATAACGATTGACAAAAAACAAACAAACCGAAAAAAAGAATAACCAAGTACTGATAAATCCTACCTTATAAATACTAAAGCATACTTAATTAGTAAGCAAAAAAAATTACCAAAAAATCACCCACAAATATTGTAAAAGGTAAAAAGGCTTCAAACGCATTCACAATCTAGTATAACCTTTTGATTTCTTGATTCTGTGTTATATCCTATTTTAATACCAATAGTTGCCTAGAAGAAAATCATTATAACGAGGGTTTATCCACTTTCAAATTGTCTCAACTAACTTAATATTCAAGCTAAATAGTGGATGATCTCTCCCTGTTTTTGGTTTCAATTACGTCGTAACATTTATCATTTAAATGTAGTTTATTTTTCCAAACCAAAACCAATCCAAATTAGCTATTAAGTAAATTGAAGAACGAAAAGAAAATTTATATTTTGTTTACGAAAACCCTTGGCGCTTCATTGATATAGGATAGCTTTCAAAGGCTCTCTTGTAGTTTTGTAAGTACTTTCATTTGACTGTTTTCTTTAAGCTACTAATACCTAAAAAAAAAACCAACAACTACCATATGAAACTAGTGCGAAGGATATACATAGCTGATCCAATACAAAATCTAGAGAGCGAATGCTTGCGAAAGACTAAAAAGAACGCCGCCAAATTTAAGCACCAATCTCGAATCTCATGTTGTATCATATGTCATTAAAAAAAAAGAATGATCTCTAATGTTTGCCATTACTGCTAACAGTTAGACTCTTAGCAAGTGCTCCTAGATTTTTTCTTGTCCACTAACATCCCACACTTTTCTATTATGCAGAAAAAGCGCGACAAGAAGCTGAAAAAGAAGTCACGCGCCCGTGCCAGCTCCACGGATTCGGAGCGCTCAAAGTGAGTATACTTAATTTAATAATTAGTGTTCTGTACAATAATTTCTGTAATCCAATCTCATTTCTAGTTCTCCTCCGCGCAAGGACAAGAAAGCTGGGAAATCGCGAGGGGTAACGAACGCCGTAGAACCGCAGGACAAGCCCTCTAGGAGTCGCTCCCGTGAGCGTCGCAGGGATGCAAAGCCCCGGCCCAATGAATCCTCTGCCGACAGCCGGCGGCCCAAGTCCCGGGAACGATCAGCAGTCACTCCCCCACGTAGGGCAGATCCTGAAAAGACTCGCGAACGCTCAAAGGAGAGGCGAGAGCGATCAAAGGACAGGCAACGTTCCAAGGAGCGGCTGAGATCCAAGGACAGACACAGGTCAAAGGAAAGACAGCGATCAAAGGAGAGACAACGATCAAAGGAGAGGCAACGATCCAAGGAGAGGCCACGATCCAAGGAGCGACAACGATCCAAAGAGAGACAACGTTCCAAGGAGCGGCAGGAAAGACAAAAGTCCAAAGACAAGAAGCCATTGGTAGAGAAGAGACGCGAGAGGTCCAAGGATCGACAGAGGTCCAAGGAGCGAGAGCGGAAGCGCTCTGTGGAAAAGGACCGATCCAAAGTGCGTCCGCGCTCCAAGGAGCGGCAGGAGAAGGAGCGTAAGCGCTCCAAGGATCGCCAGCCCACGCCTGAACGCAAACGCTCCAAGGAGCGCGCATCCAAGTCCGCAAAATCCACCAAGGATGCCAGTTCGAAGAAGAAAGAGCGCTCCCCTTCCCAGTCGAATAGAAAACGAACGCCCGAAGAGTCCACAGAGGCTCCTCCAAAGAAGGCAACTGCACCGTTGGCCTTCAATCCTTTCAAGGCGGCCGAGGACACGGTCAACGATATTCTGGGCACCAAATCGGTGATGGTTGCTCTCGAGCAAACCAAACGGCAGCGAGCGGAATCCAGTTCCAGCTCGGAATCCGGCTCAGGATCGAGCAGTGAGTCCTCCGCCTCCAGGACGCCTTCGCCCAAGCCCACACCCAAGAAGCACCGCAAAAGGAGCAGCAGGACCCCGGATCAACCAAAGGAGATCAAGAAGGAAGTGAAAAAAGAGCGTTCCGGCTCTCCCCCGAAGTCCAAGTCAAAGAGCAAGGTGACCACACCGAGCCCCAAGACGGGGAAACATCGATCCCGTTCGAGTTCCTCAGACTTGCGCTACTCCCCTGCGGAAAGGCATCCCGAGCGCTACCAGGACATTATCAAGAAGAACAGGGAAGCTGCAAAACCAGCTCCCGTGGTGCGCCTCCGGGCCCAAAGTGATGACGGTAGCGAGTCTGGAGAAGGAGGAGGAGTGGATGGCGCTGCTCTGGAGGAATTCCAGCCCAGCAGACGAGATCGGGAGCGCGAAGAGCTGCAGGAGCTACGCATGCTGGAGCAGCTCAAGTCGGGCATTGCGGCCAAGGCCAAACAGAAGATCCGCACACCTGGATCCACCCGGGCGGAGGGAGGTAGCGAAGTAAGTGGCAGCGACTTGACCAAACGTAACTCGCTAAGCGAATTCCTTGTTGCTAACAACGTGACCGCTTTGATTAACCCACCACCAATGGCCCCAATAATGGCTAGCCCGGCTCCGGAGCCAGTGCAGCGCAGGGAGCACGCTCTGCTCCCGGACCCGGAACCGACGTATCCGCCCTTCGCGGAGCGCAGTCACCTGTCTGTGGAGGAGCTGAGGCTGAGGAAAAGAGACCAGGCCGGCACACCGCCCATTTGCAAGGCGCCGTATGTTGCGGCAAATGGCGAGGCCAGGAGTCCGACAGTGGGCATGGGTCACAAGATCCATCTGCAGCACCTGCACCACAGGCCGCCTCCACAGCACCAGCATCAGAATCAGCACCTGCCGCACCATATGCAGGCGGGCAACAAGCGTATCTTCCACAACCGCACGCTGAACAACCTGAACAATAACAACAACCCCAACAGCAGTAGACATAGTACTAACAATCCTCATGCATGTGGTGGTGGTATCGCTCATTCGAATCCCAACAGCAATAGCAACCACAACAACAACAACGGCGGATCTGGCTCCGGCAGCAGCAATCCCGGGATGCTGCCCTTTCTGGCTGGGACGCCCGGAACCTACAACCGCACCACCAACCGCCTCAACCACGGTCCTCTGCTGACCGCCACTCACTACAACATCTGCAAGAACCACCAGCATCAGCAGCAGATGCGGGGACTGGTCTTCAATCCGGCGGCGGCCTTGTTTGGGGCCGGGCCCAGGCATCCCGGCTTGCTAGCGCTGACCGGAGCTGGTCTCGGTCCGGGTGCTCCTCTTCTAGGGCATCCCGGGCCCAGGGGATTTAATGCCGCAGCGGCAGCGGCCGCGGCGGTGGCCGCAAATAGTATTAGCTATCACCATCATCACTCGCATCAGCATCAGCAGAAACCGAAAATCGTTATTAAGCCCTTCAAAATTCACGATCCACAGCCCCTCGTCGCAGCGCTCGCAGACAGCTCCCTCGTAGATGCCATCGTCTCCAAGGTCTCCACCGCCACGGTGGCAGCGGCGGAGAGTGCGGCTCGCCGGAGCAGGAGTCGCGAGCGTCGGAGCCGGACGAGGAGTCGCAGTCACAGTCGGCACAGTCGCAGCAAGCGGCGCAAGAGCGGGAGCCATCATCATCACCACTCGAGCAGTCGCTCCCGATCGTAAGTACCCATCTCTCGGATGAGGATTTGAAACAACTCCAACTCTTAACTTTTTTTATTAAATATTAAATATTTAATATGAACAACATTTGTAAGGATTGCAATTTTATATATAATATAATATATAATCAATTGGCATATTTCAATGTACAATAGTTAAGAGAATTATTTTGTATTGCACTTTAATTTAAAAAAAATAATTTGCTTTACATTATCCAAGCTATTGAGATTTATTTAAGATTTCATTGTGGGAATGCCTATAAGTGAGAAAGCAAAGTGCAATAAAGCAATTACTTTAAAATGATTTTCGAACTCTAAAACTTTTGCATCCCCGATTCGGGACTTATTATTAATTAGAAAGCCAACACTAAAAAACGTATTTTGTTTCCTCCAGGCGCTACAGCTCATCCAGCAGTCGCAGTGGCTCGCGCAGCTCCAGATCCCGCTCCGGCTCGCACTCGTCGCGCTCCAGCGGCTCCTCGCACAGCAGCTCCGGATCGGGCTCATCCTCCGCCAGCGGTTCAGGCGGATCCTCGCAGTCCGGATCACGCTCCCCCTCCATACCCAGACGTCGAGGCTCGCCCAGTTTCCTGGACAGACGACGCATAACGAGGTAGATACTCGTCTCCTCATGTTAATTTTCTTTGATTTTATCCTTATTTAATTCAAATATTTTCTTATTTAATTACTTTTCCGTTTCCTTGATTTCCGTAGCCGTCGATCGAAGCAGCGCAACTCAAGACGCTAGTTGATTGCCATTATATATCAATTATATCCACTTGATTTCACACTTTAATTTAAACAACCAACACGTACTGCCTGATTTTCGGCTTAAATGATTTTCTTTTATTTCAGCTGACTCAGGAATTTTTGATTTATGCATACATATATTTTGATTCCCTAATGCTCCAATATAATATATTATTGTAGCTATTTCTTGTGCTCGTAAAATGTATATCTTTTCTTTTTATCCCGTACTTTAGCAGCAAACAGCAGAAAATAAATTGTATGACCTCACCGATTTTATGGTTTCTTTAGAGGATTACCTTTTTGGTTTGATTTTTAGCCCACTTTTGTGTTGATTACGATTTCTTTTCAGTTTTGGTGAGTGATCGGAAATGATCGAATAACAATGATATCGAAATAATCGGGTTTTGTTGAATATTTTTGCAGCGCTCGAAAGCGGCCCATTCCGTACCATCACAAGGCGCCCAATGGAGAGGGTGGAGAGGTGGAGGATGCCTCCAGTTGCTGTTCGAGTTGCTTCAGCCGGGCCAGCAGTCCGGCGACGCCGCTTTGTACGCCCCTCCGTAGCAGCCGGAGTCCCTCGATGGCGGCCTTCTGATCGTTAACCGCGTCGCTGCGCAAAATGTGCGGCGAGCCCTGAGAGTCCCAGTCCTGAGGATCCCAGCCAAACCCCCAAATTCTAGTCAATCACGAACTAGTCAGTCAGACTCGTAGACCTTAAGAGATAGTTGTTATATGCCGCATTGAATTTGTTTAACATGTACACTTACACTATATAATTAGCCCTAAGTTCCTCTCGCCGACTCATCTGCCCATGAATTTACTAGCGAAATTATATATTTGTATTTGTAGCCTCACGATATTATCAGCCAACGATACTCGTTTGTAAGCCTCTGATCGATTATTTGCTAGTTCTAAGCTGCGTTTTAAACTAAATATATTATTTGTTGCCATCTCAAAAGGTTTCCTGTTTCCTTTATCCTGGCAGACGGGATTGTATCAGATGTTATTTGTTGTAAATTTGTTGTCTGTAAATTCCCAGAGAATTACGACTTCAACTTGATTAAATCTTCTATAAATACGTTTATTTTTAGTACGAAAATGTTACAAAAATACAAGGTTTCAACAACAGTCGATAAGGCGCCTCTCCCCAGGTTAGTTTAGCTTATCTTTCGGCATATACGAACTTTTTGCAACCCGCCGGAACGCAGCACCAGGCAGATAAAGAATGTCAAGCAGTTCGGCCGTAATCTAAATGCTAATCGGAATATTAAGCTAAGACAACACCATGTATGGGGTTTAAAGTCTCCGGGTCGCGGACGGAATGATCCTATTTGTTGGCCTTCTCTGCGGCCAGCTTGTCCTGGAAGCGACGACGCTTCTGGGCGATGTACACCACCCAGATGAACGAGATAATGGCCATGCTGATCGAACGGAACATGGGCGGCACATAAGCAAAGTTGAGATACACAAACAGGGACAAGTACTGCCAGTTGGCCTTCAGCAGGGGCCAGTACAGCTTCTCAACGTTCTTCAAGGCCGTTTGGGGGGATTTGCCCTAGAAGAGATGAGTTAGGAGAGGGTTATTGTTGGTTACTTTGGCAATTGAAAATGATAATTCAATACAATTATAATCAATTAATATTTTTGCCGGTTTTTTTTGTTAAGTTTTTCAATGTTTACATTGAGTTACACAAATCTTTGAGGGTTAAAGGAGGAGGAGGAGAGATCTCTCTGACAACCAATTTAGTGGGTTATGCTCACCTCAAACAAAGCCAGGAAGAACAGGGACAGCGCCTGGTAAACAGGAGCATACACCAAACGCTCGGATAGGAACAGGAAGAAGCGCCTGAAGCGCAAGTCATGGTTGAACAGTCGCTCCACCGTGGTATAGAAATAGTGTGGCACACTGCCTCCAAAGATCAGGCCAAAGAGTCCATAAGCGAAGACACTGTGCTGGTTCAGGGTCTTTGCCCCCGCCAAGCGCTGTGAGGTAACATTCGCCGAGGTGGCCAAAACGCACCTACCAAGTGGGAACCATTAGTCCGGATACTGATAAGGGTTTATTGTATGAGATTTACTTACGCCGTGATGGACTTGGTTCTAACCGGGTGGTTGAAGAGCTGCTCCAAGTAGGTGCCGAAGAGGGAGTACAGGGGCTTGGAGAGAACCATGCTGATGGAGTATTGTATCTACAGTGGAGTACCTGCAAACCAGAGGATGCACAAATGCCGGGTTAAAGTGCAAAGTGCAAATCACTTGACTGATAAGAATGGAAACCAAACTGGTTTCAATCTCCCCCCGAAAACGCACTCACCTAAGAAGTCCAAACGTCTTGACCGTCGATTATCAACTGAGCGTCTATATACCAACACCTATAGATATATATATATATAGGTATTAACTTTGTTAGTTTTTGTTTTTAGCCAATCTTTAGAAACTATCGTTGAGGGTCACTCTAATGCTGATTGGAGTTTATATGTTATCGATGTGTTTTCGGACTTATCGATAACATGAGCTAACTGGTCTCACTGAGCGTATTGTCATCCAATTAACTTCGCACTTAAAAAGAACTTTTCGGGAATAAAATAAACCGGTAACTGAAATGGAACTTCCGCCGTGTCCTCCCTCGCTGAAGTCCATCCAGCACTTCCTGAAACTGGCCCAGGAACACGATGCCCGAGATGTGGTCATAGCCTACTGGGCTAGGCTCTAGTAAGTATTTGTTTATTCCAGGAAAAGTCCATTTGATCCTCAATTAAAGCTTTTTTACCTCATTTATAGTGCCCTCCAGGTGGGTATGAAGGCCTCCACTCAGACGGGCGAGGAAACGAAATTGCTCTTGGGTAAGCGGAAAATCATGAAAATTTATTCCCACTATGACTCATCCGTGTTTTTGTTTTGTTTTGTTTTGATTGTATTTTTCTGCAGCCATTATGGACTGGCTGGAGCAGCTGAAGAAGACGCATGCGGACAATGAGGCGGTGACCAACGAGGTGGCTGCCCAGGCTCACATAGAGAACTATGCCCTTAAGCTGTTCCTCTATGCGGACAAGCAGGATCGCGAGGAAAACTTTGGCAAGTGAGTTGGACACACTACTGCTCTTAAAGGGGGAATCCCCGATTTATTGGATTTTAATTTCCTTCTAGGAACGTGGTGAAGGCCTTCTACTCCAGCGGAGTGCTTTATGATATACTCCAGACTTTTGGAGAGCTAAGCGAGGAGGCTGTGCACAATAGGAAGTATGCCAAGTGGAAGGCTGCCTACATACACAATTGCCTGAAGAACGGAGAGACGCCCATTCCGGGTCCCCTACCTGACGACGACGATGAGGCCGAGCTGGGCGGAGATGGTGAAGGAGAAAATGCTAATGCTTCCGATGATGCTCCGGCAGCACCACCTGCAGCTGCCCCTGCACCTGATCCAACCCTCTCCCCCTCAAACATCACACCTCCCACCGTGGAGGAGGTGCTGAACAATCCGGAAAAACTGCCCAGCCCGCCGGTGGAGGAGGAGAAGCCCGGTGGCTTCGAGCCCTATGTGCCCAACCCGGCTCAGCCCAATCCAGCCACGGCGGCCACCATTTACCAGCCGATTGTGCCCGTGGCCGGAGTGCAAATCACTCCGGACCAAATGATTACCGCCCAGAAGTATTGCAAGTACGCAGGAAGTGCTTTGAACTACGATGACGTCAATACGGCCATCGAGAACCTGCAGAAGGCTCTCAAGTTACTCAGCACTGGTTCCGAATAGGCCGAGGAACAGATATACATAAAAGATATATGTAATCCGTGCACAGTGTTAGCTTAGAGCACCCTTATGATAATCTCCCCCTTATAAATCACGCAATTAAAACTAAATTCATATTGACTGAGCTGGGATAATTAATTTTAAATATGTATGAGTTGTTCAAATTTATTAAAATTGTTTCTAAAAGTCGTACGACTACGTGTCCATTACGAGGACTTCATTTGATTACAAGTTTGATGTTCTTCTGGTCTTTGTGTCTTTATGCCGCAGCTCTACAGTTTTTAGTTACAATATAATAGGTAATTAATTTGGCACCCAAGTGAAAACACGAATTTCGATTTGTCTAGAATGTGAATGTTAATGTGATGCGATGGGTGAATGAATCCAGGAGCCAATCGTTGTGGAGCCCAACTTAAGGTGCTAAAACAAAGCTGAATCGGTGAGTAATGACTATGAGTATGTGAGGCATCTGTCTAATCCTGCTTGACACCGTTCGCCGGTGGCTGAGCGGTCGCCGTTGTCTCGTCCTGGAGGCGGGCGGTCTGGTACCAGACCACCAGCCGGCCGCCCAGCATGAAGGTGAACACCAGCGCCGGTCCGGAGCGCTCGAAGGGATCGCTGACCATCCAGTGCTGGTAGATGCCCAGCAGCATCAGCACCAGCAGCATCACATTGGCCGCATTTTTGACTTTATCTGCATGGGGAATATTTAATTTAATATCTCTCAAATTCATTAGTGTATCCTTCCACTTACGATAGGGAATCAGAGCCATGGCCAGGCCGCAGACAATCTCCAGGATGCCAACGGTGCGTCGATACCATTTCGAGGGGATCTTCACTCCGAACAAGGCCGTCAGCGGGAATACTTTGGCATACTTCACATACTCTGTGCGCTGCAATCGAGAGGGAAATCGTGTACAGGGATATAATTAATCATTGCCAGAAACAGAAACATATAGGGCAACCGAGAATCACCCCCAGGAGACGGATGGCAGAGCAGCCCGTTTATTTTTAATCAAAAACAAGCATGCTTTTTGTCGTTTGTCGAATATCTGTGTGTTTTTGCTGGCATAGTTGGCCCCAAGTGTTTGTGGTAATGCGAAGGTAATTGCATACAAGCCATGGGGAGGGAACAACAAACAAATACGAAATATTTCGAAATTAAAATGCCATCCCATGAGCAAAATAGAGATCCCAAAAAACATGGGTGGGGAGCGTAAAATGGCGCGTAACGAATGCAATGCCAATTTGAAATTATCAACAAATATGATGCATACATATTCGTTTTTTTTTTAAAGAGAGCAGGTAAAAATGATTTAAATACCTTTTAGAAGCATTTATTTATTGTTGTTATTGCAAAATGTTTTGCAAAGATTTCACAGTTAAATTTTAAATTTTTCAAAACATCTCGAAGAACATGAATATTGAAAGTAAAATGGCACGTAATAAATGCTATGCCAATTTAATATATACAAAAAATACAAACGAATATGTTCAATTGTTTAAAAGGGTGAACATCGAAATTATTAAAAATGTTCTCATAAACTTATTTTGAAAATCATGACAGTAAAATAACGATTAACAATTGCATACAAAGAGTGGAGATATCATTTTTGAAAATTTGTTAAATGTGTTTTCCAAATTGTTTTATCATCCAACCGAGGCACCCTACCATATTGTTGATATTTAAATCAAATTTAATTATTGGGAAACATTGAAGTACGTCATATTGGTTTTGGTAGGTGAAATTGTTTACATTGCTTGCGAAAAATGTATTTGGTAATGAAAACGAAATCATTGGGGCGTTTTTTTTTATAGAAAGTAAACAAGAAATTCCAAGCAACAGCTGTTCTATAAATCTTTGCCTATTCAGAGATATATAGTACATATACACATGTCCATCCTTTGTTTATAGGCATTCTAAACAATTTGCAAACCAAGGTGATAATGGTATTCGCTAATTTCCAAATGTTTACATTTACCTCAATTCCTAGTGCTCTAAATTGGTCATTCCTGTTCATTAGCGAATGCTTTTATGGATTGATGATAGCTTGATTTTAAATATATCAATATTATTTGTGTTTGGGTTACTACTGAATCGCACACTTTTCCTGAACTATATTATTTCTACTTTTTAATTGCACAAATTCAAGGGTGTATAGATTTCCTCCATCCTCTAAATAGCTTTTCCGAATTCATTAATTGGATTTATGCGTTCTGCTTTGACCAATCCGCTAACAATTTGGATAATAAAACATATACTTTTCCTGAAATATCTTTGAAGATCATTGCGTCTGCCGACATTTGAATGTCAGCGATTGGCATTGATGGGGTCGAGTTCAATGGCCATTAGTCAGTCATATTTACGAAGATCATTTGTTCTATTATGGGACGGACTACATCCCGATGCTTTTGCCTCATTTACATAAGAGCTTGGAGAGAAACATACTGCCTAAGTGCATATTCAGCATGAAGTGAAAAATCGATGGGCTAAACCACACCGCCCCTTCAGACTGGATTAACTGGGAGACACAGAAACTCCGGCTTTATCGATTTTCCCCAGCACTTACCAGGTCCTTGTAGAGATCCTTGCTGATGTGCGGCGTGAGCTTCAGAGTGCCCACAAATATGAAGAACAGGCCCAAGAGCACCGAGAGGCTCTTCAGCACAATCGTATTGGAGGCGGGCATCGCTATATCGATTTATGGGTGTAAACACTTGGATCCAGTATAGGTATATGTGTGGTATTTCCCGAGGGGATTCCGCGGGTTGGGAGTTCACTGGGCAGCCCCTATATCCTACAGAGCACCCTACAATAACACACACCGGTCGCTAATTTTAGACCAATCTCGCAGCTTTTTCGTGTCGAGCGGAAAAGTACGTGGACCAACAACAGCAACACCAACAACAAAAATTTGAAGAACCACAATCCCCGAATGTTTCGCAAATCGTATGTATAATTTTATGAATTCTTATTCCGCGGCGTTCCCTTCTATTTTCCTAGCTTTTTATATCATTTTTCCGTTTTTCCGACTTTCCGCTTTTCGGCTTTCAGTTTTTCGGCACTCAACGTTCGGCAAGAGACTGAGACCGAGGTTGCAAAGTTTATTTCGGCAGCATCCCAAGCGGGCAGAAAATCAATATATGCTCACATGCTCTCGTCACCACACCACACCGTCACAGTGCTTCCCGAACCCGAGTCCGACTGTTAGGCTGGGGCGCGGGGAGTGGGAGGAGAGAGGAGCGGAGAGCTGGCCCACCCCGGAGAGCATAATACGGAGGAACACGGTAGGCAGGGCAGCTGGACCGACGGCGGCTCTTTGGGTGGTGGTTGTTCCGAAACTGGCGCAATTAAGGCCAAAGACCCCGGCCAGCAACCCTTAAGGAGTCCCTGGTAAACCTTCATTAGGCGAACCAAGCACATGGGTTTGGTTGGGTTTTTAAAAAATATATGGTGCAAAAAAAATATTTTTCTAGCTAATTTGGGGGTTCCAAAAGTTAAATGGAATTGGTTCTCGAATAGTTATTTGCACTACTACTAATATCTATTATACAAATTTTTTAAAATTTTGTTATAAACCCCTATAAAATGTTGACAAACATAAGAGTATTCAATTTGTTTCACTTTAAAATATTTATTTAAAAAACTATTTGAATCGCTACTTAAACTAAATGATTTAAAATATGGGTCGTCAAACGAGGTTTTATTTTCGAATACAACTCCTACCAGCCCATAGGGCCTCCGGGCATTCCAGGACCACCCCGCCGATGGTGATCCTCAGGAGGGGTCTGAGGCGGGTGATAAATCCTCTTGGCATCAGTCATCCTTTGATTATAGCTTCGGATTTGCTCCTGTA
The DNA here is from genome assembly GCA_021224005.1 of Drosophila setifemur. Lineage (NCBI taxonomy): Eukaryota > Metazoa > Arthropoda > Insecta > Diptera > Drosophilidae > Drosophila > Drosophila setifemur. Next base: position 16,114,464 of record JAJJHY010008789.1, read on the forward strand.
GCTGGGCATCCTCCTGTTGGGCTCGCGGCTCGTCAAACTCCAAGCTAGCCACTCCATCCAGACGATCCAGATCCACCCAACCACGAAAGCGGACGCAGACTCCGTTCATAATAAAGTTGGAGCGAAGATGCACTTTTCCACGCTCCCGTTCAAAGTCGCACTCCTGCTCCTGGGCATAGGGATTGTGGTTGGTGTTGAAGTACAGCTGCAGGTTGGTGCCAGAAGCCACCATCGAGAGCTCGGCATAGCCCTTCCGGCAGTCGTTGACGAACCGCATCCGCCTCTCGTCCGCTGCCCGTTCCCTGTAGCCCGTGTAGCGGACTTCGCTCTCCCGGCTAAGTCTGCGGAAGAGCTCGTCACTCTCGAACTTGGATCGCTGGTCGGGCACAACACGGGGCATCTTAAAGATGAAGCGGGGCTTCGGTTGCTCGTACATGGCCATGGCTTCATAGGGTGGGATCATCCCCGATAGAGCTGCAGCCTCTCCCAGATTCTGGTGATGATGCATATTGGAGTTGAGATATTACTGTTTGCTTGAAGGGAAAACTGTTGACTGATCGCTCAAAAGCAAGATCCTCCTATTTATATCGAATAAGGAGGTTTGGCACAGGTAATAGGTATCTTTAGGTAATCTGCAGGCTTCCAAGGGATCTACCTGAACATATTAACATTTTATTGTGCCATTAGTTAGGGGACATTTGTGTCTAATCCAATATTGCAAACATCTGGTGATAATAAATAAAACGGATCCTTTTCGGAGTACTATAATCCTACAGGTATAACGAATTTTCTAAGCTCGAACCTTTAAATAACTGAACAAAAAATAGGCAACTATATTTATTTTAACCCTTGCATTGGGATACGCAACTTTGAATCACATTTGTAGCTGTATGTAAGAACAAAAACAATGTTAAAATTTACCGTTCTTTTTAAAAACAAAAAGTGTTGGCTAACGTCTACACAAGACAACAGAGTGTGTGACTACACTGAAAACCCTACACAGGCGACTACCCTAACCCAAATCAGCTGCAATTTGTGTATTATTTTGTATTATTGGCCAAATCGTTAACCATGTCTCTTGTTGCTTACACCGCCAGTAGCGATGAGGAATCAGAGAATGAGGAGGAGAACGAAGGACCCCAAGTGGAACTGATAAAACCCCAGACAAAGCTGGAAACTAAAGTCTCAACCCAGAGCTTGGAAACCAAATCAACTGGTGGACACATTAGCGACGAGGATGATGACTTTGTGCCCCAGGAAGTGTCTTTACAAGAACTCAAGCCCCTCTCCACTGGCAGACTAACATTGGCTCTGCCCAAGCCCAAAGTTTCTATTGATCGAGAGGAATCCTCAGAAGATGATGTTGAGGAGCAGGTGACCCCCGCTTTTGCCAAGCTTCCAATGCCACGCGCCAAAGCGGGTGTCAAACCTGTCCTTGAAGAAAAGGACGATGAATTTCTGCACAAAAAGGCAATGCCAGTTGGGGAATTGGAGAAACCCCCACCACCTCCTGTAAAGGGGCGGGTCAAGATCAGCATTCCATCTCTGAGAGACTTCTCTGATGTGGACAAGGAAAAGGCAGACAAAGCCAAGAAGGAGGTGAAACCCAATGCACCAAAGGGTTCGGGTTTGCTGAGCATGCTGCCTCAAGCCAAGTCTGAGAGGAATTTCGCTAAGAGCTCCTCCATAGAGGACAGCAATCCTGCCAAACCAACCAATAACACCGATCAACCTAGGCCCAAGCCAGCTTTTGTGCCGGATACGGTGAAACAAAGAAGACCAGCGCACAATACAGAGGGAGTGGATGGCCTTAAAACTGCACAAAAAAATAAAACTAAAGGAAAGGAAGTTACTAAACCTGTTCAAAAGAAACCACCAGCAACTATAGTTAATGCCAGCGATAGTGAGGAGGACGATGAGGAGGGAACTGGTGACTTCTTCTCCCTCAACAGCGAGCACAAGCTGCCCGAGGTGAGCAGCAATGAGATCAGTGCTCTGGTGGCCAAGAGAGCTGCCAAGATGGTGGCAGCCAGCAGCAAGTATCTCGAGGAGGTGGCCCAGAAAGAAGCAGCCGAGGCGGAGGAAGCGCGACTGCAGGAGGAGCAAATGCAGCAGGCACAGAAGCGTTACCACGAACAGGAACTCAACGCGGAGGCCATGGATGCATTGGTTGGAAAGAATGCCAAGCGGCGCAGGAAGGAGGCCAAGGAGATGCAGGTCATAGACATATCAGGCTCTCAAGTGATGCCCGATCGCGAGGAATGGATGCGCACGGCATTGGCCTCATCGACGACTTTCCAGCCCACGGGGGTGCTTACAGACGAAGAGCCGGTGGCGGGCACACGAAGGAAGCACCAGATCACCTACCTGGCGCACAAGGCCAAGGCCAACGAGGCTGAGCTGCAAGCCATGTGGTCAGCCAACCGACAGACCCGTCGCGCCACCCAAAGCAAATACGGGTTTTGAGTTTCCCATTTATATATATATTTTATACACTTAATCCTAGAATACAGATATTTGCAGTTGAAATCCGAGTCCTTGTTTTATTGCAACCAGCCCTCGCGTTTCCCTAGCCGACTGCCCACAAAGAAGATGGCCGTACTGAGGAGCATGAACAGTGGAGCGACAGTCACGTAGATGGGTATTTGCTCCTCGTACTCCAGCCTCACACAGATCATTACCTGCGAGGTGATGGTTAGCAGGACACCGGCTATGTTCCATTTGTAGAGGAACAGGAGATCGGTTAGCCGATTCAGATTCCGCCACTTGCGGATGAACTTGATGATCACGTAGATGATGAGGATGCAGTCAAAAAACCAGAGTGGCGTGAAGGTCACAAACCAGTTCCAGTTGGTGCGCGGCTCCAGGCGCAGGCACAGCAGGATCAGAAACACCAGCACGATGAACCACGTGAAGAGGGCCCGGTGTGCCAGTGTCATTTTTCCTGTATATTTAACACTTTTCCATTGTTAAAACATAAACAAATGCTGTCAACAGAGTGCAATTCGATTTCAGTGTTGCAAAACAGCGGATTGGGATAACAGTCGTTATGATGGTTATGATGATTTCCAAGTAATGTTATCTTTTATGTAAGCCCACCTTGTAATTTATATTTGATATTAAAAGCGAGTTGTATGGATTTTGTAATATATTTGTTATATTAGTGATAATTAATTTGTAAAACAACTAAGAATATGTATATTTATAGCAATCACTGTAATGCCACGCTAACAGCTGTAAACACTGTAAACTTGTAACAGCGCCTGACAACTCTGTCTGCAGAAGCGAAGAAGAAGATAATTGACGTGTCACAATTTCCTCAATTGGTTGGTGTTTTTCCTTTAATTTAATAGTTTTCCAAAATATTACGTGTTAGATGTAGTTACCAATAGCAGGATTATTACACTTACACCGTTTTTCATGTATTCGCAGACAGGCGAGTGCCCGAAGTAACTAGGAAACGGCGCTTCAACGAAAAGCCGACGACACGACACCCAGAGGAGAAGAAGAAAAGAAAAATTGAGACACCAAACCGAAGATCAAAATGTTGACCAACTTCGAGTCGAAGTCGGCGCGGGTGAAGGGACTCTCGTTCCACCCGAAGCGTCCCTGGATCCTCGTCAGCTTGCACAGCGGAGTGATTCAGTTGTGGGACTACCGCATGCACACCCTCCTAGAGAAGTTCGACGAGCACGATGGCCCGGTGCGTGGCGTGGCTTTCCATCAGCAGATGCCCCTGTTTGTGTCAGGAGGTGATGACTACAAGATCAAGGTGTGGAACTACAAGCAGCGTCGATGCATTTTCACCTTGCTGGCCCATTTGGATTATGTGCGCACGGTGGCCTTTCATCACGAGTATCCTTGGATTCTGAGTGCCTCCGATGATCAGACTATTCGCATTTGGAACTGGCAGTCGCGCAACTGCATCTGCGTCCTGACCGGCCACAATCATTATGTGATGTGCGCCCAGTTCCATCCCACGGAGGATCAGATTGTGTCCGCTTCCTTGGATCAGACGGTTCGTGTTTGGGACATTTCCGGACTGCGCAAGAAGAACGTGGCACCCGGACCCGGAGGCTTGGATGATCACCTGAAGGGTCATCCTGGAGCTACCGATCTCTTTGGCCAGGCGGATGCTGTGGTGAAGCATGTTCTGGAAGGGCACGATCGTGGCGTGAACTGGGCCAGTTTCCATCCCACCCTTCCTTTGATCGTCTCCGGTGCAGACGATCGATTGGTGAAGCTGTGGAGGATGAACGAGTACAAGGCCTGGGAGGTGGACACCTGCCGTGGGCACTACAACAACGTGTCGAGTGTGCTCTTCCATCCGCGCCAGGATCTGATCCTGTCAAACGGCGAGGATCGCAGCATTCGCGTCTGGGACATGACCAAGCGTCAGTGCCTATTCACATTCCGGCGGGACAACGAGCGCTTCTGGATCCTTACCGCACATCCCACTCTCAATCTGTTTGCTGCTGGTCACGATGGAGGTGTGTTATTTTTCATTGCTATCCTTCTGTTTACAGAGAAGAATTCCCATATACTAACAATATATTTTCCTATTTAGGCATGGTGGTCTTCAAGCTGGAACGTGAGCGTCCCGCTTACGCTGTGCACGGCAATATTTTGTACTACGTGAAGGAGCGCTTCCTGCGCAAACTGGACTTTACCACCACCAAGGACACAGTGGTTATGCAGCTAAGACCGGGCAAGTCCCCGGTTTACAGCATGTCCTACAACCCGGCCCTGAATGCCGTGCTCATCTGCACACGCACTAATAACCTGGAGAACAGCACCTACGATCTCTGCCAGATTCCTAAGGACACGGAGAGCCAGAGCGAAGCGGATAGCAAGAGGAGCTCCGGCATCACTGCCATTTGGGTGGCCCGCAACAGGTTCGCCGTATTGGACCGCAACCAGCAGCTGGTGATCAAGAACTTCAAGAACGAGGTGACGAAGAAGCTGCCCACCTTCTGCGAAGAGATCTTCTATGCAGGAACCGGAATGCTGCTTATTCGGGATCCGGAATTCGTTACCCTTTATGAGGTCCAACGATTGGTTTCTGTTGGAAGCATTAAGCTGGCCAAGTGCCGATATGTGGTCTGGTCACCGGACATGTCCTTGGTTGCCCTGCTCTGCAAGCACTCCGTTACCATCTGCGACAGGAGGCTTCAGTACCTGTGCACTGTCCAAGAGAACTGCCGCGTGAAGTCCGGAGCCTGGGATGAGTCTGGAGTGTTTATCTACACCACCAGCAACCACATCAAGTATGCCATTACCAATGGAGATCACGGCATCATCCGAACTTTGGATCTGCCCATCTACCTCACCCGCGTGAAGGGCAACCAGGTGTTCTGCCTGGATCGCGAGTGCCGCACTCGGGTCCTGCACATCGACCCCACGGAGTACAAGTTTAAGCTGGCTCTGATACAGCGCAAATATGATGAGGTCCTGCACATGGTGAGGAATGCCCGCTTGGTGGGCCAGAGCATTATTGCCTACCTGCAGCAGAAGGGCTATCCCGAGGTGGCTCTGCACTTTGTCAAGGATGAGAAGACTCGCTTTGGCTTGGCCTTGGAGTGTGGAAACATCGAGATTGCCTTGGAGGCAGCGAAGGCTCTGGATGACAAGGATTGCTGGGACAGGTTGGGACAGAGTGCTCTGCTGCAGGGCAACCATCAGGTTGTGGAGATGTGCTATCAGCGCACCAAAAACTTTGACAAGCTCAGCTTCCTGTACTTGATCACTGGCAATCTGGAGAAGCTCAAGAAGATGAACAAGATCGCTGAGATCCGCAAGGATGTCTCTGCCCAGTATCAGGGAGCCCTGCTCCTGGGAGATGTCAAGGAGCGGGTGAGCATTCTTAAGAACTGCGGGCAGCTCTCCCTGGCCTATCTCACTGCGGCCACACATGGTTATGAGGAGCTGACCCAGTCCCTAGGAGAATCTATCACTTCCCAGGGCAATGCCCTGCCCGAGGTTAATCGCAATGCCCAGCTGCTGCAGCCACCTGTGCCCATCCAGCAACTGGAGACCAACTGGCCGTTGCTTTCGGTGTCCAAGGGATTCTTCGAGGGCGCCATGGTCACCAGAGCTGGCTCAAGTGCCACTGCCCGTCAAGCTCTCAACATCAACGCCGATGCTGCGCTGCTGGACGAGCACAATGGCGGGGGAGATGGCTGGGGAGCTGATGCGGATCTGGGACTTGACGAAGATGGTGACGAGGAGATGCACGACGCCCTCAGCAACGATGGCGAGGGCGGAGCTGGTGGCGAAGATGGAGCCGGCTGGGATGTAGGCGACGACGATCTGGTTGTGCCCGAGGAACTGGCCTCTAAGATCAAGGCATCTGCCTTAGACAGCAACTACTATGCGGCTCCCAACAAGGGCCTGTCCCCTGCCCAGCAATGGGCCAATAATTCCCCTCTTGTGCTGGATCATGTCAAGGCTGGCTCCTTTGAGACCGCTTTCCGGCTGCTAAACGACCAACTTGGAGTGGTGAACTTCAAGCCCTTCAAGACGCTCTTCCTGCAGAACTACGCCTGCTCCAAGACCAGCTACACGGGAAGTCCCAATCTGCAATCTTTGAGCGGTTACCCGCTAAGGAACTTCTCCGAGAACAATTTGAAGCTCCAGCGTCCAGCTTTGGGAATTAAACTGAATGATTTGGTGGCCCGTTTGCAGGCTGGCTATCAGTTGACCACCTCCGGAAAGTTCTCCGAAGCCGTGGAGAAGTTCCACTCGATACTGATCAGCATCCCACTACTAGTGGTGGAAACAAAGCTGGATATAGCTGAGGCCCAGCAATTACTGAGAATCTGTGCGGAGTATATAGTGGGTCTGAAGATGGAAACAGTGCGGAAGGGCATGCCCAAATCGACGCTGGAGGAGCAGAAGCGGCTGTGCGAAATGGCCGCCTACTTCACCCATTGCAAGCTGCAGCCCGTCCACCAGATCCTCACCCTGCGCACCGCCCTGAATATGTTCTTTAAGCTGAAGAACTACAAGACGGCGGCTTCGTTTGCCCGTCGTCTCCTGGAACTGGCTCCCCGTCCGGATGTGGCCCAGCAGGTGCGTAAGATTCTGCAGGCCTGCGAGGTGAATCCCGTGGACGAGCACCAGCTCCAGTACGAGGAGTTCAATCCCTTCAACATCTGCGGCATCAGTTGGAAACCGCTCTACAGGGGCAAGCCGGAGGTCACCTGTCCCTTCTGCGCTTCCTCCTATGATCCGCAGTTCAAGGGCCAACTCTGTACCGTGTGCGAGGTGAGCCAGATTGGCAAAGAGAGCATCGGCCTGCGCATCTCCAGCCAGCAATTCCGCTAGGTCCGCTTGAGGGCCTTTTATCGTATATGTTTTTTCCACGCCAAGCGGGACTCCTTAGTTTAGATTCACACCATTCTTGCTTATTATAAAACGAATATGATGTTCAGTATATTGTATATTATAACGCTAATCAATCAAGATAATGTATTTCAATGGAAACTCATTTGGGAAGTTATAAGAATACCTACCAAATTTATTTGCACCGGATTGCCAGAATACCCATTAAGATAAATCAATCTATCGTATTGATATCTAATTTGGCGTTTTGTAAATGCATTACTTATTCTAACCCATCAGATATGGAAAGATCCTATTACATAAATTTAATTAAAAGGAATTTCTCCTTGAGTAGGTTTAAAATCTCTTCAAATATATTCTGCGCAACAACTTAAGTATTCCATACTAAACACAACACCTGCAAAGATAGATGAATCTCATTCAATGTTATCTTATTGGGTTATTCCCATTGATAAAATATTATTTAAATCAAGATCAAGGGCCCCCCGCAGGTTATTTCCAACCGGAATGTGTCAACCCAATCTCTTGATTATGCTGCGTCACCGCGGAATACCCACTCACAGTAATTAAAAGGCAGATCTTGATTAGTTAAGATGTATTTTAGTTTTAGTTAAATATACGACACTAATTCCACACACTAGGTTGTAAGTATAATACCATAAAAGCATACGTAAAGTAAGCATTAGAGCTAGGACTAATCTAGGAGCATATATTCATTCGTAATTCGTAACGTAATCGTAATCGTATTCAAATGTAGCCCTGCTGGAGGGCGTTCCGGAGCATTCTCAGTTGTCCATGAAGTAATGAGTATTCGTGAATTGAGTCTCTTGCTGCTGATGCTGATTCTGGTGCTGGAGCTGCTGCTGCTGCAGCTGGAACTCCTGCTGGAGCTGGAGCTGCTAACGCCTCCACATGCTGGCTCCCACGCCAATGCCCCCGGAGGCCACGCCCCTGCGCACCGCCTCCATCTCGTCCTGCCGATTGTCGCGGTACGCACGCTTGGTATCCTCGAACTCCCTCAAGCGCTGGTTGTACCGATCGATCTGGTCCCTCAAGATGGCATCCTCGTGCATGGCCCGACGCTCATCGTACTCCAGGCACCCGACCCCATCCAACCGCTCCAGATCTAGCCATCCCCGGAAGCGCACGCATACACCGTTCATGATGAAGTAGGATTTGATGTGCACCTTGCCGTGTTCCTTGTCGAAGTCGCACTCCTTGTCGTGCAGGTAGGGATTCTGGTTGGCATTGAACACCAGCTGCAGGTTGGTGCCGGAGGCAACAAAGCTGGTCTCCGTGTGCCCCTCGCGGCAACCGTTCATGAAGCGCACCTGGCGCTCCTCGATGCTCCGCTCTCGGTAGCCCGTATACCGGATCTCGCTCTCCCGGCTCAGCCTGCGGAACAGCTCGTCGCTCTCGAACTTAGACTTCTGGTCCGGGACAACGCGCGGCATCTTGAAGATAAAGCGCGGCTTAGGCTGCTCGTACAATCCGATTGTGTCGTAGGGAATCATGTTGGCCAGCGCTGCCTCGTTCATCATCTTGGTTGCTCGGTAGTTGGACTGCTCAGCTCCGCTTATCGCTCCCTTCTGCGGGGGTATTTCAGATGCGTTTTATCCTGGTCTAGCAGCCCAGTAAAGAAGATTGCTTGCTCGATTTGTTCGCCTTCGTCGCGGAAAACAACGCACAATACAAATACAACAAAATTGCGGTTTTGATATACCAAAAAAGGTGCAGTGTTGGAGAGTGAGCTAGGAAAACAAGGGTGAGTGATGGATAGCGTGGTGTTTTCTCTTTTAAAAGCATTTTTCCGCACGTCTGGCAGCTCTCGTTGAGCTATACAATATTTTATAAGGATATGGAAACGCTTATGTGGAAGTAAGAAATTGTTAGTTTTTGAATACTATGGTATATTATAACCACCACTTCGAGACGTTCTTATGATGTAAAGTTATTCATGGCTCAAAGTGTACTGAATTGACGTATCCAAAACGTTCTACACAAGTCAATCGTTTCACAAACGCCAAAGCTATTCAGTGTTTCTATACCAACGCTCGAGATGGCGCAGCCTGTATAGTTCCTTAAGTTTTCAAAATAACTGTATTCAACAACAACTATAAACTATTGCGTATCACGCATACCGATATCTAATGACGGCAAACAATTTTCACCCATCACTAGTTTGAGCAATTCTGGGGCTAAAAACCTCGCGAGAACCAGATCTTGCAACTTGTTCCGCGGTGTGGAACTTAAATATTTTCAAAATACTTTCGTCCCTATTTAAACATCAATTAAATGATTTTTAAAAAAAATTATTGTTATTCAATATATTCAATATTTTATATTAAATGTTAAATATTCTCAATTTTATAAATTCTCTTTACTATTTACTTTTACTAGCTATTTACCACATATAATTGCAATTGCAATATGTAATCATGACACGCAACCATCGCTAATAAGAGCGATTCGGTGCCGAAAACCTCGTTTGGAACTTGTTCCACAACGTGTGTTGAAGTGAACAGGGAGGGAGGCAGTGGAACGAATTTCTGAACCGGTTCCGGAGCCCAACGAACTGACGTGAAAAAGTGTATCACATAACATTTCGTATTAAAATTGGAACGTAAATTATTTGACCTCGTCGAGATAGGGAATTTAGCCAGTAAATTGTTTGTGGAAGGAGTCGGCGACGGAGCCGAACACGAAGACACACATCCCGAACGACGACCAAATCGATAATCGACCGTTGCATGTGACACCCTGACTGATTGATTCGACTGTCCAACTGATTGAGGCAGACAGACCACGATGCAATCGTCACTCAACTGGACCTCCCGCATGATATCGCGCGCCCTGCGCAACAGCTTCTCCACGCTCCTGGAGAGCGCCACAGCAGGCAGGGGAGCCGTTTCATCGGGATCCGGAACGGGCACTGAGCCCGGAGGAGGTCATCCCTCGCGACCCCGTTTCGTTTCGGTGGTCTGCGGTTTTGCCAAGGACAACCTGCGCGCCAAGTATCGGCCCGGGAAGTATGGCGAGGACTCCTGGTTCAAGGCCTCCACGGAGCAGGCCGATGTGATGGGCGTGGCCGATGGAGTGGGCGGCTGGCGGAGCTACGGTATCGATCCCGGGGAGTTCTCTTCCTTTTTGATGCGCACCTGCGAGCGCCTGGTGCACTGCAGTCACTTCAACCCCCAGCGTCCGGTCAACCTGCTCGCCTACAGCTATTGCGAGCTGATGGAGCAGAAGAAACCCATCCTCGGAAGCAGTACAGCCTGCGTGCTTATCCTCAACCGTGAGACGAGCACCGTGCACACGGCCAACATCGGAGACAGTGGGTTTATTGTGGTGCGGCAGGGCCAAGTGGTGCACAAGTCGGAGGAGCAGCAGCACTACTTCAACACCCCCTTCCAATTGTCGCTGCCGCCACCGGGACATGGCCCAAATGTATTGAGCGATAGTCCCGAGTCGGCAGACACGATGAGCTTTCCGGTAAAGGATGGAGATGTCATTCTGATCGCCACGGACGGAGTGTTCGACAACGTCCCCGAGGATCTGATGCTGCAGGTGCTCAGCGAGGTTGAGGGTGAACGGGATCCCGTCAAGCTACAGATGACGGCCAATAGTCTGGCGCTAATGGCGCGCACTTTGTCACTCAACAGCGAGTTCCTCTCGCCCTTTGCGCTCAGTGCCAGGAGGAACAACATCCAGGCGAGGGGTGGCAAGCCAGACGACATCACCGTCGTCCTGGCCACCGTGGCCATTTGAGATGAGAGATCCTCCTCCCGCCTCCCGCACCTTAGTGATTAACGTTTAATTGTAGTCTGTACGTGTTTAGTTAGCTTTAGGAGCCTGTTTCGTGGTTCTGTCTACCGTTTAAGCTGCATGTTGAGATTGAGGACGATGATAATGTTGACGAGACGAAGACGAAGACAAGCGACTTTTGATTGTTAGTTACATATATACGAGCCAGCAACTCATATTCGAACCTATCGACGCATCCTGGTGAGCGATCCACGCCTTGCATTGTATACATAACTCTCGCTATAAGTAGGAAAAATCCAAAAAAATATAAACGAAAACAAATCCAAGAGGAGGAGCGTTCTAATCGCCGCAAACAAAAACGAAAACCAACCAGCAAACTGATTGCGAAATCAGATTCGATTAGTGGATTACGAATTACGGATTCTGGATGCCGCATTCCGGACTCCGGACTCTGAGGACTGAGGATTAGCCATTTAGCCAGGCGAACTTACAAACCATTTTTGTCGAAATGTACTCATTGATATTTGCGACCCAATAAAAATTATTCATTGAAAATCAACGAAAAAATAAAACGAATTGTAATCATTTCGAGTTAAATTCAATAAATCGACATATATATGTGAAGAATAAAGCGAAAATACGGAGAAAACTTGAATGGAGCCTTCTAATTGCTTAGATTAGCTTCATGGCCAGGAAGATGTAAATTAATAGTAACAGCAGCGGGCAGATAAATGGAGCTTTCTCCTAAAAGTTTGGTAGATACACATTTTTCGGTTAATATAATTTATTTCAGGCGTAAAAGTCGTTTTTGTATACCCCCTATAGTTTGTGTAAGTGATTTAAATTTAGAAACGTATTTGTTTTTCTTATCTTGCTAAAATCGTTGCGGTTATATGACTGAAGATTATTTATTTACATATTAAAACACAATAAAAACAAACACTTTATATAGATGAAATCTTTTATAATTGTTTTGATTAACGTCATAGCGCCAAGTGTGTAAATTGATAAATACTGAGGTGGGAAAATTGAAAGCTTCAAAAACATTAGTATAATTCAAGACATTTACAAATAAAAAAAATAATTTCAAAATCAACGGAAAGAAAAATTTAAGTATTAAGGTATATTTTCTCTGATAAAATAATTAAAACACCTTCAATTCTAAGGTAAGTTCAAATATATGGTGAATGGACAATATAAATTCATTTCAAAAAAATTAAATCGTATAATTAGAACACCTTCTATGGCTAAAAGAAGAAAATTCATTAGTAAATTAACCAATTTAACAACCGTACCTAGATATGTAACTTAGGTACATTTAATTAACGGGAGAAGACGTTTTAATATTTCGGCGTTTTCATAGTACGGTCACACTGCACATTAGGAACACAAATCAAAACAAAGTACGGATTTTGTAGAACTCTTGCGGGAATTCAAGATGCATGGAATAAATTCCTGAAAACCCGAAAAAACGGAACCCACAATGAAGCTGTACAAGCTAAACACCCACACTCGTGGATGCAACAAATCCTACGGTAAGAGATGCCTTTTGAAAATCCTGACCACTTTCACGAACGTTTGCAACATCTGTTGCCTTGCCAGATGCGGACCTGGTGATGAACCTGAAGGATCACCCGAATGCCAATGTGGGGGATGTGGTGGAGATCTATGCACCGGATGACGAGAACGGCACCCATTTGCTGCTCCAGATCACAGAGTTCAATGGAAACGCTGGCCGGGATGTGATCAGCATTGAGTCTGGCATAGCCGCCGCCTTCAAGATGCGCGCGTACTCCAATGTGGTGATGCAGATTGTGAACCCGGCGGACGTTGCCCTGGACTCTATAGAGATCACGTTTAAGGACCAGTATATGGGACGCTCCGAGATGTGGCGGCTGAAGACCTATTTGGTAAGGGAGGGGAGAACTCTAAGGATGTTCCTTGGTACACAGAGAAGGGGACGGCTGGCTTCGGTCATCAATCACTGTTGTTAAATTAAATTAAATTCCCTTCCAGACGGACACCTGCGTGTATGTGAACAAGAAGATCGACTACAACGACATGCAGATCCGCTGCCAGGTGTACGAGATGTGGTCACAGGGCGACCGAGTGGCCAGTGGAGTGATCACGGAAGACACCAAGATCGTGTTTCGTAGCAGCACCTCGATGGTCTACCTCTTTCTGCAGATGTCCTCCGAGATGTGGGACTTTGACATACACGGGGACTTGTATTTCGAGAAGGCTGTAAATGGCTTCCTCACCGAGCTCTTCCAGAAGTGGAAGAAGCTGAGTTGCAACCACGAGGTGACCATTGTGCTCTTCTCGCGCACCTTCTACGCTGCGAAGAGCCTGGACGAGTTCCCAGAGCACATGCGCGACTGCCTGCAGCTGGACTACAAGGGTCGCTTCTACGAGGACTTCTACCGCGTGGCCATTCAAAATGAGAGATGCGATGACTGGTGCACTGTCTTGGGACAGTTGCGCAAGCTCTTTACCTCCTATCAAGTGAGTTGTTGTGTCCCTCAATTTAGAATTCCTCTACCTAATAATCCCCTCAACAGGCCACTGTATTGCGCTACCACGAGCGAGAGCACATGAAGATACCCCCCGCCACCAATTCCTCTGCCACGCAGGGCAACTTTCTGGAGGTGCTGAACATCTCGCTGAACACCTTCGAGAAGCACTACTTGGACAGGACCTTCGACCGCACTGGGCAGCTCTCCGTGGTGATAACTCCAGGAGTGGGTGTGTTCTCAGTGGACCGAGAGCTGACGAACATCACCAAGCAGCGTATTATCGATAACGGAGTGGGCAGTGACTTGGTTTGCGTGGGTGAGCAGCCCCTGCATGCGGTGCCTCTGCTGAAGTTCCACAACAAGGACACCACTTTGACCTCCGCCGATGACTATTCCCTGCCCCATTGGATCAACTTGAGTTTCTACTCCACGAATAAGAAGATTGCCTATTCCAGTTTTATACCCAGGATCAAGCTGCCGCTCTTTGGCTCTCCTCTGAATGATGGCGGTGATGGAGGCGAGAACGAGGAGAATGAGCACCACTTCCTCAGCTGCAATCAGTCGGAGTACAAACACAACTCCCTCTTCGACTACGATGCCTACGACGAGCAGATCTTTCAACCACAACCTGCACAGAGTACTTGGTGGGTAACATAGAAAAAAACATTACGAATAATTCAATTAAAAAAATACAAACATTTCCCTAGCTCCCTGCAGCGTGTGGTGCGGGCCAAGAAGACATCGGTTCCTAGTCTGGAAACCTATGCTTACAGGAACAACGACTGGGAGAACCTCACGCCCACACAGATCCCGGCGATGCGTAGGAAAATGTCCGATCCGGACATTCACCATGGAACCTCCGGCATGCTGGCAGCTTTGGTATGAAAGAATGACTCTTTCCGCAGATTAGAGGAAATAATCAAACCCCCTTATCGCAGCAACCGGACACCACGAATCTCTCCGAGTCGCTGGCCTCGGAGAAGAACTCCCGCCGCACGATCATGAGCATTGCTCCCATTGTGCGTCCCGGTCGGGCTCTTATCAATCCCTTCGATCCCTCCCAAGTGACCATCAAGCTGACCTCGAATCGCCGGCGCTGGACCCACATCTTCCCCAAGGGTCCCACCGGAGTACTGATCCAGCAGCATCACTACCAGGCGGTACCTGCTAAAATCACGCAGCCAAAGCCACTGCAACAACTGAACCAAAACAGCCAGAGTGAGAACGGCAACAACAACAACGAGCAGGAGGATTACGGATGCGAGAATGGAGAGCAGTACGATCGGGTGTCCACTCACTCGCTGCTGAGCAAGTCCGCCTCCTCGCAGAGCTTTGTGATGGGCGAGGACAAAATCGACTGTGAGTTGGGGGGAAGACAAGAAGCTTGGAATATCTTTGCAGTTGCAACTATTGGATAAACCCACTGCAAGGGTATAATAAAGAGTTAGCTAGCTTCTAATCCTTTCCCACTTTCCCTCAGTTTTTAAGCGTCGCCAAAACTCCTTGATGAACGCTCTGCCCGCCAACGTGCCCAATTTGACGGCCACGCAGGCCAAATCATATCTCTGGGGAGCCACCGGAGAGCAGGAATGGACGCCGGCAATTACCACAGGTAAGTGTTGGTAAAACAAGAAGGGTTACCAATGTTTAGAGATCCTATCGCGCCCGTAAGTCACCTTCACATGAGGAATCCCAGCTAGTCGCAATAATGTTGCTGCTTTGGTTGGTAATCCTTTTTGGAAATCCGAGAATCGGATCCACAGAGAACTTTGTTCAGCCGTATCACTTGGCTCAGTTTCTGGACAGGATCGGGCGAGTGGATCGTCTGAATGCCCTAACCATAATAAATAGCAAAGAATCCGTGGAACACTCCTACTTGGATGAACTGCAATTGGAATTAAGGAGCAACCGGAGCAACCACTTCCACATGCTGCCCCAGATGACGGACACGGATGTGGATTTGACTCCAGTTCGTTTCAGCTCCCTCCAGGATGAGAAAGTGGTGTATGTGGTGTTTGCCCGGGATGCGAATGATGCGGTAATCCACCTCCATGCAAAGAGAGCTCGTGGGAGACGCTACTGCAAAACCATGTTTCTGCTGAGGAGGCTGGAATCTCGCGAGGATTTGCGGCACTTCTTCGAGCTGCTCTGGCGACTGCAGTTTAGATCTGCCTTGGTAGTAATAAACAAACGGAGATTCTACCAAATGGATCCGTATCCCACTATTCGGGTAATACGCATGAGAAGACTCTCCTCCTACGATCCCCATCACCTCTTTCCCGCTCCAAACAGTAGGAACCTCAAAGGCTATCGCTTGCTTTTGCCAGTTCAGCAGGACATCCCCAACACCTTTTGGTCGAGGGGACTGCGTCACCATCGATTGCAACTCGATGGCACTGGTGGCATCCTTATCACGTACTTCATGACCCACCTGAATGTGACCACGGAATTCTTTGCCTTGGCAATCAATGGTTCAACGCTCCTAAACATGAGCGCCCTCACGGATCTGATTGTGCGGAATCAAATCGAATTGAGTCCACATCTGTACGACACTTTGCATCCCAATAAGCAGGTTGACTACTCCTACCCAGCTGAGCTGGCAGCGCGTTGCTTTATGATCCCTTTGGACAATGAGATCGACCGGAATCTGTATGTGTTCCTGCCCTTTAGTGGGGTTGTGTGGATTTGTCTGGGCGCGACCTTGATTTTTTTGCACTTTGTCTACGCGCAACGCCTGGTACCGGATTGCCAACTGTGGGTGACCTTGGGGGTCCCAGGAGCAGCTTCCTCCATGTTCAACGGGCGGAAAAGGAGGGTCAAGCCCCGCCGTCGCCTCACTGGCTTTGTAATCGTTTTTGGAATCTTCATCCTGGCTCAGAGCTACACCACCAAACTCACCTCCTTTCTGACTGTTACCCTGACCAGCCGACCTGCCAGCTCTTTGGAGGATATGTTCAAGCTGCCCTACCGGATACTGGTTGTGCCCTCAGATGTGGAGGTCATTGTAAGCTCTCTGGGTCACCCGGAGCAGTTCCTTCGTAAGTTCCGCTTCACCGATTCGAGCACTTTTGCCACCAAGAGAATCTCCATGGACCCGGAGTTCATCTATCCCATCAGCAACATGCGTTGGCGCTTCTTCGACCTCCAGCAGCGCTTTCTACGCAAGAAGCGCTTCTTTCTTTCCAATATCTGCCACGGCTCTTTTCCGTATCAGTATCAGCTCCGGGTGGACTCGCATTTCAAGGATCCACTGCATCGTTTCCTTCTGCACGTTCAACAAGGTGGCTTGGCAGATCTCTGGTTGGACAAGTGCTATCAAAGGGCAAATCGCATGGGTTACTTCAAGGATTTTTCCACGCTCGCCGAACTGGAGAAGACGTTGAGGATAAGACCTCTGGCCCTGAACCTGCTGGCCCCAGCTTTCACTTTGTTTCTGTGCGGTTTGTTAGGCAGCGGCATAGCTTTCCTGGTGGAGATTCGCTCGACCCTGTGGGGTGCCCACTAACTGCAACCCGGGTCTCAAAAACCATTTAATCCGTAGTAGTTCCTCCTCATTCCTAACCAGAAAAACAATAAGAAAACTGAAGACTAATCTAACTTTCATATTATTCCCTCCCGAAACCCACACGAATGATTTATCTTATTGGACCTAACCCAACGATTCGAAATTTGCAACCCATCATATCCGTATCCGTATCTCGGTACCCGTATCCGCATCCGTATCCGTATATCCATCGCCATTTAGTCAAGCATCTGCGGCCGATCGTCGAGGGCGAGCATCATCATCTGGGCAACACCCTGGAGGGATTAGACAGAGACAGAGGCAGAGCCACGCCCCCCTCCCCATATCCTGAATTGGAGGCGGGCGGAGTGCGAGGAAGAGGAAAGATCATCATAGGTTTGGACACCACTTTTCAACTCTGTACAAAGCATTAGCAATGCATCCGAAAAAACAAAACAAAAATCAAACACACCACACCTCCACACTCAAAACCACACACACACACAAAGAACACGATTAGCTCGTTTTGGATATATATTGAAATATATAAACTTTGATCTTTGGCTTTACTAGATTTTTGTAGTTGTAGTTCTGGAAGCCTATTTAGAGGCTTCCTTTTGCTCAGTTGCTGCTTGGCATAGAAAATAGTTCTACATTATTTTCTTGAGATTTTTTAACGCGAAGATAACAGATTGAGAACAATAATCTTAAAGGTTTTTTTTTAGAGGTATTAAAGATATTTGTGAATAGTTTAATTAATTCATTATTATTTTAACTAAAAGATACTAAATACAAATTATAAAAATTATACAGTTGTACAGGAAAGATTTAATAAGATGTAATAAGATTTAATAAGATAATGTCTGTCTGCATTGTTTTTCTTGCAATTTAGAACTTGATTTAAAAAATATTTAAAATAGCTAACTTTTTTTATGAAAACATTTTAATTCTTAAATTGAATAGGGTTGCGTATTTATCTACTTACTTTTAATACATATTTTGTTTATTGTATTGTCCTAGCATTTAACATGACCTAAAAGATAGGGGAAATTATGGGTACTTGATATTTGCTTAAGGTTGGGATTACGCCCCCATTCAGGGCTGTAGATAAACTTTGCTTTGCACCCACTGCTTGACCCCTTGGAGTCCCAGGCCCTGCACCAAACCCACCACCTCCGAATGCATGTAGTAACTCATCCCTCACTTAGACTATAGCTTACTAAGTAGTTGCACCACCCAGAAACCCACAAAAACCACTGCCACCTGCACCGACACCGCATCCTGGTTGGATAACGTAATACGTGGAGATGGGAGCATGTCCTGGCGTCAATCCAGGAAGCATGTAGAGCATGTTGTGTAGTTTTGTAGCCTTTGCCTGCTTACCACGCCCATTCGCACGCCTCCCCCACACACGCTAACCCACCCATATCCGTTGGTGATAGCAACAGAGCAAGTGCGCTCTCCCTGTGGTCTGGAGTCCACCTACTCCTTCTCCTCTTATGATTTCCGTAGACCTTCTAGCTTGAGCGATTTTTGATTTACACACCTTCTGTACCGGCGTTGGCTTTCTTTCTGCTCTTTGATCTGCGGATCATGTGCCTGGAGAGAAACCAATTGCTAATCCTATCACGGAACCGCTTTTAGGCGTCGACTGGAAGTCACTGACCATCCCCGCCTGCCTGCCCATCACCACGGACTACTTTCCGGACAAGCGCTCGCTGAACAACGATTACGTGATCTCCGACTACACTCTCCTGCCGGATGATGTGAATCATGATTATGCCCAGAGCAGGGCTGTCTACCGCAAACCCCTCTCCACGGAGGAGGTCTGCAAGGAGATCGTCTCCCAGCGCCTGGCCCAGGGCTTCCAGCTAATCGTGGTGGACGAGAAGCCGGTCCTAGTTGGGGTGTGCTCCTCCGGCTCGGCGGTGCTGCCTGTGAAGCTCCCCTGCGAGATCCAAAAGGAGTACCTCCTGTCCATCGGCCGCATCTTTCACAAGATCTCGCTGAGTGGCTCTGTCATCACGGTGACGGGCTACAGACCCAGGTGAGTTAATCTTTAAGAAAGATCAGAATTAGAATTAATTACCTACAATCACATGTATTAATGATCCTTCTTTTAGGCACCCATATCCCCCCATCAATGTGGATTACCGATATCGCTTCCATGCCCCCCAGCACGAGACCTATGAGATATCTGGCGTGAACTTCACCACCGAGAAACTGGAGAACTTCAATTGGAACCACATGGATCTGTACATCTGCACGCGAGGCGATGTGGACTATCCACTGATGGAGGTGGGATCGGCTACGTTATAAAATTAGTTTCCTGATTACATTTTTGTAATCCCTTTCAGAGCCTGAAGTACTGGCGCTATCGCATGTATCTCCTGCCCCGTGAGAACATTGTGAGCAAGATTGCCAGCTGCCAGAGGTGTGACATCTTCCCCGATGTCACAGCGGACAACACCAGGGAGCAGGTGGAGGACTTCGTCCGACTGATCGAGGCGGTCAGCAAACTGAAGCGCCAGTATGCGCGCAAGGCGAGAGTAAGATGAATCGACTCCTTCCCTCGGCTTTTGTGCATTCGTGATCCGTTAATGCGTTATTGATAACTCTGTAACTCCGTTTTGTCTCCTAACTGACTAATCGTCCAGCCAGCGATATCCCATCGATCGATGATCGAGCGAAAATTCGATTGTCCCTGGATGCTTTCTAGATTTCAGCGGCCTTTTTAAGAAATATTTGGTTGGCTTAAGCTAGGGGTTCATAATTAATCAACAATTTTAAAAAATATTTACTTTAAAAGCTATTCTTCTAGAAACACTTAAATTTAATAGAGTTTTTGGAGAGTTTGAAATAGGAATTTGTTAACCAACTCCAAGAACTATTTTCTTTGTCAAGTTTTCTTTGAAACTTAATGATTCCATATGAATTAAATTTTGGAGAATTATTTAACTTTGTTTTACGAACTTTTTAGTCTATTATTTTACTGATAAATATAATTAACCAAACTGGAACCCAGGCTGAGCACCAAAGACTAGCACTGTTGAACTTAATAATCTAACTTGCATCGCAAAAGCCCAATGCTTATAGAACCCACTGATCCCACTACTGAACCCAACCCCTGATGTATCCGAGTATTTCTCCGCCTCACTCTTGCAGGACAGCCCCATCGCCCACAGCATAACCAAGCGACGACACAGTACCAGCATTATATCCAGGCCTCAGCCTAACCAGGTTATCTACTCATATTATCTCAACAAAATCATCCTAAAGTTTAAGCTTTTGTTATTGTTAAACTTTTTTTTTATACCCTTGCAGAGGGTATTATAATTTTGACCAGAAGTTTGCAACGCAGTGAAGGAGACATTTCCGACCCTATAAAGTATATATATTCTTGATCAGCATCACCAGCCGAGTCGATCTAGCCATGTCCGTCTGTCTGTCCGTCTGTCCGTCTGTCCGTCTGTCCGTCTGTCTGTCTGTCGGTTGCTATGTAAACTAGTCCCTCAGTTTTAAAGCTATCAGGCTGAAACTTGGCACCGACCCTTCAATCTGTTGCAGTTAGTATATAAGTCGGAACGGCCGGAATCGGAACACTACATCACATAGCTGCCATAGGAACGATTGGGAAAAAGTGCCAAAATTTCGCCATTTTTTAAGATAATTTATTTATTTCTTGGAAAACTCTATTTAATAGCAATTTTAACATATCCTGAAAGTTTCATTAAAATCGGACTACTATATCCTATAGCTGCCATAGGAACTATGGGAAAAAATGGGTCATTAAGCATAACTCTGGTGTTTTTCAAGACAATTAATTCATTCTTGATAAAAACAGTTTTCATAGACAGTAAAGCCTTTTTAGAAATTTAAAAACCCAAAAATCGGATTACTATATCCTAAAGCTGCCATACAAACGATTGAACGGTTTAAAAGCAACTAGCCTGCAAGGGTATTCTAAGCTTCGGGTACCGAAGCTAGCCTTCCTTTCTTGTTTTAACTTTCGGTAGTTCCATCTGAAATGCGCACTTTTTTGTTTTGTTTACTTCGTATATAAAATTAACTTTCTATATTGCGCACGTTTGAGTTTCGATTAGTTTGCGATTAAATCGATTGACAATCTGAACTCGAATATTTTCACCTAATGTTTTTGTCTCTCTTTTAAATGTGTCTCTCTCTCTCTCCGTCTTCCTGCCAACCACTTTTCGACCTGACCCAATCCGATTTGAATCCGAATCTGGAATCGGAAATCCGAATCCGCCTCCGCAGGGACTCACGAACTCTCCGTTTCGGGAGCGAGTCGGCAGTAATCGGCTGCCGGAGAAGCGACCCAGGTTTTTATATCGATTCCAAACTAGATCTAAGGAACCCCCGTATTTCTCTTGTACACATAGTAACACCACACACTCAATCGCACACATAAACACTGTATTTTGCATTTGTTAATACCAGGAAGCGTAATATTACTACTAAATCTCGAAAGACCAAGTTGAAAATATCTGAAAACTATTTATAATTCCTATAACAGTTAAAATATCTTACGATTCCTGGTACGAACTGTACGAATCGCTGGGGATTTGGTTGGCTGCTGTTCCTAGCTGGTTTGCTCGCCGGGATCCCTGGATTCCTGCATCCCGCAGGAGGCAGGATACGGGATCCTGGACCCCTAGGCTAAACTGTATATTTTGTTGCTGGCTTGTTGTATGGTTACGTTATCCTTTTTATCATTTCTGTATTTTTGTACTCGTAGTCCTGTTGTTGCTGTTCTTACTGTTTTGTGCATCCCAATTTTAGCAGATTTGGTTGGTTGGTTGATTTACACCCATTTCTTGGTTCCGTTGTTACGTATCTTTTATATAATTTAATTTGGTATTTGGCTTTCAGCAGCATGACACACCTAGAATCACTGAAAAGCATCATAATCAATTAAACTCACCGCAGCAAAGGTTTGTGCCTACAGGATTACCTATCACACACCACTCGACTAATCCCCACACCACACAACACACCTTACCACACCTCATAATCGAAATCCCTAACACAACACCACCCAGCAATTGGCCAGTAGACAATCCCAGTTACCCAGAATCCAGACACTCGCACATACTGACACCACCTCCAGACCCGCCATGGATGAGGATGAGTGGCTCTTGCTCGAGGGATCTCAACTAATTCTCATTTCTATTCCCCCAGCATTAATGTTCGTCCCAAGCTGGAGAACAGCCGGATTCCGAGGATCTTTCCGGCTACCGATGCAGTTGTAGCTGCAGGAATCGCCGCAAGAGATGACCAAGATGATGGGTGGGTACCCTAATTTTGTTTTTACCAGCTTGTATAATCCCTCATTGATCTACTCCGATCTTTCAGCTTCCCCGTGGACATCAAGTTCAGTCCGAATGCCACTTTGGCCGAGATCTTCGAGGCCATGAAGCATCCTGTGAACGGAGTGGGTTTCTTCTCCCAGACCCAGTCGCTGCCCTCCTGCACCTTTCTCTCCTACGATGCCTTGATGTGGTTGAAGACACGTCTCAACAATGGACGACATCCCCTGGAGCTGCTGGAGGCCATGCGGAAGTAGGTTTCCTAATCACAAACTAAACTGATTTAAAATAATAATTGTACATTTAATTATTATTTTTCCAAAGGGAGCGCATGATCTGCCATGCCTCTGGTGATTGGAACAAGCCGGTGGTGGCCGGATTTGTCTTCTACTATGTAGTGCAGCAGGACAAGAATGCCAAAGGTTGTATTTATTACCCATTTATATTTCTAGCTTCTTAAACTAAACTCCTTTCAGATTATGCCCCTCCTCTCAATGATTACTCTGCCTTTGTGAACGAATGGCTGGAGATTGAGTTCCAGGGCTGCAGCTTCCTCTGGCATGATGAGGTGCTGACCACGCCAGTGCCCAATTTCCTCAGAGAATCGCCTGCTCCTCAATCCTGGACAGATGCCAGCAGTAATAGTAAGTAGTCTCTCATGAAGATAATATTTCATTAATTAATTAAATTTCCCAGAGCGCGTTTACCGGCAATCCCATTTGGAGATTGATGTCAACCAGAAGAGCGATCGCATGGAGTGGGGTCATGTGAAGCATCATACTGTGCTGCAACCCGGATTCGCCTTTGAAATAGTAGTCGAATGGGTCACCTCTTCAGGTCCCATAGTTGCTGATTTGGTAAGAATAATCAAGAAAATAAATTTAAACAGAGAAATTAACATAAAATTAAAATTACAGATTGGCGGCTGGATGCGCAAGGCGAATCAGTTTAACTTCCTGGTCTCGGTTCCGGCGGATCCCATGGCGGAGCCTTTCACCAAGAAATCGGATCCTCTCAGGGGACCCATTTTCATTCCTCTATGCACCACATTCCTACCCGATGGAGCGGCTTTATTCGAGGGTATGTAAAGTTGGAATTTGGTTAGTCTTCTAAATTTTATCTACCTTATTTTGTTTCCCAGAATTCCCTGAGGAATCTAGAGCGGATCGGATGCTGTTCCTACAGGAGGCCATCTTGTCCAAGTTTGGATTTCTGCCCTGTGTTTTGGAGAAAAATTATAGCGTGGGCAAGGATGTAGGTTCCTTTAAAAAAAATGTATTTTCTTGAAATTAAATGAATCTTACCTTTAGCTGCCCAAAGAGTATCAATATGTCCACTGCACTGGCAATATGTTTGCCTTGATACGGTGAGTTTATAGTTACTTATCCCATTACCACTTAATTTCTGTAAATCCTTTTTATCCTTTTAGCTGCGCCACCAATAACTACCCTGTGGAGTCGCCCACTCTCCAGGAGGCCAACGTCACCCGTTGCGTCTATGGCCACACCAACAACACCAATGTCCCGAAGAAAGTGGGCTTCCTGTGGTCATGGAACCACATGATCCCCAACAAGAAGTGGAAGGCCCAAACCATTAACAACTC
Organism: Drosophila setifemur; assembly: GCA_021224005.1. NCBI lineage: Eukaryota > Metazoa > Arthropoda > Insecta > Diptera > Drosophilidae > Drosophila > Drosophila setifemur. The sequence goes on from JAJJHY010008789.1 coordinate 16,138,521, forward strand.
CACGGATGGAGAGCTCTTTCAGCTGAAGATGCTAAAGGATTTCCGTGAGTTCTGCTCGAACAGCGATCAGCGATTGGCCACCTTCTGGTCACAGTCGTTGGAACTGAAGCGAAAGGCCCAGAAATTGGAATACAACAACAATAACAACGATGAGGTGAAGCTCAAATAGAGGTTCCCGAACTCCTCAAAGATCTACTTAAGTACTTTGCGTTTGAATTGTACATAGAATATATTTTACTGACTAAATGAAAAATCCGTTTTGGTATTTAAACCGATCCTGAGGTGTTTATAGTTGAAATATCTGTCCAATATTAATGAAGTTTTTCGAATGGAACTCCGAATAAATATGTACGAGCATTCAACCTTTGGATTCTTACTAGAAATTGCATTTATTTATCGTTAAATAAACTGAACACGTACATAATTTTCAGGGGCTGGAAAAGAATAATGGGAATCATACACAAACGATGTTAAGCTTGGGGTCTTAAATGCTGCTAGGGGCCAGTATCCGAGTGTGTTTGGTTATCCGCCTTGGTCAATTAATGGGTTTACTCCAGGATTAGGGAGTAGCATTTGCATTAGGTGGATCCTTTGCTAAAGCTAACCTTTTTGGCTCACTTGCATTTACTTTATAATTTGTGACTGCTTTGGTCGCGAGGTGTTTGAATACCGTATGTGTTTCGATGACCTGGCTACGGGTTACGGGTTACTGTTTGCTGGTGCTGTTTGTTGATTGTTTCTGGTGTTAAATGCTTTGGTATGCTGGCGGGCACAAGGTTAGAGAGCTTAGGATTCCTTCAGGTATTGGGTCAGTTGCTCCTGATCCCGCTGCAGCCAGGCGGCGTTCAGGCGGATCGTCTCCACCGCCTGAGAAACAGTGCGCTCGGTGCCGGGTATCTGGTTGACCTTGAAGAACTCCTCCACCTCCTTGGCTCGCTCCTCGGAGGCGAAGTTCTCGATGAGATACTTGATCAGGCGGGAGAGCAGGAAGCCACCCTAAAAAATAAACAATTTGATGTTAATTTGTAATTTGTACAAACCTTAAAAACTGCCTCTAAAAACATTACAAAAATCTTGAAAATCTAGGCAAATAACCCACCTGGTAGCGTTCCAGGAGCATCTTGTTGTTCTCCTTGAAGAATTCCCAGGCCATGTCGCGACCTTTGGGATTTATGGCCACGGCCACGATCACGAAGACAGAGTCCTGGGCGCGCACTTCACCCTGCAGGGAAAGAATACATTTAATCTACCAACTCAATCTTCCAACAAGATAAGGATCACCCACCGACATGGCAAAGTCTATGACACGACGCAACAGCTTCACATCCCCGCTGCAACCCAAAGCTCTGGAGATGCGATCCTGCTCCTCGTGCAGATCAGTGGCCCTGTACAGGTTGAGCATCTCGTTGAAGATCTCCTCGTTGCCATCCTGTAGGACGGCCTTGTAGCAGGTGGTTCTGAGATCCGCTGGCAACGGATTCGTGCCATTCACATGGCTTCGGAAGCGATTCCGGGCCACCTCAATCACGTCCTCGCTGCGGAAGGACACCAGCCGGGTCAGAACCAGGCTACGGAGCAGTGTGTCCAAATGATTCTCTCCATCGCGGGGCTCCCAACCCAGATGCTTTGCCACCGGCTCGTAGAGACTCCTTCCAAAGCGATGGAAGTCATCCATGAGATCGGTATGTGAGATGAGGATGTGCAGGTTGGTCAGCGAATTGGTGATGGCTGTCCACACCGTGTAGTTGGTCTCTAGGCGATAGGAGTCGACCAGGGAGAGCACCTCAGCTGTGCTCGCATGCCCGGCCTGCACCATGGCGAACATGTCGTCGATGAGTCCGAGACGATCTAGAGGAGGCAACTCCATCTTCTCCACTGCGGGCATTAGCTGTTCCAGCATGTCCAAGGAGTACCTAGTGCGATAGTAACCCACCGTTCCTGGATTAATCTTGATCCAGTCATCCTCCTCCACATTGTCGAGTGTGACCTCCATGTAGGGTTTATCAAGAAGGAAGGTCTTGGCGATGCCCGTGGGATTCTTTGAGGTGGACACCGAGACAGGCACCACCCACACGCAATCCTCGTCCTCCTCCACCTCGGAGCCATCGGCTGTGAATTTGCACTGGCTTAGGCGGAGCACACGCTGTGACTCGCCAATCTGATCGGACTCCACGCTTACGACTGGGAATCCCTTGTGCTGCGTCCACGAAGACATCACTTCGGCCACATTCTTGGACGAAGCCTCCTGCAGCGCTGACCACAGATCCTCAGTGCAGGTGTTTCCATACTGATGGCGAGTCAAATAAATATTCATTCCCTTCCTGAAATCATCCTCGCCGATGTAATCGTGCAGCATCCGGATCACTGAGGCACCCTTGTTGTAGCTAATCTCATCGAAGATCTCATCGATTTCTGAGGGATGACCCACGGGCACTTCAATGGGATGCGAGTTCTTTAAGGAGTCCAGCTCCAGGGCACGGGTGTACATGTCCGTGACGAACTGCGTCCAGATGTCGTACTCCGGGAACAGGTGGTGTACGCACAAGAACTCCACAAAGGAGGCATAACCCTCGTTTAGCCACAGGTGGGTCCACCACTCCATGGTAACCAGGTTGCCTGCATGAAACGAAAGGAAAGTAATTTTAAAATATTGATTGAATTCGATTGGGTTAAATAAAGGAGATTGAAAAGTTCGAGTTTTGAAATTGTATTGTATAAAACCGAATTCATCCATTTTAATTCATTCAAGAATCCGAGAGTCAAGACATTGACACTGAAACCTGAAAGAACAATCAACGGACACGGTATCTGCATACCAAATTGGTTTTCAGGTGCCTTTACGTCAGACCAACTGAACTGGATACATCCATGAATCACAAACTCCTACTTGACAAGTATTTTAAAAATACAGGAATTGAAGAAATCGAAATTTTATTACAAAAGATTGTTCTATCTTTATACCTTCTTACTTGGAATTCGCAAATTATATCATGATTTGTAATGCCTTTTTTATTAACTATCATTAGTATTTACAGACAATTAAATTTTGATGCTGATTAGAAAAATATACATATATATTCTTTACTTTATTACTTCATTAATTTGCACACTTCTAGACAAAAATTTGAACCCCCTTCGAAAGTGTATACAAAATGCAATTAATATGTATAAATGCCATTATATTGCATGCATTATAATTATTAATTATAGATCTGTCAATCAACCTCTCTTAGTTACCCTTCCCCCCACAAACAAAACTAGTATCACTCACCGAACCACTGATGTGCGATCTCGTGACCCACAGTTAGGGCTATCGACTGCTTCCTCATCAAGGAGGTGTTCTTGGGATCCACCAGGACGAAGGTCTCGCGGTACGTGACCAGGCCCCAGTTCTCCATGGCACCGGCGGAGAAGTCCGAAATAGCGATGAGATCCATCTTGGGCAGCGGATAGGCAATGTTGAAGTAGTCCTTGTAGTAGGGCAGGACCTTGGTGGCCACCTCCAGAGCAAACGCGCCCTGCTCTCGCTTTCCCACGGGAGTGAAGACCCTCACCAGCACTCCGTCATCGGACTTGGCCTCTACGTAGTCGTATTCACCAACCACCACGGCCACTAGGTAGGTGGACATGACGGGTGTGCGATCGAAACGCACTCGGCGCAGGCCATCAGGGAGGGGATCCTCCTTGAGAACGGGCATATTGGACAGCGCCACACGATCCTTGGGCACCACCAGAGTTATGTCGAAGGTGGCTTTGATGGCCGGCTCATCCCAGCAGGGGAAACACCTCCTGGCATCCGTGGCCTCGAACTGGGTAACTCCCGCATAACGCTCCTCTCCGTTGCTTGTGAAGTACTTGCTGCGATAGAAGCCCTTCATCTTGTCATTCAGCTCCCCCGTGAAGGACATGTGCAGCACTCCGGCAGTCTCCGCCGGAATCTCCTGCGTGAACTCCAGCGTCGCTGTTTCATTCTCCACAGAGTACACGATCTTCTCCGGTTTCAGTTTGCTGCACTCAAAGTGGAGCTCCGCCGAATCGATGGTGATGTCCAAGGCATTTAAGGTGATTTGGTTAGTGGGCTCCTTGACCTGCAACAGATCATCGGTCAACGTCAGAAACCGTTAGGTGAGCAAGCCAACAAAAAATACAACAAAAACCAATAACCAGAAATCAGAAACAGTTAGGGAAGATCGGAGTTGAATGAGCAGCTATCACACTGAGAAAAAATTCGAGTAGGTTTGATATAAAAATAAATAAATAAAATCTAGTTTCTTTCAAATATTTGTATCGCTCAACGACTTTAAGAATACTATGATAAAAACCGAATTATTTCTATATTGATAGAATCTATCTAAAATAACATTTTCCCCAGTGCAAAGACCGTTACTTCAAGGTCGTAGAAATGCGGCTTTCTTGCCTTTGTTGTGGATTTCCGGCTTAAGCCAAGCTATCGAATCAGTCAAAACCAGTTTTTGGCGAAATTCATACCCTGCCGAAAAGATGGAACAAACCGATTATTGTATCTGAGGTAATGCAATTCTTTCCCAGTCACCTCAGATTAAGCGAATCCCTTGCTAAGCTGGTTTAAGGGGTATTTGCAAATTTGCATAAACTGGTAGTTTTGCAGGTTTTTAGATTTTTATAAATTACCAACTTAAGGCCTTTATGAAATTAATTATTCAAGAGTGCTTTCATATAAAAGATATATTTAATACCCAATTCAATTAAAAGCAAGACTTAATTATGTTAATATTTTTTCCAGTTATGTTAAATGCTTTTGATTGTATTGTTATTGGGGATGATAACTAAATAGTTCGTTCGGAAAACCCAAACACAGATAATTAATTTATATATCATATAATTGTAAACCATCTAAATCTAATCCATGGTTGAAGTTATTAAAAACCTCCGTTCAGACAAGCTTTGCAAATAATCCGAATAAAATAGTTTAAATAGTGGGTCCAGAAAAGTGGATCCCCTCTCATTACTGGGTATCCGAAAGTGCGGCTTTAGAAGATCCACTCGTTTCCGCTGTTGACGCAAACAAAACGTAAACAAAATCCACCGTTATGAGCGGCGGGCGCAAAAAAGAGATTGCTTCGAATAAATTTTAATTTTTTTCGCGAGGTATTTACCGAGGAGCGTGTTTCAAAAGCCAAAGCCAAAGCCAAATCTGCAAATCGCCAGTCATTCCATCGGGCTGACAAAGGAATTGAGTTTCCTAGTGGGTTCGTACGTACGTGCATTGCCATATAATATATCTCTCATATATCTATCATATTTATCAGTTCGCGGGACTGCGCGCATGCAAATTGCAGCATAAAGAGAAATGTTAACAAGGAGAATGTCTGAAATATATTTCGTATTTTTTTGCCCACGTCAGAGGAAAAAGTTTGCACAATGCGCAGCGAACAAAATTAACAACAATGGTGGGAAAAAGTGAAAGTGGCTGGAGATGGGGAGAGAAATGAAAAGAGACGGAAGGAGCGGTACAGTAAGACCCCCAGTGAGTGGAGCAATGAAAATAATTGTTTAGACCTAAATTGCTTACATTTCTGGTAAAATTGGTAAGCATTTTAAAAATATATTATGCAAAGGATTGTAATTCATTAAGGTTCAAAACATGAGACACAATATAAAAAAATATATAAAAGTTTGTTTAATATAGACAAGCCCGACTGTACTCTTCAAAAGCGGGGTTTTCAAGAGGCTTGGCTGAGCTATGAGATTATGTGATTCGATATGGTTTAATAATTTGAAGAAAAAACGACCAGCTTGGACAAGCCTGACATCTGTGAATTCCTTACGATTTGATATTTCGGATACAGATAACTCTACTCACATTGATTTGCACTATGGTCTTGCCCTGGAAGGTGAAGGCCTTTAGGTCGGGCTGCAGGAGCAGCTCGTAGTGCCTGGGCACCACATTAGTGGGCAATCGCTCGAACTCCGCCTTCTGCGCCATCTTCCGGTCCCGTTCCGCCTGGTCCCTGCTCAGGTTCTGCTGCTGCGAGAGCTGGTGGGCCTGCCTGTTTTGCTGGTACTGGGGATTGCAACGATTCTGACCAGGAATCACGTCCGCCGAAGTTTGGGCTAGGATGGCACGGTACTGACTGCACAGATCCCCCAGCAATGGGGCGTCGCTGGACTTGAGTGGGGCTCCAAGGGAGACGCTCGAGTAGTCCCGGTAGAATTGCTTCTGCACCTTCACAAACTGCTTCGATGAGATGAGGGCGTTCAAGTGTCCAGTCTCTGCTCGAAAACGGGTAATAAAAGCGGTCTTATCGGGATTCGTATGGAGGTGGAGGAAGTTTCTCCTCAACGACGGCGGGGTGTTGTTAATAATGGCACTCCGATAATGGTTAGCAACGATTCCGCAGGAGGAGTATCTGTATCTGCTGTTATCGCTGGGGTAGCTGGTTTTTAGTTGCAGATTGTGGGTGGTACTGGCGGGCGCAAAGTTCTGGATAAGTCGGGCAGCTGGGGGTGATGTGGGAGGAGAACGAGTGTTAGCACAAATTGTTAAATTAGCGTTATAACAAGCGTTAAGTTCCACTGATAAGCGTTATTTGTCTTAATATAAGCGGAGGGGGAAGGGGAAAAGGTTTATCCACCCCTCACCTTCGCACAAGTGGTCCTGGATATCGGCGTTGGCCTTGGCTAAGTCCAAATTCAGTTTCCCGAACTCTGCAATAACAAACAAAAACTATCTCAGTGGCTTACAATCACCGTTCAGACCCCGGAAAGACACAATATGCTCGATGAATATGCGGCAAGAGCGAATAACACGCTTCGAATGACCCACAATTGCGCAGGGAACGGTTGGGAAGCGGAACACACTCCCAACAGCTGATCCTGATCTCCTCCAACCGCTAAATGCTAACTGAGGGCATTGTGTAATCACCATTCCGTAGCTTCCACGCCTGTTTGGCGGTGCGAACGCCGCCCCTTAGCGCATTTTTGTACATTACTTCGAGCGGAATTAAAAAATAAATAAAATCAAAACACCAGCAGCTACTCTATTGCGTTGGGTCTATCGAAAGAAAAGGGTATTTACCAGCACTGTCGCTCGAGGGGTTCCAGCCGTTATTTTTGTTTCCAGTTTAAAATATTTTTTTGATTTATACGCTTCTACGTCTGACAACCGTTGTGTTTGGTATTCCACTGCTTTCAGGAAATGTTTAAATGACTTGCTTGAAAAGGCCCCGATGATTTGATGATTAAGTTCGAAAGTTTTGGTTCAAGACCTATCGATACAAATTGTTGGAAATTAACGCAAATTATCGATATATCAGGTCTGGTTATTTTAGCAAATTTAAGTGACAGCCCTTATTTAAGCCAAATAACTTTCTTAAATAAGTGATTTAAAATAGTTGCCCGTATTTATTTGTAACTTTCCAGAGCAGAAGGGGCTCTCCTGCATTCTATCGGGAGAATTCCAGCTGCCAGCTGTTTTCCCCGGGCCACCTGGCAATCCTGGCTCGCTGCCATGCATTTAGGGCCACCTCCGATCGGAAAGGTTATATCAAACGTTAGTTTTTGATAACTTGTCGGGTGGCACGGTGGTTACCCGGTTCCGTTGGCGCGTCTTTTAAATCCCCTAAAAACTCCGTAAAAATAGCGCGTCGTTTTAGACTCCTCTTCCCCCGCAAACTTAATCCTTTTGCTTCCAATCCGCCGCCGAGAAAACTGCAGGCGAAGCAGTCCGTTTAACCCGCGACCTAACCATAAAGCCAATCGGTTGTGCAATCGAGGGTGCTTACAGATAGCCCCCACTTAATACCCAAACCTCCCAAGATGATTAAAATGACCTGGGCTTCAGCGTTAATCATTGCCACCTGCTTGCTGTTCCCCGCATCCAATGGAACGCCACTGGAGTGGGGTAAGGAAACACACTCGGGAACATTGGGCGCTTCCAATGGGAGGAAGCAAACAGTTAGGACGTCTTCGGTTACTCTCTCCCCGAGGGGGAGGTGACAACACTGGGCCCCAACTAACCTTCATTTAACGCTGAGAACTCGAAATCAATTCGACATAAACAATGCAATGCCGTTATGTAATCATTTGACATTCAGCATATATTTCACTTGCTATATTCCGTGAACGTGAAAGAGGTGCGTGAGTGTGTTATCAGCCATCAGCTGACTATCGGAGCTGCTTCGAATGAGCCGCAGAAAACGATTTCGGTTTTATCTCCTTTATCAGGCGGCAGAACGCGCTCTTCCTATCACTTTCCATATCAATGCACACGTCCCAGATAGCTAATAACAAAATTCGCAAAGGTTCGATTCACTGTTATTTGCTGTTTTAATTGTTTCTGTTGCTGCGAGAGTGTCGGCTTTCTCTTTGCCACTCTTTCGGCAGTGTCGCTCTCTTTGCGCTAAAACGTGGCCGGCAACAACAACTGTAAAATACAGTTGAACTCCATTAACTCTAACATCCAAAAACTGGAAAAACCACTGCGATGCATTTTTAATTTCTATCACAGCAAAGATTTCGAAAATTAAAACTAGATCAAGGAATTCTTAATTTTACCCACCACAAAATCAAAGATCAACAAATGTTTTCAATTATTTTTGTTTTGGTTTGCTAAAATATAAAATTCCTAACTAAATTTGATAACTCTCCATACTTTGAACAACAACATAACATTATTTTTTCACAGTTTAAAATAAACCAGAAATGGTAATAAACCGATCCGAAAGTGAACCCAAAAATTTCTTCCTGCACCACAGTTCAAGTGATTGTAAATTTAAATGAGAATATTTCCGTCTCCCTCTTTGAAGGGAAATTAACACACTAGCTCGAATTTTCTCTGCTGCCACATGGCGAGTAGTTTGTTAGAGGGAAGTTGCACTGTATACAGTATACAATTCACATTTTGCCACCACTTTTGGCCGCCATGTGGCTCACTTATTTTGTCACGTATGCCACAGCAGCGCGGTAACATTTCGCCGGTTTGTTTGGATTCGGTTGTTGATTGCTGTTGCTGCGATTTCTAATGGCATGCCCTAGGGTTTAATCTTCGGTTTCGTCTTTCACTTCATGAGAAGTGGAATAAAAAACCGAAAGTGCTTACAAGCAGTTTTCCAACGCATCGGTTTTCACTGCTTGCCGGCTAATGTCGTGGAATTTACTGAATAGCGATTGGAAGTAATACCCCATTCACTAATGAATCCAACAGATTGCATTTCTAAATCTATCCGAAAGTATGTTGAATGAACTGGAAACCTGATCTGGACGATCGGTGGAATTAACTCCCAGCGCCGACCCACGTGCGCAAGCTAATGTGAGATTCCCATGCCATTACATTAGCCCCGTTTGCCCGCCTGCCTGTCAGTTCATTATTGCTTTTATTAGATAATGCTAATGGGTGGAGAAGGCTAGGAAGGGTTCATTCCACCGACTCGGTAGCGCCATGACGCTATGAACACCATGCGAAAAAAACCATATCGGACAAGCATTCCCAAGGAGATACCGTGAATTTCATGAGTTATATTGGGAATGCCATAATAACCGCTTGACCGTTGATTTATCAAGCCACTCGTAAATCCAATTATAAGTCTCAATCACTAAACATTGACAGGGAGGGAACAATCGAGAGACTTTCAAATTGGGAATTCTATTTTTAAACAGGATCGCTAAGGTTAAAACTACGAAATAAATTGCTTCTGGAATGAATTTGTAGCCATAATACATCAGATAGATTGATATATCTCTTGAGAACTCACACATTTAACAATCACTTCAATTACAACCCTGCGAATAACTCATATTTTAAAGCAAAATAAAAGGAAAACATTATGAAAAGTATTACTATTTAAAAGATATAATATCTAAAATTAAAATAATTGCCATATGTAACAGGGATATAAAGGTTCTTTCAAATAGAGCGGGTCGATGTTATTATCATCACGGGTCGGTGTTAAAAGATCAAATAATAATACGCAATACCCTTTAGAAAGAAATGTTCAACAACTAAACAAATATTCGAAATTATTTTAAATACGAAAATATAAGAACATCAAAATGTTTAATTATTGGCATCGTATCTTACGTTAAAAACAATTCCCCTAGAAGTGTTTAACCCTCAAAAGCGCCTTTAAAACTCCGCCTATGAACTCGGCAATACCTAAATAAATACTATTATTGCCAATTTAGCATTTTCTGCATCGTTAAAAACGTTGACCTCAAACCAGAATCGTCGAGGTTAACTCCAACTCGAAGCGGTGGAAAGGTTCGCAAATCGCAACTGCGTTTCGAGTGTAAAATGCTGCTTAATTTAGCCACGCTTTGTTTTGGCAAAGGTTTTTTACAACCAACCATCAATAATTGGCCAGCACACAAACACATAGGCATGAATCATGAATAAACAATATCTATAGTCTGCCAACAACTATTAACTACGGGCAAACTATATTCCCCCAAATCGAATTCTCTGAAAGTTGAAGGGGCGATAGCGATTAGCGACTAAACTTCATAGCATTTTGGCTACAGTCGTACTTCAATAACTCGAATACTGCGTAGTCTATACAAAAATGTATATAACTAAGCTTAGTCATAATTAAATATAATAAGTTCTTAACAATATCGATATTTTCGATAGGTATTTGAGAACGAACAAACGTTAAAAACTTAAAAACTAAAATATTTTAACTCGATGGATATTCAAATTATAGAAAATCAACTGTATCTCCTACTGTTTGGGGTTAAGCCAGCTCGATTGTATCTAGGTATCTGTTTTGGCCTTTTGTTTTCGGTCTTTTACCTAGCGACAGTGACCTACAAATATTTGTGGCCCAAAGTAGAGCCAATGACCAGTTCAAAAATGATGGATTTGAACAGCATGATAATCGATCGATAATCAATTCGATTGGGGGCACTAAAGAGCTTTGTGAAAGTCAAGCCTTGATATAATTGTGATCCGGAACTGCTATCCGTTTTTGAGTTATGTTCCGCAAGCTGCAGTTTCTCGATTTCCGAGTCAGGATTTGTGTTTATCTTGCTTTATTTGTTTTGGCATGCGAACAGGTGTCTCTCAGTTTAATTATAATTATAATAAAGAAATGACCCGCCCCCCAGCACACTGGCAACAGGTTCCTTGATCTTGTTTCGGTTTGCAAACACAATATGTATATGCATATAGAAACAAAACAGGGGGGAGCAGCAAGCGAAGCCAGATTTCGAATCTAAATCTCCGCACATTAGCCTTCTTATCAAATATTTTCACCATGTTTTATTTTTTTGCACACCGAACCTGTAGAATTTGTTTCTGGGGCGGCCCTCAACACTTGTGTTTGAAATTTCAAGGTTACCATTGATTAGGATAAGAATAGTGCTTACATATATTTCGGTTGCTCCTTTTGTGTAAAATGTTTTTGGTTATAATATATATAAAATGACCATAAATACTTATCTGAGTTGTCAATTAGAACGGTTAAAAAGGTTCTAAATTGATGTAAATTGCTTTAAAAATTTAGTGAATGCATTCACAAAGGAAATTTGTTTATATAGCAATGTATTGTATTGGAAGAATCCAGAAACGGTATATATTTATTTTGCATATTATTAAAGGGGGCCTAAAAGTAATATCCACCTGTTCTTCAAAGATCCCATTTTTTATTTAATATACTTCTGTAGCTACTTACTTTATGAATATACATTTCTTTGGCTTTTCCGCAAACGGAATCAATATACACGATACCATAATTTGCGTAAAGTTAAAACCCCCTTAACAATATAGAAAACAAACAACTTATAATAGATCGAAAGATCTGATTAAATCACACCTCCCAGGTCAAATGGTATGATACCTGGGAAATCCCTTGATATTACATGTTGACGTCTTTACGTCCTCGTCGCATTCTAACTAATTTACAATGCCTTATCAGTCTAGACCGTAGTCACATTCCAATTTTCGATGATTTAAAACTATTAAGTTGTCCGGCGCCGCATTAAATAATCAATTTATAAAAACAGAACGCAGTTCGCACAAAATTTATTGCTAAATTCTGGTTGCAAAATTCAATTCGAGTCGCCATTTCCAAAAATGGCGCTTGATTGGAAATCGGCGACACTTTTGGCAAGTTTAATAACAACTGAAACGACGAGCCTTTGCTTTGATTGAACTTAATTTCCGCAACTAAGGCGGGGGTCTTAGGAGATCTAAACTGGTGCTGATATTCCCGATATAGAGATGGGAGCATTTGGTCACGTTTCTATAGAATCACTATAGAATCCTTTTAAATATTTATCAATCGGGAAATTAAATATGGTATATAATCTGTTAGCTACAATTATGATTAATGTGATATGTCATTCATATGTAATTCTATTTTAATATTAGGTTATATAAGAGGGGAGTAGATATTATGCTGAATGACTCACCACCACTCACCACGGATATCACGTAGCTGTCATACAAATGATCGGTCGATAAATAAGTCGATCGTGGGAAAAACTATTTTTTTAATTTTAATTCCTCTAGACTTTATTGATTAAGTAAAAAATAAACCAATCAATGGGGTGATATAAGAGGAGTTGTTTAAATTTTAAATTCTCTAAACCTTTTTTAATCAAAAATAATCGGTATTATAAAAGGCCTTCGTTTTGTTGACTTTCGAGTTTTGTGATTCATTGAGAAGAAGGCTTTTACGAGCACTCATGATATTTTTAACTCCGATTTTTAATGAAAGTGGAAACAATTTTAAGAACCCTTTCCGCTCAATCGATGTTTCATATAAATCTGGGAAAGAACCACTTGAGGGAAGTCCTCAAATTGAATACCCAAATTTCAAAGCTAATAAACAAATCTGATGGTTTACCAAAATATTAAAAAAATGTTTTCCAACGAAAGTTCTCCACAATTCAAAGAAAATCATCTAAAATATATATATCTTAAATAGTGGGTTTCAAATTCATGATGCGAATTAAAAAACTTTTTTTTTTGCAGACTTTGCCGTCACGTTGCGGACCAAGATCCAGTTCATGGACAGCTCCTGGCAAACGATGGCCACAGCTGCCCACGAGTTCGACGAGCTGTCCGCCCTGACCTTCGACGAGTCCGAGGAGCTGATCTACTTCAACGACCGCCTGCACCAGAACGGGAGTATCTTCTCCTTGAGAAGGGACATGCTGTCGGCGTCTCATGTGGCCGAACAGGCGATTCAGCGGACAGGAAACGAGACCGTGGGCGGACTGGCCTATGACCCTTTAAACAGGAACCTCTTCTGGTCGGACATCTTGCAGAGGAAGATCTTCTTTGCCTCCGTGGACAGTCCAGCCGGTCAGGCTCCGAAGGTTCTCGTAGATCTCAGCCAGGAAGGAGGACGTCCAGAAGGCGTTGCTGTGGATGTTTGCCGCAGGAAGCTCTACTGGACCAACTCCAACATCACGCATCCCAGCGTGGAGAGGGTCGATCTGGATGGCAACAACCGGACGGTGATTATCGATTCGAACATCGACATGCCCAAGGGCATAGTGGTGGACCAGCTCTCCGATCGCCTCTTCTGGATTGATGACTTGAAGGGCGTGTTCTTTGCGGTGATGAGCTCGAAACTGGATGGCAGCGATCGCCAGTTGGTGCTGAAGGACAAGCATCATGAGCCCCAGAACCTGGCTGTCACAAACGATGCCATTTACTGGACGGACAGGACGACGAACTCCGTGTGGAGTCACCCTAAGGTGGCTGCTGTTAAAGTGACCACAACCTCCAGACCAGAAACGGAAGAAGATACTACAGATGGCATTGAATCCAGACAGGAGAGTGAACCGGTAGAGGACTGCCCCCTGGTTCGTGTGGCCAATCTCAGCGAGGAAGCGAGAGGAATCGTAGCCCGCAATGGTTTCTATCAACGCCTCCAGAAAGACGCCCACTGCTCGAGCATTGTGAGGAAGGTCAAGATGCGCCTGGATGAGATGAACCGCCACAAGGAGATGCGCAGCCTCGTAGACAAAAAAATGGCCCAGCTGGAGGAGGATCACTGCATGAACGCCGGAAGCTATGTGCCTCAGAGAGACCTCTGCATCTGTCCTCCAGGATTCAAGGGCTCGCGCTGCGAGATCCGTGAGTGCCACAACTACTGCGTCCATGGCACCTGCCAGATCTCCGAGTTGGCCTACCCCAAATGCTACTGCCAGCCGGGATTCTCGGGTGAGAGGTGCGAGGTGAGCCAGTGCTCGGGACTGTGCCTCAATGGAGGTCACTGCCGCCTGGCCGAGAAGGATCAGGAGCCGGCTGGGTCCAGCTGCGAGTGTCCGACGAACTTCGCTGGAGCTCGCTGTGAGCACAACTCCACGGAGATCTGTGCCCTGTTCTGTCGCCTTCTTAAATTCGATCCGGAGATCCATGTGCCCTTCGGCTGCCATGACATGTGAGTAATTAACCTTATTAAAATTAAAGTCTTGAAGTGTTGAGAGGAAAATATTAACCAATTAATTTTCAAGAAGACAAAAAATTATTGCCTACTTTTAGGCAGGAAACAGTTTATAAATTTTCATTTAAAATTAAATTTCGATACTATAATTCGCTATTAAGTTTCTAAAATATATATATTTTTTTGTATATTTAGAATATTCAAATTTAATGTATTTTTTCTATATTGGAGTTTTTAAGTGAAAAGTTCTTATTCCTCTTTCTACACCTTGAAGACTCAAATTTAATAAGGAAATTAAAATACATTAGAGAACTAGAACTGATTCTCCCCTTCTCCCACCTTAGTTGCGAGGAACTGGCCCTGGACAACAGCACCAACATTGCCATTCCGCAGTACCAGCACCTGGAGGTGTGCCTTGCACCCACCGTTTGGACCAGCAGTGCGATCAGCATTGTGATGGTGGGGATTGTCTCCAGCCTGCTGCTGGTCTCCGTGATTGTCCATGGAATCCGGCGCCTTTACAAGCCAAAGAGACCACGCATCAGGAAGACCTTTGTGGTGCGAAAGCAACCCAGGACCAATTCCGCGGGGGACACTCCCTTGACCAACCGTCCCATGGCCACCGAGCAGTGCGAGATCACGATAGAGAACTGCTGCAACATGAACATCTGCGAAACGGTGAGGATACATGGTTCCAAAAAAAAAAACGAAAACTCCTAGATATTTCTTTAAAATATATATTATAATAATCTATCTTTCCTTCCAGCCCTGTTTCGACCCCCATCTGGTGGAGCAGACGCTGGCCAAGTCTGGAAGCTGCAAGGAGGACAAGAAGATACTCATCCACAACATGGAGGATGACCTGTACTAGGAGAGTGCAGTACAAATAAATAACTGAAACCTTGTGATAGTCGTCGTCGTCGAGTGCGGATTGGTATTCGAGCTTGAAAAGCTGCTGCCCGCCGGCCCCCGACCCCGTTAGCCCTCAAGGTGCTCACCCAGGCAACCAGGATGAAAGCAGGACAACAGAGAGGATCCACAACACCAACCAGTAACCAATCAGCAAGCAGCCGAGCCTGGGACAACACTTAACACTCGCCAAACCAAACCATTTACTTAAGCCGAAGCAACATGTGTACTTAGCCAATCCTGGGAGCCTGCTTCGGTCTCGTTAATTTATTAGTAGGATCATTTTCACCCCAGGATTATTAGGAATTTTTTTAGCTCAAAGCCCTGTCACCCACAACTTTTTACCCAATTCTTTTAGTTTTGAATTTTAGTTCTTTGGTTTGAATTTTTAGTTTGAATTCGCAAAAGCAAGTCGCGCGACTGACATTAGCTTTAAACTTACGCGGAATACGCACCACGGATACCAAGGGCCTTTGTGATTTATAACAATCGTTAAACTGTTGTAAATAACCCCCGAACAAGTTCCTGCCCACTGCAATAGTTATTGCACAACAGACAGCACTTTTTGCCATAAACAAAATCCCCATCCGGTGATTCCCCCCAAAAAAAAACATACAGAAAATTAAGTTAACAAAATGTAACCCCAAGCACAGAAAAGGGAAACTCTTCAAGAAAGACCGAGAGTTGTAAATATTAATGCATAGTTTAATTTTAGTCGTAGTCCTTAAGAAAAGGGTTGAATAAAGAGAAACTACATGCAGTTGTAATTGAAAATTGATCGCACTTGTATTGCATTACGTACCCGAATTAGTCAGAGCCAGAGATAGTGGTTAGTGGAGAAGGGGGAAGTAAGTCATAGAGAAATATCTCGACTCCGGAAATGCACTCGCAACAATACAAATATATTCGTAACTACCGAATGACGTAGGGCGCTGATCCACATCGTTCATCTGACTTTGTTATCCATTTTTGTAGCTTCTTTGGTTTACATAAAATTAAGACACTTCAAACACATTATTATATTTTAAGTACAAGTATTTCACAAGACGGATGCTCGTGGCCGGGTGTTCCAATCTATGGGATCACCCATGTTCCAAGACTGAACCGGAGTGTTGTTTTGCCTTTAACCGATTATGTTAGGGATATTTCCTCTTCTGTTAGTATTTGATGTTAATTGGATCGGTATTTTGTCAGGCAATTATCAGAACTGATTATTATAACCTTATAACCTGATTATTATAACCTTTTTAAATAAAACGTTTTTGGTATTATTAGTGAAAGTATTTAGTTCAAAATTTGCTCAATTGACTCGGTATTTTCCGGCATTTCGAGCTCAATGCATTTTTGGTATTTTCGGCAGGCTGCCACACTATTTTTTCGCTCGTATCCATCTTGACAATTTTTTTCGCGATTGAAATAAAAGTTACAAATTAAACAGCATTATACACGACAAATCGCAACTGGAATAACTAAAAAACAGCGAGCATGGTTAGTATGAGCGAATGGAAATGGATTTCCGATCGGGGACTTCTTTCCCAACCGCTTTTCGGCATCGCATGCTTTCCATGTAAAGCCTGTGAAATTTGCGCATTTTTTTTCTCGCTTGTGAAACATGAGTTGTTTTTGTTGCTGTAATATTCGGATAAAAGGGGAAAGTGCGTAAATGGGCGGTGGGTGGGTGCATAAGAGGCGTTGCCCCATGACCTTGTGACCATTTGGGATTGGATTAGATGCGATTGGATTGGTCTGGGTGTCCCGTCCCGAGACCGACGTCACAGTCACAGCTGCAGCCCCCAGCGACGAGACGGTATCTGAGTCGCCGAGTGTGTATCTACCCTAGAGTCAACACCACGCGCTTGTTCTTTTGTATTTCATTCTCCTTGAATGCAAATACGTGCCGTATGGTCGGATTTGGGATGTTTAACCCATAGGGAAAACTGACATTATTTCCATTTGTTTTATTTGGTTTGAATATAACAAGATTTCGTCTAATCTTTTGGTAGCCAAGTTTGTTGAGCTTATTTAAACTGCTGCCGGACTTGGTAACAAATCATTGTTAATTCTCATACAACTGAATATATAGTTGCATATCCAATATATATTTGATCCAAAGCAATATTCAAACTAATTTCATAATTTGAACTAATAATCAATGTTGAACTAATTTCACAATATTTTTTAACTATTTTGTTTAATCTTTTAAACCTTGAGTTTGACTTTCGTTTCGATTGGTGCTAATACTTTCGAAGTTCACTTTTGATACGAATTTACTTTCATTTTTAATTTTAAAAACTTTCGGAATCCTTATATTTCTACTTTCGAAGTTTTCTTTTATTTGGAAAGCACGTAATTTATACTTTCTAAGTTTACTTTAATAGTAATCAGTATACAAATTTTAATTCAGGGTCCAAAGTGCCAGTTTATTGACTAGTTCCAATACTAATCAAAATGTGTACTAGCAATAGTTTATTTTAAATTTACGGCTTATAAAGTATATTTACAATTTCATTCAATTGAACTAACCCATTGACTGGTCTCTTCTTACAGGGCAGTAACGACAGAGCATCGAGATCCCCGCGATCGGACGATCAGCGCGAGGTCAGCGAAGTGCCGACAAAGAGATCGCGCTCCGACTCGGGTGAGTTTCCCATCTATATTTCCACTTTCGACACTAGCTATGTATGATGGAGCGATAACATAGAAGCGAGCCCCCATCGCTTACCCACAAAATAGAAAAAAGAAAAAAAAAACAATCAACACTTTGTTGTGTATGTCTAAGAACTAACTTGGCACTTAGGCTAGTCCAATCCATGCAATGTAATGAACAATCAACAAAATCAGCAACGATCAGCAAAATCAGCAGCAGCAACAGCAGCGCAAGGAGCCGGCTAAATTGTATTGTATTTTTGGTTGTCTTAGCATAAAACATTAAAGCATAAACATAAGCACATCTTTATATTTTCTCTCCTACTTGTACTACTACTACTCTACCACTTGATACCCGTTGATACCCGTCCAGGGGCAGCACCTGACGCCACTAAATAATCGGTTTTTCTTTTTGTTCTGCTTAAGTAATTGCAGACTTCATAAACGCACGATGAACTCAAAACTCAGACTGTGAGGTGTGAGGTGAGGTGAGAGTCAAACAAATCGAAACGAAACGATACAAATCGATACGATACAAATATCGAAAAGGGCGCGATACCAAACGATAAACCATATGCTAAACATATATGCAAATAATCCATAAATAAACAAACGAATAGGGCCATCAGTGAGTCCCCGAAAATCGCCGATCGAATGTCGACGAGTCGCCAGAACTAATCCAAAATGCATATATAACTATTATCTCTCTCTTTCTATTTCTTCTATATCTCTCTTTTTTAGTTCTCGTAGCGCGTTTTTCTCCTTTTAAGTTTGTTCGCCTAAGACTAAGTTTTATCGATTGCGATCGATTGATTCGGGTATCGAGATTGAGATCGAGATCGAGAGAGAGATGCCCATTAGATTACTCCACTACTACTCTACTACCAATCTACTACTACCAATCTACTACCAATCAACCACAAAACAGCCCAACCAACCAGAACATCGACATTAATCCGCTTCTAACCACCTCGCCGTCGTCGTGTGCCAGCCAACCGCTGATCCGGGGACTGATCCGGTTCCTGATCCTGATTCTGGTCCTGTCCTGGTTGCATTTACATTAAGTACCAATATTTTGTGTTTTGTCATAGCCAGTAGCTGTCCGTCTGATCTCATCCAACGTTAAATCTGGGGAAGTAATCCCACTAAAAACTCGTATAATTAATAATGCTTGATCTCCACGATCTCCTTCTCCGTTTTAGCTATTTCATTTTCCGACCTTAAGGTCAAGCTTTTTGCAAGCTCTATATATATCAAGATTAGTAAAAAGTTTAACCTAGGTAGGGCGGAGGAAAACCTAACCAACTTAAACATATTGTTGCTCTTATTATCGTTTCAGCGTCTTGTTTTCTTTTTTTTATTTTTCTCTTTTTATCACTGAGCAATGTAAAATGTGTGTGACCCTTCTTCAAGTCAGTTACCACGCCCCCAACTCATGGAAATCGAACCGATATCGAAAACGAATACGAAAACCGCACATAAGGTCGCTTATAATTTCTAATTTTTATAAACTACTCTCGCCCGAGCTGAGCACACACGAGACGATCCGGAGATCCTCCCTATTCATTTTCTGGAGTAGATATCCATCGGAGCGTGTGCCCAGTTCGTGGAGTCATCAATCGGATGTGTCTGTCGGTGGATGCATTTTGATTTGACACGCCCACATAACTCGACACATATCTAACGCCTATTTATGTATCAAATATTGTACAATACCTACACTGCATCCCACACATACTCGTAATTACACCTTACGTATCCGAAAATCTACTGCCTATATATATCGATAAGCGAATATGTTTTATTTGACGGGTGCTTTTCTCTTTTTATTCTCTGCATTTTCCAGCCTTGACAAAAATAAATGACAAAAACTCATGCCCCTCTGCATAGTCGATAGAAAGCAATCGAGTCGATAGAATCGTTTATCGAAATAATCGGAACAACTCCCCGGCTGCCTCTCTCAAATATGATTAACAATTTGTTTTTTCTTATTTTTTCTTCTTTTTTTGTCTTCATCTTTCTTGCAGGCGCAGGCAGTTTTTGTCTTTATTTCAATGCAATTTCAAACGTATTTCTCGTATTTCGGACTCTCAATTTTGTCCCCCAACCTCTTGCCTTTGGAACAGACAAAAACGAATGAAAACCCAATCAAAGAAAAGTCGAACCCAAAAAAAAAAAAAAAATCAAAATCCAAAACAAAAATAAAAATGATGATCTGATCGAAGACGATCAGGTATATCCCCACCACGAGATGCACTAATCCCTCTTCCCAAATTCTAGGCAAGTCCACGGATTCGAAAATTCCCTACCTTTCGCAGCCTCTGTATGACCTCAAGCAGACGGGCGATGTCAAATTCGGACCCGGCACCCGATCGGCTCTTCTCGGCCTCCTTGGCGGAGCCCTGCCCAAGCTCAGCTCGGAGCAGCATGACCTGGTCAGCAAGGCCAAGAAGTACGCCATGGAGCAGAGCATCAAGATGGTGCTCATGAAGCAGACTCTCGCTCACCAGCAACAGCAACTGGCCACCCAACGCACTCAAGTGCAGCGACAGCAGGCCCTGGCCCTCATGTGCAGGTGAGTCTTGCATGGATGACGGTGGTCCAATTACGTTAGGCAACAAAATGGATAAGACCGGAAAAACGATGCAAAATCGTTAGGATTTACTCAAATTTCTGTTGCTTAGCGTAAAACCCCGGAGACTATGATGCAAAATCCTGAAATTGCTCGTGAAGATTGGCACCCCTGCCTGTATCTCCGCGTTACTGGAGGCAGGCGAGGTGGTGCCAGTCGGTGTGCGCTTTTAGCTGATAAGATCTGACTCCACCTTCAGTTCTTACCAACTGAAATCCCTTAAATATATTAAATAATAATAATAACCCCCTCCCCATTCCAGAGTCTACGTGGGCAGCATTTCGTTTGAGCTGAAGGAGGATACAATTCGAGTGGCCTTCACCCCCTTCGGTCCCATCAAATCGATTAACATGTCGTGGGATCCCATCACCCAGAAGCACAAGGGTTTCGCCTTCGTGGAGTACGAAATTCCCGAGGGAGCCCAGCTTGCTCTGGAGCAGATGAATGGAGCACTGATGGGCGGCAGGAACATTAAGGTGGGAAGGCCCAGCAATATGCCACAGGCCCAGCAAGTGATCGACGAAGTGCAGGAGGAGGCGAAGAGCTTCAACCGCATCTACGTGGCCTCGATCCATCCGGATCTCTCCGAGGAGGACATTAAAAGTGTCTTCGAGGCATTCGGACCGATCCTCTACTGCAAACTGGCCCAAGGCACCTCCCTGCACACGCACAAAGGCTACGGCTTCATTGAGTATGCCAACAAACAAGCCATGGATGAGGCCATTGCCAGCATGAATCTCTTCGATCTGGGTGGACAGCTATTAAGGTATTTATATGGACAATACATAACCATATTGTGCAGATGTCCATGTCTTAATGTGATCTCTGTTTAACTTATTTTATTTTCCCTCTATAACTTCCTCTCTTCTCTTAATCATTTTGCAGAGTGGGTCGTTCTATTACCCCACCGAATGCCTTGGCCGTGCCCACCACCAACTCCACCATGCCCACGGCTGCTGCAGTGGCTGCTGCGGCGGCGACGGCCAAGATTCAGGCCCTGGATGCAGTGGCCAGCAATGCGGTGCTAGGACTCTCGCAGAACACACCCGCCCTGGGAATGGCAGCTGGCGCCGTGGTGACCAAGGTTGGAGCCATGCCGGTTGTTTCGGCGGCTACATCTGCGGCTGCATTGCATCCGGCTTTGGCCATTCAGGCTGCTCCTGCGGCACTTCTTCCGCCCGGAATCTTCCAGGCACCCAATGCTGTGGCTCCCAGTTTATTGGGAGTGCCAGCTGGTCTGCAGCCACTTCAGGCAGTGACTCCCGCTGTTCTTCCTCCGCCCGCCCTGCTGGCCACGCCCACAGTGCCCCTGGCCGGAGTTCCTGGTGCTTTAGGAGTAGGTGTGCTCCCCACAGTTGCAGCATTAGCCGGTGTGGAGGCCAGCAATGGAGCTGCTGCAGCAGCGGCTCTTTCGGCAGCTGCCAACAATGCGGCTGTAACAGCGGCCAACCTCTCGGAGAACATCAAGAAGGCACACGAGAAGCAGCAGGAGGAGCTCCAGAAAAAACTGATGGACGAGGGTGATGTTCAGACGTTGCAGCAGCAGGAGAACATGTCGATCAAGGGCCAGAGTGCCAGGCAACTGGTGATGCAGCGGCTGATGCGGCCAGTGGACTCAAGGGTCATTATCCTCCGCAACATGGTGGGTCCCGAGGATGTGGACGAAACGCTGCAGGAGGAGATCCAGGAGGAGTGCAGCAAGTTCGGCACAGTCAGCCGCGTGATCATCTTTAATGAGAAACAGACGGAGAACGAGGACGACGACGAGGCGGAGATCATAGTGAAGATCTTCGTTGAGTTCTCCGCCGGAGCAGAGGCTCAGCGGGGCAAGGACGCACTGAATGGGAGGTTCTTCGGCGGAAGGAGAGTTGTTGCTGAACTTTACGACCAGGGCATCTTCGATCAGGGAGATCTGTCCGGTTAGGAATAGCATTTAGCAAGCAAGCAAGCACCTCCTACCCCGTATCCCTATTCCGCGACCTTTTGTTCTGTCATTTTTTACGTAGCACCTAAAACAAAACAAAATACGGAGATGGCGATGGCGATGCAAGTTTATTTATTACGCCAGTCCGGAAACGAAATTCTGTTGAGCGTTCGGGCGGCAGCCAGATTATGATTATGATTGCGATTACGATTACGATGCGATGATTCTGCAATGCAGTGATTTAGATTTAAATAAAAACCACAATAGGAGAGATCCCCGCAATGATTTGTATTATTGCTTGCCCTTAGCAATCAAACAAACAAGGATGCACTCAAAAAAAACACACACAACTGCAAACTAACAAATTGTACATTTTACCTTTGATTAATTTCAGCGCTTACAAAATAAATAAAGTATAGTTTCCCATTACAAATTGAACTGGTTTAACTTCTTCATCGAGAATCCAAGGGTTAATTTTCCATCCCATTTCACATATTCATGAAATCATTTGATTAATAATTAATGACTAATCATCGTGTGATATTTATCATTTGATAAGCTGTTCGTTCGCATCAAATCATCGAAATAAATCATCGCATCATTGTAGAAGGTTCTTGATAATTGGAAACCGGTTTAACATAAATAATAATTGAATTAATGAAATATTTTACTTAATCGATGAATTTAGAGACTAGGCTAAAAAAAAAACCGGTTTCGATACGTCCATATTTTCCAGAAAATATAACAATTTATTTTTATGGTCAGGAAAAGTCAACTTTTTTAAGAAGGTGTTATATGATTTTTATATAATAAACAGTTAAAAACCAAAAATATGAAAGTAAATTATAATAAACACAATTATTAATTGAATCATAATACATTCTAATTTAACAAAATTCTCGATCAAAAAGAACATTAATTTGATCTCGTAAAAAGCATTAACTATCCCACAAATCGCTCGCTTAAAGTTGAAAGATTGCGCGCATTGTGCGCTTTGCAGCACTGCTTTGGATGACAGCTTTCTAACACTACCTGCTGGCACTGGCACTTATCGATTGCAGCCCACTTTCGGAAGACGAAGAAGAGAGAACGACTCGTACAAAGAAAATAGAAATCAAAAAGTTAATAATGAGGAGTGATCCGCTGGCGAAAATCGCAACAAATTGCTTTTGTTGACGCGACTCGGGCACCGCGACTAACGGGACAACAATAAACAAATTCCAAGGCTCGGATGCTCGCCCAGCCTGTGGCAAAGACAAACAAAGACAGAGCAGCAGGCCAGCAGAGGCAAACCCAAAAGGCAAAAAGGCAAAGACACCAGCAGCAGTAGCAGTAGCAGCAAAGACAAACGCAATAGCAAACGCAGCGCAGGGATTTTGGAGGCTGCATTGAAATTAAAAAAAAAAAAATAATCCAAACCAAAAGGTACAGAAAGCATGGATTTGTACATATGTGAAAACGCACAGCTGTTGGGTGTTTGTTGTGACATTGATTTCCGATTTGTTCCAATAGCACGCTCTATATTCGCCTTGATAAGCCAGACAGTCTGACGCTGGCAGAGCGACTTTTGTGAGTGCCTTTCAATAACTACGCACCCACACAGAAGCAGATTGTTTGTTGGCCTTTATATATGTGCTTTCCGCATATATATGTATATATCTATATATATGCATACACACCCGATTCCATTCGCTTCCGAGTTTGTTTGGTTTTTTGTGTTTTATCCTTATCTCTCTACCAGTTGCCAAAGAACTTATTGTTTTTTTTTTTGTATTATGTAACCTGGCTATCAAACCACAAGAAACAGTAAACACAGATTAAGAAGGGCACGTGTCTTTGGTGGAAAGTCTGGCCAAGATTATGGCCAGTCATCTCGATTCCTATTCATAGTCCAATTTGAAAAGTATGCAGCTGTATTTTGAAAGTTCTGAGCTGATTTAACTGGAGGGTCAAGCCACAAATGACTTGCACTCTCCACTCTCGAAATGTTTGTGTGGAAAAAAAAACATTTGCAAATATTACAAACCAACTAGAACTCGTAAAATGACAACAAATGGATTCAATATTTAAAGAACAATCCAAAAACAAAGTATAAGGTGTAATCTTCCTAAATACAATCTTTTCTCAGTTTCCGAAAATAATATATTAATCATAATTTTTCTTGAAAAATGCATAAACAAATTCTTGACCTAAAATCAGATTAATAAAAATGTTTTCCTATAGCAACTTGTTCAGTTAGTAATGGTTTTTCTTGAAAAGTGATTGCTTTTAAGTATCTGATTACGTAGAAACCAAAAGATTAATTTGCTGAAATCTAATGAAGAAGCCAGGAGGAATTTGTTAGTTTTCATTCAAACTATTTTTATTGGTAATTTTGTATAAGGGAAACCCGTTTTCAATTAATTACAATTTATTAACACCAATTGGGCAACAATTTAATAATGAACTTCAGTGATGTCATAATTTGTTGGGGGGGAAGTGTTAAACTCTGTTAGGTTCGAGATTCTCTCCGTAGTTTATACTTCAAAATCAAACAAATTTAAAGTGTTGTACCTAAATAAATAGGCAGTAGATTAAAAACATTCACAATTTCCAAAAAGAAGTCAGGTTTTTAAAATTCGGGCGATGACGAAATGTGCGTACCAGAAACAAGAAACCCCCAATCTGCCAGTGAATCATACTTATCCAACTGACATATTTATTTTCAGCAACCCAAACACCATTGAGAAACCACTGAAATACTGCGGTCCCAGGATGAGCTGCAAGGTGCGGCTGATGGATGATGGCTCCTTGGACGAGGAGCCGCTGACCCTCAAGGAGATTGCCTACCAGAAGCTGTGCAACAACCTCGATATCGTAAGCAGCCATCGGCCGGATGGCGAGCGAATCCTCAACGCGGGCATTGTCCTGCCCAATGAGATCTGTGACGGCTTTCTGGAGAACTACCAGAGGTTCAATCGCCCCTTAGACGATAGTGTTATCCGCCTCTTTGAGGACACACAGCGCACCTCGCTTAAGATCGTCAATCTGCGCAACAGCACACTCAGCAGCTTAGGTGAGGAAATTGGCATACACTTATACCAACCCAAATTCATTACCTTCCTCTTATTAAACACTAAACCTTTGAATTTCCTCCAGGTTTAGAGACTCTGATGCGACACAAGCTCTTTGCCCTGTCCATGTGGTACTGTGACTCGATAGACGTCCAATCCCACCATCTGCTAGCCCACTACGGGGACAGCCTTCGCTCCTTGGAGCTGGGCATCAGCTCACATCTGCTGCAGTACGCGGAACCGAATGAAAAGGAACCTGTGGACTTTCAGCTCACCTGTCCACACCTTAGAAGATTGGTCTTAAATGGCGTGGTTATGCACCACCGGCTGCAGTTCGCCCACCTGCACGATCTGGGTCACCTGGACCTGACCTCCTGCGTGCTGGCCAACTTCAGTCTGGAGGCCTTGGTATCCCTGCCCAACCTGCACACCCTGATCCTGTTCAATGTGTGGCCCATTGCCAATCAGTTGCATGCAATCTGCTGTTTAAGGCGCCTCTGCACTCTGGACATATCCATCTCCAGTTCGGGAAATGGCCAAGGGACCTACGATCTACCGGATCAAACGCTGGAAATGCTAATGGACAACCTGCGGCATCTCACGCACTTGGACATATCTGGAACGAACCTGGCTGGAAATGGAGTGGCAACCAAGGAATCGACGGGGGGCGGTTCGACGCAGCCCAGCACCAAGATGGAGCAACACTTTGCACTGACCGACATCCCTGGTCTAGCGTCGCGCACTCAGCGTCCTTTGCAGTTCCTTGGACTGTATCACACGGCCCACTGGGCATGTAAGAGGCATGATATTCCGGCTCTAGAGGTGGCTGGGGATGCCAACGAGCAGCAGATACTGACGGCAGCACGATACTATCATGACAGGCCAGTGCTCCTGACAAGGGTGAGTATCTCTATTACTTTATCTTGGCTTTCTTTTTATTACCAATGTCTTTTTTTAGGTTCTCAACGATCTGTACCATCTGTTTCGCTTCGAGAACTGCAAGGACATACACACGGCCCTGGATGTGGTGCTCTCTGCAATGGATCGCCATCTCAAGTTCAAGCACATGCAGATCTCCGGCAGGTGGGTTTATCAGAGAAAAACTAGAGGAGATTTTTTCTCTAATTCAAATTATAATATCTGTTGCAGTGCCACCCTCTTCTACATAGTCAAGGGCAGGGATCGCTCCAAGTTCGGGACTCTGCTGCGCAACCACATCATCCGCACGTTGCTCAACGGGATGGAAATGCATCTCACGGACGACACCATGCTAAGGAATGGTTACCTCACCCTCACCCAGTTCCACATGCCAGTCGATGTGGTAAATAAATAATATTTAAAACTATTATGGACAAATATAACTAAAATTTCTGCCTTACAGCTCTTCGAGTACGAGCGCCTCATTAAGATCCTGCTGCATGGGGTTTCGAAAACCGAGCAGGAGGGATTTGTTCAGCGCATTGCCATCTATCTGCTAAACACTCTGGCATGTCAGGTGGATGGACGGCAGAAGCTCTTCCTGGGCGAGTTGGGCGTAGTTAGCGTAGGTTCAGCATTTGCTTTGTATTTATCCATCCTAATCGAATTCCTCCATCCAAAGACCATGCTGACGCTGATCAAGGATCGCCTGACGCGCTCAGTCTTCGACGATGTGATGGAGGTGGCCTGGTCCACCATGTGGAACGTAACCGATGAGACTGCTATTAATTGTAAGAGATTCCTCGATGGGCGTGGGATGGAGTATTTCCTGAAGTGTTTACATGTAAGTGAACCTGCATTTCAGTCCTTAAGAGCTTTCAATTTGATTAACTAGTTTAATTCCTTTTCCATTTCAATTAAAACATTTTACGAGCAAAGTAGAGAATAGGAAAATATTGTTATTACTTCAGAAATGCCTTTCGCCTTTCTAAACCGTTCAATTTCTTTCCCCTGCTCAACCCAGACCTTTCCCGATCGCGAGGAGCTGCTGCGTAACATGATGGGGCTGCTGGGCAACGTGGCTGAGGTCAAGTGGCTGCGGCCCAAGCTGATGACCCAGGAGTTCATTGAGGTGTTCGCCCGCCTGCTGGACTCCCTTAGTGACGGCATCGAGGTGGGTGCGAGCACGAGGTTGCTGGCGAGATTGCGCGAGGGGGAGATTGGTGATCGGTGCGGTGCTAACCATGCTAAACTGCGCTTCCAGGTCAGCTACAATGCGGCTGGGGTGCTGGCGCACATCGCCTCCGATGGGGCCGATGCCTGGACGATCAAGACGCCCAGCCGGGAGCATGTGCTCGAGCGCATGGTGGCGGCCATCCAGCGGTGGAACCTGAAGAGTGAACGAAACATCAACTACCGGAGCTTCGAGCCGATCCTTAGCCTGGTGCGATGCTATG
Organism: Drosophila setifemur; assembly: GCA_021224005.1. NCBI lineage: Eukaryota > Metazoa > Arthropoda > Insecta > Diptera > Drosophilidae > Drosophila > Drosophila setifemur. The sequence goes on from JAJJHY010008789.1 coordinate 16,166,435, forward strand.
AGACGCCCCAATGCCAGCACTGGGCCGTTTGGGCCCTGGCCAATCTGACGCAGGTGGGTTTGAAAACATTCTTGTAAAGTCTGGTTTGATATTCGTAACTCATCATGATTTCCTTCACAGGTTTACCCCGAGAAATATTGCCAGCTGGTGGAGCAGGAGAACGGCATCCAGATCCTGAACGAGCTGATCGAGCACGAGAGTCCCTACTGCGAAATCAAGAGGATTGCGCGTCTGGTCATTGAGCAGTGCGATGCCGGGTCGGATCGCATGGTCGAGGGTTAAGCGGAGACCCTTAGGATAATCACCATTAGCTGTAGGATTCGAGTTTGTTGTAATGTTTTTTTCCGGCTTCCTCTGTTCCCCGTTTCAAAGGCAAAGTGCAAGTGTTATATTGTTCAAGAGAGATTCTTCTTCCTCGACATTTTTGTTCTCTTCGATGGAGAATGAGATTAAGCTACGCGAGATTTAAGCGGAACAGAATATCCGATAATATTCATAATGTCTAGATTATATAAATGTATATGAGTTGCATCACATGATTCGAGAAGTGTAAATATTGTTAAAACCAGAGAGAACTAGCCCGCGAAGGCAGGAGAAAGGAAGCAAGGCAGCTGCAGATTAAAGAAATCCTTAAGAATTCAATTCCCCGGATCGAGTGTTTTATCTCTAGCTATGTAGATGAATGTATTGAATTTAAGCGTTCGATCTGTTCCTAGACTTTTGTGTTTATTTCATTCGATTATTGTTTTCTTGCTTTAGCAACGTCCACCTTAATCGCTCCCAGTACGTGCGGAGGATCGATCTATATCTATATAGCTATATAATATAGACCCCTAGACTAGACCGTAAGCCAAACTGTAAATAATCGCGTGTAACAGTGTTTAGAGTTCGTTCTCTGCTTGGCATTATTAATATTAATAACATTGTATGTTATCATTAGTTAACTTATATTACGTATATATAATTTGATTCGTAAGCGACATCACGCCTGTGTCTTATATTTTCGTTACCAACCACCAACATCACGTCCCCCGACAACTCTCCTCCACATTTCAACTCTGGCTTGCGATTTTAAGTTGAAATAGCCGAACTTTTCTAAAGAATTGTCAAGAAAATTTAAAAATTTGAGTTAAAGTTAGAGTTAAAAAAGCCTCTAAAGCTATAGAAATAATTTTCAAATGTTTTTAAAATTAGAAATTGAAAAAATTTGATTTATTCTATATACATATCATTTTATTAGGAATTTAAATTAACTTTTATGGATATGCCACTTAAACAATTTTATGAATGTATAATTTTTTACTTTTAATTAAATTTACACTCTTATTTCGAAACTAAAATGAAACGGACTTAAATGTAATGTAATATTAAATGCTATAGTTTATATTTTAAAAGTTGTTGAAATGTATAGGATTTTTAAGTTATAAAGACGACCACCACTGGCGTTAAATTCATCATTTGCTAAAATGTCATGTGAAATATTCTTTAAACCATTTTACCCCTTTTTTAAGTTTCCAAATTATGCATGGTTATATTTGCTATATAAGCATTTTTTTTAAATTGAAATTTTCAGTGGAAACACAATAAATATAAAAAATGGAATTATAATTGCATGTCAGTGGAATCCTGTGAAGTTTGTTTTGGAAAAGTTCGACAGCAACCTGAAACCTTGTAGCAGAGTGTGGTTTGTGGCATGGCGAGCTTGTTCCTCTTCGTTTCCATATGTATGTGGTGTGTGTACATTTCAATAAAGCTGCATCTATGTAAAAATTGCGGTAGTCGAAGGGTTGTGAGCGTGTCCAGTGCAGAATGCCCCGCTTCCTTGGAGTGGGTGGGTGGAAAATCCTGCGGGAAGCCAGAGGAAATGCCAACGGGTTGGAAATGCTTTCAAAGTGACGGCGCATGTGCGGTGGGAACTCTGCTCGACGTCCTGCATCCCCCAAAAACAATAATAAAGGAACGTTTACATCAACCCTTACAATCTCCAGTCAGTTGTCACTTTGCCGCCCGGTTGAAAGTTCGCTGTTTGTTGTGTTTCCTTGTAGAAAAAGTGCAATTTCCTCTATTTTTGTGGGTGAAAACCAAACGGTAAAGAGCTGAAATGAAATATCAAATAAACTGAACAATTAAGTGAAATACAATTTATTTAAAATACAAATACTAAGCCACCCCCCCTTGTGACCAATCAGGCATTAATTTTCGCTAGCAAATTGAAAGATAGCGAGTTTCATTCATTGCAAAACCGAAACCATTCAATCATTCGGCAATTGCCCAGTTTAATCAAAACAAATCTTTCCGGCACAGCCAAAGGCAAAACAATAGTTTGCCCCTTCGGATTCTGCGCAGTTTGCCTCACCGAATAAAAGAAAATAGAAAAACCGGAATAACATCAACAAGGAAACTTGACAACCTTTGGCCGGATCAATAACCTCTCCTTATCAATGAAGGAAAATAAACTAACAGAAGGGGCGAGAGTTGCCTTGGCAATAAAATCAAATATTAATGTACTTATATATATAGAGAAGGGCAGCAAAATTGAATAATAAAATGTTTGCCGGGCATGAAATAGACTAAGGTATTGATTACCGGCTTTAGCCTATGATTAACCGGAAATAATCTCTCTGGGCCCGCGAACTAGTGCAACAATTCCAAACACGACAAATTGTAACAACTGATTTTCACAGGCCAAATACTATATTCATATATGAAAGAAAACAAACAAGACAAGAACTCTCGTCTCCAGCTGGTTTCGAACCGCCGTCTCCTAAATTAGAAACAAAATCACGCAAGGGAACTCAGCGCCTTCGACCAAACCGGTGGCAGATATTTTCTCGCTTCGATTGTAATTCAATTAAGAGAGAGCTTTTGGGGAAAGAGCGAACTAAAAGCTCTCTGCGAAAAGCTCCGGGCACAGTGGGATCCCAAGGGGAAAATATATGAAAATACAACAGAATAAATACGGAAAGGTGTTTTGAGTGACGATTTCATGTATTAATTAAAAGGGTTTGAAATAAAATGTTTAAATAATGATTAGAAGGGTATACAATAAAATGTTTAAATAATAAATGCAATAAAATGTTCAAATAAAGTATTTTATAGGGTACCGAATATACAAAAGGTGTTTTGAGTGACAATTATATGTAATAAATAGAAGGATGTAAAATAACATATTTAATTAAAGTATTTTGTATGGCATCGATTTTAAACGACATATTTGTTTTAAAAATAAAAGTTTAAATTGTTATGTTTTTGAATAGGCTTAGTTTAATTTAACAATTTCAATTTTACAATTTCCCTTACTTTCTTTTTTCCACAGCTAAATTTTAAACTCTACAATCACTGCCAGTAGAAAACCCCTAATAACTTAGAAAATTAAAAAAAAAAACCCACCAACAAACAAACCTGGATAGCCAGGAGGTGCGTCAGGATGTGGCCCGGCTCCGAGCGAGGCAGCTCACGGGCCTTAGAAAATCCAACCAGTCAGCAGAACGCCGGCGGTAGTAGCCAACAGGAAACGCTGGCCGACATAGAGCACATATCCACAATAGCCGGATCCTTGGCGTCCATTGGATCCATTTCGCACACCCAGATGCGATACGTAAGTTTCTTGATCTTGAGTTCTAAAGGATCCTGCAATGCTAAGATGTTAACCATATAACCCACAGCAATGCACCAACGATGCCGGCTATGATACGGAACACACCTCCCTGAATTCTGATTTCGATGAGGCGGAGCTAAGAAGGGAATTACTGAGAGATGTGAGTTTTGAATTCTTCTTTAAATTATATTAATCTTAAAAAATATGAAATACTATTTAATAATATTTCTTTTCATATTATCAAAACCAAACAGAAATGGAAACTCCTTTTTGATATGGTAAGTAATTACTAACCCCTCTTAAATCCTATATATAAACTTATATTTTCCCAACCTCTGCCAGTTCGATCCCGAGGGATTCGGTGAGATATCCGTTGAGGAGTTCCTGTTGGCCCTCAAGTCGCCGGAGTTCCTCTCCCAAGTGCCTATGAACAAGCGGGAGCTGCTGCTGGAGCGGGCCAGGAAGGCGCAACTGCCCACAGGACCCGGCTACGTCACGTTCCAGGACTTTGTAAATGTGGTAAGTGAGCGAATACAGTTGAGTGTGTCCCGGCATTCTGGGCACCCGCAATTGCAATGGTCAAGTGACCAAGGGTGTTTGTCTGCCAGGCTGCTCATCAACAGCAAACTCGATTTAAGTGCAAACACAGGTGCAAAGGTGGTGGGCTCGTGTTCAAACAGACCAAAGGAGCCAAAGGACCAGCGAGGACGAGCGTGACCCATACAAGACGGCCATATTCAGCCTGCCTCCTGGTTGGCGAAAGCAAAAAGTGCGCTTGCCAAATAAATGCTACGCTTACGGCTACACCGGGGGAAAAAGTTATGACTAGTAATTTGTTTGCTCCACTAAAACATATAAAAGCCGAAGATTCATATTTATAGATAAGGATTATTAGTCCGAAAGATTGGTTACATTTTCTTAAAAAAAAAGTTTTTGAAAACCTTTTTTAAAAAGTTACCCATTTTTTAAAATAGTTATTAAATGTGGTAAAGAATCAGCTAAATATATATATTTATACAGCCTTCCCGAACTTTTTCTCTTCCCAACTTTTAGTGGAAATTTTTTCTCAGTGTTTCTTTGGGCCTTTGCAACGCCTCAGTGGATAACTGATTGTTTGACCTGGTTACATGGGGCCCCAGGCTGACTATTTGCCCTGATGTGTCTCGAAAAAGATTGTCCTGGATTGTCCTGGGGGCAACAACTGGCTTGCAGTTAAGCGTTAAGCTCCTGCGTGCAGCTGCTGTGCCTCCAGGAGGACAAGTGACTTTCTCTTTTCTCGGCTTTTCCTCTGATTGGCAATCCTATTGCATTTTGATTGATTCTCCCCAGTTGATTGGCACGCACACAAACCGCAAAAGGACTTACAGGACATTGGGCACATGGGACACAAACAAGACACCCATGCATAATCAATCCAAAGTGAATATTCCTTCGCCTTGTTCGCTCCTTCGATTGTTTGCCAAAGTGTCCTTTAAAGTCATGAATTAGCCAGACCAGGCACATCGCCCATTCTATTTGTCCTTCAACTGTAATTGTGGGCACTCGAAAAAAATAGCTCTGAGAATAAAAATATAATATAAATAAATATTATTATGTACAAAATCATATAACCAACCTATCGTATAAATCATGTAACCAACATATCATATTATATAAAATATATGTTTGTGGGAAAATTATATGTTAAAGACTTCCTTTTCTTCGAGTGTGTTTGTATGTCTAACGGTAATTGTGGATGGGTCCTCCAAGCATTCTTTGCACAATGGATTTCCATTCAATATACCCATACCCATACCCGCTCCCCCCAGCGACAAGGACATTATTAGGTCCTTGTTTGCCCGACTAATGCATTTGTTATTCCAATTGAGAGTCTCCCTTTCCCTCTCCCTTCCCACCTAGGGATGTGTATGTTTCTGTGTGTGGAATTCATATCTGCGACAGCAATCTGAGATCCTTGTTGTGGCCATCGTAGACAACATATTTCCACTTAATTATAAATTTCAATGATCTGCCGGGATCTGGACGACGAACATATGGACCAAGACCAGGAATCGGATCGGTTCGGATCGTGTGGAATGCTGCCAACGATGTTGGACGCTGGCAATGCGCCATGCATAATGCAGGGATGCTTCCTATACACTCAGAAAAATAGGGTCCACAATCTAAAAATAGTTTAGACACAATGTGCATTAATCCGAAATAGTTAAACATTTTTCTTAATTGTCTATAAATGTTAATCCTCGTTAGTATATATTTATTAATTATTTAGGGTTCTGAAAGTTAAAGAAATAGAGAATGATAAGAAGTCTGTTTTTTTTCTGAGTGCAGACAGATGGAGAAGGGGTGCCTGCTCCGATGATTGTTGCATCTTCAACAAAAGCTCGCACGTGACAAATCCTTTTATGGCAGCGCAGAGAGTCCGAATCCGAGTGGAGGTGAGGACATGGCCAAGACCAAGGGAAAGACCAAGACCAAGACCAAGACGACGACGCCACCGAGGGGCGCAAAATGTGTTGAACGTTATGACAACTGCAGGCACGAGGCTGGCTGGCGTCGTTTGTCTTCCTCCGATCAGATCGGAGCGGATCGATCGACTGCATCTGGCCAGTTCCAGTTGCACTCGCTGGTTCGGGTCGGGATTCTGGCTTTCTGGCACAGCAGGAGGCGGCAGCCGGTCAAGAATCAATCTGTGTGGGTCTCTTATGGTCTTTAGAATCGAATTGGGAATGCCCTTATCAGGGGTGTCTGGTTCATAATAATATCCAATCCAGGTGGTTTGGTTACATAATTTGAACCTTTTTTAACCTTCCTTTAAATTTGGTTAAAAAGTTTTTGGAAATATTACAAAATCTCAAAAAAACATTTTTTGATAAAATTTTTAAAATTAAATAGCTGATTTAAAAATATGTTGAAGGTTACAGGAATATTACATACCTGAAGAAGAGGCTTTGCAATAATTCCACCTCCTATGCAACCTCCAATCACGAAATCCTTGGAATATCCCCGGAATCTCCACTTCCTGACCTTCTCCTGGGCAAAGTTAAGCCTTCCCCTAAGTTTCAATGAACCTTCTTGCAATGGGAGGGTAGCCACTTTTAATTGCAGTCACTGGTGGTGGTGGTGGCATCGGCATCTGTGGGATAGGTGGGCAAAAAGCGGGAACGCCGCCAAGGAGCATTCTTGCATTAATCAGAAAGTCAACGGAGCTGCCAGGCATTCGATCATTCGATCATAAACGAAAGCAATTGCGCACAGCCTGGTGTGGTTTTCGAGTGGCTCGGAGAGGCTTGGAGAGGTGCCAGTGATGTGGTCCCTGGGTTCTGGATTCTGGATACTGGACTCTGACTCGGCTGAATTCTGGAAGCTGAATGCTGGACAGGGGCCAGTTCGGTCCGGTCCGGTCCAGTCCGCTTGCCATTATCATAATCAGGAGGCGCAGCTGGCAGACGCCGAAGCAGGAACCACCGGTGGACCAACCGCCAGCTGAACCTGTGCACCTCATCAGCCTGTGCCGAGCACGCACCAACAAATTCCAGCGGCTTGTCTGAATGGGCCAACTGCAGAATGGGTAGTCTGTCTTCTCGGGAGGAATTTCAGCCAGCCAGCTGCAGCTTCTCCTGCAGATCAAGTTTATTGAATAAACATTGGAAAGGTGTACACGGGAAAAAATCCCTTTAAAATATTTTCAATACCTTTAAAACACTACAAATCAATTATTTAATGGAAAATACATTTTCTGTGAAAGTAACATACCGATAGCTTTAAAACTAAGAGTCCGATTGGCGGTGGTGATAAAAAATATGTATATCCTTCATAGGGTCGAACATGTCTCCTTTAATGCATTTACTGCAAGGTTAAAAAAAATAGGACATACAAAATACTGAAACACAATTAAATTCAATTCGAAAAAATTATATAGTTGGCTTTAATCGTTCCCCTTATTAAAAAAAACTTACTTTTTCGAGTGTGTTGAAGCTCCCCGCAAGCCTCCTGATCCTTGCTGCCCAGCATCCACAGCGGTGGCGTCTGCTCTTGCTGATCTCGAGGCGGCGATAGGCGGCGGAATCAGATCAGATTCGGACTTTGGAGCCGCGCGGAGCGAGTGCCCCGAAGTAGGTGCAAAATGCCTTGCGCCTCGGACTCGGGGGACGCCTGGCAGATGGAAAAAATGAATCTGGGGGCGATCGCTGCGACGCGGTATTAAATCAATGCCAATCCATAAATGGCCTACGCGGCGCGTAGATTGAATTGGAATCTCTTGGCGATTTCATTATTCTGCAATAATATCAGAGATGAGCGAACGTTTCTGGTTAATTATGAGGCGGCGGCAGTTTAGTTAATTCTCGGGTAACTACTACCAAATTGGTTCTAAACTATCAATTAAGCACTATTACACATTTTTCTGGGTTAAACGATACGGCTTATTAATACGTTTAGTGAGATTAAATATAAAGTTAATGGGAAATAATACAAAGTATTCCTGGTTCGTAATGGGGAATGCTCTGTCTTATATTACCTACTTTTAAAAATAAATTACAGAATTTCTAATTACTCAAAACTTTAATTTATAAATATATTCAAATGATTTTCAATCGAAGAGTGCTTAAAGTTTTCCTTTACCATTCGTTTAATCGTTTTGCATACTGCGGAACACAAAAATGTAGAGAGCATTTCTTGTTTATTTCGGCTGGGATGACTTGACTCGTGAATCCTGGACGTGACAGTGCGAAGGATGATGTCGCAGTTCCTTCCTTGCAACACCCCCTTTTGAATGCTTGTCCTCGTTCGGTTCTGACGCTGTTTGGTCAATGGTCAATTTGGCAGCCGTTTATTTTGATTGTTGTGCATCCGGGGCAAGGATAACGACGTGCACACGAAATGGACCAGCACCCTACGCCCAGACCCTTCAGCTCCCCTCCAGTCCAGTCCCGTCCCTGTTCCTTTTGCCCTCTTTTTGGATGCGTTGCAATATTTTGGGCCATCGTCACGGAATTCGCCGATAAGCGGGGTGCGAATGGAGAGCCGGGTTTTCCAGTTTGGCATCCTGCGGCGCCGCGTGGGGTGTCCCATTCGCATTCGCATAACCTATCTCTTGCACTGATCGTTTTTGCATGTTTTTCCCACCTGCAGGTGTTTGGTGTCCCCGTTTTATGCATTCATACATTTATGGCTCGCATAATCCGCAAATGTATCTCTTCAAAAAGTGGAAATCGAATTTTCGGTCAGCGGAGGAAGTACTATAGTAAGTTATCTGGGGATGAAATTCGGAATTCTTACAGTTGGAAATCAAATTAGTTTCGTGGGCTGCTCACCTTGCTCATAGAGAGTCAACTAATTACGCCGAATAAATTTAAATGGGGTGTGCACTGTGCTCTCAGCACCTGACATTTACGACGACACCATAAAAACAAGCCAAGCAGTGGCTCGGGGTCAATGAATTTCCACCTCTGTCAACTAATTTCGATGCATTCCTCCTAGTCGCACTGCTCCTACTCCTACATCGCTTCAAGCTCAAGTGCCTCGCGTAATTGCGTGCGGAGGTGGAGATTCAGATGTACAGTGGAACTTCAATTATGCGAATTGGGAAAAACAAAAGAAATAAAATTAAAGTAAAGCATTTTGTATTATATGCAATTGATTAAACCAAATTAGAGGCAAGAAAGTTATATAATTTGGATCTATATTAATTAGATTCATAAAAATTTGATTTAAAAATGTTGTTTCTTACCTGAATGAGTGACCTTTTTAAAGAAGTTCTACTGTACTGTACAAAAGGCGGAAGCGCAGGCACGGGGTGCGCTTGGGACATCATTAACCCTCGGCGACCCTCGACGCTAATGAGACGGCCAGTGTCCAATTTTGGCCACTCGGAAGCCTAGGAAACGCGTGGCTCGGCTTGGCACCTCATAGTTTCAACGCTTCATCGTTCAGCTTGGTGTTCCCTCCTGGCCAGCAGCTGATTCTCTGCGTTGGATTGCGGCTGCTCAGTGGGTTGGAAAACTTCTCGCTACGCAGCGCGCTATTTGATTGTTCCGAGCGATCCGATCCGATATCCGATTTCCTCCAGCACACGCCCCTTTCGGCTCGAAGGGCAAACAATGCGTGCGGCTCAAGTGGAAGTCGCTTTCGGCGGATCCTTGGTCCTTCTGGGTTTCTTGTTTTGTTGTTGTTGTTTTTTTTGTTGTTTTTTGGTTTTTTGGAGGCACCATTTTCGCCAATCCTCAAACAAAGTGAGTCGCTGCCGAGTGCCTCGCGTGTCATTCCATTTCCGCCAGCCACGAATCGCAAATCAAATACAGCGGTCTGAAGGAGCAGCTGCTGCCAGGGATCCTTGTCCATGTTCCTTACATGCACGCAAAAAAATGTGGGTGCCAAATCTAGAAAAGGTTGAAATGTCAATAACTAAGTAATATCTATTCTTAAAATTATTTTTCTCTCATTTTTTTTCAAATTATAAAAACCTGATTTTTTTTTTTTTTGTTTTGTTAAATTTGTAATTTTTAGGCACTGTATACAAATAGATATTCAAATATTATTCCATATAGGAAAATTATATTATAAAAAATTTCCAGCATTAAAAATTTGTTTACAAATGACCAGTTCGAGGATCTATAATGTAAAAGTAATTAATATTACTTTAATAGAAGTGCTTAAAAAGAAACATTGAATCTGTGCCTTAAGAAGTTGTATGACAACTTAAAATTATCGCTATTCTTAATATTCTTTAATGTTATAATCATTTGAATATGAAGAGTTTTCATAGTTTTTCTTGGTGCACTCACGCATATCCTTAATCTATGGAATCGCGAATATGGCTTTCGATTTGCTGCTCAAACAAAAGCCAACGGGCGGTGGCTGCCAATCCATCTCCTTCTCCGCACTAAAGTGAAGTGAATTCTCTTAATACAAAAGACGGCGTCAAAGGCCAAGACAAAAGTCAAGGCACTCGCTGGCTATATACATATATGGGTATAAATACTATATAGAACACTCGGCGATTGTGATTGCGATTGTGGCGCTGGCTCAGTCAGCTTCTTGCCCTGTGTGTTTATTGTTCTGATTCAGATTCTCAAATACAGGAAACTGCAGAAAGGTGCAAACGAACTTCCGCTCCAAATCAGTTTTCGATTTGCTTTTTCCTTCTGCGACTGCGAATGCTGCTTTCCATATCCATTTCTCAGCTGCTGTTTGCACTTTCCTCGCCCTTTGTTTGGCACGCGCTTTTCTCGTTTTCCCCCGAGCAGATGTCACTTAAAACGAGACGAGTTAATGGGGGCCTTTCTTGTCTTATTCTTAATTTTTGCTCTTGGCGAATCCCGACGACTGGAAGCCCTAATCAATCATCGTTGGCTGGGTCAACGGTAGCTGAAAGCCTGATTACCCTGTAATTAGGCAGCAGGATCCACGCAGGTCCTGCCAAAAAAAGAGGAAAAGCAGTCAGGAAAAAGCAGGCAAATGTGAATTTAATGAGTAAAAATGTGATAATTAGCCCGAGGAACCCCGACGATAAGGCCGACAAAGGGCAGCCGTCAAAAAATATGGGCGTGTGTTTAACTCATCCCGCATCCTCCGAGCTAATTACAGGCCGAAGTCATTTGGCCGGTCAAGTGCATCCGTCGGTTGTAATTGCCGTGTTTGTTTAAGATTCCTCAAATGCCGCCTCACACTCCTCCACCTGCAGCGTTTCCCAAGCAATGCAAATTGAATTAGGCCTTGGCATAATATTGTCATTCAATTAGATTATCTGCCAGGGGCACGAGCAGGTTCCTTGGGGTTTCTTCGGCTCCTTCACAGCTTCACCTCCAAGGTGATGTTTTCCCTGGGCAAACCTAAACAAATACTAGGACTCTGAAGTTTCACAGACTTGGTGCTGCTCCTAGACAAGGAAAATATTGCCTTTCATAAGCTGTCAGAGAAAAACAAGCCAAGTTAGTGGGAATAGTTAAACAAGACTATTAATATAACAGAGCAGCTTCTGAATTAATTATAAATAAATTAATTAGAGACAGAAAATAGCCAAGAATATAGGATATTTAAATCGCTCCCTAGACAAAACATAATGCAAACATTTCGTGGAATACATTTTTCCTAGTCTTTGTTCCTCTATTAGCCAGCAGAAACAACATTGTTAATCAAATAGAACATTTAATAAGCTGCAAGCCACAAGGATGTTTTACATGGTCAGCAGGAAATAAAGCCATGAGTCAGGCACCATCAACCAAGCAGCATGCGGCATGCATCGTGCAGCATCTCCTGCCCCTGCCCCCTCCTACACTTTTCCTGGGCAGTTTATAAATATTGCTCAACTGTTTGGAATAAAAATGTCAACACGCCGGGCGAGGTCGTACGCAATGCATAATAGAGAGCACACACAATGCTCAGCAATGCCAGCAGCATTGCTGCCACACCTCCTGGGCGATGCTGTCCTGTCGCCTAGCCACCCAAATATCCTGCCGCCGGAGGAGATGTCCATTTCTCTTCTTTTTTTTTTGCGCACAGCCGCAGGATGGGCAACAAAAAATACGGAAAATACACATAACGTATTTCGCTGTGTGTTTTTGTGTGTGCTTTGTCCTGCTGCAACGGACGCAATTCAAAGGAATTTTTTCATGCTCATGGAGCGAGAGCCGCCAACGTCGTCCTGCCCGATCTGCCCGACTCCTCCTCACTCCCCTTTTCCGTCTGCTGTTTGACCACGTCCGCGCTGACCCAAGCGTTAAATGTTTTGCCTCAATTTGTCGGCCTGCAAAAGGTGAATGAAGCATACAGACAGTAGAGGTCACACAAATAGGTAGATGTTTAAAGGGTATATTTAAATAAATAAAGGACAGCTTTTGAAGTAAGAGATAAAGGTTTTTAGAGATTTAAGTTAATTCAAACTAAAAGTAATTAAATTGCCATATAAGTAATTTCCTAATAAAATACAAAGTTAATATAATATTATATGATGCATATAAAAAAGTATTTGAACATATGAGAAGTATTTGAACATGTCGAAAAACAAACTCTTTTTAGTTTTGTGACCTCCACTGTTGCTTCACATTTAACAGTTAAACGTTAGGAGTTGGCCTACCTGGTGACGTCATGCGGCGAGCAGGATCCCTTTGGCCTTAGTGCCAGGATAATGACATTATCAGCCGCAGCAGCAGCCGACGCAGCAGCAGCAGTGTCCGGCAAACAACAGGCGATAAGCAATCATTTGTTGGGAAATACGATTTCCCCCCCATGCGACAGTCGACGGCGTCCCTGTTGGCACTTTGTTGTGATCGCTTGATCTTGCCGAAACATTGGGTAAATGCGATTTGTCACCCGGCCACAATGCGTGTGGGTGTTCCCATTGTTGACAACACAGATTCTCTGCGCCCATTGTGTGCGAATCGTAACAATTTAATACCCGGAATTGGGCCAAAACATTCGATATTGATTCCGAATCGGAAGTAAATCTGCTTACTTTTGATCTTTGCGATCAGTTGGCGGCGTTGTGCAACACTGTGTTTCATGGGAAAGCTGCAGCCCTGATAATAGAATGAGAGTGGAAAGCGGAGAGCGGCAAGAAACTTTACGCACGCTGGCCGGGAAACTGTGAATTGCTCCTTTGCTTAAATGTTAAGTGTTAATTGTGATTAGTTTGTAATTCGTGAAACTGAGATTAGTTACCGCAATCTCAGATCACACTGCGTAAGTTTGCTAATTAATTGGAATCGCCCAAAACTTGCGGTTTAATTTGCGAATTTGTGGGTGTGAATGGAATTACTGGAATTCGAACGGCGCCTTCTTGAGTGCATGGGCGAAGGCGGGGTATTTAAATGGAGTATTTTGTCACAAGAATTTGTGTTATGTAAATAAATTCAGAAATTAAACGAAATCAATTGTTCCAAAAAATGGTTTTATTGATTTAAAACCCCAACCGAATTGATCCTCATTAAGCTACGCATCTGCCTTTCGCCAGTGTTAACAACCCTGTTCCTTAGACTTTGCTTTACAAACTTACATGCGTGTGAGCGAGATAGCAGCATCGACAGATTCCCGTTGCTGGAAGGAAATTCATTAATTAAATAAAATTTGATAATTACGACATTTAACTAAGCGGCAGACTTGCGGAAGCAACTATTTTGTGTGCCCCAAGTCCGTGTCAAGCTTAATTTGCCTGGCCTTTTTCTTTCGCCATCGCAATCGTCTATTTTAATTGCGTGTAGGCTTCATTTGGACTCTCCAGCCCCAAGCCCCTGGCCGGAGTTAATTAAACGCACAATACACATTTTCCGCTTTTTGCGGATTTACGTCTGGGTTTTAGTTCGCATTGTTGCTGTTTTATGTGGCTCGGCATCTTTGCTAACATCTTAATTACATAATAAACATTATTTAGTTTCGCCAGTCACACGCATAAAGAGATTCTGTTTATAATTTTATGGCTCGTTTAGTTTTCGGGTTAGGTTTTTATTTTAGTTTTTTTTTTGTTGTTTTTTGTTTTTTTTTTTGTTTTTTTAAGTAGCAACTCCCACGACGTGCGAACGGCATAGTAGTATTGTTTTGTCCTCCTTCCACTAACAGTATCCTCCACTCTTCTGCGATGCTCCTCTCATCCTCTGCTTCTGTTTCTCTGCTCCTATGCTCCTCTGCTCCTCTGACTCTATTCAACCCTTACTTGGGTAATGTGTGTAGTTGTTTCTTGGGGGCTAAAGCATCACAGTGACGGTGAAATGTTCTTCCGGGGCCGTAAGAAATTCGTATTTACGGGTACGCACGCGCAGGAAGCAGAGCTCGTCACTGGGATCAAGGTCACGAATTCCACTCTGGGCCAGCTTCAGGAAACTGGCGTGCAAATGCTTAACGATACCCTGCGCCGTGGTCAGATCGAAGGATGTGTGCAGCATCGTATCCGCACCATTTTCAGAGACCACAAATCCCTGGGCCTGCTCCACAATTCGGTTGGTGTTATCCGAATTCCGCTGCACCACCTCCTCCAAGGCCTTTAGATATATTTTCGACATGGCCACCGGATTGTTAAATTACAAAATATATAAATTGTATAAATTTTTGATAATGTTGTATTGAGGTCTGCTTTCGTACCTGGCTGATCGGCTTCTGATGTTTTTGGGGTAGAATGGTTTGGCATGCCCATGAATTTGGACGCACAGCCTACTGGAATCAGAAATTTTTGGGTTACATGCTCCAAAATCAACAATAAACAACAAATAATAATTTTAAAGAAAACGAAATAAAGGGTATTATAAAATTCGGATATCTAGGTGTGGAAATAATTGCTCAAATAATTTTCCCCATTTCAGATGAGCGGCAAGCGAACGCGTAGCTTCAAATGCGCAGTGCACCATCGAGATCGTGAGGTCTGCTCCGAGAACGACTTCCAGCTTGTGCTGAACGAACCGCCACTCTTCCGCAAAATGGTTCATGCCGTTGCAATGGAGATACTGCCCGAGGAGCGGGACCGCAAATACTACGCCGATCGCTACACCTGCTGTCCGCCTCCGTTCTTCATCATCCTGGTCACTGTGGTGGAGGTGGGTTCTTGTGCTTTATCCTCCGCCTAGAGAGTTAATTACAGATTATATATTTTGCTTTCCCAGCTTGGATTCTTTGTATATCACAGTTTGGTCACGGGAGAGGCTGCAGCAAGGGGTCCCATTCCCTCGGACTCAATGTTCATCTATCGCCCGGATAAGCGTCACGAGATCTGGCGGTTTCTTTTCTATATGGTTCTCCATGCCGGGTGGCTCCATCTCGGCTTCAATGTGGCCGTGCAACTGCTTTTCGGTTTGCCATTGGAGATGGTCCACGGATCCACGAGGATCGCTTGTATTTACTTCTCCGGAGTTCTGGCGGGAAGTCTCGGTACCAGCATCTTCGATCCCGAGGTGTTCCTGGTGGGCGCCAGTGGTGGAGTTTACGCTTTGCTGGCCGCTCATCTGGCGAATGTCCTCCTCAATTATCACCAGATGCGGTATGGAGTGATTAAACTGCTTCATATTCTGGTTTTTGGTAGGTCTACTTGGAAATTATTAATAGTTGTTATAATAATAATAATAAACCAATCCTTTTTCAGTTTCCTTCGACTTTGGCTTTGCCATTTATGCGCGCTACGCTGGAGAAGATCTGCCTCTGGGATCGTCTGGAGAATTACAAACCTTAGATCCAACGGATGGAGGGGCTGCCGTTTCATTTGTGGCCCATTTAGCCGGAGCCATAGCGGGCCTGACCATTGGATTACTCGTACTCAAGAGCTTCGAGCAGAAGCTGCACGAGCAGCTGCTCTGGTGGATCGCTTTGGGAACCTATTCAGCCTTAGTAGTATTCGCCATCGCCTTCAACATTTTCAATGGCTTGGCCATGCTCAATATTCGTGTGGAGAAGATACGGGTTACGGAAACCTACTTTAACGATTTCCAGGTGTAAAATCCCTGGAGGATTTGCCGGAAGAACTTATTTTGTTCTGTCATTTTGCTTGAATTTTGTTCATTGCGTTGAAGTTTTTATTGTTTTCGGACGTCGATTAAGTTTTCGCGTTTATTGTTTTGTTAGCGCATATCTGTATCTGTAAAATCGGATATATTTCTATATAGTAGCCTCTCTATTAATGCTTACGTGTATTATTATGGCGTAAATTATTTTGTTTTGTTTTGCTAGTTAAGTACAAGCAATATGAATTGTGAGAGAATATTTACAACAAATCGAACTGATTAGGCGTAACATAATGCTCAAGGAATTCAACATTTTCTATATAAATATATATACATATATATATTAAAATATGCATGCGAAATGCAGACTCAGAAGACTTTATAGGAGCTAAGGAAATGCCTCCATAAGAAGCTATAAAATACAAATAAAATCGATGGCTATATGGAAACCGATCAATTGGCAATGCTAGCAATTTATTCGAAATTCACAGGCCTTACAACAAATTGAGATAACCTACCTCAAGTCAACAACTGATTAATATATAATGGAAAACATTGTGTAAATCGGTTTCAATTTGATATAGCCGAGCGTAAATCATCACTGCCAGCTTTAGGGGATCAATTAAGACCCAGCACCAAATAGAAAGTAAAGCATAAATTTACATATTTTGTATTTACACAAATGGTTTTACCTGTAAATAAAAAATGCAATTTAAAGAATACAAAATAACTACAAGAGCACTAAAGTTGTCACCTGGTTTTTCTATTTTTTCAGAGATCTTGGGCTACGATCGCCTGACTTTTTGTGATTTTCCGGTTCCGTGAAAGCAGCTTGAATTGGCTTTAATAGTGAAAAATCGTGCGTTTTAACCGGTTCGCGTGCTGAAGGATAAGTCTGGGCCATCCATCCTTATCATTTCCGTGAGTTATGACACAATCCGGTGGCAAAAAGCTAGAAAATTTCACCCACGACACGGCGCACCTGCTTCGTTCGGTCGTGTTAACTTGGGCTGGCTGGCTGGCTGGCTGGCGTTTTTGCGAGGACGATGTTGCGTGTTTTTGGCCAGGACATTGGGAACACATCGGGACAGTCTGGCTGACTGGCACAGTGCAGTCAACAAATCCCAATCCCGGACACGGAATTTATGTTTGTTTGAGCGTCGCATTTCGCCGTCAAGTCATTCGTCAGTCTTGTCACATCGTTACAAACTTATTTTTTGTTGCTGTTGTTGTTGTAGTTGTTGTTTTTGGTGAGTGGAGTAAGGAGTTGAATAAGCTGGGTGGAAAAACATGGAAAAAATGCGGAAAATATAAATGCTAAAATTTGTGTGACAAGACCACAACTGCGTCCTTGTTGGGAATCACGAAAATATGAGGAATACAACAAGGAGTTCCTTCCCTCTTTTGACGCTGATTAATGTGGGATTGGGCTAATGTGATGCCCAGGTGGGCTAATATAAACGCACAATTTAATAGAAGGTAAGAAAATTGCACAAATTAAAGTAGAATAAATTGGAGAGGTAGATTTTCATTACATTTAACATTTAATTTTTACATTTCTTATTTATGAAACATACTTTTAGAATATAAATACCAAAAATCCTGAGGAATGCACAGGAATATTTTCTGTATGAGGAATCTAAAATGTTACAATGTTACAAATTGATTACATAATTCTATACAACTAATTTATAATTTTTATTTTTTAACCATAAACAAGAAAATTCCAAGCAACAAAAAGTAGAGCTTCAGTAGGCATCTAATGTGGTTCCTCCTTTGAAAATCCATACTTACATATACAGAAATATGTAAGTATTCCTCAAGATCTGGTTTAATGAATTGCCTTGGTTAGTAGATTAACTTGCTTTGAGTGCTGCGAACTTAACTTATTCCTCTGGAGGAGAAGGCCAGCCTGATCTTTAGTGTATAAATCATATCAATCGGAGCCACATTATTCGCTTGGAATTCAACATTACCAGGAGATTCTTTTTTCTCGTTGGCAGGCAAACATGTTTATAAAAAACTACAAGTTAATATTTATGTAATTCCACAGATGCGAAAGCAGCCGCAGCAGAGATCATTACATTGACATATTCATGCGGAATCGAATCGGAATCGGCGAATTCCAGGGAACACACAAACAATGGAAGAGGAGCACGCGACCATGAAGATAGCAGCCCACGCGGCCTCACCGAAATCAACCTGCAACTGGTAACTGGCAACCTGCAGGTTTGGAGGTTCTCTCGAGGAGAAGCCTCTCACACACCGTTCGGCATGCAGTTGTCGTCGCTTCATCCGCCTGGACGGGAACAGCGGGCTCAGGGATCGGAACGCTTATCAAAAGGCGCACTTGTAGCTGTCATAAGGCCAACTGAAATATTGGCAGGCCAAACACAAAAACCGAAACCGGCAAAAGCCGAGGAAGGAGTGCTTGGAAACCTCTTTACCCAGGTCTCAGCTCTCAACTCTCGTAACTCTTTTTTTAATAAACTGCACTGGACAAAAGTTCCACTCCAGGTGGAGACGGTAAAGGTAGAGCAGAGAGAATCTGCCCCAGGACTTGTCCTCCATCCATTTATCTCACTCGACGCCGGCGACGGCAACGGCAAATATGGAAATTTGTTGGGCTGGCTGCCCTTTTTTTTTTGTGTGTTTTTGTGTTTTGTGCTCCCCGCCACTTAGACCGCTTCATTAAACACTCTGCGGACTCTGCTGTGACCTGGGCCAAGTGTCCTTATGTCCTGGCGGTGTAATTAATTTCTGCCACAGTCGAGTCGAGTATTTGAAAAAGCTTAGAAATGCGAGAACGAGAAACGTTTTCCATGCCACAGGAGTAATTATGAAAAAAGGAGTCGAGTGGCAAGGGATAATAACAGGAGACGTTCCCACAAAGAAACAAAGACATCCACAAGGATTGCATTTACGAATTCAAAGAATGAGACCCTTAAAAAGAGTTATGCTACTGCAGGAAACTTAAAAAGAAAAACCAAAAAATATTAATATGAAATTGTATAGCTGCAGAGGGAATAAATAAATATTAAATATTTAAATGGACTTAAGGGGCTCTAAAGAAATATAAGGAATCTTGTAATTGCAAAGCTAAAAAGTGTTTAAATTTCATGAATTAAAAATTCAGAAAAATATTAATATGAAATTATTACAGCTGCAGAGGGAATAAATAATTTAAAAATAAGAAAGAATTATAAAGAATCTTGTAATTTCCAAGCCTAAAATGTATCTAAATTTAACGAATTAAATATTCAGAAAAATATTAATATGGGATTATTCTGCTGCAGATGGATTAAATAAATAAAGAATATTAAAGAATTATTAAGAATTTAGTAAATTCGAAGCCAAAA
This sequence comes from Drosophila setifemur, assembly GCA_021224005.1. Classification (NCBI taxonomy): domain Eukaryota; kingdom Metazoa; phylum Arthropoda; class Insecta; order Diptera; family Drosophilidae; genus Drosophila; species Drosophila setifemur. The sequence continues at coordinate 16,185,808 of JAJJHY010008789.1, forward strand.
TTATATTTAGATTTTACGGATTAAAAACTCCATTGCTGGGCTAGTAAAGATAATTATTTAGTAAACATTTAATGCCTTTTAATTAATCATAAAACGGACACTTTTCGATTTAGTGGATCATCAAACTTCGTTTCATTGGTCAATTAATCCTCCATCGATTGGATTTTGTAAAGGATAATGAACACCTTAAAAGGAAAGGGAAAACCCCGAACCAAACCAAACATGACCCACCTCAAATCACAGTGTTGGGGGTAAGTGAGAAAGCCAACTTTGGGGGCAAGCTAATCAGATTTACGGCAAGAAAATGTCTTGAACCCCGTATTGAGTTACCCCATAAACGTATCTCCTGCCCCAAAATGTGTCCTTTATGGGCCTTTTAGGTTAATTGCTTCGGTTGCATTCCCTCCATTAACCGTTGGTCACATGAGGTCATTGCGAGTCCATTCGGGGAGAAGCACTTCCTTATCCGGATGGACAATTTATGCACTCGGAAAAAATATTTCCAAGAAAAATCCATGGATTTAAGGAGGCAATGTCATTCATTTTTGACAATAAGATTAGATTTTATTCGAAATAATAATATAAATAAATAGGTTTTAGTATTCAACTTTTTATGACTTTTAGTGAACTTTTATATTGATTTTTTCCAAGTGTGTAATGCACTTTCTTATCCATATCGATAATGCATGCACTACGGGACAATATTTTACTGGAATTAAGATTTAATATTTATTTATATGATAATAAAATCAAATCTTTATTAAAATGTTTATATAATTTGCAACATTTTTCTGAAACTAGAAAGAAGACACTTAAGCCTATTTTCAATTTATAATTTAATTTAAACTACCAGTCAAAACAATTTCTAATATGTAAAAGTTGGAAAAAGGTTTCTGGTTTTAGGTGTGGTTTTTTCTGCGAGTGTGGGAAGCACTTCCTCATCCGGATGGGAACATAGGCAATGGGAAACACAATCAACACGAACGTAATACACGAAATTAGTTTTCATATATGCAAAGCCGTGGGAGGAGCGGAGCGTTGGAGCTCAGAGCTGTCACCATCCACTGGGGAGCTTTCCACCACCCACTTTTAAAGGCTTGAGCCCACCTGGAGTTGGACACCTGTGCGTGCTTGCCGGCAATTTCGTATTCTTCCTCCTCCCCCCTTTCCCTTTCGTCCTTCTGCTGGCACAGACAACAAAGGATTCGGTGAGCTCTTCTTCGAGGGCAACTGTCAAAGCCGTGGCAGACATTTTCATAATTTTCACATGCTCAGGGAGTTGCTTTTTCCCCATTTTCACCCTACTCCTCCCTCCATTTTTGTGTCTCAGAGGCGTGCCTCTTAATTGCCCCGACTGGCGCTGGGAAATGGAGGAAAGTTAACTGGGGGAACTGAAACTGGAGCAGGAACAGCAAAAGCAAAAGCAAAAGGATCTGGAGTCGGGGTAATGCTATTTTGAGCCCGCCACGTCGAGTGTCACCTGCTGGGATTTGAGGGCGAGTGCCTCCAAGGTCGCTCTTCGAATTTTCACTCTTTTGTCGAGGATTTCTTTATTAAATCTTTCTTCAGATTATTTTTCATGACATAATAATGAGTGGCATTTGGCGGTGGAACAATAAGATGTGTCTGTCACTGGGACTTAACAAACTAAAATAATTTATTTAATAAGTTGAATTAATATTTGTATAATAATTAATAAGAATCTTTCAACTTGTGGCCTCGAATATCCTTAGCTAGCTTTGCCCAGGTTCTCCGAATTTAGTTTCGGTTTTCTAAAAAAAAAACAAAAAAATAAACACAACCTTCAAGAAGATGAGTGACGGGGTAAAGGATGAGGTCGAGGAGAATCCTCTTCCTTCCCTGCCATTCAATGAGGAAGACTCGAAGATTGTAGACACCAAAAAGTGGCGCTACTCTTTCTGCGATTTTCAGCACGAATCCCAGCTGAAACCCATCCAGAATCTGATCGATAAAGAGCTCTCCGAGCCGTACTCCATCTATACGTATCGCTACTTCGTTTACAACTGGCCGGATTTGTGTTTCTTTGCCTTGGATGGCGATCGGTATATTGGAGTGGTTGTGTGCAAACTGGAGATGGGAATATCTGGGATGCAGCAGGGTTATATCGCCATGTTGGCTGTGGATGTGGAGTACAGGAAGCGGGGCATTGGCAAAGCTCTCGTCGAAATGGCCATCGAAGCAATGGCCATGAGGGAGGCCTCCATGATTGTCCTGGAAACGGAACTGAGCAACAAACCAGCTTTGGCTCTCTACGAGAGTTTGGGTTTCATCCGAGAGCGTCGTCTGCTCCGGTATTACATGAACGGAGTGGATGCCTTTCGCCTAAAGCTGATTCTCCACGATCCCGGTTGGCTGCCCTCCAGCGAGGATTGAGTTCTTCCTTTCGGTTGGTTCAATAAATGATTCTCTTTGCTGCACCTTTGGTTACTTTACTTCAATTAGCGCCCCAGCATGCTGCTACTTGGGTAGCCCAGAGAGGACTCTTTAAGGACTCTCCTGGACTCTCTTAGCCAGGTACCAGATAAAACTCCGCCGCCTAATTGAGCCGCAAGGAGAGTGTCCTGCGGGGCGATCGACCAGAAGGGATAATTGCCTCTCAGGGTCAGAAAAATTGGTCTGGACACATTAAGGAGCACTCGTTCGGGGCGATAAGGTTATAGGCTTTGATAGGTGGTCCTCCTGTATATATTCATTGAAAAAAAATATTTAGTTAGGTTTTCAATGGGTAGTTATTTTTTAGATAGTTATTTTTAAGAAGGTCGTTTTTTGATTACGGTTTGTTTTGATAGCTCTGGGAGTTCTTCAGAATTTATTTTCCCAGTTTTTATGTGGTTTTCAACTTATAAATAATTAAAATAAAACTATATATATATAATCGATTCATTAATGATTAAAATTCCTTAATTTATTAGGAATTTATTCAGTTTCCCTCCAATCCAAAGACCAACTCTCTCGGGTCATCGCTTTGCCTGCTGAAAGTTCTCCGAGGAACATTGAACCCTTGGAGTTGTAGATGGAGCTGGAGCTGGAGGTCTTCTCATCGGAGGTCTGTTCTTGCTGATCAGATCGTTGATCTGTGATACCCACTTGAAACTGACTACCAGCTTCCTCAGTTCCATTCCCATTCCCATTCGATGGCAGCTTTTGCACTGTGTGCTCCTCGGGCCACTTCACCTTTCCGCCAAATGTAAACAAAAACCGTCCAAAGTCAACTTTTGGGCAGGTGGCTGTGTTCTGTGTTCTTCCCAGTTGAAGTCCAGACTTCCAGATGACATGCAACGTTGTGGTGGCAACAATTTCACCAGAGAGAGAGGGGAGGAGGAGCAGAGAAGGAGGAGGAGAGCGCGGAGCGTTGATTGAGTTGCACCTGCCATTCGCAGAAACAAGCTGGAGGAGCAATGGAGGAGGAGGCAGGGTATCCAGAGATCTGGAGGGGCGAGCTTTGCCCGCGTTATTTATGTGGATTTTTCGGCTCCAGAGAACCAAAGAGTCAGAGTCAGCGTCAGAGATGGCTTTGGATTCCGAGTCCGAGTCGGATTCGAACTGGGACTCACATCACCGGCTGAGCAGAGCAGCCTGTCTGACCTCGTCCCCGTTTGCTGGGGCTCTTCTGTTGACATTGTGCCTGGAACTGAATTTCAATTCAATGTCCACGAGGCGGCTGCCTCTGTCCCCATAAATCTTGCGTCTCAACCTGACTAGGATTGCAATGGGATTGGGTTTGGATTGCTCTGGATTGGCACCGGCTGGCTGACTGGCTGGCTGGCTGGCTGTCCCCTGTCTCCGGTCTGATTGAAAGCGTGTGTCCACTCCACCCTCAGAATTCCACTCAAGGCACTGCCGATGCACAATTGTCCTCCGCTTTCCGAGGCTCATCTCCTTTATCTCATAATCTGGCGCTTCCTTTGCCTAACTCCTGGTAATTGTATAATTTAAGTTCCATTTAATTGGCAGCTGCAATCGGACATCTCTTGATGGTAAATAATTATTAAATGTGGTAGTTAATGAATTAATTTACTTGGTTAAAATGTAATAGTTAATTCCCATAAATCATTAAATGGGAAACTAATAAAATTTCCATATCTCCCAAATTAATTATTTCAGATATCCTTTTCACTCAGTATAAGATTTTTGTGGATACCCCCCAAAAGATGTTCCTCATCGATTTACCATTCCTGGCTAAATTGGTGTTTATCTATCTAATTTTTCTTTACCTTTTTTTATTTGTGTATCTTGTCTTGTGATAATGATTAATATTAATTGGCAGACTCAATCAGGCATCTCTGATTATGTTCTATGCTTCTTTGATTATGCACAATTAATAATTCTGATTTGGGGAGCCCCAAAAATGACCAATTTATACCCAGTAGGATTAAGGAGTCCAGGAGTACTCGAATAAGCAAGACTTTATTCTTATATGTAAGAATTTGAATTTTTTATGCAACTATTTTAATTTTAAAATTTAACTAATCAAAATAATTTTGTCTTTTAATTTAATATCAGAGGATTCCAAATTCATTCTGAAATTCTTTTCTGAAAATAGGAGTTTCATATATAATTTTCTTAAATTAATAATTTTCCCCCTAAACAATAGGTCCAAATTATACCTGAATATCCTAGGAATCCTAATGATTCCTAATGATTCGTTGGGAGTCCCTGAAGTGTAAAGCTCATTTGAAAATGCATGACCTTAAGTCCATCTAATCCGGTAAGATTGAACGCGATGTGAAGAATGACAATATATAAATTATTTGCCATCACCAAATTCTTCCTCGACTCCTTCATATTTCATATTTCTGGGGGATTTGCCGAGGCGTGCGACAGCTTAAAAGGATATATGGAGCAAATATTGATTGGGGGGAGTTGGCATCCTGCGAATGGGGGGAAAATTCGTTGACACAACTCGCTTTTCCTCGAGTTCTCCGAGAGTCCAGGAGTGTGTATTAATTAAGAATTTTCCTCAACTTGAGTCTTAGTTGCAATTTTTCGCTACGAATTCCCAGTTTGTATTTATGTGGAGCAAATATTGATTGAGGGGACATCCCCCCTCCCATCCGCCATCCGCCACCCATATCCTTTTTGAGGATTCTCGATGAGTTTGCCTTATGCGCTGCCGCCCAGAGTTATTTTGTTTGCCAAGGAAGAAAACGAGAAATTCATTTCATAATTTAGACATTTATTTTTGTTCAATTTTTCTCTGTTTATTTATTTAGCTATAATTTTTTGTTGTTGTATTGTTTTTGTTTTTGCTATTTGGTTGTGTCTCGTGCTGAATATTTCCATTCTCCCCAAGAGATTTCTGGGTGGGGGTTTTCGATTTCAGGGGCGGAGGAAGGAGGAGGAAGGATTGTGGTTTCGATTTATACTCAGAATTGGTATCGAATATGCTACCTTTGGGTTTTTGTTGTTGTTTATTTTTTGTTTGTGGCCCGCAAGGATTCTATTTTGGCTTACGCTTTGCTGGCCATTATGCCAGATTAGCTATTTTCATTCTGCGATTACTTTGAATATTTGTATTTTCTATTTGCGTACGACGTATCTATCTATATGTACCTATATATATATATATTGGTATCGGTCAATATGTCAAGTATCTCGATAATCTCTTGCTCGATTAGTTATTGCCCTTAAAAATGTGGGCAAGCCAAAACTGAAACTGAAAAACTGAAAGAAAATTTGTGGGTGGGGAGGGGGTTGGGGTGAGGTAAGAAATGAAAATGCAATTGATAAGATTTTCTGTTGTATTCTTGAAATGTTTTGATTTTTATTTTCTTTGGCTTTTCGTGTGTGTGGTTTGTGTATTTTTCAATTTGATATATTTTTCTTTACAGTTGAATTAGTTTCTTCTTGTTGTTGTTTTTGTTTTTTCGTGCTTGTTTTTGTGTGAATTTCACTAAATTATTAAATAAATAAATAAATAGTTGGTTGGCTCTCGATTGACAAATTAATAAACCCTCGCTGCCCTACAATAAATAAATATAATTAGTAATACTTTCGAGTGTGGGTGTTTGGGTGTGTGTGTGTAGGGGGATTATGGTAATTATTTGCTCGATTTTGTAACGCATTAAGTGACTTTAATTAAATTTAACTCGATTTGCTTAATTGATCTGAATTGAATGGTTCTTTGCTGTGGTTTTTCCTTTCCATCGGCTTTGACTAGTGTGCGACTTAATAGTATTTACAATTTGAAACAATTTGTTAGGGGGCTAGTTATATCTAGATATTCTATATATATATATATTTATATTTTGATGTATCGCTAAGATACACTACATTGTAGTTCGATTTATGTATAAACAATCTTTTGATACAGTTTTGCTGCTGATTTCTTCCTCAGAGTTAATTGCGGCCAATAAATAAAATAATTTAAGAATTTAAGTGTAAAACAAGCGAAAACATTGATAATTGGTTTAAATTACATCATAGCGAGAGAGGCGATTAGTTCGGCGATTTTCCTCGTTTTCCATCTTGATTTTTGTTTTGTTTTTACACGCGAAATAAATTCAGTCTTTGGTTCTATCACAACATTTGTTTACACGTTTCGGCTTCGGTTTTAGTTTGTTTCTAGTTGTTTTTTGTTTGCTCAGTTTTTGCTCAGTGTATTTCTGTTTTTTTTTTTTTTTGGAACTGAAACGGTTAACGGTAACTGCAAACGGTAACGGTAACGATTGGTAACGGGTGGAACGGGTGATGCTCCAACGAAAAGCAAAAGCCAAACGAATTTCGAATTTAGTTTTGAACTAAATCGTTGAGTGTACTTTTCTTTTCGATTCCTTTTTTTCCCCTCTTAAAATTCCCATCAATCTGTCTCTCGATCTCTCCTCGGATGCTGGTGCTGGTGCAGGATCCTTCCCAAGATTTATGACACTCCCAGGTCGTGCAACAGGTGCTGGGTGATCACCTCCCCCTGCTCCTCCATCAGCTGGGCCGTCACCGTGTTGATCAAATTAAAAACGATGGCGAAGACGGTGAAGGCACAATAGACACCCAAGGCCAGCCACCAGATCAACTGCTCGTACTCCCGATGACCGAAATTCTTGAGCACCAGGAAGCCAATGGTGAGTCCTGCCAGAGCTCCTGTCAGATGGGCAATATACGACACCTGGGGACCCTTGGCGAAGGCCGAACCATCGAAATATTGGGTATACAGAGCATAACCCAGATCGCAGGAAACTGCAAATATAAAAGAAAATAAAGAAATCAAGTTAGTTGGGTTGTTTTGGGGTAACTAAAATTCCAAAAGCTTTCAGGCAACTATTCCTTTTAATTTTCTTTCTGTTATAATTTATCTAAATATAGTTTAAAACTCACCAAAGATAACCACCGATCCCAGCTGCGTGGAGGCGCTCTTCATGTGCGCATAATTCAGCGTAATGTTCGCCAGGTGGGCGGCCAACAAAGCATAGACACCTCCGCTGGCACCCACCAGGAAGACCTCCGAATCCACAACGCTGGTGCCCAGGGAGCCGGCAAACACACCCGCCATATAGATGACACCGATCCTGGCCGTTCCATGCATCACCTCCAGGGGAATGCCGAAGAACAGCTGGATGACGATATTGAAGCCCAGATGGAACCAGTTGGCGTGCAGGAACATATAGCTGAAGAAGCGCCACACCTGCAGTCTCCTGTCCGGGCGATAGACCAGAACCGAATCCGAGGGAATCGGAACGGGCAACCCGAAGTTCTGGGCGGGCATTGTATAGCGGTCGTAGGCGAAGATTGCAATCTGGAATATATATAGAATCGAAGACGGGGTTGGGGGTTTAGTTTTTGGGGTTCACTCTGATTTATGTTTGTTGCTGGCTGGCACGCGACTGCGTTCCAAATAGAGAGAGAGAGAGAGAGAGAGGGAGAGAGACTTAGGGAGGACGAGGAAGTCCTGCCAACTTGGCTGGGCCTCAAAACTAAAACTAAACTCATACGCCCCGTGGGCCATCCGCATTTTCGTGCTAGTTTCTACTACTGTTTGTATATATATATTTCTTCCATAAAATGAATAAAAACATATAGCTTATGACCCGAATAGGTATTTAAAAATGCAAGAAAAAATTCTGATTGTATTAAAATTTAATTTTGTTTGCTTTATATAATTTTTATAATTGTTGATTATTTAAAACTATCTAAATTGTACTCCCATCAAATTTATTTTGATTTTTTGGTCTACTAAAAATATGTAGTATTTTGTTTTTCCTAACTTTTACCATTTGTAAAAAAAGCTCCTCGTTTCATGTTTGGTTTTTTGTTTTTTTGTTGTTTTCTGGGCTTTTTCTTGTACTGTGTTTTTGTGTTGTTCAACTTGTTTACAATCGATTTTCGGTGGGCGCCAGCGAGTCAGACGCAGTCTGGAGCAAATTGAGGCAAACTCGAGACCCCGAGGGGGGGAAACCCCCCACGAAAACCAAGGAAAACCGATGAAAACTTCCTGCACCCCCTGCTAAATCATTTTTATCGCTCTTTGATGGAAGTTTGCGGCTTCCTTGGGTTATAATAAATGGGAAATAGACACTCACCTCAATGATGGAGATCACCAGGATGAACCAGGGCCAGTGCTTGCGGTGCTCGTACTTCAGCAGACCCAGATCCTCGTCACCACCGGCCACCGGAAGGGGCGATGCAGGAATCGGATCGCGTTGCATGTAGATGTGCTCCCCCTGGCGGGTGCAGCAGGTACTACTCGCCGTGCTGCAATCCGTGTCGTAGGAGGAGGAATTACCACTGGACGAGCACATGGCGGGAATGTCAATGACGGTCTCCTTCTGCTTCTCCGCTTCCATCGCCACTTTAGTCTCGTTTACATTCTCTGTTGGCTTTTCCATTTTTTCTTTTTTTTTTTTTTAGGATTTTCTTTTTGTTTCACTTGGCGCCGAAGAAGAAAATTCTGTAAAGACACGCATAAAGTGTGTAATTAATTAACTTGAACCGAACAATAAACAAAAATCAATTAAGTGCAGTGAATTATTCATAAAAGTGCAGCCGGAGCAATTACAACACTTGGGGAGTTTTTTTTTTTGGGGTAAAGAATTTTTTGTTTATGGCTGGGACATGGCAACTTCCTGGATTATTATTCTTCTCTTCCTTTGGAAAAAATAACTAGGTCAGCTTTGAGGGCCGCTAAAATTAGGTACATAAACTTCCAGATACTTTTCGTATCTGCATTTTGTGTAAGAGTATGCAGTTTGAGTCCGGCCCTGAAATCATCTCCACTAATGGCCAACTAATCAGCTAATGGTCAGGCATTATTGTAATTTGTAATGGCTGGCAAGACATTTCCTAACGAATTATGTTAATCGCATTCGATTCAATTACGTACAAAATCTTCTTAAATTCCTTGAACAATTGAACAAAAAAAATAAATAAAACGAACCCAAAAGATACGATACTAATTTTTGTGATTTTCATTGCCTTGCACAACACAACACAGCAGCACACAAAAACAGAAATTCAGCGCCAACGCGTCTCTTTCTTTAAGTTGTTATTGTTGTAATTATGTCGGCCTACACTCACAGAAAAAACGAGCGAATGCGAGTGAGTGGGAGTGGGACCCGACCAGACACTCGGCGAATGTTTGTTGTTGCCTTCGCCGTTGCCGTTGCCTAGCAATTTCAATATGCCACGAAATCGCAGTCCGCCTGCTTATTAATTAATTTATTTATTAATTTTAATTGCGGCTCGGCAGACAACTGCACTGAATGTCCATGCGAGCATGAACATTGCATGGAAACATAAAAAAATAATGCCATAATAAAAAAAAAAAAACAACAGATACAAGAAGTGGCCAAAGAAGATGTGTTGCAAGTCGCCCGAACAACACAGTCAACAACTCCTACAACTCTAATTTTCTGCCAATTAATTTAAGAAGGCACTCGAATAAAATTATTATGAAGACTTGTTATAATTTTAGCTTAGAAAACTGTTTAATGCAACGCATAAAAAATATGAAAGTATTTCCCAGCCCAAAACCTGAATTCTTTTGTGGAAGTTTCCCCTGTAATTCAGGCCTCTGCCAGTTTTTTCCTTGGTCAAAAGGGAATAGTTTCACATGACCCGCGGTGTAATTTGCATTTGTTTTTCTTTGCAACAACCCCTTCTCAAACAAAACAGCAAAAAAAAAACGCAGAGAAACGCAGGAAAGTTGAACAAACTCATTACACCGCAAAGTGCAATTCCTATTTTTTTTCTGCTGCTGCTGCTGCTGCTGCCTGCGACAGTTTGGATCATTAAGGTCGGGGATTCTTGGGCTTACCTTGGGTTTTTCTTGGTCCGAATATTATCCGAAATGCGTGTCTGTTTTAATCCAAATGTTGTATCTTTTTCTTTCGGCTCTAGTTTATTCGCTTATCCTTCACTTTGCCACTTTGCTCGTTGATTTTTTCGAACTTTGTTTCACTGCTCATAAAATTCATTTTCGAGCACATAGATATCCGGGAGTAATCTGTTGTTGTTTCGAGATATTTATTTGTGTGTTGTTGAACTTTTTGTTGTATTTCTTTTTCTGATATATTTCTGATGTTGCACACCCACACGCGTACGCACGACACAATTTGAATATCTTTTTTTTTCTTCTTCGGGTTTCTCACGGCCTAAACTGAAATCTCGTCTCGCTTTCAGTCTGCCTTCTATTCAGAATGTATCTTGTATCTTTCGCGTCTCCACGCAACTGAATGTGGCAACGAGCAGCGCCGGGCCTTAAATACTCCCCGCTCTCTCCATGCACTCGCAACTCGAACATGTTGTGTTTTCGTTTGCGCGTATAAGAGTGGAGAGTTTGCACCTCGCACTGCAGTTCGCCGTCGCTCTCTTTGGTTCGATCGAGCGGTTCGATTGGTTTTGGTTGCTTGGTTGGTTCGTAGGTTGTTGGTTGATGTTTTTTTCAGTCGGTTTCCCCCTTGTTATGTGTGATCCATAACGGTTAATGACTCACCTGGCGATTTGTTGCCAAAAGTCACTGACTTAGGAGATACTTACGAGATCGGACTACTGTATCCTTGGGGTTAATATTTAAATTAAATTGTTTTTTGTTATTTAAAAAGATATTTGCATTAATTTTGGTATGCGGTGGCTTATTAAAGATAAATAAAAATAAAAAAAAAACTGGCAAAAAAGTAATATTAAAATATCATCTTGCGTTGCTCACTCATTTCTAGATGGATTCCCAATATCTCTGATTAACCCATAATGGTTAATGACTCACCTGACGAATTGATACCAAACTGATTTACAGATACTTCCGAGATCGGACTACTGTATCCTTAGGGTTACTGATTAAATACATTTTTTAACTCAAAAGATACTTTGTATTAATTTTTGGTATTTTAATTAGATTATTGAAAATTCGCAACCTCTAATAAAAAACAGATACTGCTTAATAAAATATCATCTAGCTTTACTCACTCATTTCTAGATGGTTTCCCAATATCTCTGTATAACCCAGAATGGTTAATGACTCACCCACGCTTTATAACCAATGTCATTGACTATCTGACTAAGAAATGCGTCGTCTTCTCTTAAAGATCGGCGCTTTGTCATGTAGAGCCGACGCCGTGCGAGGCCGTCTAATGTAAGCAATATTGTGAAATTAAAACAAGGTCTTTACAAAGGTGCTAACGTAATTACAAATTGAATGGGAAAAAGAACAAAAAAACAAACATTTCTTATCGATCATTGTTCTGAAAGAAGAATATATTTAAAAATAAAGAAAATGGCAGTGGAGAATGTAAATTGCAATGGAATTTGTGTAAATAACGAGGCACATTCATAAACTTTAAGCAGAGCCTAATTAATTTTTTATAAATTACAACTAAACAATTAAAATAAAAACACTGATAATTAAATCCCAATTTGGTGATTGTTTTTGGCGAAGCTGTTTTTCAGATCAATTTAATTTTGTATTTGTTATGGACTGTTTTCTGAGCCGTTTAAAAAAATGATGTGTAAATGATTTAATTAATTTTAATTCCATGACTAATAACATTAAATTCGTAAAGCTTAATCATTTTACAATATGACGGATAATCTACTTAACTTAAAATATATTTTATTGATTTTTTTTCACTGAGATATTATTGTTAGCCGGTTTATGTAATCATTAAATCGAGACGTGTATTTGATTTTATTAGAGGAATTTTTCGTTTGGGGTTTTTGCAACCCCTGGAACGTGCCACAGCAGGTGAACTGGAATGCAAATCAGGAATCAACTCAGCAATGCAAAACATGTCTCTCGCACCCGAATCCGTAACCCCGTCGGAATCTTCGATTCTCGGTAAGAGATCATCATGTTCACGAGGGTTTTAAATTTCACACCTTTTTAGTCCAGGGGAGAGAAGAGATTGAAATCGGTAGCAAAAATAAATATTTATACAAATTATTAGGCGGCCTCAGTTCGCGGGAAAGGTCACGGCACATTGCACAAAAGGAGTAGCATCCGATGACGATGGCTTTACTGGCTTTGGCTGGCTTCCTGGCCAAAGGATCATCCTCGGTGCGTGATTACGTGTTTTGCATGATAAGCTGGGAATTTACACAGATCTGATAGATAAGACAAACACCACACACACGCACACCCATTCCGATTCCCATTTCCATTCCCATTCCCACTATCCTGGCGAGTCATCCTCGGAAGGAAAGGCAGGATAGGAGGAGGAGGTGGGGTGACTGAAATATCCCGCATGAAAAGTGAAAATATTTTCACAAACAGGGAGAGAGCTGCTGAGATTTATGATGACTTTTTAACATGTGCGTGCACTGGGAAAAAATTCATAACAGATCTAAAAATTAGAATATATCATATTTTTGTTGGGAATAAATAAAAGTATACAATATTTTACTTAAATTATTTTAATTCCTTGACTTAAGCAAGTCACAAATTTAATTAAAGAATTCGGGACATTTTTCTTTTAGGGTTACTATTTTTTCCAGTGTCCGTGCAACAGGTAAGCAGCCAGAGATACGGCAACACAAACACATACATATTACGGGGCACGTCATCAGGTCGACTTTAGCTTCATCTTGAACTCTGGCCTCGTCGTAAATCCTTTTTTCCCACGTTCCCTCAGGTTGTCTTCTCTCCATCCACTGGCTGGATTTCCATTGTGCCGGACACGCATCTCACAGCAACACATCCCAACATCCCGATCCCGATGGACCCCGATGAGTTTGCCACAACTCCGCCGGCAAGGTCACCCAGGTAACTCAGGTGGGCCGAGTGTGCCGAGTGTGCTGAGTGGGCTGTGGATGGGCGTGGGCGGGCTTTTCCCACGCAGGACGTTGATTCCTGGCCCTTGTGTGCGCGGCGGGAATTTCCTCCGAGACATGTGCTCAACATATGTGCCAGGAATTTCCGCAACTTGTTCGCATCGTTTCCCATTCGCCCAGCAAGGTGTCCTGCGAGTGCGTGTCCTTGCCTCCTTTTCCCACATTTCCCGCATTTCCCCGACTTCCCGGAGTTTCGTTTCGCGACTTTTTGTTTAGCCGCACTTGTCTCTCCGCCAAGTTCGGCCAAATCTTTCGCGATGTTCTTTTTGTTTTTGTTTGGGAAATGTGTTTTTCCCAGCGCCTGTTTGTCATCTCCAAGGATCTCTGGTCGGGTGCAGCTAATCATCGGAAAGAGGCGCGACTTTTAAAGTAGCTTCTCAGAAGGCAATGCCAGAGAGGATGTCTAGGAAAAAAGGAGGAAGCGATCTGGTTGAATGCCTAAGAGCAATCTTTAGGGAATGGCTCCAAACCCTCAAAAAGGATACTTGAACAAAAAAAGTTTGTATTAAATATATCATTGATAAAGTTTTAATAAACCATTTATAAAAATATACATATTTAATTCTTGCTAAATTTGTATGTAATTCAAAACAAAATATTTTCCGATCATAAAAAATAAATTAAATAATATTACCTTAATTTTTGTTGGTATTTTGGAAATTAAAAATATAATATCTAATCATTTGTATACTTTAGTTACCCATAAATCTTGCTCCAAATTCTTTATTTAAAAACATGAAAATTGCTGGAATAAATTCTCTTGAAACTCACAAAAAATAAATGTTTTTTTTTTTAAGTGCCTTCCAACACTTTTATATCTTTAGAAAACAAACTCTAAAAGAGACAAACTCGTTAAACAAACTACAAAATTAGCCAATGCAAATGATTCCGGGCCAGGCCAAGAGATGTGAAAGGACTTTCTGGGTGTCAAAGAAATACCCGGAGAGTTAAATGTAAATTTCTCTATAGAGAGCAAGGACTTGACGGGGCAATTGCGAACAAGGCAACGGAAAATTGAAAAATTGATTGAGAATGAAGGCTAGTAATAATGGACAAGTAATAAGACTGTCTAAAACAGCCAAAGGAGAGATGGACGGATGGAATAAAAAAGGACGAAAAGGAGCTGTGGGAGAGAGAGAGAGAGAGAGATGGCCCATAAGCCTGGCCAGTCGGGGTATGCTCAAAATTTATATATTGGATTAAGGTCTCTTTTGTGGGACGGTCGTCGTCATTATGGCCAATGCCAAAGACAAATTGGAAATTTATTGTTATTGACCAAGGTCCGGGGATGCGGCGGGGGCGGAAGGAGGGAAGGAAGAAAGGAAGGACGAACGGAAGGAAGCGAGGAAGTGAGGCAGCGTAGCAAGGATAACAGGCCAGCGAATATGCATAATAAAAATGTCAATCAATGAACTGCAACGACCCAAAAGGAGTCGCAGTCTCCTTCGGTCAGTGGTGGAATGATAATTGAACATAAACATTGCATTCAAGTAGTAATTGTGGAAATTATTGTGCATCCTAATCCCGAACCGAAAACCAGGACCAAAGCGAACGTAGGACATTGGGTCTGCGGTCACCAAAAGGAGTCCAAAAGACACACTATAAAAAAAGGAGCCCCCTTAAATATAGGAAATTGTTTCAAAATAATTATTCAAAATAATAATAAATATTTTTTATCAAAGAGTTTTTGAAATAGTTTTGTAGTTCTAAAACAATATGAGGAACATAAACTATTTTTATTTAAATGCATTTAATTATTTATTAACCAATAGATTTTGATTAGTTATAGATAAGGGAAAACAAAAGTGCTAAAAAAATATATTAAAAAATTATTTAAAATTGCAGAAATATGTGTTTTTTTTTGTGTACACTTTGAGCTAAAAAGGACATTTGTATGTATGCCGAGGCATTTTGGAATAGTTCCCAGGAAATGTCGACACCACGGCCACTTCTGGCAGCCAAAAGGAAGACACAGCAGGGCAAACACTGAGACAAAGGAACTCAGAGAAAGGGAGCTGGACAAACAAGGATACCAATGACCAAATCCAAATTGGCTCTGACTTGGAGTAAGTCATCAGAATGAATAAATAAATAGAGAACCAGAGATAATGGCTGCAAAAAGAGGACTTGAATCAACAACAACAACAACGAAAAATCTTAAAGAATAAATGAAACCTAAGTGGTGGGAATGTTTTTAATATGTTCTTTAAATTAAATTAATTTCACCAGAGCAAAAACCTTGAGAAACTATTCAAGTTTGGCAGAAGAAGTGTTGTCCGAATTAATTGCCAAAAATCAACAAAGTTGCGCAAACATCTCAAAGAAAGTTATCCAATTTAAAAAAGTGCTTGATATAAATCACAATGTCCACAGTTGAGCTGCCTGCAACATTCGGTTTTAATTTAAGCACTCAACTTATTTTTCCTCCTCAGCAAATTGACAGGCGCCACCAGCACACACACCAACAAAAAAAAAATAAAGAGGGGATAAAAAACTGGGGGAATAAAAACCGCATTGGAGTCTTTGGTTTTATTTTATTTTTTTTTGTATTTTTTTTGGCCAGCACCCAACCATGCTGAAATCATGGAACACTTGACCACTGAACACTCGCGGAACTCAACTCAACTTAACCCATGGCGCTAATCAGTTTAAAGGGCGCTTGTCCACTTTGGCAATGCTTTGGTTTTAATTACGCGGCAAAAGTTGGACCGCGTCCGCATCCGCATCCGAATCCCTGCAACCCTGCAATCTGGCATTTTATTTTTTAACCCATTTTTTGGTCTTTTTGCCGCAGTAACTCAGATTCCCAGTTAGTTAAAGTGCTGGCAACACATTAAAACTGCAATTCATCCGAAGCCGCAGCAGAGGCCACACATGGATGGCACAAAACGGAGTGAAGTGGAGTGGAGTGGACTGGAGCGGAGCGGGGATTAGGATCGGTGGGTTAGTGGGTCCAGGTTCAGGTCCACGTCCAGCCAAGAGGAGCAAGGGGAGAACACTACTCAGCAGGAGCTCGCAGCACTAATGAACATTTTATTACAAAAGTTTGCTCTGGTTGAGGAGCGAAAACTTGCGCAAGTTGCACATCTTTTTTATTGCATTTCATTTGAGGACGGGGAACGGGGATCTGGGAGAGGGGTAGTGGGAGCTGGGATCTGTATTCTGGGAGCTGAGAACTGGGATCTGTGTTCTGGGAGCGGAGAACTGCTGCTGGGAGGAAGATGCAATTTGATGTACAGTCCAAACTCCATAAAATATAAGTTTTCTATGTCAGAAATACAGATGAACTTTCACAGCTTTTTAAATCTACTTTTTTAACTCATTAAAAATATATAAAAAATTATATATAATAATTGATTAATATATTATTATAATTTTTAGTTACTCCTACAAAAACCCGCACTGTATTAATTCGCGAAGTGACCAACTGAGTTGCACTGCGTGAAGTCCCAACCCCTGATCTGCTGAGCTCCCGAGGAATGGTTATGCACTTGTGCGTCTTCTCCAATGCAAGTCCCTCCCCCTAGAAGTAGCTGGAGAGGTGTCTACCGGGTGTCTGCCATCCGTCTGCACTCGTGACACCAACGAAATCCAATCCCCGAGAGCTCAGCGGAACTCCTCCAGTCAGCTCTATAATTCCGTTTTAATTTGCACACTCACACAGCCGGCGTGAAGTGACCGAACCCGAGGAAATGGATACTCCCATCCAGATACTCCACATAGTTACCCCTTTGCCCAGGGTTTTCCCCTTTTCGGTGACCTTGTTTGGCCACGACAAAATGAAGAGCTCCGATTTCACTCCCACTCGAACAGTTTTAATTACGGATTTAAGCAAACATTGCAACCGAAAAATATATATGGGAATGGAATCAAGGAGAAAGGGTGGCAGTTGAGGTTGAGGGTTTGATATTTTGGGGGTTAGGGGTCACGGGTCAATGGGTTTTAGTTTCTAATGATGATTATTTTAATTGGTCTAAATGGAGTTATCTTTTTGAAGGAAGGGGATAGGGAGTTCGCGTTTTCTTGGAATTTTATTGGGGATCAAGTTTTTAATTTGTAAAATATATATATTCATAATATTTGTATAGTTTAAAGGAAAATCCTCTATAGCTCAGATTATATTTCCTCATTAATTAAAAACAGCTGACAAAACGTATTGGTTTTTCAATTAGATTTACTATAAGATCCTTCTTAAAATTTCACAATTTAATGAGTTTTTGTTTCCATTGAAAGGAGTTTTATTTGTGTAATCTCCCCGGAATTATTCCATCAATTGTGTTGGCATATGCCCCAAACCCAAAACCACCTGTTGGTGTGTGTCTGGTTTTCCTTTTTATTTCCCTTTTTTTGGGGGGGGGAAGGTTAAAAACTCGGTACTCCACCGGCACTGCCATTGATGGATTATGCTGTCAATCTCTGGTAAATTGCTCCTGCAGCTTAAGCCTCCCCCCTTTTGCAACAGTGTGTGGCACGTGCTCCCCCTTTGTGGGGTTGCGGGCCCTCCTTATATCATCCCAATCCCCGCTCACCTCTACCCTCCGACAAGTCGTCACTCGAGGTGGATTGGAGCTGGAAGAGGAGGCTTTTCGACGGGCTGCTCTGTCGGCATTCATTACAAGGAGCAGGCGGCTAATTGAAAGCTGCTCCTCTCGGAAACGAGAAGCTGGAACTTGGACTGGGACTGGGACTGGGACTCGGGGCTGAAACCGAAAACGAAACTGAACTAAACCGACTTTTTCGGCAGCTGCGAAGTTATATAAAAGGGGGTCGTCCCATCTCCTCTTCTGGGCCCCAAAATACAAAACAGAAAAAAAACAATAAAGAGCGATGGATACTGGAGCGAGGCAGCTGTCGATTATTGACACTGCGGTTATGAGGTTCAGACCAGGAATGGGGAATTCAACAGGAGTTTTCGGGGTGGACAGGAGATGGTAGTGGAGCACAGGAAACAAAGGAGCTTGAATTTGTGAATTTACAAAAATACTTGTCGGTTATTTGAAAATAATAGTAGGTTACAAATATTTATTTAGGCGATATATTTATATTAATTTTATTCCAAATTTGGATGTTAAGTGCATGATGATTTATTTTTAGTTTTACTTAAAATTGTTATGTTTGAAGTTTTATATCTATGATTTTCATTTACACAACAATTTGTCAGATATTTGAAAATAATAATAATAATAATAATAATAGCCAACAAAAATTTATTTATGCGAAATTATTACTATAACATTGTGTTTTCTACTTCTACTTTAATGCATATTTTTAGTATTGCTAAAAAAAACGGTTTTGATACACATTTTTAAATATATTTGTTGGGAATATGAATATATAAATTCAATTCAAATATTATTCAAATAAAATTGTAAAGTGCAGTGATTCTGTTTATACTTTCACAAATATTTTAAGGTTTGCTAAAAATAAAAAAAGGAATGCTTATAGTTTTATTTATTTGCTTTTTTAATATATTTTATTTTGTTTAATCTGTCTTACAAAATAGCTTGGTAAGTGCATTTTATTTTCCTTATTTTTATAAAATTTCTTAATTATTTTTCTCTCAGTGTAAGGGATATGGGGGAGCATCGACCATCGATAAACGGCTCCAAAATAAAAACAGATGCTGGCAGACGGCGTCGGCAATTACAACACGCGAACGAACGCAGGCCAGACAACAGGTTGGTCCTACGGCTCCATCTCCATCTCCATCTCCATCTGCAGCTTCTTTTCCATTCCGGGCTCCACTTCCCTACCCACTTCCCTGCCCACTTCCCTGCCCACTTCCATCTCCGAACCGAAACCGAAACTGAAACCGAAAAAAACGTTCGAGAAAAAACAACAACAACAACATCGGAAATATCCAGTGGAGCCTTCTCTGAGCCCATCATCGTTTTTCGGCGTGGTTTTTGCGCTTTTGTTTTCTGGCTCGCTTTTGTTTTTAATTTTTGTATTTTTGTATTTTTGTTGTTATTTTTGTTTTTGTGGTTAATGATGAGCCTGAATCGCTGAATCGCCGTTCGCCGTGTGGCACGGACAGTTGAACCATCCGATAACTTTACTTAAACCCCCTTTCTCCCCATCCCCCCTCTTTTTGTTGAAGCTCCCCCCCTTGGGTCTGACCAGCGCGATAATTGCCGGTAAAACGCCTCGCTTGGCCTTTTAAATGCTGCGCCCCGCGTTTGCTCCTCTGCTCTTGTTTTTTTTTCAGGAAAATTGCTTTAAGTTCGTCCTGGGTATGGGGATTTTTTCAGGAGGTTTACGGGGAGAAGAAAATAATCGGATCATAGAGGGGCTAAAGAAGGTTGAATATAAATTTTGGAAGCTTTACAGATTAAAAATAATAACTAAGAAAAATATAAAAGATTCAAATTCTTTTTTAAAGAGTTTATTTACTAAAATAGTTTAAGGTCTCATATATTAAAGAATATTTTCAGAATATTGTTATTTTTTGTATAATTTGTCTGGATAAGATATAATATAATTTAAGGATATTTACAGATCAAAAGAATTACTTAAAAAATATACAAATTAATTGTTGAAGATATTATTTACGAGCCCATAATACTACTTAATAAATTAAAGAATATTTTCAGAATATTGTTATACATTATATAATTTGTAGAATCTTAGATATAGAAGGTAAAGAAAGAATGTAATTTAAGTAATTTTAACAAATCAAATTATTAAAGAAAAATAATTAAAAGGCGTTCTTTAAGAATTTATTTTCTAAAAAAGTAAGCATTGTTATAAATTTAATAATATTTTTGAACATATTCCATTTTTTTTATGATAATATATTGCAGATGCTGCAGAAACTCAACTGTCACCAATTTCAAATTTATTAACAGAATATATCACATAAATTTACATCACAAACTATCCCCTTATTATCACAATTAAATATTGGTTAGAACACCCAAATCAACATATTTTTCCCTTGAAAAGATAGGGTATGACCAATTCGTTATTGGGGCATTCCATTCGCCACGCTCACCGTTCCGGCTGGCCCTTTTTGCCTCGACTTTTTGTGGTTATTGTAAGCCGGGTCGACTGCCAACTGCAATGAGCCACAAATTGCAGCTGGCGCACGGAAGCGAGGCTCACGAATCCGAATCCGAATCCCTGAAAACCCGAAAAAATCCATAACCAAAGCAACAGACAGTCGCGAGGCCAAAACGAGACGGGATAAAAAAACAGCAACAAAAAAAAAAAAACAAAATTAAAGCACGCGCCGCCGCTTGCGATCGGCGGTTGACCGCTCTCCACTTTTTACCCGTACCGCTACCGTACCGCTCCCCGTACCGCTCCACCCATATATAGATAGCTCTTCATTCCGTTCCGATCTGCTGCGACTCAATCAACTCAACAGATGCACTCGTTGCAAGTAGCAATGGAAGTTGCAGTTGCACCTGCCCAGCAATTGCAGCTGAGTAATTAGTGACAGATCGCTGGCGCAATCGCGTGCTGATAATTCCGCTTTCCAATTCAACGCTTCGCCTCAATTTAAACGCTTTAAAGGCACAACAACAACAACAACAGAAAACAGTAGAGAAAGGTTTAAAACATGGGGTAGCAACTACTGGAAAATCCCTTTACCCAAAAGCAAATCAAACCCTTTCGAATGCCTTCAAAGTGAATTTTGGAATGTATTTCAATTTAAATAAAAACTTTGGTTGTATTTGGTATTTTAAATAAATTTCTTATTTTTTTACTAATACTGAATAAATTGTTATTTATTTATTATAAAAAATCCCAAAGCCAAACCCTTTTGTATGCCTTCAAAGTGGCTTTTGTAAATATCTTTTGAAATAAGAATTATTTTTTCTACCACTTTTTCATAAGTATCTTATTTTTTCTACAGATATCTATAAAAACAAATTCTGGGATATTTTATAATTTCCAAAAATAATTAATTTTATAATTAAACGCTTTAAAAAAAATTAAGATAAAACCGTTCGGATAAAGGTTATTTGGCATCGGAAAATCCCCAAGCCAAATCTAATCCCAATTGTGTAAACTCTATTTTGCGTAATAATTCCAAAATCGGTTTATCCCCTAAACAAAAATAGAAGCGGAAAATCTTTGGGCCTCACGCTGTGTCATTGTTGGTTTTCATTTATATATATTTTTTTTTTCGCAATCGGGGATCAGGACGAGGAAAACCAGTAAATTCAGATTCAGTAAATCTCCAGTAGGGCCCTGCTCATTCTTCTGCTCACGCGCCCTGCAATTTGTCACGGCCTGACCATGACACACATTTTGCCATCCACATTTCACATTTCCCAGTCCCTGTCCCAGTCCCAGTCCCAGCCGGTCACGTTTATGGAAATGCATCCAAATGAAATGTAATGGGACTGAAAACGAAAATTTATTCGCATTGAATTCGGGTGGTTCTTCTGGTAACCATTCCTCAACCAGTTCCTGCCCGAATGAATGGACAGGGAATTAGCGCTGCTTGGAAAGGGCACGTTCATGGATTCGGGGATTCGTGTATTTACTATCCTTAGTGCAATTCACGTACACGGAGATGATGTCCTGTGGCGATGATTCAGCAAGGGACTCACACGGAGATCATAAAATAATGCAAAGATTAAATCGAAATTAAGCTTAGAAAGCGTTAAGCTTGGTAAAACCATTTTTTAAATCACATATATGAATTAAATCTCTTTAAATATTAAAGATAATAATTAGTAAATGTATTAGTTGCAGAAAGTAAATGTGTACTATGATAGGCTGTTTAAAGATACTTTATTTTATTAAAATACAGATTTGTTTCTATATAAATTTGTAAAGATGCTACTAAAGTTGCTATACACTAAAAATATTAAGGATGCGCACAAAAATCATAAAATAATGCAATAAAAATAACACTTTGATGGATAAAAATAAATAAATAATCAAAATAATTCGTTAATTTACAAATATGAATTAAATCTTATACACGATTTTATTAATTTCCATTATACAAATACCTAATTAAATTGCAGAAAGTTGATATATATTTTGCTCTTTTATTTAAAAATACTTCACTAAAATATGGAACTTCGCTTCTCTCTTCGCTCTTCCGAAGATCTTACTGAATTTATTAAAAATATTCATGTAAGCCAAGGATGCTGCTCCCAATTAAAAACCCAAGCCGGAAGGCCTATTGTTGGCCAAGAACTGAAAGAGAAACCAGTCAAGAAAAGATCACTTCTCCAGCTGTTGCACTTCGGTCTCATCTCGAATGAGTTGCCGTTTTTCCTACCAATAAACATTCGTGTTTATTGCAAATTATGGAATCAAATGAGACTACCCTGCTGACTTGTTGTCACATGTTCTCCGATTCGGATTCGGAATTCTTCAGAGGCAGAACCCAACGCCATATGGCCATAAGGATCTGGTCTTGGTCTTGGTCTAGTCTTGCGGTCCACAGCTGACACTTTGAGGCGCGTGGCAGGAACAGGGAAAGTGGATGCAGATAGGGAAAGTAACCGAAGGGACGCCCCAAGGAGCGGGATTCGGTTCGGGTCCACACCTGAACAGGGGACTCGTGTCAGTTGTCAGTCAGTCAGAGGAGAGGATCTCCCCTAACGATGATGCTGTCAGATTTCAAACAACAGTTGGCTGAGTCTGTGAAGAGTTTTCACTTTTCGTTTTTCACGTTTTTCACTTCGGAAAATGAAAAGTGTTTCTCCAATAATTTGTAAATTTAATTTGATTGCGGCAACAGATGCTACTGATCCTTGGATCTTTGGATCCTGCTGCTCCTTGTTTTGTTTTCGAAAATGAAAATTAGTTTTGACGCTGTTATGACGGCTGCTGCTGTTGCCCAGGGTCCTTTTGCCTTGATTGAGGTCCTTTTGGTGTGTGTGTGTGGGTGCTGACCAGCAACTGACCCCTGGCCATATGGTTATGGAGTCCTAGGACGCGTGCCCAACACACGCTTTCCAGGAAGAGGCCAAGACTAATCAGCATATTTAGGGATAGAAAGGAGGATCTCATTAGAGATCCTTCTTGGAGGTCGGTCCTGTCTATTTATTAATTTTCTTATTTCATTTTCAACTGCTGTTGGAAGGAGATTTTTCATTTACAAGTTCTTCTGTACTTAAAAATAAATGTATCTTTATTTTAAAATTTGAAGAGAAGAAATGAATTTGGAATCATTTTGGTAGACACTATTTAGATATGTTTTTATTTATTTAAATATTTAATGATAAAGAACAGTCTGTGGTTTATAAATTCTGTCTGTTTAAATTAACTTTTTTATTATTTTCCCCCCACGAAATGTGGTTTATCAGCAAATACTTTAATTTTAATGACCCTTCAATAAGTTTAATTAAGTTTGCCATATCGATGTCTCATTAGCAGCTTGTCGTTCCCAAAACAGGACGAAACAGTTCCATCTCAAACTCAACTGACATCACATTAAAACGCTTTCAATTGGCAAACAATTAAATATCCTGCTGCTGCTGTCATAACAACCCATTCCAAATACCATTCCAAACTCCTCCGCTCAGTCGTCCGTCATAATAGCGCGATTAGTGCCTCAATAATCCCCGCCACAGAAACAGAAACAGATACAGATATAGCCAGATACGTATATATATCCACATCAATTAGCTATTTGCGCTGATGCTTCCGCTGGGCAATTTAATTGGCATTTAATGCCACATGGTCAACGGCTATAACTACGATGATTATGGTAATGTAATCCCCGCCAGCGGATTTCGCCGAATTTTGGGTGGAATTTGGCTGGATTTAAAATTGAATTTCGGGCTGTTCCAGAAGGGGAGTGTGTGAATTCATTCAAAACTAATTTAATTAGCAAAGCAAAGCGAATCTCTGTGGCCACACCGGACACAGGCTTATGGTGGAAATCTGGCTCCACAATTGATTTAAAATTGTTAAATTGGATGGAGCTTACGCTTCGCTACGGGAAAGTTAAAACTGCCGGAAACATACATATATATATATATATATATATTCGCAAGTGGACTTTATTTACGCGGCAGGATTCCATTATCCTTTTGGTCAACACTTGCCGCACTTGCAGCGCATAAATCCGCAATTACATCTCCTGTTTTCTGCCTCTTACCATACCTCAATGCTCTTAATGCCTTATGGCCTTATGGCCATCCCTTCCTTCACATACCGTCCATATCCTGGCCACAAATTGTATATGCGCTTAATGAGAAAATCCTCGCTTATTAAAAATGAAATTTCGCACTTTAAATACTTACTGCGGAAAATGCTCCCCGCCACTTCATCCAACCGATTTCCACTCGCCCTAATGGACTCGAATGGCTCACATATTTACTATATGTGTGTGTTTATTCATTTCGGATGGGAGACGGGAGATGGGTGATGGTAGGGATTAATCTGGGTTCCTTTTTTATTCATAATGAACGCCCCTTTTGGTTGGTCCGCCCTCCTCCTCGGATCGCACTAATAAACTTATTTGCACAACTAACTTGAGCAAACATTTTTGGGGAACAGCCCATCAAGTACACACCTTCCCAAGGATCGCCTTAATCTCCCCGAGGAGGGCGTCTGCGGCGACTCATTAGGAAACACCTACCTCAAAACCCCCTGAGCTGGAGATTCCCAACTGGACACGCGAAGGAACTAATTAATGCCGGAACACCGAAAAGCGCGAAATAAACAAATGGGAAACAAGGAGGGAAATCTTTTGGGTAAGGGTATAAGAAAAAGACATATACTCTTCAGGGGAAAATTAAGGTGTTTTAGTTTAGGATTTTATAATTATTCAGGTTTTTATGGTTACTTTGGAATTTATTTTTAATTACCTTAAATGAACTAGGTATCATATTTTAAAGAAATAAAAAAGATAGAACTCGAGTAGAATTAAAATGCGATGTTTATGAAGCATTTTACAAAGAACTTATAATAAATAATTTAGAAGAAATAAATATGATTAAACCCGAGTTGTAGGAATAGTATAATTAAAATAGGTGTTTTTTAGAATATATTTTTAATTTAACAAATATTTTGCACAGAATTTATGATATATTGAATAAGGTAAGCGGTTGCTTGTTTTAATTATTAGAGTTCCGAAAATCTCAGAATTTTCGCAGGTTTTTTTTTAAAAATGTTTTATTAATTTTAAACTAAATTTCAATTAAATAATTATTTTCTTAAATACCACCTGTACCACCTTTTTAAAGAGTATTCGGCTTGGAAGTTATGACATAGCAGAAGGACTCGCCTTTATCGGGGTGTTGAGTTGAGCAGCCTTGCCCAGTTACAGCCTCCGAGAATCCTCCGAGACTTTTAATTAATAAACGGCCCAAGGAAGCCCAAGGAATAGGAGGACCAAAAAAAAAAAAAAACAAAAAGAAGACCAAGTCTGTGTTTTTGGGGCTGTGCTAATCGCTGGGATTATTAATTAGTTAGCCGTGTCGCGTCGCGACTTTGGAATGATAATTGCGCCTGTCGTTGGTTCCATTCCCGATTCGAGGCACCAAAACCCTACAAGTGGCCGTAAGTCTGGCAAATGATTTGATTAGCCAATCAATAATGGGCGCCCCAGACCCAGTCCCTCTTTGGTCTTGCCCAGAATCTTCTGGAGGGGGGTGAACCTTCCTTCATCTTCAACGGCGGCGGCGGCGGCGGCGGCAAAATGATTTTGTTGTCTCGCCGCAGGCCACAAAGGTGCCAAAGGAACGTGGAGGAGCCTGGTGTGGGATTTGAGATTCAGATTTCAGGCGAAGAGCTTGTTCCGAGGGACAGGAGCATTATGGATTTGCCAGCTTCGGCTCCTTCTGCTCCTTCGGCTCCTTTTTGCTCCTTCTGCGGTGGCTGGCAAAAAACACATAACATTTATTTATGCCCGAGAATCTTGGTTCGTTCAGCCGTTTTTGTTTTTGCTCGAAACCAGATCCAGATCACTTATTATTAATTTTAGTGGTTAAGAAAATGGGAGCTCCATCCCGAGCCTGAGCCCGAGCCCGAGCCCCCGATCTCCGCCCGATCGGCAGCGCCTCGGGCTCCAAAATGCAGGCATGCAGATGGGCAAAAGGTTCTCCTGGCAATGTCCCGATGTCCCAATGTCTTTTGGCTCGAGTCGAGTCACCTCGGTTGGGTTTTCGGTTTTGGTTTTGATTTTGGTTTGGTTTTGGTTTGGATTTCTCAGATTTTCAATGCCCTTGCAAGGGGTTTTTAGCCTTAAACTAAATGTTTTCATTTTTACAAAAAACTACAAAGTTATGAATCTTATACAAATAAAGGGATTTAAAATTAAGAAATGACACAATTAAGTAAGAGTTAGGGGATTAACCAGATAAGTCAAGTAATAATTATTAAATAATTTTGAATATCTATTTTGAAAATACTACAATGTAAAAAACTTTAAAATATTTGGATAACATCTGCATTCACAATTGGTATTGAAGTTGATTTAAACATATTTCTTAAATAAATATACTTATAAATATTAAAAGATTGTTTGTCCTAGTAGATAATGGTCATATAGTTAATTTATTATTATATTGTAATTACTAGTCATATAGTTATTTTATTATATTGTAAATACTTGTGGTATATAGTTAATAGTCATATGGTAAATTTATTAATATTTTGTAGTTACTGGTCATATAGTTAAATAATTATTATATTGTAAATAATACTGGTAATATATTTTATTTATTATATTATAATTACTGGTTATGTGGTCTATTCATTAAATAGTAAATACAAAATAGTTAATGGTCATATGGTTAATTAATTCTTATATTGTAAATACTGAATAGTAAATGTTGTTTGAATGTTTGACTATTTTAAATTATTAATTCTCAATAAAATATAAAAATATTTTATAGATATCCCATAGTTCCTCCATAATTTGATCCAAGAGTATCCCCAATTTTGGTTCCGCTTAGGCTAATCTCTGCCCGTAGATATGTTTTTGTTTTCGGGGCACTTTTAATTAGTTTTGCTTTGAAGGTTTCGGAACGCTTTGGATCGCTCCAAACCGGGTCCCGTGGCCGGGCCCGGGCCTCGAGGGTTGCCTCAAAGTCAAAGTCAGAAAGTGGTGCAGCATATGGGCTACTTGGAATGCGACGTCGTCATCGGCTCAGCAAATCCCCAAGAGCGGAGAACTCACTCATTTTCCCATTCAGTTTGGGGCAACGCCCACTTTTGGGTACGCTCCGAGCTCCGACCGATCTCCAAGCTCCAAGTTGGAACAGCTCCAGCTTCAGCTCCAACTGCAGCTCCAGATCCAGTCTCATTTTCAGCTCTCCTGGTCTTTTTTTTTTCTTTAATAGTCCTCCATTCGCCATATACGCAAATCGATTAAAATTGCGGACCGCGCAGCGTCCAGCCGGCTGGAATGGAATGGAATGGTTATGGACCTGGGATTGGGTTCGGTTTTTGGTTTGGCTTTGGCTTTGCTTTGTAATTGGGACCTGGACACACACTCGTATTTAAATGCCAAGTGAAAAACTATAGCCAATTACTTTAAATTAGTGTAATTCCCATGGCCAGGCATCGCCTGGATTGGATTGGATCCGATCGGTTTGGGTTTGGGTATGGGTATGGGTTTGGGTTTGGGTCTGGGTTGTGGATTGGGGTTGGGGCTTATGTTTGGCGTTTTTCGCTTTGAATTGTTGTATTTATAATTTTAGAAATGCGCGGCGGTCGCTGGCATTGGTCCAAGTGTAGCCCGCGGGTGTAATTTTAATTTCTGCTCCAGTCCCAGTCCCAGACCCAGCTCCTGCTCCTGCTCCTACTCCTCCTGGCAGAACTGGTGCTCATTCCCTTGCCAATGCCATTCCGATTGGTCCTTCTATGGGGGCTCAGCTGCTTAGGAGGCGCGTAATTGCCGTGCGTCTGTCTGCATCTAAGCCCCACGTTCCACGTTCCATGCTCCCAGCTTCGAGCTCCCAAGACCACCAGCTCCATTCACCATGCTCTGGGTGCTCCACTTCATGTCACAGGTGGAGGCTCGGGCTCCAGCTCCCACTCCTTTCCAGCCTCCTCCTCCTCCTGCGACGGCATTTAATAACTTTTTATTCGGCTTACCTCGGCATGAAAAATGACAGGCAAAGGGGTATGATGAACTAGGATGGGGAGTATATATTTTATAAAACTGATTTCAAGGTTGTTCTTAAGAATTGTTCATATTTTTAAGATATACTTTAAAGCCTCAAACTCATCTTAGTACATGCAAATACAAAACATTTTCCAATGCGATCATTTATTGAAGTTAATAAAATGAAAATTTTTATTACGTGGAAACGAATTAAGGATAGATAGTTAACTGGCGTTAAGTCATCCACTAATGTATCTTCTTTAATTGAAATAACATTAACTTGGTTGATTAAAAGTTCCCAGCTATGGTTCCCAGGGTAACCATGACATCGAATCCTGTCCAGCAGCAGCGGCTCGCGCGTTTCTTTCACTTTTCGATCAGTTGCACTGTGGGAAAATATGTAGAAGCTGGCAATCAATGTCCAAAACTTTGCCCCACGGCCATGACAACTTGGCTCGATTTATGAGCCTACAGCACCCCAACAGTCTGCCCCTCCATCCAGTCTTTGGATCCTCGGACCACAACGAACCCAGCCCAGGCGCAGCAAACCGAACTGAATTCATTCCACACACACCGGGAGGAAGGAACACTCGATGGACACCAAGCTGCTGTTGTTTCTCATGGCTTAGATTTGTGGCAATAATTGATTTTAATTTATTTAGCCAAAAGAAGTCGGGGTAGTGGTTAAAGGAGCTGAGCTCTGTGATATACTTTAACGAGGAAATCATATGGCAATAGAGTAACTTAAATGATATATTCTACTGCTTTATGTTTATTAGATTTATTGATTTTTTATAATTTATTTGAGAATGATTATTATGATATTTGTGAACCCTAACTGAAAGGAATTTTATAATAAAATTAAGTTATTTACGAGGAAATCATAATAGTAACTGAAGTGATATATTCCTCTGATTTATGTTTATTAGTTTTATTGATTTTACCATTTATTTGAGAATATTTAACTGCTCAGAATTATGATTTTTGTGTTCAATAACTGAAAGGAATTTTACAATAACCCTCAGTTATTCAACTATATAAATTTGTGGTGTAATTAAGTAATCCCAAAAGTTTATTTCTTTAATTAATTTAGTTACCACAGTTATTACATTTCCATTTGATTTACAACTGACTAATCCTGTTAGTTGGCAAAAGTTTTCGTAATGATTTTTTAGTGGTCAAGTGACTGGTCGGCAGGGGCAGGGGTCACTCTTCCGTATAATTGTCGGGGTCACCAATTTTGATGACTTTTTCGCCCCCCCGTTACCAACTTCGTGACATTCCAACCCGGTCGAGAAATAAACAAGCCAAGTGGCCGTCTCCTTCGGACAGAGAACATCCCCCCCCCCAAAAAACCAAAAATTATGCCGCGTTACTCGAGTGTAACTTTGGCTAATGAAATTATGAGGCATTTCCCAGCTTTTTGGCCTGTACTTCTGTCTTTTTACGCCCTATCAGAGGGTACTTTGATTTTTATCAAATGCTTGGAATGTGGTTTTGTACATTTACGATCCAATAAATTATATACATTTATGATCCAAAGAGAGCATATTTATGTGTCCGTCAATCTGATTGACTGTAGTATTATATTCAGTTTCAACTATGCCATGGTCATTTCTCACTTAATGTTCTCTAACAAATTGTATGTGAAGCCGAAAGGGTATTAAATTTTCCTTGGATTGCCTTTCACGTACATATAAAAAAAAGAAATAATTTTTTTTTTGGCAAGATGTCTTTTGCTGTGGCCGGGCAAATTAACGCGGTCTGGGAAAGCAGTCGGAAAGAGGTTAAGATTCCGAGCAAACTATGACTATAACAGTTGGTCCCATTCCGGCTCCCAGCTCCCGGCACCCTGCTCCCAACTCCAATTCCCCCAGGTTTCAGTCTTGAGTTCCCAGAGCTCTCCCCAGGCCAACCCAGAAGCAATTAAAACGCGTTTTTCGCAATTAAATGACTTTGCTATTTTTATTTTGCCGCTCCGTTTTTTTTTTTTCCTCTCCTGTTTTATTTTTCCCCGCTGCTTCATTTTTAGTTGAACAAAAGTTTATGTCAAAAATGTAAATCAGGGAGGGAAGGGAGGAGGAGCTGGGCAAACGGAATGACTTTTGGTAATTAGACTTCTTGACTTGGCTAAGGCTGAAGATCCGAAAAGTAGTTGTAGTCTTGGGAAAAACTGTTTCCAATTAAAAGCGGGCGGGAAATTAAAGAAAAATAAATATGTAATAACTTTATGCTGTCTGTTTTTACTATTTTTTTTTATTATTGTTTTCTGGAGCACAACTGTTGTCAACTCAACTGTTTCGAGGCTATGACGCTGCACTTTCTCATCTGCAAAAGAAGGGGGGTCGGAGGGGGGGAATCATTATCATTTCTGGAACGCGACATTAACATTAAGTTGGATCCATGAGCCCGAGTGGATCCAAGAGCCGCCGTGTGTGTTGATGCAACTGCGGAGCGTAACGAACACGCTTTGGAACAACCCAAAAGCCAAAACCCACAACTAACAACGAAAAGC
Source organism: Drosophila setifemur (assembly GCA_021224005.1). NCBI lineage: Eukaryota > Metazoa > Arthropoda > Insecta > Diptera > Drosophilidae > Drosophila > Drosophila setifemur. Next base: position 16,216,632 of record JAJJHY010008789.1, read on the forward strand.
ACAATCATCATTAGTGGTGTTAGTACTGCAGTTTGTACTATATATACATATATGTATGTATGTATTCCTAGTTCTATATAATCATCTGGAGCAGTGGTGAGGGTCCGGGATGTTCTCTTCTCTGTACGACATCTTGGCTCGTGGTCACACCTCGATTGCTCCTGATTCCATCATCATCATCGTGTCCCGAGCTAATTGGGTTTTCCTCTAAACAATTCTATCAATGCTCGAGCACAATGTATGGTGCACTGGGAACAATAAGGGGTATTAAAGGTGTACTGAAAAAATTTAGTTGAATTTAAAATGTAAGTTTTTCTATTTTCTTGTAGTGTTCTGCAGATAGTCCAGGTGCATATTACATATGGTGTAAGGCACCTATTAGTGGCACGCTTCAATGCCTAGGAATTGCATGCTCTTCGTCTTTACTTAGGGAAACTCTGGGCAGTGCAAAAGGGGGTTCCGCATTTTCCACGGAAAGAACTTTTCGCATGTTTCTGGCTAAGGGGAAATGTTGTTTACTACCCCGCCCAGCTCTCGTCATTATATATATATTTTTTTTACATTTAAAAGACTTTGAAGTCCATTAACACCGACCGAGAACTTGCAGAAGTTTAATTAAATTTCCTTGGAAAAAATATATATATTGCATGTGTTATTGGATTGCCCATTGAAAGTTCATTAACACGAGGTGAGGGTATAACTTAAATTAATTTAATAAAAAATATTATATTCCATATTCTACAAGAAAAATATTTAAATCACCAAAGAAACCAAATACAAAAACCATGATCAACCCTAAAAAAAAGGTTCATTGAAAGTTCATTAATATTAAATCTATTTTATTTAATAAAAAAATATTATGTTCCTTTAACTAAAAAAACCCAAAAAAAAATACAATACAAAACCTTTGATCTCTGACCTCTGATCTCTTGTACTTCCTCCAAGGTACACAAATATTAACCACCTAATTATGCATTACAATCTCTTTGTAATCCCCTCACACCTCCTTAAATCTCCGGTTGCTTCCTCCGGAGTGGAATTCCTCATAAACCCATCACTGACATAACTGTTAAGGTACTTCCTTTTTTGGGCTACTCTACGTGCTACTGTTAAATAAAACCGAAATAACCGATATTCGTGGAAGTAAATTGAGATGTCAACTGGGTGCGATGATTCCCCTCCGATGATGATGATTCCCAGCAACGGATTGAGGATCAACCTCCTGAGATAAGGGGTCTCTTAATATGCCCAATACAGATACAGAGACAGAAACAGCTACAGATACAGATATAGCCATGTACCCGATACAGATACCCATGTACCCGATACCAGCCGAAAGATACAGATACCGATGCGGAACCGTAGATGATGCAAAACGTGGCCAACCTGCGAGATTTACGATGGAAAGTGTGAGAATTCGAGAATCCAAAGCGACAAATGACCAAGACCCAGCCGAGGAGAACTGTTAGGAGGCCCAGAGATGGGCAATGACTAGATCATTATCTTTCGGTCATCAGTGAGCCGTGAAATATGATCAAAATATTTATGCCCCGGCCGCAATTATGACCAGAGACACAAAACTGGAAACCCAAAAATACAGAAATATATATCTGGGGGCAGGGGAGGAGCATAAAAAATAAAGAGGAATCTCGGCATTCAGAGACAATGGATTGGGCTGGGAGTGGGATACCCTCAGTTTTGGATTTTGTTACCTGCCTGCCCAGTTTTATGACTCTATTTTTTTTTTGTCAGTTATTGTTATTGTTTTCGTGTTTTTTTTTACGATCTCTTTGGGAGTTCGGAAGTGCAGCGAAATTGCAATAAACATTCCACTTCCAATTTGATTTTCCCCCGATCGATGACACGAATGCTCAAATAGTTTCCTCTGCTTTTCCCCCCACTCAACTTTAAGTGCAATTATATAGGAAGGGCTCCCAGTTCCATAAGGAGACAAAGAGAATTAGAATCAAAGACAAATTGTCGACAAAAAACTAAGAAGCGACATTCCAATTAATTATTTTGTCAGGGCTGCCTTTGCCGGCCCTCAACTTCACCTGCATCTGCACCTGAGCAGAAGCTTTTCCTTATTCCAACTACCAAAGAGACAAGTGAGAAATTAAAACTTTTCGCTGGGGAAAAGCGGGGGAGAAATGGAAATGGGAGAGTGCACTTCCGACAGGTCAAAAATGAATCGCGCAATTAAACAATTCCCCGAGCGCTGCTTTTCCTCGATTTTCCTTCAGCTACAAAAGGTGTGAACACTTAATTAAGCACGTGAATGTGAAGACGCAAACAAACAAAGTGGGAAAAACATGGTGATGGGGAGAATTTAAGCCACTTTCCATTGGTTAAACTTCAAGTTTAAAGCCTCGAATCTGCAACCTCAAACCCGTCTGAATTGCCCCCGTCTCCAATCCGAGTTGCCAAATAGATTTCTGCGGTTGCCTTTTGCGGTTGCTTTGACAGCAGTTGACAGCGAACTCAGATATATATGTATATATATGTATATTGAAATAGAAATTGGGTTCCACAGGGAGTAAAATTTAAATATTTACAGTTTGTAAAGTATCCACAACTTCAACTTATTTCTCGAATTCCTGGAATTCCTTCGACTTCTACCTGACAAAAAAAAAAATGCTACCTATTCAACATTCCTCTCCATCGATAAGGAAACATTTCCCAAAACATGCGTCACAGAGTCATGAAAACTATTTCATTGCCTTGTTTGATAAGGCAAAACAAAGATCCCAGGGAACCCATCCTGGAAGAAAGGATGAGCAATGTGGGCGTCGAGTGAATCTCTCTCTCCTCCTTCGAGGGAAGACCACAATAAGTTCTGATGATGCTGAATTTCATGGCTGCTTAATTAGTGATTAACCCAACCCAAAACACTCCCACGTAGTCATCAGGGAGTGGGACTGGGATCGGGACGAGCAGAACCTCACACAGCGATCCTCGAACCTTGGAGATGAATGGAGCGAAACAATCGCCTGGAATTAAACAATTAATGTGTAATTATCACAGTTTGCCGGCGACTCCTTTCGGTGGATTTTGGTTTTGCCCCGGGCCAAGCGCCAAGGAAGGAACTGCAGTCGAGGATTCGGATTTGGAAGTGGACGTTGGGTAAGGGGATCCGGAGAGAGTCGTCAAAACGCCCACTCTCCAGGTGCGGGCGTCGACGATTTCTGGCCAAGGGCGTGCCGACAAACGATCCTCGCGGGGCCACCTCGAAAGGCAATACATCATCATCAGAGTCCCACCATGGAGATGCGCAGGGAGCAGAGCAGCCATCACGATCCTTGGAGTGCTGAGTAGTTGAAAACTGAATCATGTAATTTGCCCAGATAGATCGTTTCAGGTACACAGAAAATAAAATTGGGAACATTTTCATTAAATTAAGGGTTTATTTAAACCAATCTTTGGGGCTACAAATAAATTTCGAATTGTATTTTGGGGATTTATTCAATCATAAATTGTGTCGTAAATTATTATGTGTTGTTTAAATAAATTCGAATTATTATATTAAATGATTTAATTTCCAGTACATACCTAAAAAATGTTATAAAATTCTCCCGAAATATTCCTGCCAAGTTTTTTAGAAGTGCACCAATGAAGATCGTTAGAGGGGAGCATAAAACAATTAGCTTTGGGACAGGGTTAGGGTTAGGGAATCGCTTTGGGATCTGGACGGATAGCCACTTGATAGCAACGATCAGTGAAGGCGCCGCCGTCTGTCAGTCAGAGAGTCAGGAGCTTCAATTATGTTGTTAGGCTGGATCAAAGTGATCTCCGATCACCGAACACCGAACACCGAACACCGAACATCATCCATCCCAGAATCGAGATCACCGAAAATTGTTTCGGACACTGAAAGGGCAATTAGAGGAGAGGAAGGTCGAGAACCAGAAAACAAGACCAAACAAACCGAAATGGAACCACGTGGTCAGGAGATCGGGCTCAGCAAATTATGCAAATCTGTTGAGGACTAAGCCTTAGAGGATCGATCTAGAGACAATTGCATTAATGGCGCTGCAAATGTCCTTTAAGTAGAGATTTGGCAAATCTTTGCTTTTGGAGAAAGCTGCTTTTGTAAAAAGCCTACGTCTAGGCGTGATCCTCCCGAGTCCAGGGCCCGGAATAAAGGATAATCCAAAGGGACACACACACACAAAGGACAATTAACTGTTTTCGTGCTCTAATTCAAGGTGCGTGTGCCGCAAAGGGAACTAAAAACCAGAGTTCCACATCCCACATCCAGAGCCCAGAAATTGATGGCAATTATTCGGAGCTGAGCCGCTTTAACCGCAAAATTGTCCCAGATCCTCTACCGGTTCTGGTCCTTTGTTTGAACTCTACCGAACTCGAGTTAAACTCGGCTGGGGAGTGATCGGATCGGATCTGATCTGTGATCCGAGAGTCCCTGAATAGTAGATGAAAGAGCGCTTAAGGCGCCGCAGATCTTGCAAAGCGTTTAAAGTGCTTAGCATAATTAGTAGATATATATAGTAGGGGAAATCTGCTTTGAAAGAAAGATCTACCAAGATCTCCAAAAGAAATTTCTAACAAATTGCATTGCTCCATAAATAAGTATGAAACTCTCATAAATGTCCAAATATTTACACAAATTAAGCCTTTCATAATTTTTGATATGAATAAAGTGAATGTCGGGGATCTATAATTCCAAAAAGACAGCAGCTTCTGTTGTTATGGAAAGTATCTGAAGCAGTGGAGCAGAAGCGTTTTCCCACAGAGCTTTTCCTCCGATCGGTTCGAGGTTCTTTGATCGCCCCAAAAAAACGAAACGGATTTTCATTCTGGCTTTTCTTTTTCTCTCTACAAGATTTTCGGCTTTTTTCCCGTTTTTTGTATTTTTTTTTTGTGGTCCAATGACACCTGAAAGATGCAGCGCCCACACGAAATTGAGACATCCACTTGGAAGCGATTCCCATAGCTTTTTGAAGTGGAGGAATGTGTGTGTGTGCCGGGTGTTGCATCCGAGGGATTAGTAGCCCTGGGTAATGACTTTTGGATTTGATTTCGTGGGAATCACAACCTGACCGGGCACTGCGATCTGAAGTGACATTGAAGTGGATGTGGATCAAATCGGAAGGGGACAGCTCTCTTGAGTCATTTGCATAAATTCCAATCCGTACCTGCATTCGTGCATTAAATTGTCCAGTTCCAACTCCGCCAGGTAACCGCAAAAAAAGAAGACACCTTTGGCTGCGGTTGGAGCTTTCGGCATCTTTAAAGTTCAGGTGCAACATTGTTGACAATCCAAACTAACATACTACTCCTCCATTATTTCTCATATTTTGCGATCCTTTTGTTTTGGAAATATTATGCAGGGTAATCCCTTAATCGCCCGGGTTCAGGTCCATCGTCCACCTTTGTTGGCCATATTTTCTACTAATTTCTTTCCCATTTTCCATCTCTTTTAAGGAAATCCCCACAAAGGAGAGGGAATTTCTAATAATCCCTAAGTGGACATAATCCTTTTGTTCGGTTCCGTTTCCGAAAGATTTCCCTACAATTTTTTAATAACTCTTTTGCCAAAAAAAAGTAGCCGGAAAACTATTATCCCTGCGATTGTCCGGTGGGCGGATATGGATATTTAATACTTTTTATACCATTGTGTGGAAAGGCAGGACCAAATGTGAGTTAAATGCTACCGGCGAAGTTTTCAAGGAGAGAGTGGTTCCCAAAAATAATGAAAACAATTGGACAAGTACAAGTACAAGTACAAGTGATCCATCCCAGCCAGAAACCCGTTGGTGTCACACCATATGCTCGTGTTTATCACCATCTTGGAGTCCGAGTTGGGATTTCCAGAGTTCTGGGGGGGACAAAAAGCGAAGCTCGTTTCACACATCTGTTCCCCCATCTGATCTCGCTCTCTCTCTCTCTCTCTGGAGCGGAGCGGGGACTGCATCGAAGGTGGTCCAGGTCTGTCTCCGCTTAATAACCGAATAAAAAATGATAACCCGAAAATAAAGAAGACATCAAAGAAGCCCAGAGCCACAGACTGCAGGCCAAATTAAGAGAACTCGCTGCCACAGAGCCTAACAAGCTACGAAAAAAAACACGAACAACAGATGAGAACAAATGAGGGGTCAAATGTACAGAAGAAAGGATACCCTTTAAAAAGTTAGGGGTAGGAAAATGTATATAAATTATTTTTGTTAATTCGAACCATATTATTTAATGACCAGAAAAAAGGAATTCCTTATTTTTAAAATTATATTTTCTTAACAATTAAATATTTGTAGAACCGATCGTTTTAAAAATTAATACTGAAAAATATTATTTTTTAACTGAAAGTTTCTGTATCAAAAGTTAAAATGTTAATTGGCTTTATTTACTATTGATTTTTACGTATTTTAAGCACTCAACATCATACCCCAAAAAAAGACCCTTTAGGCCAAGAAAGAGAACTGAGAGAAGCCATAATGCACAAAGGGTCATAATGATCGGCAAAGATCGCAGCATCGCAGCATTTTGGAGACCAGACCGAGACCACCGCCGTCTAATTTATTCACAACGAGATGTGGGGGGACTCTCTCTCTCTCACTCTCTCTCCGGATCTCTGGGGCTGGATCTGATTTCGATGCTGATTCCGATGCTGATGCTGACTCCGATTCTGGTCAGATCCGAGCCGCTCTTTAAACTCTTATTAATGAGCCGCGCAAGTGTCGCACGCAACGCGCCGATTAAGGCCCAGTTAACAGGGCTCGAAGGTGGCGACCGACCACCGTGTCCATGTCCGATCATATCCAATTCGGAGTCCCATGATCATCTCCGTGTTTTCAATGCACTCAGAATATTTGTTTCGATGTGGTTCTTTAATTATAAATTAATGTTTATCATAATTTCATAACGTTTTCTTTATTATTAGTTTGATAGTTTTGGTTAGTTGTATTTTAATATGCAATAAAATACATTTTTAGAATTTTTAAAAATTATATATTTATTCAGTGAGGCTTCCTTTTCCGTTAAATTTAATTTGTTCTAATCATATATTTTATATAGAAAATGTGTTTTATTCACATTCATTTCTTTAATTTTAAGTTTGATATTTTGGGATACATATTTTTGAAGAGTTTTTAATTGAGTTTGTTTATTTATTTTGTTTCCTTTTCCGAAAAATTTAATATATTTTACTTATTCATTTTATATATAAAACATATTTTATTTACATACATTAGTGTAATTTTCCCGAGTGCGGTATTCCAAATATTAAATTAAATATTTATATAGTTTTAAATACAATTGTGTTGAATAGTTATTTTTATAGAATTTTTTAATTTCCTTTCCTTTAAGTTCTCTTTCAATTATTTTTTCTAAAACTTTATTTACATTCATTATATTCACATTCATTACAATAATTTTCCCCAGTGCACCTGCAAGATCTGCGGGATTAAAGTGCAGTCAGGCCGGTGGACTGGGCTTTTATCGCCCTAATGGACCCTGATCCCGATCCCGATCCCGTTCTCGTTCCCGTTCCCGTGCCCATTCCCGTTGACGCTCCCAATCCCGATACGTGGACCGCCTCTGTGTGTGACAACTGGGGAACTTGCTGTTTCAATTAAGGCTGGCCATAAACTCTGCCCCTTTCTGTCTCTGGGATGTCGGTGGGTTCGTCTCTGGGCTATCTGCGGGGCTTGTCACTCGGTCGAGATTTTGTTTTCCACTAAATAAAGACATTAAAAGTGCCGTCAGGTTGTGTTTGGTTGAATCGGGTTTCTGGATTTTTGGCTGGACCTGGTTGGGGATTTATTAGGGACCACCTTTCGGTCTTTGTGGCTTAACACTTTTTAATTTCACTTGCCACACGAGGCAATCAATCTTGGCCGGGATTGGTATCGTTGGGCCAGCGTTGCCTGTGGATTGCGGAGTTATGAGCCTGAGAAATGGTCAACGGCGGTCAAAGATGGTCATAAACCATCATTAACAAGGCAGCTGCACGGGCTCCGGCGCTTCAGAATGGTTATGAGCATGGCTTTTGGATGTGGGACCGGGACTGGGACTGGGACTAAGACTGAACCTGGACATGGGATGCACTACAACAAGTTCCATAGAATCAGCTGCCGGGGCGGGAAAGTGTTGACATCTCGCTGGCCTTCTTGTGGGGTCTCAATAAGAGAGATTTCCAAGGGGGCAGGTGGTCTCTTTTCTCTTTGTTTTTTGGGAATTATATTTTATTGCAAGATCCAGAAAATACGATTCGAGGGAATTCGTTACGGAGCCAAAATCCGAGCTTTCTGCTCCACATTTCTCACCCTATTTGTTTTTGTGGCTCCACAGTTAGATTTAAACCGATTAGAGAGAGTTCCCCGTGGGGGGTTTCTCCATTATCTCCAGCTGCTTGGGAATCTAGTGCAGATTGCAGTTCGTATCTTGTAGTTGTTTGTATATATGTATATTTTGTTTTTCTGCCTTTGTTCTAATAAAATACAAATTAATTTCAAGCGGACAAAGGCATTCTACATTTTCAACCAAAATTTAAATATGGTTCTTTGTTTTAAATTTGTCTTAATTGGCATTTTATTGCTTTAAATTTAAAACCAGTTTCAAAACTAAAGGTAATATTAAATTAAGAAATTTAAGAAAATGCAGAGAAACTTTAGTGAAAATAAAATATTTACTCTATAAGCAAATGCATTCTACAAGAATTTATATTTTAATTAGGAATTTAAATGTTTTGTATTTTATTTAATAAATTGCCATTTAACTGCATCAAATTTCGAATTAGTTTTAAATCAAAATGTTATGTTAAATTCAGAAACATTCAGGGACAGATTAGTAGTAAAAAACTCTTGCAAATACCAATTTAAAAGAACAATAAATATTCGCGTAAATATTAGTTAAAATTATTAAATGTCCTCTTTTTCAGTTTTTTTTAATTAAAAGGGTCATATAAAGTAATATTTTTGGAGAATACCTAGAACCCAGAAAATAGAACCCCCCTCAATCCCCTCTCTTCACTCATAATTTTTGCCTCTAATATCCCAATTAACGTTTCGAGCATTTAACCCGAAAAACACAAACCGTGGACGTGTTGAAATGCATTCCATTAGCTTCTGGCGGGTTTCTTAACCTCCGTCATCATCGTATCGAAATCTTTGTAATCCCAGACACTAGCAAAGTATCGAAGTATCAAAAACGAAACTCGCCAAACAACCGAATCGAGCAAAGATTTTCATGAATGAAATTTCGATTTCCACAACTCCTACACCACAATAGAAGGCACCAGAGAGGTAGGCAGAGGGGAGGGGAGGGGAGTACTTCAACCTACTCGCGCATGCAAAACACGATTTACTATTAAGGCAAAAAATAACTACAAAAAAAAAAAAAAAAGAGAAGGAGAAGTAAACCCGCTGCCAGACAGAAGAAAGGGGAACCAGACGAACCGGGGGGCAGGGATTTGGGAACCAGAAGCCAGACAACAAACAGCAAACAACTTTTGACGTCGCATAGAAGAAATTGAATGGGGCATGGGGAATGGAGGTGAATGGAGGTGAATGGAGGAGTCCGAGCTCCAGAGCCCGGAGGAGTCTTTGGACTCAACAGCAGATCCATTCATAAATGGCCATGGCAAGCTGGTTTTGGCAACGTGCCTCCAAGATCGGGTGACTCATCTCCTGCACTTTTTTGTTGTTGTTTGTAGCTGGATGTGTATTTCCGAGACGGCAATGGGGGGCACGTGATGAAGTCGCCGTCGAGGTGTGTCAATTAGCAGTTAGTTGTTGGAGTTGAAGAGGCGGTCACAGGAGTTGGAGTTGCAGTTGAAGCTGGAGTTGGAGCTGGAGTTGAAGTTAACTCCGAGGAGGTTGGGTAAGAAGGTGGAGCTGGAAGGTAATCCATGAGGATGAGGAGTAGGTAATCCACGGTGGTTCAACTCCAGGGCGTGACTCATCTCATCAAGGGAGTTGTGAAATTCAGTTATTTTTTAGAGTATTAATATATTAAGTTAATAATAGATATAATAATAGAATAATATTTCACTTAAAACTTCACTTAGTAAAAGATACAATTAATTTGTAATTATTAAAGATTTGTATTTTTATTTTGTAACTAGTAATATCTTTAATTTATTAAATGCTAAAAATATATTTTATTTTATGCCTTAGCATATATAAAAATTAAATATTTATCGATTTAGGTGACAATAATTTCAAGGAACTAGTATAAATATCAAAATAAATCAAAATGACAACCTTTTTATATTGTTCAATAAATCAAATTTGTCTTTAAAAATTAAAATTAAAATAAATTCAAAATCTATGACATTATCCACTAGTTCCCACATCGGCAGCCCAGTGTTCAGCTCTTTTGGCCAAAACGCCTTTGCCAATTTATGAATGAAGCAATTGCCAACTGGTTTTGTTTTTATTTTTGTAGCGTCGTTTCCTGCGCGATAGACTTTAAAAGATCTGTCTGGGGACTTTGATTCAGAAGTGGGCACCCACATGATTCGCTGCCAGTCGCCAACTGTGCGGGTGTCCACATCCATGTCCACATCCACAACCACAATCACAACCATATCCACATCCGCTGGGCCGTTCTCTATGAGGTTTAAATGCGGAAGAGGGCGGCATTCGTTTGTGAGCCACCATCACCACCGCCTCCCTTTTAGTTTACCCATCTGACAACAACTCACGTGCTGGGCGGGATTCTCCCTCAACGGATCCGGATTCGGGTTCAGTTTTGCTTTTGGTTTCGGTTTCGGTTTGGGTTTGGGTTTATGGGTTTGGGATTCGAAGTTCTGGGTTTGGCGCTGGCATTGTCGGCTCTCTTTGTGGCGCCCACAGCCGCGTGCCGCTTTGATTAATTATGCGCTGCAATGTGGCCACCTCCTCCAACTCCAACTCCACCTCCTCCTCCTCCTCCAACTTCACATCCATCTCCACCTCCGAGTCCACCTCCTCCGATGACTCCCCATTCCCTTTGAGTAGTTAACTGTCATTGTTCTGGCATATTTGTTCGGTTTGCCGGGTTTGCCCTGTATATTTGGTTTACCTGCAAACGCCACAAACAACAATTGACCCAATTATGGGGACAACATCGGGAATATCTCTTGGACACGGAGGAATGGGTTTTCAGGTCCATTGAGCTGGGATGAGTAATTATCGCATATCTTTGTTTGAATAATGTTTCATATAATGAATGCATTTATAAAGATGTTTATCCGAAGAAATATATATCAAAGTATTTATTTAATTTTGTTATAATAATTAATAAACATAAAGTTGTGCTCTTTTAATGTATTTTTAAAACAAAACCGAGGAAAGAACATTATATATAGTTTTCAATTAAATAAATGTATAATATCTATTTTTGCCCCATTAGGAAACATTGTATTATGCCTTTTAAATTTTGTTTTTAATAGAACCTGAAGACCGAGGAATGTATATTATATATTATTTTAATTAAATAATGATCCAAATATTTCCCTTATTACATATTGTTTTAAACTACGTTGTACTTATGGAAACCCAAGACCAAGGAAAGCACTTCATGTTGCGGGCTAGTAATATCCCGGAAAACTCTTCATTACTGGGGTTTCCTTCAACTTTTGGCCACATCGCAAAACCTTGGCAAAGTTTATCCTTTGCCTGTATTTCTTGATTTCCTTCGGCTGCCTTTGCCCACTAGTTTTCTTATTTTCCTCCTATTTTCCAGCTGAAAATTTGCCTCTAAAGTTACTACTACAAAGTGGCGAAAACAACAGCCTTTCGAAAGGATGAGGTACAGCGCAATTTTACTGTCAATTAGGCCAACATGGCCATGGGAGTTGAGTTTATGGTTGGAGGTGGTTGGTTGTTCACAATCTTGAGATGAGGATGAAGTGAGAACAGCACGTCCGTCAGCTTTCGGGAGATGTAGTTTAAGCACTGGGAAAAGTGGTGTAAGAACTATTGAAATTTAAACATTTTAACCAACCAATAATTAATATTAAATATGAAAATATTTCAAAAAGTTTTTGATTATTTTTTTTGTGGCTAAATAATGGCAATTTATGTACATATAATATGGGTTTTATGTTTATATATATATATATATATATATTTATATATATATAAAGCTGATTATTTACCCAAAGCATTTAGTATATTTGTACATAAGCCGGTACGGCCGGAATAATATATTTTATACACATTATAAAGATAATTGATAAATTCCTTAGAAATAGCTTTTAGCTGACAATTATGACCGATAATGAAAGTCACTCATCCAAATCGGACTTATCTTTATCTTGTTCTTTATGTAGCTTTTAGCATAGCTCACTTGTTTTTAAAGATAATGTATTCTTTCTTTGGAAATAGATTCTGAATAAGAATTAATGCCGATTTGAGAAAAATAAAACAAAAACCGGTTCACTATGTAAAATAAGTAGTTGCCATACAAAGCTGTCTGCATGGTGGCATTAAATTCTTCTTTAATTATTTATTTTTATTTATTCAACTACTCCAACTATATCCACAAAATAAAAAATAAAAAATTCCCTAGAAATTAGTATACCTTAAAATAACTAAAAAATAAAAAAAAAATGTTTTTCACATCTCCCCGACGGGGAATTGAACCCCGGTCTCCCGCGTGACAGGCGGGGATACTGACCACTATACTATCGAGGATGTTGTATGCTTCGCTGCTTAGACCAATTCTTGTTGATTATTCACTTTTAGTTATCTATAACTATAAGAAATACATATTTATTTTATTAATTTACCTAAACTATTGAGAAATGAATTTCTGTGAGTGCAAATATGATTGACTGAGGGCCAGGGGGCAGGTGTGTTTTCTAGGGGATTTCGGTGGTCCGAGAAAAGAACATCAGGCAGGTGGGGCACAAAATCCAAGCACGAGCGCCACACAACAGCAGCTGCCTGTGAATGGACATGGAAATGGAAATGGACAGCGGCTAATTCCCCGCCGCCTGCGAAAAATAAAAACCCACACACAAAAAGGCAACAATGAGCGATCTGTGGAATCGACAGGGTGAAGGTCAGATTTCGGGCAATCAAACAATGGACAATGCGAAACCGAAAGGAATCGTTTTGAATATGAAATGAGATTGGCACACAAAGCCGGGCCAGTCGATAGAAATGGTAGCCAGACGGATTCGACTGGACTCCCTGACTCCTCCTCTCACTGACCGTAGGTGGACTCCTCCAATTACCCTACGGCACAAGCAGCTGAATTCGGATTCGGATTCGCAATCTCCTGGAGATCTCGATTGATCTTTCAATCAACGGCAGCTGGCCTTTTGGAGTGCGCCAATTTTCAATCCCCGAACGTCAATATTTGTGCCTGGGATACGGATTGTGGGCGGGGAAATTCCAGGAATGCCCCCGATATTCGGTGAATAACATGGATATTTTTTTTTTTGGGAGTAATTTGACTTTGCAATGCCCTCAAAATATGAAGAAAAATATGAAATCGTATTTAAAAATATTTTAATAACTATTTATTAATAATTTAATAAATAAAAAAAATATATATTTTTTAAATTTAATTATTTTAAAATAATCGAATATGAGAGTAAATATTATATATGAGATATTTTTGTATCTTTTTTCGGGAGTATTAAGACTACAGAAAGCCTTCAAGGTATTTACATTTTATTTGTTGATATTCTGCTTTAAGAATAGTATGCAATCGTATTTAAAAATATTTAAAATTACTAAAAATTAATTTTTAAATCCAATTATTTAAAAAAAAATCGTTTTCGAGAGTAAATATTTTTATCATTGATATACTTCCCCCAAAAACTGTGCGGATATTTTAAACCAATCTTCAGTTTATTTATAATCTCTAAAAGAAAGCACCAAAAATGTTGATAGTTTTTATAAAATTCCTAAATATGTATTTAATTTGTAAAGTGATTTAATGGGCAGTCAAAATAATTTGAAAACAAATTAAATGTGGAAAGTACAAAACAAGAAATTACAGAAGCGCCGACAAATGGTTATCCGATCTGATAATCTGGCAATAATTTATATATTCCCTTAAGCTATGACGGACTCCTTTAATTCCGAAAGAGTATCTTTCTCTTTGTCTGAAGAAGTATCTTAAATATTATCGCCAGCTTTTTATCGTGCCACCGTCGCAGAAAAGGAGCCCCGTCATCAGCGCAGATTGAAATAATTCGGAGTTGCCAACTTGCCAAGTCATTCAGAATTGGTCAGAAGTCGGTCGCAGTTTTTGATCTTTGGGAATATATTTATTTCGGAGGATTGGAGGAGGACGAGTGCAGGAGGAGCGGGAAAAGATCGCGTGCGATAGGCAACGTCAATATTTGTGTTTATTCCGGGATCGGATCGGTTTGGTTCGGATCAGATGGGAGATGAGAGTGCTAGGAGAGGGGAATGATTATGAGAGGTCCTTGTTAGTCCGTTTTGGATTCGGATTGGCGGCGCCTTCGCTTTGAGGTCCGAGAACAAGTGGCTGCCCAATTTGCTTGCTGTTTGTGTATCATTTTGTGGGCCCGGCTAATTGTTTTGTGGCCCTAAACCGCACGCCTACCTGACCCGATTTTCTGTTTATATCCCGATCTCGACGACTATGGGAATCTCTCTTGGATTGGTTGTATTTGCCTTTGGTTTTTCTTGGATTTTGTGTCGAGGTAAATGTGGGAAAACTGCAACCAGGCTAGAAATTTAACAAGTTGCGGTTTTTATTTCGAGTTAATGGAATAATTTCACAGGTTGACGATAAAGTAGTGGACGGTGTCTGGAAAATTTTTAAAAAATATATTTTTTTATTGTTAAGTCTCTCATGCTGCTGGAACAGTTTTTAATTATGACCAAAAGTATTACTAATTAAACACCAAAAATTCTTCTAGCACTGACAATTTGTTGTAGGTTTAATAAACCAACCATATTTCCATATTTGCGTTAATTTCCATTCCTAAAAATAAATAATATTAGTAAGCAGAAATGGTAAAAACTATATTTTAACCTTACCTTCAGATAGATTTTGTCGTTGTGCCAAATTATGTATAAAAATCGTATTCCGATTTGGTTAGATCCACAATTTCAGAGGATTCTTAAGCTGGTAGAGATCAATGAGTTCCAGGAGTAAACTATAATTATCCTCCAATTAACTCACCTCTGCGACGTACAATCTGATATTTTCCGCTTTCTTTGCTAATGAGCCCCTTTTTGATTAGTACATCCATTACGAAGTCCACATCATTGACCAGTTTGATGGGTTTCTTTTCGGTGGCCACGCTCATTATTCGCAGAATCACCTCCTTGGAGGCAGGTCCTCCGCCCAGGACTAGCATGGTCTCCCACACAAGTTTCTCCATATCCGCGTATTCCTGCATGCCTTGGCGGAATTGGTTTGCAGAGTCTTGGCCATCACCCATCGACATTTCACACTAAATACAATTTTACAAACTTATTACTAGAAATTTCTTTTAGTTTAGTTTCTTTATGAGTTTGCACACAAATTTATTGGATATCTAACTGATTGGTTGTGTATATTGGATAGTTATGAAGTTTCTGATGACTTTTCATGGCCCACTTGGGGGAAATCACCGAGGTTACTATGTTTTCTAATTTATACAGTAATAATAACCCCTATTTTAGGTACTATTTTGTATTTAATTTTTCATCTAGCCAGTGTCCTTCAGAACTTGAGAGAAATATATTTATTATTTTGAAATTTGATTAAATGTAATTTTTATTTAATTAAATCAAAATTTTCAAATAAGACAGTTGCTCCATAAAATTCAAACTTCCTCCCTGGAACCAGTTTCCTTATTTTCCTGTTCATTTTCTTTGATGGAACCAATGATGGGTTCAAAAGTTCATTTGGAAAGGTTATGTCAGCTTTCTGTCACATTTTTTTGGTACCAGTTGGTAGCACTATTTTTCTTCTTTTAGTTTTTCTGGACTTGCAGTTTTCCATCTGATTAATTTTTACCTTAAATACTAATTTAAAAACTTTAAAATGAGTTCTGCTTCAAGTGATATTTACGAAGTCATTGACATTGAAGTGGAGGAGAGTCAGGGAAATCCTGGAGAGCCGGCTAAAAAAGATACAATTAGTTCCTCATCAAGTAGTATTGACATTCAAATGGAGGAGAGCCATAAAAAGGATAAAACCTTGCTGCAATTGGTTTTGATCGGAAAGCATAAACACGAGGTGGAGCAGACAACTTTAACCTTTAACCCTTAATTTTAAATTAATATTCTTTATATTCAATTCAGATCTTGGCATACAATTGGATTAAGGAATATCAGAAAAATCCCTCCAAGGCTTTAATTGACTGGATGCAGTTTGTGGTGGAGGCCAGTGGCAGTCGCTACCTAATCCCCAAGGATACAGCCATGCCCTTCTCTCACAGGGAGATTCTAATTTCAGCTACTCTCCAGTTTCGTAATGTAAGGGTATTTGGAATATTTAATTGGGAATTAATTAATATTATTAACTTCTGAATTTTAGGTGAGCATGTTTTATCCCATGATCAGGAAAACTGGCGATTCCTTCGTACAAACTGTGGGTGCATTTGTGAAGAAACTGGTGCAGAGGGTGGCCAAGTCCAACATTTGCAATCAGGATTTCCTCAGGGAGGTGTCTGGCATCGTTTTGGCCTGCTCGGAGTCCAAAGTGCGTCCTTTTCGACACACCAGCACCATGATAGGTGAGTCTATTGAAATACTGGAGATTAATGATATTTACAATTTTTTTTAACATATAAAAACTTTTTTTTTAATTCCAATAACTAAGTTATTTTTTCCTAATGTTCAGAGATTTATTTTCCTATTAATTATATATTAAATATTAAATGGATCCCCCCTTCCAGGTCTCAAACTGCTGAGCACCTTCAACAAGCTGCCGTTGGTGAGGGGCGGTGATCTGGAGAGGATGTGGTTGGACATGTTCCAGAGCCTGTTCGTGGACCGTTGCCGGGACGTGGTGGAAAACATTCGGTTGATGTGCCTCTCCGAATTGGGATCATGGTTGGTTAAATATCCGGAAAGCTACTTACAACCCCAAAGCCTGCGATTCCTATTCGAAGCTCTGCAGGATGACTCCACGAAGGTGAGGGAGTGCTCCTTGAATTGGATCTCCTGCCTCAGTCGGAAGAAAGAATTGCGTTCAGTTTGTCTGGATTTGGGTGAAGAGTTCAAGCGATGGTTCCTCCACATTTGTGTGGATCAGGAGAGCGAATTGGGGGAGTTGTCCCTACATATCCTGACCGATTTGTACAGCACTTCATCCGGGATCCTGAACGAAGAGGAGTGCCGGATGCTGGAGCAACTGATGTTTGCAGCGAATCGAGGATTGGCCCAAGCTGCAGGGAAATTCTTCAATCTCAGGAGGAGGAGGCGGAGGGGAGATGGGGAAAACACTTCCCAGGAGATTCGGAATCTCTTGAATTTCTTCATGAGCTTCGGCGAGCACGAACATGCTGCGTATCTGGTGGATGCATTGTACGAATCCAGCGAACTGATTCTGGACTGGCAGGTCATGGTCAGGATGCTGCTGGAAGACCAATCCCCAGAACTTAGCCAGCAGGAGAGCTCTGCTCTGATAGAGATCCTCTCCAAAGGAGTAAAACAAGCCATTCTTGGAGAGATACCACCTGGCAGATATACAAGAAATTTGGTTAGGAAACCCAAGAAAGGAGCTCAGCAGCTGGCCACTCAGATCCTGGCCCCGGTTATGCACAGCCTTTTGGACAGATACTCCCAGCAAGCGGTTGATGTGGAGAATCTCCTGGAGTTGCCACAGCACTTGGATGTGGGACACTACATGGTGGAGGAGAATCAGCACCAATTACTCCAGCTAATCGAGAGGATCAAGAATATCATGTTCCAGAAGACGCAGATTGCGGTTCTGCACATGGGAGCCCGCACCTTGGGTCATCTCTACAGGATTCATTCATCGGAGTACCACATCCAGGAGGTGCTCAGCAATGCGGTGACCAACTACAAGATTGCCCTGCGCAACAATCAGGAATGCCTCTCCTCCAGTTTTAGTGCCTCTGAATCATCTAGCACATCCCAGTCCAGGAGACATTCCCGTCGCCTCCTGGTCACCTTGCGTCTGGTTTCAACCTTGTATGGACACTTCGATCTGAGCAGCTTTCATTTGACGGAGTCGGTTCTGGCTAGTCTGAAAAGATTGGCCAGGGATTGGGATAGTTGGGGAGGAAGAGATAATCTGTCACACGAAGCACAAGGTATGTATCTGGAGGTGTGCTATTTCAGTCTGACTTGGGATTTGAAAAAGGTGAGGAGTCAGGTAGCAGGAGGTTCAGATGAGGAGGATTCATGTGCAGCTCTGAAGAAGAATCTCGAGGATTTCCTCTACGTGGGCTTTTCTCTAATATCCAGAGAGTCCAACCAGGAGTTGGGTTGCCAGGTGAGTAATGGTTCCTTCTTGAATTAATAATTAATTTGTATCCTTGTATATCCTTTAGGCCTTTGCCTTAATCTGCGACCTCCTAGTGCTCTTCGGGGATCATCTGCATGTGGATGCCAGCTCGGATATCCATTCCCTGATCTATCAGCTAACCATAAATGAGTTGGAGCTCCTGGAAAACTTCCTGATGCAGTACGTCTTCTCGGATAACCCCGAAGAACTGATGAAAGAACATTGCTTCGATGAGCGGCAGAGGAAGAGGCGCATCCTCACCAGCTACTGCAAACTGGTGGCCTTCAATGTGATGCCCAGCATGAGGGCTTCTTTGGTGTTTCAGTACTACGAAAGGGTGAGGGGATAGTTCATCCAATAGATACATATTTTAGAATATATATATCCACCAGTACCATGCTCCCTTTGGCGACATCCTGCGGGCTGTGATGGAGCGATCTCTGGCCATCAATTCCGTCCACTATGGAATGACCATCCTTCACACCTGTTTGCTGGTCTACAAAATAATGATGTCCAAATATAATGGACAGACGGAGGTTGTCTTCTGTTCCAAGGAGTTTGCCGAACTCATCAGACTGGCCAAGCGACTGGCGGAGACTTGGAGCTCTAATCTCCTCGAGAATCGCCCCAGTATTCTGACCCTCCATAGAGCTGGGATTATGTTCGTGATGGAAGTGATGCCCAATGAACTTACTACCCCACCGGAGAATCTTCTCTTTCTCAGCGTACTCCAGGAGTTTGTGCCTCAGGTCCTGTTGCAGGACAGGATGAGCCTGCTGATGTTACTGCAAAGGATTGAGCAACCCGCCCTGCCATCGTGCCTCCGGGAGGAGTGGCAGCCTTTGGACGGATACCGCTCCGCTTTGGAGTCCAAGAAATGGCGTTAGTTCGAGGATATTTAAATGTATCTATAGAATACAATTTTGTATTTACCTTAGTGAAAAGGATTTAAATGTGATTCGTAGTCAAAGGATTGAATAAAAAGATAGTGTTTTGTATTCAACAGATTGAAGGGTGATTAATTCTCTGCCGGACTGCAGTATTTAACATTTAAAAATCATTTCAAAGCAACCTCTTAGTTAGATAATGTGATATGCATCCGCAAAATACCATTCATGGCATTTTCCCGCTGGCCATCGGGAAAACTCATCTCATACCTCATGGCAGACCGAGCTTTACCTGCCCACATTGCTACCTTTTAATGAAAACTATCTATCAGAGGTTGCATAATAGCGCCCAGTTGTATCTTGTATCTGCAGGCTGCATTCGAACGGAGGCAGTCAGCTGCCGGGATATCGGGTTACGAGTTTCCAAGGCCCATTCACATTGAAGGCTGCAGCTCAGCAATTTTCAATTTCAATGCCCGCCCCCCGGACTCCCCCGATCCCCTGCTGACAAATTGACTCGCAACTTTGTGGGTTTAAGGATAGAGGAGAGGAACGGGGACGGGTACGGAGACGGGGACCTGGACAGGACCTTCGCCTGTCAAAGGCTGCACGAGCCAACACGGCCTTTGACACCCCCAAAAAATAAAAACGGAGCAGGGAATGGGAATGGGAATGGAACCGAATCCTTCTCTGCACCTCAAGGTGCGCGCTAAAATTTCGGAAACGAAATGAAATTCAAGTGGATATTGGGTCACTTCTGGTTTTGGTTTTCAAGTGGCCTGGCCATTTGTCCATTTCCCTGGCACATGCCAAGTGCTAGCCAAGGAGTATCCGATTTCGGGACCTTCAGGAGGAAGCCCAAGAACTACTCCTTCCTCCTTATGGAGTGGGAGTGGGGGGAGCAGTCCCTTTCGCAGATTCCACTAAAAACACAAAACACAGCTGTGGGAGATGCTAAGCGGAACATTCTGCATTCCTGGCCATCAAGCACACGGTGGGTCGATGCCATCGGTGGATACGTGGGGCTCCCAACAAAAAAAAAAACATCTGGGCTTGCTGATCTTAATTGGAACATCTCTGCCGAAAGAGGCGCACTTTGTGCACTGCCAGAAATCGGTTTGTAATTCCAAAAGATATCGGGAACATAAGGGAAATTAATATAAATGGAATTAAGAGCAGGGGAATATTTTTTGAAATGAAAACATAACTTATTTTTATGAAGTAAATTATTAACTGTATTTTATTTTAAAGAACCAAAGAATATTAAGGTCATTAAAAATACTATAAATCCTGTATTTAAAATTATATAATAATTTATTTAATGCCCTTAATGTAAGTAACTACATTTTAAAAATTATATTTTTAAGGTGTACTGTAGCATCTGAATTTAAATGATTTTTAACGGATTTCAAAAATAATTTTTTTGTAAAATTTAAAAAACTTTCCCAAACAAATTTCTTGTTAATATATTTGTATATATATTTTTTAGCTCAAAACATTATTGCAAAAATCCCTGATATTTATTTTCGGCTTTACTTGTTATACAATTTTAACAATAAAACAAACCCTTGAGCCGAACTTATTTTTTAAGGTATTTTTCTCAGTGTATCCTGTACCTGTCAGGTAGCAACGAACCGAGCCACCAAGCGAGGCAAACTGGCATCCCATCAATTTCGCGTAACGGGCTAAGAGAACCGCTAGGCCAAGGCAATTGCATTTCACGCTCTCCTCCGCCTCCGACTCCTTCTCCTCCTCCTCCTCCCATTCGACCTGCGCCAAAACGGAACCTCATCACAGATCACAGATGTCCTGACGGCCAAGATCCGAGCTCCTGATCTGAAACTGAACTGGAAACGGCGATGAACCGAACTGAACGGAGGAGATGGGATCTCCCTTCGGTTGCGGTTTAACGAGATGTGCACCGCCCCCTCGACACACGCCTTCGCCGGGAGTCCCAGAGTCCCGGGAGTCCCTGAGTTCAGGGATCTCCCCCTCTCTGGACGATTTGTTGGCCCTGATAAACCCGAGCGAAAGTGTAACACAATTTTGAGACACGCGCATCTGTCGTTCAGCTTGAGTTTCTTGTGTTTCTGCCCCGTCTTCAGGATCTTACCAACAGTTGTTCTGGCCCGAAAACTGTTCGCAAAATACAAAAAAAAAAAACAGGAATAAACGAAATAAAGGAGTTTTAAATAATACCCAAGAAGCAGGGGCGACACGTGGCACTTGATTCGTATCAAATTTCTGGACTATTTCGGGAGTTTTTACATTTCGACTGGGCCAGAAGGGTTTCACCTCCTCCGTTCAGTTTTTTTTGGTGTATATATTGCCTCTTGCCAACTGTCAACCCATTTGGCCGATATTTATGGCCAGTTGCCGCTGGGCTTCCAATGTTGCGGGGGTTCCTTTTCTTTTTAGCTGTTGCAACTGTTATTAACATGAATTTATTGCCTGTTTCGCCTGTTTTTTTCGGCTACGGAAAATTTACATTTTTTTTGGCGAACCAAGTGTGACCACCGCGGGTCGTTTTTTTTTAAAGCTATTTAGCGCTTAAAAAAAAGGGTCCTGACAACATGCCAGCAGGGAATAAATTTTTAATTAATATTATGTTTTATTAAATTACCGGAAATTTTGTAATATTTAATGGTAAATATTATAGTTTAATAGTTATGATATATGCAAAATTACAACCTATTTTATCCATCAGAAATATTTGTATTCCAATAAAAACCAAAAAAAATAATAATAAGTATTATGTTTTAATATTACAGATATTTTTTAGGTACTATAAAAATGTATTGTAATCATTAGGAATGTTGGTATTTTATTAAAAGCTAAATTCTTAATGATAAATAATTTTCTGTCATATTTAAAATATGTTATAGGCACAATAAAAATGTATTTCAACCATCTGAAATTGTTGTATTTCATTAAAAGAACAATAATTATTGTTTAGTTATAATGTGTTAATATAATACAAAGGCGCAAAAAAATTTATTGTAATCAGGAATTTTGGTATGTCATTAAAACCTAAATTTTTAATGATAAATAATTTTCTGTAATATTTAAAATATGTTATAGGCACTAAAAGAAAATGTATTTCAATCGTCAGTAATACTTCTATTTCAATTTTTCCTATTAAATATTTTGTTTTAACTATACAAAATTCATTGTGAAATATCTCTCAATATTTTGTAAATATTTTCTGTGTTCGTTCTTTGTAATTAACAAAAATATTTAAAGTTAATGTAGCACAAGATAGCTAACTAAACAAAACCCTCAAAATAATTTCCGCTCATTTATCAAACTTCCCTGAGAGACCTTCCCCCCTCCACACAGTGCACAGTGCACACAGTGCATTTGATAAATATCTTCCTAATCGCTTGGAGTGAAAAACTTAACCAAATCCGTGTTTTGGCCCCGTCAAGTTGCGTGTAAAAACACAAATTCCTCGATTCATCAACGCGACAGGAGGTCCGCCCGCACTCCCTAAGATCCTTCGCATCCTTCGCATCCTTCCATTCCTTAGCGGTTCCATTGATAAATGCCAAAAGAAATTTGTCGATTGTCAATCAGAGGAACTTCGGGTTGAGTTTGAGTTTTGAGTTTTGAGGTGATCCTTCGACTGACAGCAAACACGCGGTGTAGTCCTTGCTCATGTGTTTTTTTTTGTTACTATGTCCTTTGAATGCTGCCCGTTTTTGTTATTGTTTCTCCTGCTGCTGCTGCCTAATGTCTTGGCAAATAAGGAGCGCCGCTCCTGGCGACGACTTCTGCCCCGGTAGTCCCGTGTCCTGCGACATGTCCTGTCCCCTATTCCCCGTCCCTATTCCCTGTCCCTGTGTCGGAGTGCGTGTAAATCAGGCGGCCTGTTTACAAATGTGTCGCCATCGCGTAATTCAATCCTTGCCCTGCCCCGCTGCCAGGATGCACAGGATGCGCTCGACAGCCGTCGCCGGCTTGGCAAACCAATAAATACCATTTAGATGTTGCCTCAAGGACACCCTCTGCCACCGGTAAATACACGAAGAAAATATCGGATTAATATATATATAATCCTTTAAATAATATGTTTAGGTATTTAAATTGAAGAAGATGAAAATAAGAATTCTTAAATAAAAGGTATTTTTATAAGTACATAATAATAATTTATATCTGATTTATAGAACTAAATTATCAGATTAATATACATACTTAATCCTTTAAATAATATGTCAAAGTATTCACATTAAAAGAAGATCTTATAAGAAAATTGGACGACTTTAAAAGAGGTATTAATATAAAAGAAAAGTAAAGATTTCAATTTGATTAATAGAACTAAAATATCGGAATAAAAAGCACATTTAATCCCTTAAATAATATGTTTAAGTATTTAAATTAAAGGAAGATTGTTTAAGGAAATAAGAAACCTTTAAAAACAATTTTATTATAAAAGAAAAGTAATCATATTAATTTGATTTATTAAACTAAAATAATAACTTTATTTTAATTATATTATATTTATATAATTTATTTAATTTCTTTCGGTGCATGTTCCACCCGCTGTTTGTGTGTCAACAGAGTCATGTGTTGGCATGTCGCCGTCCTTTGCATATGTCCTTTGACACACACCAGCACGAGGTAGCGAACACGCTCTCCAAATCCAAATCCGAAGGACATCGGTTCCAAGGTGCAGCTGAACTCGCTCAGGACACGCATAAATTAACGAATCCGCCGTCCTGATTGCCGCTCTAATCCCCGAAATCCTGATCCTGGAACTCCGAACTACGAACTCCGAACTCCAAGCTGCACCTTTTGGCCCCATTAGCACGCGTCCGCCGCGCACGCGCAGCCACTTGAAAGGATAACGAATTTCCACTCTCAGATAGGATATTATGCGAAGGTCCTTGGTCCTCGAACTCGAAGTTCGAGGGTTAAAATTAGTCGAGCCCTGTCAGCGGAATCTGATTTACGCGCCATCTGCTCCTGCGGCCTCTCGGATCTGGGATCTCGGATCTGTCTGCTCAGCTTTCTGGCGGCACAGCCTCCTTTTCTCAAATTATATAATTTTAGTGGCAATCTAATTAAGCAATTACAAGCGTGTTCTCCAGCTGAAGAGTCCCTCTTGGAGTGTTGATTTATTAATTCGAAAAAAAGGGGAAAAGAGGAACAGATGCTCGGAGTCGGAGATTTCTCTGGAGATTTTGGCGGGTTTGATATTTTATTTTGGGGGATATGAAAGATAAATTCCAAAGGAAATTTGAATTTACTTGAACATACAAATTAATAAAATTCTTAAAACTATTCCCTCTTAAAATTTAAAGTGCATAAAATTTAATTAAAATTAATTTTTTCGGGTTCTAAATTATATTTTGAGAGTTAATTTCGAAGGATGTAAGATCTTTCTTTATAATACATTCTGATAATTTTCTTCAACTATTTTCTCTTTTTTTTTAATTTTTAATTACAGAACAGTTTCTTTATGAATATTGTTCTTTACAATTAATAAAGAAAATCTTTGAAATACTTTTCCAATTTAAATTTTTCTTTGAATTTCCGTGGCGGTACGCAACTGTTCGGTGTAAAACTTCTTTCCTATCCACTTCATTAGGTTTACAATAAATGAAGGCCCCAGATACACTTGACACTTGTGGACAGTTCAATTAAATGCTATATTTACAACACCTGACACGGACCACAAACTGGACAAATTAGTTGACAGCCAGGCAATTACCACAGATGGTCAGGGGTCAAGTGGCCAGCACAGATGCCCTTCCTCTCTAGTTTCCGTATCAACAAAATATACAAGTATAAGGAAAAGTGAATGTAAATTAATTGTCAAGCCAAGTGAAGCGTTCGCCATTGAATCACCATAAATTTGTGGACACTTTCCTACCCGAAACACATCCATCCGATCACATCCTCTCCAGCAATTAATCATGCGCAGCGACATAACTTCTTCTTTCGGTGAGATTTTTAATGACTGCGCCTGCTGTCATCGCGAGGATCGTAAAAAGTCCCATCAAATAGATTTATTATTGAAAATATTTTGGCTGCCCTTTGATTGTTTTGGGTCCATTCATTCCCCTCTCTTCAGATCCAAGGATGCGCAGGATGAGGCGGCATTTGCGGATGCCCAAAGCAAATGTTGTGTTAAATTTATTTTTATTGTATTTCGAAATTTTATGACATTTCATATTGTTTATACATTTTCCGGAGCATTCAAGGGTCATAAAAGTGCAAATGGTCAAACATTGGGAATATTCCTCGAGGGGTTAGGCTCAGGGAGCAGCTGTTCCTTTGGAACTCCAGCAGGAGGAGGAGGGAGGAGGAAAATCGGAAGCTCTATCCGTAGAAAATCAATAAGATACTTTCCTTTCAATCAGCATTCAAACAGAAGCTCTTCCAGTAGCTGAATGTCGATTGAATCGCCGACAATCCGCTGTATACAACACTAATTAACCCTTGTAGTATCCGTGAGATGGATGACACAAAAATGGGGATGGGGAATGGATTTTCGGAGGAGCAGACGGACGGAGGAGCGGAGGAGCACAACACCTTTACACATAATTAGGGGCCTGTTGACTGCACCCGACAATGAATATGTGTGTCTACATGGAAGGTAAACATACCAGGTCTACTCTAGACACTGCGAGAAATTCTAGGAGCTTAAAGGTATTGATAGGAAAAAATTGTATTCATAATAATTATAACTCAAATAGATTTTTTAGATTATCTAAGAATAATTTTTGGAACCAAAAAAATACCAAAGCCAAGCTAGTATAAATTTTAAATAGATTCTTTGGATTCAACAGGTTCTAGAATTTATTTACAGTGTTCATAAATATAAATTTAAGACTCATATATGGAATATATTTGTGGAACCAAAAAAATATGAAAACCCTGATATAATTCATTCTAAATTTATTCTTCGGATTCATCAAGTTCCAAAATTTATTCCCAGTGTTCGACTCACCTTCTACTTATCCGAAACCACATAGAACTCCCCGCCTAGGTGCTGGTGCCATTCATTAATCCACATAGAAATGCCATTGGCAGAGATGTTGATGGTGATGACGATGTTACCACCATCCATCCATCCATCCAGCATGGAATGGTGATGGTGACCAAAGCGAATGCAAACGAAGGCGGCTGAGGCGGCACAACAACAAAGCGGCCAAGAGGCCTATTAGCCACAATAAAGAGGCAACTCCCCACCCCACTGCATCCCAATTCCCCTGCCCCATCCTCTCCTGCGGATATTCTATTATGCAGATGAATGGATATGGGACCGACTGTCTGACTTGTTGGGTGTTTTTTTTCTGTGTGTGTTTGCCCCGCCAGATGCCATTACAATGTAAACTCAACAAAAGTTCACTCGGAAAACTTGAGATGCGGATGGATGGATGCGGGCTTGGGGCGGAGATCAGGAACTCCAAAGGGGGGAGAAACATCTTCATCTTCAAGAACAAACAGTAAAGTTTCCATTACCAAAAACTTTCCTCAATCGATTTGTTTTAGATTGGAAAAAGGATTCACAATAAGCTGCCATAAGGGTATAGGAATTTTCCCAAATTTAATAAAAATATATTTTATTGAGGCTCCACTGTAGCGAGGCCGCCGCCGCAGCGGAACAATTGATCAAATATCATAATTTATCAAATGACAATGAAACAGGCGACAAAGGCAGCGGCAGCCTCTGAACGTTTTTTCCCGTATTTACTTGCCCCAATCCCCACACCATGGACCTCGGATCTTGGATCTTGGATCTCCTATACCCCGATCCCCTACAACTTAATTTATTTGAGCAATTTAGGTCTGACACAACAGCCGTAGTTTAGTTGCTCACTTTGTGGGCTTGTCGTGTTCTTTGGCTGGCTAGTTAATTTCCAATGGTCAGTGGATGGTCAGTGGAGGGTCAGGGGAGTCCAATCTATTTAGCATAATTGCTGGTCGGATCAGAGAACCAAGCAACCCATTGCATTCCTGTGTGAGGTCTGTAATCCTAGTCACCGATACCAGATTGGGTCAGATGACCAAATTAAAAGGCCAAGGGGGAAATACTATATAGTATTGGGACAAACCGTTTATTGTTCTATTATGTTAAACCTGGCCATCGCATTAGTTCTAATCTCACGGAAAGGTTTCCATGTAGATACTTAAAATGGAAAATCTTGGACAAAATTGTGTCAAGTTTGCCCACAAATTGAGCAATTTATGAGATGTTGATTGATTTCAACCTCGTAGGTCTTGAATTTCATTTAATAAATATATTTTTGAAAGTGGAATTTGAGATTCAAATGAATATAAAATATGTATAAATTTTTTATTTATTGTTTCCCCTTTAATTTGAATAATTTTAGATATTTTTTTGTAAATGTATCTTACTTCATTCATTTCATTTATTTATCGAATTGATGAAACCTTTTTGGGTCCAAATTGTATCTTAATAATTTCAAAGTGATTTATTTTGAGGATCTTTTTTATAAGCAATTCTTTACAATAATTAAAAATGTATCTCATGTTTATATATATTTTAGTCCCTCATCCCACTACCTATGACTTCCCTTTCTCACTTGTATCTCAGAATATTTTGTATACTCAAATTTAGTTAACCCTTTGGATCGATTGTTGTTAATTCTGCAGAAAAAGAGTACAGAAAAATTCAATTTGTGATCTTTTCCTCCCTTTGGATTTACTTTTTCCCTTTTCCGAGTGACATGAATAACGAAGAGAGGATCAGGAAGCTGCAGGATGCGAATGCTGTGCATTGCTGTTGCAACTGCCGGAGGAAGTTGGATCCCTACCAGCTCTTCGACGACAATTTGGAGGATATAGCCAAGAGCCTGGCTCAGATAATGCTGATTTGCGGGATCAATACCAGCAAGTCCTGCATGGCCAGGTCGATCATCAAGAGGGCCTTCGTTTACCACGAGAGATTGAGGACTACCTGCTCACCGAATCCTCCACCTGGAAAACATCTAAATCGCGAGGATATTCTGCAGGCTTTGAGATTGAAGTGCCAAATGGAACCGGTGGAGGCCATGTTGGCCTATGCGATCATAAAGAGGGCCTTCAAGGCCTTCTATCATGGCAAGCCCCTGGTCACGATCAGTAATCCCATTGTGGATGCCATGGCCATCCATTCCCAGCACTCCGCCTGGATGCACTCGGCCTTTAAGACCTCGAGGATCTTCGATAAGTACAAGGCGGCCTTCTTCTGGGCCCACAAGGACTATGAGCGCCAGATCAAAGTGGTCTACTGTGAGCTGTACAAGCGGATGGCTGCCAGATCGGATCCCCTCCTGGTGCCCGGTTGCCCCTGCAAGGGATGCTCCAAGCAGGAGGTACCCGGCCACCCGAAGGCGGGTCAGCGGCAAATGGAGAAGATCAAGATGGGTGATGGTGCAGATCTTCCCGAACCCTGCCTCCTTTGCGGCTTGCAAATGCCCAAGAAGGACAAGAATCAGAAGCAGCTAACTAAGACCCGGATCCCTAGGCCCATCCTCAACCACGACGTGAATCTTCCCAAGTGCCAGCAGTGCCACTCCCCCTTCCTGATCTGCGAGTGCAACATTGATCAGTTGACTGGGGAACAGTTCGGAGAGTGTGGCCAGGATTCGTATAAGGTGAAATGGTACCGCCTGGAGGAAGCCCATCCTGTGGATCAACCTTCTCCTAGGAGGACCGTGGAAGGGGAGGAGGAGCAGGACACCTCGTTTGGAGAACCCTCTGAAGATTGGGACAACCATCACTGCCCCTTGGATTGCAAACACGATTCCTGCAGCGAAGTCTCAAATGTTTGTGATCTCAAATCAGATTCGGGCTCCTCTTCCGGGGATGGTTCCATCTTTGCCAGCTGCTCGGAGGGCGACGAGGCGGAGGATATTGTGGAAAAGCTGGAGGATTACCTCAACAAGCTGTGGGCCGAGGAGGTGGCCCAAAAGAAGAATCCCTCCTACAAGCCCAGGACCATTGATCCGGATACGTGCAAAAGTTGCAAGGATTAAACTGGGCAGGAGGAGGAACTTCTATCTAGAATTATGTGCTATATTTGTTGAATCTTAATAAATTAAATTAAATTTAAGGGGAGTATCTAGAAGTTGAAATATTTTATCCAGAGATCTCCATTGTCACCTTGGTTAAACATATTCCGCAGCCTCGGAAAGTCTCACCTTCCAGTTGTAGTTTGGTGTGTCTAGTTCAACGACACACCCACACCTATATCCTCGCACCTGGGCAAGATTGGGAACTCGCCCACACGGGAGCCGGCGCTTATCACGCGCCCACAGATCGCTCCTTGACAATGGCCACTTAAAATGCCATTGCCGGTTGTAATCGCCTCTAAATTGCTGGCACATCCATGGATGCCTCCGCGGATTGGAATGGGTATACCTTGGGGCTGGGCTGGAGCTACTGTTGTCATCGCCGGCTGCTCACCGGCTGCTGCTCCTCCTCCCAGGAGGTTCCACATAAATCGCTGCGTTTATCTAAGCACTTGCATCTCGCTGCCGAACAGAGAAACCCAACCTGGAGGCACGGGTTCGGATGGGTTTCTTTTTTTTTCCCGAATGCGCGGATCCTCGTCGCTTATCAATCTCAGCTCATCTGCACGCAGAACAGAACCAAACTGAACTCGAAAAAAAAGAGGAACAAAAACAAAAAACAAAGCTAAACGGAGCCAGAGAACATCTTCTGCGAAAAATAATTCCGCAACTTGTCACATTTTGTAAGATTCAAAGTCGCTGGGACAGGCACTAAACTGATGCAGACGCCTCTGCGCCAGGAGGGTTTGCCAGGAGTCCTTGAACACAACTATTTTTACAGGGTATTTTTATGTATCAGGGATTAATCGAATATGATTTGTAATATTTGGTTTTGTAAAGAAGAGATTCAAAAGTATTTTTAGTTGAGCAAAAATATAAAATATCTGAAATTAGCATCGCTGACCTCCTCTTTATTATTAAGTTAATTTTAACAGAGAATAACATATTAAATGTGATTACATATTTTGTTTATTTTAATTTTATTTGCTTAGTATTGTAACTGAATTATTAAACATGCTATGAAGTGGTTTTTCCCAGGGAATTTGTAAATTAAAAGGGATTAAATGAATATATATCTTAAAATTTTTGTTTTTTTTAGAAAAGATTCAAAGGTTAGAAAAAAAAAATAAAAATTATAAAACTTCCATCTGTCACAACCTTAATATTTCATTATTTTATATATATTTCTTTAAAAAATTTTTTGATTGATTTTGTATGTTTAGTATTATAACTAAATTCCTTTCCATGTAAAAAATATTTGTTTATTTAACAATTGGAAACCATTGCAATTCCCTCTATTATTTTTAACTAGTCTCAGATATTTGTAAATAAAAAAGAGTTTTTGGAATATAATTATTTAATATTCTATATTGTAAAGAAAAGATTATTTGAGAAAATTCAGAAACTAACATATTTTACCTCCACTCTGTTATTCTGTAATTTTGTGTAATTTAATTTGATATATTTTGTACTTGTGTTTTTAGTATTACAACTAAATTACTATCCCTGTAATAAAGATAGGTATTCAACAGTCGGTTACCCTAGCCATTTTCTGCATTATTTTTGGCTAGGTTTTCAGCTTGAATCCCCCGCCCGTGTTTTATTTTCGATTTTTTTTTTGTTGTATCTTTTTCCCGACTGTCTCGGCATCTGTCTGTCGTTGTGGCATGTTAAACTGAAGTCACATTTGCATATAGATTTATTTTTATGGCCACTGCCTTCGGATGGCTGGTGAACTATTTATGTGTGACGATCGGATCTGTCGGGGGAGCGATCGCTGTGGACTCTTCTGGCTCTTACCAATAGTCCTCCGCAGTTCTTACCAAACACTTATCCCATTAGCGGGATCTCCATTAAGTGTATTTGGAAACGTAGGGAAAATCTCTAGAAATGGCTGTCTTGCCAAATTCCTAATTATGATATGCTCACATTAGGTTTCTCGATTACCCCAGATTCGAGATCGAGATGTCTTTTATTCCTCCGATTTCTGTGTGTGTGTGTGGAGTGGTGTGGTAAACAATTGAGGGCCACTTTTCGATTTGGGATGGAGCTGGTGCTGGAGCTGGAAACTTTTCCTCGAGAGTCGCTGGGAACCATTGAACTTTTCAATAGCCATCAAATTTGCGCCTAATGCGAACTGAGAGACTCTGAGAGTTTTCCCTTCGGATTCCCAATATTTTCCAGCCACTGCATTCGATGCAATGCCACTCGAAGTTCGCTTTGATTGTTCGATTTTCATGCACTGCGGGGAAAACTATTACATTCTATTTATATTTATTGAAATTTTATTATTGTGAATTACTTTTGCTCATAAGTTCTTTCTAGAAAATACGTCAAAAGGAGAATAAATTCTGCTTGAATTATTCGTTTATTTTACTTTTTGAGCACTCAAAAATATTTTTTATTTCTATTTTTCTTAGATATGTAAAACACATTCTTTATTTTTTTCCAGTGCATGTTCTGTTTCTCTGTTATGGGCTGGAACGAAATGGTCTTTTTATAGCTGCACTTTTTCAACTTCAATTAATGAAGTGTCGAGTTGTTAACACCAAAACACACGCGGTTCACCCAGTGGTGCAGCATCTCCCAGCTCCCAGCTCCCCAGTTCCCATCTCCCAGCTCCTAATTTTCCGTCTCCCCCCATGGGCGACTATTTCCAAACATTTCGCCCAGAGGCAGAGGAGCAAACCTAAACTTCGGCTGCTGCTGCTGCTGCAGGTGGGGCAGCCGAAATGTAAACAAACAAATTAAAACGAGCATCGACAGCAGACTTTGCCGCAGGTGAGAAAATGAGATGGGGATGGGAAAAGTAAGGGGGAGGGGGGAATGCATTTTCACGGCAGCGCCAAAAGCAAACAAGCCAGATTGTGGAAGCATCCCAACCGATGAAGTAGAAGCACCAGAAGCAGCATCAGAAGCCGCGGAAAGAGCCAGAAGCTCTTTAATCCCGAAAAACTTTGGTAGCACTTACCGGTTTACGAGGAGGAGGAGGAGGAGGTGGAGGTAGAGGTGGAGGTGGGCACCTTTATAGTATTTAGATATCAAAGTGGAAAAGATGAGGGGATCTATCCGGTGGATTTCTGTGTTTTATCTGTTGTTGTTCTTTTTTTGGCGACACCTTGTCGTGATTGAGTAGTTAAAGTTTGATGAGCGACTGAAACGAATCTGTAGCGAATGTATCTGTATCTGAGTTGTGGGAAAGTATCTAGAATAGAAATTAAATTTGTAAAAATTAATCCCAAAAGTATATAATAAATTTGAAGTATTACCTATCTTCGAAATACCCCACATCCCCTCCCTCTTCCCTCCTTGTTTATTGACCATTTAGAACATCACTCCATTGTGCAGCTCAGTTAGCTGCTCTGCTTCACGGTGTCCAGGAATCAGAAATCCGAAATCAGTGTGGGAAAACAGTTGGAGCGTCAACTGAAGCGCCGCTTCTCCCGCCTCCAAGAATCGCCAACCCAAACCTGGAGAAGGCCGCCGCCAACGCATCTGAGAAGTACAGGAAAAAAAAAATGTTAATGATAAACCTGTTTGTCAATTAAACAAAAATATTGTAATAGTTGATAACAGAATGGGCAAACACGGAATGGTAAATGGTAACTGGGGACTGGGAGAGCGGGAGGAGATGATGTGATGGGAACTTCCCAGAACCAACACCAAAGCCAAAATGGGATTGAAACGAACAAGGGACAACCTGTCACAGTCGAGGAAAACGGGCCCAAAGGCTGGACCTGGACCTGGACCTGGGCCTGACTCTCGATGTGCTTGACTTTGGTTTCATTATCGCCTCGCCTTCAACTTCAATTTTACCATGTCCCAGTCCCAGTTCGAATTATACACTGGAAGAAATCACAACAAAATGGGTCCTGGAAGTGGGAAATGGGTTCTTCAAAAATTGCTTTACAAAATTATTGTTTTACAATTTACAAATCTCTTTCGAATATTTTAAGCTTCAATAAGTTAATCATGAATTATTCTTCAGTTTTTTTTTTAAATTAATTTAACTGTTTAATTACTCTTAATAATTAAATCAGCTTAATAAAAAATAACTTATATATATTAAGCTAAATTCAATCATATTTTTTTTTTAACAAACTTTTTAGAATGTTCTAAGTTTCTTCAGTTTTTCTTCAATATTTAAAATTTATTAAATTGTTTAATAGCTCTTAACAATTAATGCAATTAATATGCTCTTGTATAGTAAACATATTATACAATACCAAATTTTTTGTTCATAAAGTGATTGTTGTTTGTATCTTCAAAAACATTTTTTTCGAAATCCTCTGAGTAGTATTTTCTCTCAGTGCACTGCCCGTCTGGTGTGGCTTATTGTTTAGTGAAGCATTTAACTTATAAATATGGTTGTGTGTGGCGAGAAAAAAAGTGTTTTGTGTATGTGATACCGTTTTGAAAGACATTCCCAGTGGCGGCGAGCGAGGGGGTTCGAAGGGGGAGGGGGGGAGGGACAGGGACCCAAATGGGGAGCAGGAGCATCACCAGCACTTCACTGACTGCTCTGTGAAATATTTCCCATGACAATTCTGTTTGTTTTTCGTGCATTGTGTGAGTTGGTTGGCACCTCCACTCCGACTCCAGTTCACCTGGCCAATGCCCCCCATCCCTCGGCTCCAGTGTTCCAGGCCTTATCCCACATTTGTGGACCGACCGACCGCCTTGTCTTGTCGTCGCCCACTCGTTGTCGGAATCAGAATCGGAGTCAGAGTCCCAGGGAATCGTCATCGAGGGCTGCCCGACGCAGTTCCCACTCCACATCCACATCCCCATCCACATCCATCTGGCATGGTCCACAATGGGGAACAAGTTGGCCCAGCTCGTCGCTCTATTTGCTTTATCTATGCCCATTGCCGTTGACGGGTTGTCTCTGCTGTTTTTTTCCCAGGCTCAAGGCTTCACTCCAGCTACACAATAGCTCCCTCCCTCCCACAGATGCACAGCCTCTTCCTCCGCCTCATCCTCCTCCAACTGGTCACCCATATGGCGGCACTTCAACAGGTCCAAATGGCACGGGTTGGCATCCTTGGTATCCTGCCATCCTGCCATCATTCGATCGAAACTTGTGAAAATAACGCAGAATTTTGAAAGGGAATTATGTGGAAGTTTTTTGAGGTGGTAGAAAATCGAATATTGGATGCGCTAAAAGATATTTTAGAGAGATATAGGATACAAAATATCCTGCCGTCATTCGAATATTGGAGGCTTTAAAAGATACAATCAAAAGATAAAAGATACAAAATATGCTGCCATCATTTGATCGAAAGTAAAAATAACGCAGAATTTTAAGTTTCGAGAGATAGAATTTTTAATGCACTAAAATATATAATTAAGATATATGAAATAAATACAAAATATCAAAATGCAGATAATTAATTTTTGTTAAATTATATTTAATATTATTTTCATTATTTGTTTTATCAGTTATCAAATGTGCCCTTTGGTAGAGTATATCTTATTAAGCCTCCTGGAGCTGTCGGCGAGGTCAATGAAGTGCCGCCGAAATTCCGCGGAATTAAACCGCCAACCCAACGCAAGAAACCTCCAAAAAGAAACCCATAACCAGAGAAGAACCAACTTGGGAGTTAACTTAAAGAAGCGGCACCGAACGAGGGCAATTTGCTCGATCGTTGGCAATTATTATTGGGCAAGGGGAAGGGGATCGGCTGGGGGATGGGAATCGGGAGGGGAATTGGGAGGGGGATTGGGATCGCGAACAAATTCGGGAGGGGGAACGGGACGGCGACCGAGTTCGGGAGGGGCAACGGGATCGCTATTGAAATCGATAAGGGTATCGTTGTCGTCATCGAGAGTGTAGGGTAGGAAATCGGGAAGGAAGCTGGTGGTTCGATTGGGGCACTGGTATTCGGTCCACCAATGGATGAATCCACGACCGGAGGCCTCCTTGTTGATTGGCCGATCCTTGGCCGGAGTTTGGATGTAGTGGCAAAGGGCGCAGTAGGGCTGGACAACGGCGCGGACCTTGTAGAGGGCACGCCACCAAAAGTAGCCCATATACTCCTCCGGATTGGCCATTAAGTACTCCATATGATTCACTAGATCCTTGGGCGTTGGGAAGTCCTGGCTCTGGATGTAGGAGGCCTCGGGTACCAGGTTGGTCATATTCCCGCCTCCAATCAAAACCGGCACAATCATCTGTTGCATCGCCATGTACATCTGTGGAGGCACATAGTCCGGGCACTTGCTGCTCTCGAAGATCAACATGAAATGGTAGTTTACGCATCTAGAAAGGGGAACATTTTTTAGCAGCTCTACCGGATCAATGGATCAACTTACTCATTACCCAGACAGTTGTCACGGGCATGGAGATAGGCTTCCTGCCGCATGTGCTCCAGATACAGGCTCTCGGGAAGGGTGTCATTATTGACTTCATACATCAAATAGACCGCCATTATGGTCTTCATCCTCAACATGTTCTCGAAATGACGCGTCTCACTCAATGACATCGCATCCAAAGCGTCCGTTCTCTTGGGCTGGAATCCTCGAACCCTTCGAGCCGAATGGCTGTGGGAGAAATAGTAATCCGACCAAACTAGTTCCGAGTCCCGGCGATAGGACATGGTCAGGTCGAAAGAGCCAAAGAAGAGCGTTTCTAGTGGGTTCTGGGCCAGCTCCAGGGGTTCTCTGGCCGAGTACACAACCAGCGAGCTGTTGATATCATTGAAATCCTTCAAAGACATGGACCGATCTCCATTGAAGACCACGGCATCGAAGTGTTTGTTCCCGTGATCCCTGCGATCGGTGACCAAACAACCGCACTCCAAATGGGCAACTTTTTCCTCGTTCCACAAAAGGATCACTTTCGGCCTGGAATCCTTGGCGTTCTTCTGGCGACGGAATAGAGGAATTGTGGAGAGAACCACGCAAACGGTGACCACAGCCAGGACGGCTTTCAGGACGTTCATGTACTGCCCGGTGGCGGAAGGCTGAATACGGAAGTTCCTATGGGAAGCTGGGGATCTCCTGGGCGGTGGCAGCCTATCGGAATCCGTGTTGGACTCACCGGCAAATAACCTGCGGCCTTGCGGAGGAATATCCTCCGTTCCCCTATAATTCTTGCCTTCCTTTGATGCATTATTGGCATCCTTGTTCTCCGCCTCATCTACCCGGAGTTGTTGGGGCAGAAAGTTGGGTATGTCCTGCATCTGATCCGTTTGCTGATTTTGCTGCTGCTCCGGCTGAGGATTCCTGCGGAAACTCAGGATCTTCTTCACCGGCATCGGTCGAATTCTGTCCATCTCTTGAATTTTTGTTTTTTGAAGGGAATTCCGGCAGCTTGAAATGTTAAATGTTAAATGTAAATCCCATAAATAACCAATAATTTTGGGCTAATTTGCAACTTTGAAACGAGCTTCTAATTTGAGTTTATATCGGGAATAATATTTAAGAACAGTATTTTCCTATGTGAATACAGGAAATAGTGTAATCTGATTAATAGAAGTTTATATACAAGTTTGAAGTTCAAATCGGTGAGAGTTAGATTGGGGAATTTAATTTGTACTACTGGGATGGATGGTCTTTTAATTAAATATAAATATATATATTTGATGTATATTTTATAATAAATATATTTAATTAAGTAAATAATTCACAACTTAATAAAAAGGTTGTTATTCATGCAATATATATGATGATATATTTTATATATTTAACACATTCAATTATGTATAGAATTCACAACCTAATAAAGAGTGCTAGCTATTGCGGCCTCTGACTTACAGATACTTTAACAATTTATAATATATTTTTAATTCTCCTCTCCTCACAGATACTTAAACAATTTAATACGAATGTTTTAATTTCCAAATTCCACCTGAATGTATTATTTTCACCCAATTTAATTTCTAATTCCCCGCTCCTGGCGCCAAAGTCTTTGGAGGTCGTCTCTAAGAGGTGTATCTTTTTCAGTTATCATTCTGTAGAACCTTTCTCACTTTGTCGGCCACATTAAAGGGGCTGGGCAGGGCCACCGAAAAGGAGAGATCCGAAGTGACCAGAACCTGAAGCAGAACCCGAAAGGGGCGCGCTTGGTCGTAGATAACACCTAATTAGGGTGTAGAGGATCGTCGCCTGCGGACAAGTCGACTGACAACTTTAGCGCCACTTCCACATCTTCCATACTCGGTTTCCCTTATTAGTGGTGCGGGTGGTCGAAGGGTCCCAGTACCAGTACCAGTCCCAGTCCAAGATCGATTTGGAATCCGCCTAAGAAGGGCCACGCCCTCCCTGAGGGAATCCAGAAAGGGGCGGAGGAACATCTCGGCACGCACGCAACCTGAGGCAGCTGCCTCTGGACTTGGTCTTGGATTCGGATTCTCTCGGATCTCAATTCGGAATTCCGAATTGGTCAGCAGCTCAACTTGGTTAAGGTGTTTGTATCTGTTTTTTTCGTATCCGTATTTTAGGGATTGCCTTTTATCTATTTCTTAGTTTTTTTTACAAAAAGTTGTATTTTCTATGAATTTAATATTTACTACCTATGCTAGATTATTTTTAATTTTTTTGTTTTTTAATTTTATTTCACGTTTATTATGATGTTATAAATATACAAGTAGGAAAATGTATGCAAAAAATCTAATAAAAAGTCCACAATTAAAATTAAAATAACCCAAAATCTAGCCTTGTATCTACAAATATATTTTTAAGGAAAATATTAAAATATTTCAAAAAAACCCTAAAACATAAAATCTCCATAAATTTAGCTAGAAAATAGCTACTTGGCCATCCCTTGTTGGCCAGTCTTGTTTTTGGTTCGGGTGTCGCCGTCAATTCGATGCGTTTCGTTTTATTTCGTTTGGCTTGGGTTTCCCTTTTTGGCCAGCTGAGATAATTACATGTTAATTCGTTAGCTCCTTACCTTAATCCCAAATTCGAGTTAGAACCAAGAGGCGGCATCTTTTGGATCGAATCGAATCGAGTCGAATGGGATCGAATGGATAATTAAGCAGTTGCCAACAATGTGTGCGGCATTTAATTGCCGATCGCGTTCTCCTGGCTTAAGGACACCTCAAGTTCCGATAAGTAGCCTCTTTCGTTCTTTCTAAAATACCGCCAAGGTGAGTCAGAAGTCACAAATTCTGGCCAGACAAGGGACAGAGAGTCGGAGGCGGCGGAGATCCTGTGGTTGGGTAGATCAACTAGACGGGCACTCGGAAAAAATTAGGAAAAACTGCCATAAAAGATACAAATGAAATATTGAAATATTCTTGAGTTATGTTTTTTAAATTTGCTTTATTTTAGTTTTTTTTATTTTATTAGTGACTGCAAAATAAAGTAATTTTCTATATATTTTTTGCCGTGTATTTGGGCCATATTAATAACTTTAATTAAAAACGGTTGCCAGCGGTGAAGTGGAGCTCTTTTCTCTAAAGAACTGAAAGTGTGGGAACCAAATTATTCAAATCGCCATAACTTCGGTCCTTGGGAGACGGGACTCCTTTTTGGAGTAGACTGAAGTAGAGTGGAGTGGAGCAACTCCTCGAAGGAGAAGGAGATCTCTCTCATATGCATATTTATTGCATTTTTTCTCGACGCGCCGGCAACGCCCCCAAAAAAATATTCACAATGGAATTTCAATTCCATTCGCCGACTTTTAACTGGGAGTTTTAGGATCCGTGGAGCAGGATCTCGGAATTAGCTTTCAGAACCCCACCAGCATCCAGTCCACTCCACTCCACTCCTGTCCAGTTCAGTTCGGTTGCCAATGCATTCGTTTCTTCTGTCTCTATCTGTGAGTTTTTGCCTGCGATTCGCGGTAATAATTAAAATTTATATATGTTTGGGTTCGCTTCGGTTCGGTTTTGGATGGGTTTTCTTTGTCTTGGCCAGGGATTGGGTTCTAATCGTTTGTTCCCTTCGCTCGTCTGGCAATCACAAATCCATTTCACTTTCATAACTCATCGGATCCAGGCAATTTACATCGCCTCCTGTCACCGCTCTCATCCCAGGAACCCCTTCTCCATGGATTTTGAGGTATTCTTTTTCTTTTCTTTTTTTTTTGTATGTGTATTTTTTATTTGTGTTCCTTTGGGACTGACGACGAGTCACGTCGTCGAAGTTAACAAGAATTCGTAACATTTTAATGGTTGTCAATTGGAAAATTGCGAAACTCCTCCCGCACTTTCAAAACACCGGAAAAATAGTATTTTATAGATAAAATATATATTTTGTGTATTTAAATAATGGGATCTTCTCTGAAGTACTTAATCTTTGATCCCTAATTTATTTTGCAATTGAAGGAACACATTTTCTATTAAAGGTAATAAAAAAAAAATGTTTAACTAAAATGTTTATAGATTTGATTGTTATATATATTTTTAAAATTATTATTAGTAACTTATTTGTAACTTCATTATTGGAAATAATTTTTCCAGTAACCATTCATAAAACAAACTAAATAATTACAAAATATATCGTGCACAATCTGTGATTTATCAATACCCTTTATTTTTTTGAGTGCCCTTACCTCGCGACCCCTTTTCTCACCCTGACACTCTCCCATAATTGAGACAACGTGCCAGGAGGAGGTGGAGTTTCCATTGGGGAAACACAATGACACCGGCATCATCCATCCATTCCACTTCAGTCCACTCCACTCCACTCTACTCTACTCCCTCCACAGCAGCGCCTGGCACGTCCGCAAAGTGGCGTTTCCACTGTCCACTATTTCCCCATCCCTGACCCTGCCCCTTCCCCCTGCCACGCCCTCCTATAACCGCCCACATCCTCATCGCGAATGCGGTACGCATTTGAAATGAGGAAAGCAGAGGCGTTGAAAAAAACAACAACTGCGAAATGAATATTCGAAATTGCAGTGATATATCATCGATGGATTGTTCAGTGTGCAAGGGTATATATATAGTCTCCCCTCTACCCCTCCCCCTCTCCCCCACGAAACGGTGAATCGCGAAACGTTACGCAAATTTTCAGGCAGATTGTCATGTTTCTGATGGTTTGGCAAAATGATTGATTACTTTGTTCCTGTTGGCCTGAATGGGTTGCCAGAGAGGGAGGAGGAGGAGAGGAGGAGGAGAGAGATGAGTCCAGGAGTAGGAAGCCAAGCATTCTGACTGATGAAAGTGCCGAATCGGAAATGCGAAAAGTGTGCAGGTG
>JAJJHY010008789.1:16266857-16293562 GCA_021224005.1 Drosophila setifemur
CATCCCCTTGCTCTTAAATTATTCAATAAATTTGCAAAGAATATTTCAACAATGAAAACAAATTTCACCCTCTCCTTCGCTCCTCCGCTCCTTCGGAGGCTCCTGCATTTCTTTTCATCGCCATAAGGGCGAAATCCATAATTCATGCATTCGCCAAATAAGAAAAGCATTGGAAAAACGAAACAAAATAAATAAATAAATGAAAAGAAAAGCGCAGAAGAACCAATGAAAACATTAACAAGCAGCAATAAAATATGAGCCAGCGAATGTAAATCGCTTTCCATAATTCATCGACGTTGACTCCGACTCCCGGGATTTTCTTCTGCTTCATCTCGCCCAAAATTTTTTCAGGGTAAGCATCGTAAACCGTAAACCCATCGAAGGCCGTCGTAAAACTAATGAAATTTCCATTCGGATGACGCGACAACATGTCCATGTCCTGACCCTCACGGAAATTCCACGAAATTTTGCGCGCACTCGCCAACGAAATTCATAAATTTTCTCGGACGACGCCTTCTCCCTCCTCCTCCTCCTCGATCCTCTTATTTTTTCCCACTTTGAAAATAAGAAAGGACAATGTTGTGCAACGGAAGCAAGTCCGGTTTTTTCGGGTCCACGATGAACTGGCAAACGACAGGTGAATTTATGATGAAGTGAGTCGTCAGCAATAATCCTTTCAATTCCCTGGGACCTCCTTCGAATTTCCTAGGCGAGTCGCGTGTAAATTATGAAATCTGGCGATAAAAACGAAAGTAATTCAAAACCTTCGACGTGTGCATTGTTGCTTTTATGGCCGCCTAGGAGAAAGTGGAGAAAGGGCTCCCACACACACACACACACATATATCTCGATATCTCTCAGATTTATATCGCTGGATTTATGATCCTGTTAGCGCCACTGCACTGCCTTATCTTACGGATTGAATCGTGGCCTGAACGAGAAAAAAAACGTCTTTATAGCCTGTGGATGGAATCTGTAAGTGCTATCCTTTATTTTCCCTCCTACCTGATTTTTCATCGATTCAATTGATTGGGATTTTGTACGATTTTAATACTTAATAAATTCTAAAAAACACTCAACGAATTTTTAACTATGAATTTCAACAAGATTTTTCTAAGATAAAAGAAGATACTTTGAAGTTTAAGCCAACAGATTTTCCCAAAATTATTTGCATACCTTAAGGACTGACTTCAAGGGTTTTCATGAAAATTTGCTAAAAACAAAATATTTGACCTGCATTCCTGTTGGCTTTTCATTTGGTATTTATTTGCGAGTGCATGTGCACTTAAAGTGCAACCTTTTAAAAGCCAACACCACCCACCCAAGGACCCCTTTTGCTATTAAATTTAATTGTTATTTCTAATTGCAATTGAAGCCATTTTGCTGTGACACGGCGACGCCATTTCAATTTTAGTGGGCGAATAGCCGCAAATAAAAATGTCGCATTTAATTTGTGTGTGTGTTTCGGCTCGGTATATGCATTTCGCTCAATTAAATTGCACTTGAACCTATTAAAAAGGTGGAAATGCCTTCAGTGGCAGGCGGAAATTAATTTGACACGCGATTCGGCAATCAGAAAGAGCTCCTCCTTCACCTCCTACTCCACCTCCTCTTGTAAAAAAAGCAGACAAGGACTCTTTGCTGACCATATTAATTTGGCACCGCCTTTAAAGTTGTAATTAGAAGGAGGAGGAGGAGGTGGAGCTGTAGGTGCGTCCTTCCCTTTCTATTTGAAAATTTGAAATAGTTCCAAGTGTTTGCCCATTGGATGGGCGTGGTCAGTGTGTCTGGAAAACAGCAATTAGGCCCTCCGTTCTATGGTTTTCTTTTTGTAATTTACGCGGAACGCGAAATGAAAAGATTCGCCGGCATTTCAGGGTTTGTTGCACTGCGGTTTGGCTTTGTATTTGTTGGCTAAAAGCAGGGAGATATTCTAATGAAATAGAACAGTGGATCTGTAGTCCTGGGAACTCTTTTAAGTTTACAGGGGATATAACCAGATATCTGGAATCAAACCAAGCTTCATTTAAAACACCTTGATATTCATTGAATGTTTTTAAAATTATTTTATAACAACGAGATATTCATTGAATATTTTTAAAATGCCATAAATTATATTTGATTTTTAATATATATATATCTTAAACTATACTTTATATTCCACATGAATATCATCGTAGTTCCTTAACCTCGCTTAAATGCATTTTATGCACGTTAATTTAATCTAATTTGAATCTTTTTCTTGCGACACCTAAGAAGTTCTGCATAACAGCGATTTTTCCACTTTTCAAATACCTGCTAAAATGTAGATTTTCTCCAGCATTTTCCCCCATTTTCATCCTCAACCTGCCCCACAGTTCTCTCTACTGCTGCTGCTGCTGCTCCTCTATGCAAATTCCGCACACAAATTCCCGCTTTCCCTCTGTTTGCGCGGTCTGGAACGCTTTGTTCTCACCTCACACGTATCCACATCTCATTGTTTCGTATCGGCGCTTTGTATCTTTAACAAAATTGCCAAACCGCAGGAAAAGCAGCAGAAAAGGGTAAATGAAAAAGGGGGAAAACTCAACCGCGTGTAATGCGAGAACCTTTTGCGATGAGAGGAGCCTGTTTAGTGCCCCAACCGAAAACCCAACCCAACCGCAAAGGATTCTGAAATGGGGCGAAATGCTAACTTATAATCCAGCAATTGGAGCTGAAATGCTCAATCGCTGAGATATTTATGCGAGACGAATTATTTTCTTACCATTTTCCACACAATTAGACAATGGGAAAATGCAAATCCCTTCGGACCAATGAGACTCAGTTCCCCTTTTTTTTCGCA
Source organism: Drosophila setifemur (assembly GCA_021224005.1). NCBI lineage: Eukaryota > Metazoa > Arthropoda > Insecta > Diptera > Drosophilidae > Drosophila > Drosophila setifemur. The sequence continues at coordinate 16,269,682 of JAJJHY010008789.1, forward strand.
TCCCCACACATTCGGAGGAGGAGTGCCTTAATGCTCTGTAAATTGTGCTGCAGTTGAGTTCGAAAGGCAAGGATACATTTGTATCTGGGGGTTTAAGTAGCTCGACAGCTCCCAGAAAACCTATTTCACTCGGAACACTGGCAAAAAGTTCGACCTGAAGATATGTCATATCTAATCAAATTTTCATATGTTAGAAATTAGTATTCTAAAAGAAAGAAAATTAAAATTAAACTAATAAAGGTTAAAAATAAAAGTTTTAAGTTGTTTTAAAAACTAAATTTCTAATAGTATTCAATAGTATTCGGAATTTTGTATTTATTTTATTTTCGAGTGCAGGAAACTTGCAACAGCTGACAGACGTGTGGAAAACTTTTCGCCGAATTTTATATTTATCTGCTCCACTTCCGAAAAAAGGGGGGGCGGCGCTGTAGGCGTGGCTGGGGTTTCGCCCCGGCCTAAAATAGGCAGTCGTTGTCGTCGTCATCATCATCATAAAAAAACAAGACGATGGCAAAAGTTTTTCAATTTTTGCTACAACTTTACCAGGCAGGCAGGTCCCAACTCCGCCCTCGTCCTCGCCCAATCCCGATCCAAACGAAACCCAACTCAACCCATCTCATGGCATCGCATCTATCGGATTCCTAGGTGTAGGTGCACGGCCCTTTGGGTTGTGTAAACATTCGTAGTTTACTTTCAGTCGTAAAATCTGTCCGTTTCGCTTGAACTGGAAACGTTTTGAAACTGTCTCGTAACTCAGGCTCCACAAAAAATAGCAGAACACGGAAGTTTGGGTTTGTTTTGCCAAAAAGGACCACCGATTGAATTAGAAAATTATGCTGAAAGTTATTTGGATTAAAGAAGAAGGGACGACCGACGGACGGGCGGACGGACGTCGTTGCCCATTGAGAGCGAGGAAATTAGGTAATGGGATAGAAAATTACTCAGGCAGGAACCCCAAAAAAAACTAACTAAACTTGGGGGATGTATGGCGGGGATTTGAGCAAATTTAGTAGGGTAGCGTAGTAATAAGAAAATACAATTTATACCTTAGCAAATTAAAAGAAAACTTTGCGAAAAAACTTTGACAAACTCATTGGAATTCGATTAATCGAAGAATAGAAACGAAATAGAAATGGGTAGGATAAATGGATTAGAGAAACTTTAAGACGAAAGGATTTATGTCACTTAACCATTTTTCTGCTGCTGACATTATAAATTAAAAAAATAAAATAAAATAAAAATAGATGTTACCATATTTCCCATACCGGGAATTGAACCCGGGCCTTCCGGGTGAGAGCCGGATATCCTAACCACTAGACAATATGGGATATGAAATTCGTTCTGGCTAAATAGTTTTGGTAAACAAAGACTTCTAATTATAGATTATTCTTAAAACTATGTTTAAACATAATGTATACGTTTTTACATCTAAATTTGAATATAAATACAATATAATTATTGTTGGATGGCATCACTTTTAAGATTACAAAATAATAAATATTTTTTCGATAAAAATATTTCATGATTAAAAAAAACCAAAGATTTATAATTATGGATTATGATTTAAATTATGCTATGAAAAATTTATACGATTGTATTCACGTCCTAATTTAAAATTAAATACAACAAAATTAAGGTTTTAGAACATAAGCCTAAAAACAACTACAAATATTTACAAAATTATAATATTAATTTTTTGCATAATAATATTTCTTGATTAAAATAAAAAAAAAATCGGAGATTTCTAATTCACATCTAAATTGGACATATTATTTTGTAAATTATTGTTTTATAATATAGGAGTATTACAAAATTAAAAAAAAAAATTAGAATATTTAATTTCAAGCATAAAAATATTTCTTGATTAAAATAAAAAAAAAATTAAATAAAAATAAATGTATACCATATTTCCCATACCGGGAATTGAACCCGGGCCTTCCGGGTGAGAGCCGGATATCCTAACCACTAGACAATATGGGAGATGATAAGCGCTTGACCAATGAACTTCTTCAGCCGTCCGAAGAATCCCATTCTAAAAATAGATTTCTCAAAGACTAGCACTCTTATCACGATCGGCGCAATCAGCTTTACAGGAATCGGACTCGGGATCTTCGGAGGAGTATCTGAAGGAATGAATATGAGGGATTGCTAGCTATAATGTTAATTAACTGTTATGTTAGTTACTTACCCAATTTCACTGATGTCGGAGGGGAAACTACACAGAACACAACTATTGTTCGATTCCAAAAAACACACGTGACAGTAAATTCCCTCACAGCTGGGCAATTTACAGGGAAAATTATCCAATCTGCATGAGGTAAATAACTTAATTAGAGCCAAACTAAGTTTAAATAACTAACTTTTTCAAGGGTTTTTGGCAAACAGTGCAGGTCCTGCCTATAAAATCACCACGACAACCAGTAGAACACCTGCAGGGGGTTAATATATTTTAAATTTATAAATAAATCTTAAGGCATTTTTACATTACCAGATATTAATTAAACTAAACCAGGAAATCCAGTTTATTAATCTGCTGGAATCCGCATAGAAATTTAAGTAACGCGCTCGATTGTGATTAGCTTTGATTAGAGCATCTATTAATTATTAATTATAATTAATTATTAATTAATCTAACATTAATTATTCTTTTATATAGCTTACTTCTCTCATGCAATATGGTAAAGTGCAAATGGTGAGCCCTCCGATCGGCTTCGTCTGGATAAAAGTAGGCCATAATACGATGTCTTTGACGGAGGCCATAAGGCTCCCAAAAAACCAAAAACCAGGCCAAAATATATAGTAATAAGATCAGCATATAGTAGTAATTCCTTGTCTTTTCTGGTACTGGAAGACAAGCCTGAGGATCCACTCCCGAGTATTTTGGCTCAAAAGCACTTAAAAGATCGCGTAGTACATCTGCGATTTGACCTGATCCTTCGACTTTAAGCTTTTTAGACCCTGTACCCAAAGGGTAAAGGGTATATTAAGTTTGTGCAAATGTATGTAACAGGCAGAAGGAGGCGTGGCAGACCCCACAAAGTATATATATTCTTGATCAGCATGACGAGCTGAGTCTATATAGCCATGTCCGTCTGTCCGTCTGTCCGTCTGTCCGTCTGTCCGTCTGTCCGTCTGTCCGTCTGTCCGTCCGTCCGTCCGTCCGTCCGGATGAACACACGGATCTCAGCAACTGTAAGAGCTAGAGGAACCGTATTACCAGTGTAGATTCTTCTAATACTGAGTAAATTAGAGTTTATTTTTTTAAGTCGGTGCCACGCCCACCGCCTCCGCAATTTGTATTTGAATTTTTGCACTGCCCTGCACTGCACAATTTTCAAGCTAAAATTTTTTTAAAAATACCCATGCATTTGGAGTATAAATTTCTACCGATCCTGAAAATTTCATCAAGATTGGTTAATTAGAAAGCGCACAATAAATACCTAAAGTTTACAGGCGCTAAACACAAAAAATCTGTTTATTTGCGCAAACAAACGGTAAATCGCTTGCGTTCGGTGGTTGATTTTCCTCGAAAGTGCCGCTGTAGCTGCGCTGCCACTACCTTCATATACATACATACGAATGTGTATATATGTATGAATGTGCGTCTTCAATATATTTATACTGTATTAGCTGTCGATTCAAAAAGTTTGGGTTTATCGAATGGTTACGACGTTCGACTTAAAACGCGAAGATTTTGGGTTCGAATCCCAGACCGGACTCGGTGGAATATACATATATTTTTTTGTTGGTTTTTTTTTATTTTGCCTAAAACCAAATTTGTACAGGGTCTGTAACAGTCGGGAAACTCGACTGTAACGTTCTTACTTGTTATGTTTAGAAACTGGGAAATCAATCTTTATTTATTATATATTTGTATTTAAGACTGATACTCACGATTCAATGTTGTTATCCTTTGACCATGGTAGTTCATCAAATTCAGAAATGAGTAGAGAAATTGATCTACATAGCAAATGCAGAAGAGTTGGATTCCAGTGATGATCAGAAACATACCAGAGTGCTTCATTAATTCAAACTCCTCGGGCAATAGTCTCATTGAACTGATCTAAATAATATAATTAGGAAACTTTAAGTTAATTTAATCCTAAGTCCAACCTTAACATATTTATTCTCTTCGCCATTGCTCAGGGGAAGTGCTCTAATTCCCTGTATCTGATAGTGCTGCTCCTCGTAATCTTCGAAGTCTTCAGTTATATAGACATTGTCAAAATCTTCGCTGGCCAAATAGCGAAATCGAAATTCCATAGATCGAACTACGACTTGAAATAATATAATAAAGATAATGACATACAACCAAAAGTACAAGAAATGGAACTTCTGCATATAAGAATCCCAACTTCTGTTGATCTCCTCCTCGAGATCCTTGTCAGGTGTGGAACAGTAGAAGTCCTTTTCTGAATTGTGATCAAATATTATAGTGACTATAAAAGTTAGCCGGATTTTGGCAAAGTTCAACTGCAGTCCTGAAAGAATTTAAATAATATTTAATGGGTATTTAAAAACTATCTCGTACGTCGTAAAATATCCTCCATAATCATCTGCTGAATCTGTAGATTATTAGCGAAGAAACTTCCCAGATCCTGAAGATCTTCGCAGAAGCAGGCAAAGTATTTTTGGTTGGGACAGGACACTCTAGGATTATTAAGTTTGCTCTGGCATTGATGGATGCTCACAAGTCCTGCGCCCATGCAGCGAGTATAAGGACTACCCATTTCGTGGTGAAAGTAATCCTGCTGCAGTTGCATCCACTCCAATGTGGTCCTGTAGGTGGCATCTGCAGGGGCATGACATGGAATATAACTGAACTATAATATAGTATATGCTTACGAATTTGGTCAAAGGGAATTTCTAAATGCACCAAATGAATATTTAACTTATCTATGATCCTGTGCAGCTCCGACATTGTACCCTGAAATGATTCCTCAACGGAGTGGGAAGGTTGGGCCATAATGAGATGCATTTGATCCAGAGCCTTCCAAAGGAGATTCCAATCGCAGGTGAGACTACTTGCTAGGATTCCGATATTCCGGGTTATATTTTCCACGGGCCCCGAGAAGGCAGACAACAAGGCGAAGGCAATAATCAAAACTCGAAATTGAAAGCTGGCCATGGTGGGAATGCACAAAGCTGCAATGCATCTAAAAGATACATTTTTAATGGGAATTAAAAAAAAGGCACTTTAAATTATGAACCTCGCTGTTGGTTTGTAAACCAAAATTATCGCAATTGGCACAAATAGAACAGCTAAGAGCCAAAACCCATTGAGATTCCTGCAGCCCTTTTTTGGGTTGCTGTAATACCAGATTAATCCCATCAAGATTCCGGCTAAATAACCCAATATTAAATAGCACCAAGCGTTGTTACAACTTTTCCAAGTGGGTACTTTATGTTCGTTCTCCGGAGAATCACATATTGGCTTGGGATCTTCTGGATCCTCGGGTGACATGGGTAAAATAGGAGCTTCACCATCTGAACTACAATCTCGCAGGTGCTTTGACTCCATTGAATGAACTCTCTCCTCCGGGGATTTATAATCCCTGTGGTTCTTGGGTACATGTCTGGTGGATTCATATTCAGGATTCCTTTCTAATAATCTACTACTGTAGCAACTTCTATAAGTTGTCCCGCTGTTGTAATCCTGTGAGTCCTGGTCGGACTCTGCCTCCTGGTAACGTCTTCCGGGTCTACCCTGTCTGCAATGTTTATTTTTCCAATCTCCCATTATCTTTAATAAGGATTTTTGATTTTAACTCTATTATTATGACTTTGTTTAATAAAGTGACTTAAAAGTCAAAGAAAAAATGTAAAAAAATGTTTAATGAATAAATTAAATTGCATAGATTCAAAATATATACAAAAAATTTTCCTATACCGGGAATCGAACCCGGGCCTTCCGGGTGAGAGCCGGATATCCTAACCACTAGACAATATGGGACTTCCCCAGTGCATTGATGGAGTACCCTGAGGAGCTCTCCGAAGGATCGGAGGGAATGCCATCGATCTGGGTCAGCATCGGTGTTCCATCAGGCCAACGAATGCGCCTGCTGTCAACATTTAATTTTAAATCTTCGCTTCTCCGGGGGAGACCCACAGACCCACGCAGCTTTTCAGATTTAGTGCAATGAGGGGTCAACTTCATATAACCTTTTTCGGAATTAATTAAAAACCATTCAACACTCGTGGATTGCACTGATGACGGTGCCCACAACTCAACGGACTCCAGTTGCTGGGAATGAAGCACATAATCATCAATTATTCGCACAATTACCGCAAACAAATAAATATTCTTAATTTATTGTGTTTTCGAATCGGGCTTGGCCGCCCACAATGATGGCAACAGGCGGCGGCGGCGGCGGCGAATGCAGACGAAAAATCGCTACGAGAAATATTAAAAATAAATTTCCAACCCAAAAACAAAAACACAAATTTCGGATGAGAGAGAGAGGAGCGGTATCCGAGGGATCAAGGGAACGTTGTTGGATACTGCGGTATTGAGATTGATGTTCGTATATTAATTCCCCGAGCCTCTCCGCTTTCATTGTAGTATCTCTTTTTGTCAGTCTGGGTGCCGGGGCGATAAATTTCATAGATGCATTTGGTAATTTCAATTTGTTTTAATGTGTCGCCTCTATTCTATTTTATACGCTTCTCGCGCGGTTCAGACACATATAACACATATAATTTGAGGTTTATTGGCCGTGCCGTGCCGTGGCCTGGCGAGGATATTTTTAGCTGGCCTCGTGGAATGGATCTGAGGCTGCTGCCCCCCAAACAAAACCAATTGTCGCTGGCCGGTTCTAAGGGAGCAGCAGAGGGATCGGGAGCAGGGGGGAGCAGCCCAGCTTTTGAAGTTGTCCAAGGGCGGAAATGTAACTCTTAAAGATCCATAAACTTCCATTGATATGCACTTATATATCTTAAATCAGCAAGCTTTCATCTCTATATTTGGTGGGGAGTCCCGAAAGTGGGATATACTTTCCCCTCGGGCAACATAAATCAATTTCCATGTTGTGTGTGGCACGTCTCCAATGGTGGACAAACATTTCCTGAATTCCTCAAAGGGATTAGGCCCTGTGGCGCCATCATTCGTTTTCGGGGATTAGAGTAGCAGAGGATTTTCCATCACCAAAATCATAATTAATAAACTGTCGCTCTACTGTACCATATTTATTTGTATCTTTTTATGGTGTCACTTTTATTTCGACGGAGACACATAAATAAATTCGGGGCTTCCACCATGTACCGGTCATAAAATAGCGTTATTTCGGTTCTGTTCCGCCTAACGATGTCATCACCTCACCCGAACTCACCGGTAATCGCCGTTTAGAGCCGGCTTCCCATTCCCATTCCTACTCCTATACCCATTCCCATTCCCAGTCTGGGGCTTCTTCTTGGGTGTCCAAAAATTTATCGCGCGATGAGAGAGAAATTTCGTTTGAATGGTTTCCGCAATGAAGCGTCAGAAGTTGGTAGTCTTGGAGCTGGAGCTGGAGCTGCAGCATTTCCCCGAAAAACTCAAACCATAAAGTGAGGGAAAATCATCGGGCAGCCCAGGTTGCCCAACCCATTCACGTCTCGGGAACTTCCTCTGCCCCCAAAAAAAAACCCTTCCCTTCCAACTTCCCCCAACTGCAACTGGTCTCGGATCTGGTCGGACTTCATTTCTTTTCATTAGCCGCCCGCAACTGTTGGCCATCTATGGATGGAACGGAGTCATAAAACGTAACTGGTTACTCCGCGTAAATGTTCTCGTAACTCTCGCGGTGCACTGGGAAAAAATTTCATTCCGAAATTTATATTTTTACATATCAAAGATACTTTCAATCAATTGGAATGTGTATAAATAAAAGAGTGGAACTATAACTTTAGGATATAATATTTTAAAACTATTTAATTAGAAATCATCTCATAATTAGTTTCAGAAAAGATTGCAAAATATTAGAATAAAAGGTATTTAATTGGTGTATATTTTTATACCTTTTACTTCCTTAATTAAATGTCCTCTGATCACCAGAAATATTATTATGATATATTAAAATGTCCATAAAATGTGGTAACAAATATTGGATTAGAAATCAACTCAAAATAAATTCCAGAAAATATTAAAAAATATTAAACTAAAAGGTACTCAATAAGAATACTTATAAAATTTGAACATGAAACTTTGAGTGAATTATTTCTCTCAGTGCACCTACAACTTACTTGATTACTTGCCCGCTGGTCAGGTCTTTTACTATGTAATATATGTGTTACTGGCACAGATAGAGTCCGACGTACAGACAGCGGCACTTTATTAGTGAAAAGCGCAAAAGTTCTTTCCATTTTTTTTTGTTTTTTACTCTTTTTTTCCCATACTCGTATCTCGTATCTTTTAGCAGCCAAATCCGACCCTTTTCACTCCTAACTGAGTGAGTGAGTGAGCCGTGCGTGTTGTGTGGCCTGCATTTTGAGGTCACGGCAACGGAGATTTGTTAACTGAAAGTGAGCGGTTTCTGCAATCGGCCAAATGAAATGGCCAAAATGGGCAGCGGTTATGACTAAACTGGACACTATCATGAATATTTGACCCAGACTCGATGAGGAAAGTTCGTCTGCGAAAAGGTCGGCAATTAGAGAGAGTCAGGGGAATGCCATTGGTAAAAAGATAGTTCTGGTTTACATGGGAAAGAATTTCATTAATAAAAAATTTATTAGATTATTTTTGGTATTACAAAAGAAAAGATTTTTCCTTTACCATTATGTATCTTCTAATGTGAACCCAATTCTCGATAGTTTTGTTTACGTTTTGTTGCTACGAGCGGCTAAATCCAACTGCAGAACTGCAGAAATCATAAAATATCTCATGGATTCCTGCACTAAATACCCGGCATGGGGCAATTGCAATGAAACTGGAAACTCTGAAAGTGAAATACCAACAAAAAAAAAAAAATAAAAGCGGAATCCAATGGTGGCGATTATTTTGAGACACCCACCAGAGAGGGAATTTTCAGCTGGCTTCGTTTTGTGCCTTTTGCTTGAATCCATTCCTCTTCATCATTATTACTTTTTGTATCTTTTTTTGTTGTTGTGTGGAATGGCCGACAAGTCGTTGGCATCGCTGTTGGCGCATGTTAATTATGCCAGCGGACTGACTACTCTATACCTATGCCAAGATGTGGGCCGTGGCCAAGACGCGGAGACCTTGACTCTCGCCAAGATCTCTCGATACGATTTATACAATTTTTGATTCATGGCGTCTCCGCTGTCGCTTTTGTCGCAAACCGAATTAATTTCGTAGGCAAAAGGCGTGTATTCCCATATTTGACGACGCGAGAATTTCGAGTTCGAGAAAAAATTTGAATTCAATCAGCAATTTGCATAAATTTGCAGGCCCGGCAAAAAGAAGCTGCTTAGGGCCACCGAAAAAGGCAGGATTAGCCAGCAGTCCACCTACGCAATCCCCTCCCACAGAGGTGATACCCTAGGAATGGGATGTACTCCTAGAATTGTTTGTAATTTATTTAAGGTATTTATAATCTGTATGTTAAGGGCTTATGAGAATCTTTGTAGTATGTTTAGGATATGCTTTTTGTATCCCAACGTAGCTTGGTAACTTTTTTGTATCTTAAATTCGGTGTTTAAAGGGTTCATCAGGATCTTTGAAGTATATTTAGGATATAAATTTGTTATCCATATTTTTAAGATACCTTCCTAAAACTTAGTAGAAAGCCATTTGTGTTTTTAATATTTTTTAAAAAAATATTGTAATATAGCAAGAGTGTTAAATCTTCATTTAGATGAATCTACAATCTACCATTTTATGAATATTTTGTATTTAAAAGTCCGTTATGGGACGCTGACCCAAAGTGTGGCAGCTAATGGGACAGCCAAGTGACAAACTGAGATATTCCGAGCTGGGTGTGGGCCGTTGATTGACTGACCAACTGACTGACTGATTGACTGACTGATGGTCTAAATAGGGCCCCACTTGATCTAGCCCTCCTCTACCCCCGTCTCTCAGCTCCCATTATTTCCCACTTGGCCAAGTAGGAACACAAAAAAAAGACGTCGGACAACAACGCAACTGGTCCAAACATTTGCAAATTGTTTCGCCTTCTTGGCTTTTGTCGCACGGTCCCCCAAAAATAGATTGGCCAAAATGGGGGAGGTGGGCAGATAGCATCTGTCTGAGATATCGTACGATTTTGTATATATAAAACGAGATTTATTTTGGTGCGCCAAGAGACTGTCAAGACACTTTGAATGCTCTTCGCGGAATTTACGAGTTATATTTTAATTCTGTTTGATTTAATACAAGCTATTTGGAATTTGTGTTTAAATAATCAAAATCTTAGCTTATCAATTTAAATTAAAATGTATTAGCTACGATTTTATTTACTCAACAACTATTGAAAAAATACTTGTTTTATTATAGATTTTCTTAATATTATTTTTCCTTAATTATCCTTCCAAGTTAAGGCACCCCCCAACATTAAGGGTATCCCTATAAATATCGTGCTGCTACCACTGCCGCCTTTTGGTTTCAGTTTCTATTTCGGAGCTGATTCATTCTCGTCTCATTTAGTGGGCTGATCCCATCGTCGCCTTCTAAATTTAAATGCCCAAACATCCATAACGACATTCGTGGGGATCTATCTGTTGGCTTGGTGCTAGGTGGTCACAACCCTCCCTCCATTTTCCTCTGCGTCTGCGATTTTCGCAATTCTCCGAATTTATTTGTCTTAATTTCCTCGCATTAGTTTTTAATGCGTCGACGCTAGAATTAAAGCCGCCATAAAGCTGACAAATATTTTAAGAGTAAGAAAAAAACGCTCGACAAATTAATGAATTTATGGGACACTTTATTGTCGCACCAGAACACAAAAAAAAAACCCGAAAAAATCACAGCCACCTGTCTGCTAGCTAGGAAAATGCATACCCCCTCTCTCCACGTTTTCCTACCAAATTGTTTTTGGGCGCCAATGTCTGGGATCTGGTCACCGTCACCCCATTCCCAATCCTATTGCGTGGGCGATCCGAACAGCATTTTCAATTTGTTTTTTCGAGCCAAAAACCTAAAGAGCTGTCGTACGTTATTCTTAAAAACAAAGAAAGAATCGCTTCTTGGAATTGGGTTTTTATTTTAGAACCGATGAAAGCGATTCGCAAAGTGTTTTGTTTGTTGTCACCCATCGAGTGCATGATACGGAGTGCACTTAAATAAATATTACCCTATATTCCAGAGGAATATATCAAGACCAGATACAATTTAGCAAGCTTTAAATTTTTTTCCTATTTTTTTGCAGAGAATTTAAGTTGTGCAATAATTTAGTATACAATATAATTTGTTTAGGTGTGGAAAATCGCAAGGGTCTGAAATGTACATTGGGGACTTCCCACGTGGCTGGGCTGGGTGGCGTCCCGGTGTTTCTCGATTCGCATTCCTCGACACCAGCGAAGATGGCTAGACGACCACGACCACGACATCCTGGGAAAGTGTGTGGGCGACCTTCTCGGAGGTGTGTAGGAACCCTGTTCTTGGGCAGCCAAATCGACTAAATCAAATCGAGAACCGGCCTGACTTGAACAGACATCCAAACTCGTTCTCTCCCGGGCGCCAATTTACTATATAGTTTGGGTTGCATTACATTACTATACATTTCTGGGGACTGTCGCCGTCGCCGATCTATGAACAACTCGTGTTTTGGGTAGGCCAGTCGATCCGCTGATTAATTGAATTAACATTTAATCACACTCGAGATAAGCCGGAATAAAATTTATTTATTTAATCTGAAATAAAAGTGAAAGTGACAGACTTTCGGTCTCCTGGAAAATGTTAAGATTTATCCCCCATCATAGCCTTCGTGTTTCATGTGTTAATACCATATAGCCGCCATATAGCCGTCTCAATATTGCTGCTGTTGTTGACCGCACGCGTTTCCATAAACAAATCACCAAAAACTTGAGGCAAACCAAACCAAAATCCAAACAAACAAACTGCACCAAGGCACAACCAAAAGCGTGGCAGTTTTTACAAAAAACAGGGGCGGATTCAGGGGTAAAAAAAATTAAAATTGGTAATGGTATGATAAAATTAAAATTATAAAAAATATAGTAATTTAGACAACTTAAGAATGGATTATTCAAATGCAGAATAAGCTATATTCATGTACAAGTATATTATTTAGATCCTCTATTTATGTTTATACTTTGAACATTTTTATAATGGAATATTTATGTTATTTTCATTTATATTTTTTAGTTTCCCCTATCAAGTTTATATTTTTAACATTTTGGTAATGGAATATTTATGTATATAAGAAAACGTTATTTTATTACCTCTTCAATTTGTTCAAACTTTTTCCTAGATATCCTCGTAATATTTAAGACTTTAATTTACCCCCATTTCCTTTAATCCTCTCCTGTTTTTGGCACCGTCTTCTGCGGGTTGCTGCTCCAACCAAACAGACTTCGTCTATTTGTTTTCCAAACAAGCCTCTTTCGCAGACAGGCAGGCGGGCAGATGCAGTGCATCGCACAGTTCAGTTCAGTGCAGTGCAGATGCAGTGAAGTGCGTTCAATTTTCAATAAATCCATAAAATGTAGCTTCACCTCTCTCAACCCGCAACCTGGAAAACCACGGCAGTCTTTTCCCTACCATTTCCCTGGATAGAGGAGAGAGTTTTGCGAGGAGGAGGACGGGGAGGGGGAGGTGAAGGCACCTCCTCGGATGTCTGGGCCAGTCAGTCCATGGCTGCATTTTTGTTTTGGCCTGAGCGGAGTAAACAATGCATATAGATGCCAAGGAGGCGGAGGAGTCGTCCAGAAGTTGGATGCCAGATGACTCACGGAACGGTGGAGCTTAAAACTGACTACAAATTATCCCGATGATTTAAAGTAGTTTAAACTTTTTTAAAGTGGTTATGATTTATTGTTTTTTAAAAATAGAAAAATTTGGCTTAATTGAAAGGAAAAATTTGAATAGTATTTTGCTGTACTTTTTGCGAATTTAGCTCATCAAAATTGTGTGCAAATTATTTTATTTTTGTTTACTGCACATTGTACATATATTTAAATAAATAATATTTGTAGCTTGTTCAACTTGTTAATGGGAATCAAATAAAAATGCTTATGAAAATTGAGGGCAAAATTTTATATTTTGTTCATTAAAATAAAAAAGCGAATATCAATTTGATATATTTTTTAATTTCCCTCGATTTAGTTTTGTTTATTTCTACTGTGCAGAAAATTGTTTTGCCATCAAAAAGTTTGCAAACTTTCCACTGTCTGTCCCTTTCGATTTTTTTCGTTCTCATTTATCCCTCAGTTTTGTAGACCATCGAAGATTGTGGATGTCTCGCATCTGTATCTGTATCTGTATCTGGGGATGCTGCGGTCTCTGGGCAGCGTCATCTGTAACTCATCATTTTCTGAAATATTGCTCCTTTGCATACCTGCAGCAGTTTGTTGTTGTTGTTGTTTTTGTGAGGGGTTAACAGAACTTAATTCCAACCGATCGGACAGGGATGTTGGTATATAGAAGTGGAGTTTCAATCAACTGGAGGACGCCACCGCAGACATAATTTATAGCCACTTTTCGCAACGATTTTCATTTCTCGCATTTTGCATTTAGCATTTCAATGTTTTTCTTTAAGAGTTCCATCTCCTATCTGTGGAGTAGAGTAAAAAAGAATAACTCGGAACTAATTGATTGCCATTGGATGAGGCAGATTCTGAGGCAGAGGCTGTTGCAGGAATCGCTCCATCTCCCGGCCCAAAGTTAATTGGCCCGGAACAAACCGATAGACAGAGCAGACAAACACAGGTACTTGGCCACTTAAGTGGGTTTAATTAATGCAAACTCCGAATCCCCCTCAAAGAGGGAATTTCAATTGCAGGATGCGGGATTCGGGATCCGGAGGATGCGGTGGATGGAGGAGCGCATTAGATGCGCTTTGGAGGGGGTAACAAGCGCGTCGCCTGTTCTTAGCCAGGATTTTGGCTGGCCACAAACCACTTAATCTGGCTGGAAGAGTCTCTGGCTAATACAACAACTGTTGTGTAATGCATTCGCCAGTTTTAGGTGCCGCCGCAGGGTGCGAATTGTGTGCGATAAATATTCCCTAACCATGAAGGAGAGTTCAATGATTCATAGGGGAAGGATAGGGAGGGAAAAACGGATCAGGATATGTTTGATTTATTTAGGGATTATTTTAAAGAAATTGTTTAACCTATTTGTCATGATATAAATATATAATTCCTTATCATATTTGTACTACTGATACTATTAAATAATTCTTTCGGACATATTTTATTTTTCATATTTTTCATTTGTATCCCAGATACTTTTGTATCTTATTAATTTCATTATTTCAAATTAAATCCCTCTAAATTTTAGAGTGTAGAACCTCTGGCTAGGCTCCACAAATCTTCTGCGTGGGTTGTTGTTTTTCCCCTCCCTAAATCTTTAGCGTTGAATGTCAACTGACACCGCCAGTGACTTTTCGGTGACCATAATGGGTGCAGCCAGAAAATCGCGGGGATTCCGAGGAGCAGGGAGCCAGTCTCACCTGGCTGCTGGATTATCCTTTGTTGGGCATCGACAAACTGAACATGGAACCACTTCGAGTTGTGTTCCTCTCTTTTTTTTTTGTTGGTCCCTGTTCTCTACTCCACCCGCACTGAACCACGCACTTTTTTTCTGGCCGGGCTTAATTGTGCAAAGTGTTCAAGTGAACTCTGATTGCTCCTGCTCCGAATCTGCTTCCTGCTCTTGCTCCTGCTTCTGCTCCTGCTTCTGCTTCTGCTCCTGTCCTCTTTTGCTGTCCAACTCCTTCTCCGGGATTTTTTTTTTCAACTGCGTTAATTGGGCAGCAGCAGGCGAAACATTCTGCTGCCACTTTGATGCCCTGCCGATGATACTCCAACACTCCAATACTCCACTCCAAACTCCAATCTCGAACAACTTCAACAAGCTGCAGTCCCGAAAATTTGCATTTCAAGCAGCCCGCGATTTATGACCCTGCCGGTGCACTCGGAAAAAATACGAAGCAAATTTAATTATATTCAAATATAATTTTTGGTTTTAATAAAAAATATTTTGGGAATATGGAAATTATAGTTTGGCTTCTCTTATTATATTTATATTTTGGAGGACAACTTATAATCCAAGTATATAATTATATAAAGTCTTAATCCAACAAAAAAGTAGTTGAGTAATTATTATAATCAGTTTTCCAGTGTAGTAACCCAAAGATTTGTTGGTGGGGTACGAATCTGTGACGAATCCAATTATGAGGCGCGCCAGCTGGAGGAGCCGAGGGGCTGGGCCCAGGGGGTGGACGAAGAGGAGGAGTGATTCCCGAATCCAGACCCTGACGGGTGCCATGTGCCTGATGCGATAATGCGCCATCAAATGGCCATAAATAAAGCGCACAAAGCGGATTAAGCGTTTTGTTAACAGATTTATATTGAGCTGAATTATGAGCCAGAGGCAATTCCAGATTTAATGAGTATCTTTTCCCCCCTCTGATATCGAGATCAATGAAATCAAGTCCAGTTTGTGATTCCACGATTAAGCTAATTTTGTATTTAAGTTTAACTGGTGAAAGTTGGGGAATTCGTTTTTGATGGAAAGTCTTACAAAGGGTTAAATGTAATTTCTACTACAAATTAATATTCTTGGGATGAATTATGTTCCTAAAATATATCCCCATAATAATAAATCACCTGACTTGACAAATTACAATTCCAATTGATTTAAATTGAAATGAATGTTTCTGAACTGTAATATTTTTTATTCAGGACTCCAAATAAAACTTGTGGAATTATAAAATATTCGCATTCTATCCCTTTTAGTTGCGGTTGTTCCTTTCCCCATGTGTTTTATTTCTCAAGCTGCTGGAATATGAAATCCCCGTCAAAGTTCCTGTCACTTGCACTCAGTTTTAGTTGTTACCATAGCTACTACTATATATACGGAAAAGCCCTTTCCTTCAACCGACTCGGAGGAGGAGCAGGAGGAGTAGGAGGAATATGAATTAGAATGGATGGCAGAAATGCCAAGGCAGGAATTTATGCAGATATTTTTTTGATAAATTCATGAGAGCATCGCATCGAATGGAAAACAAAATGAATGTACATCGACAGTTGCAACTGAGAACTTTTCCACTTCCACAGTCAAATTTCTATAAACTCGAAATATTCTTAAAGAATTTTTAAAGAAGCTTTAGAAGATACATTTATATTTCGTGTTTTATTTTTAAGGTAGCCTTTTGTCGTAGATACTTTATTTTGAACTCTTGTGAATTCCTACATTCCAGGAATCCTTTTTAATATTTTTCTGGGTTTTATTAATGCAATTTAAATTTAAATAAGTATCATTTTTGTTCTGTATCTTTTTAGCTTCTGAAGTTTAATTAATCGAAGTTCTTCTTTATATGTGCCACCCCCTGAAAATATTTATCCTGGACATTGGAGCATTTATCGATTGAAAGGACATGCATATGGTCCTAGTATTTTGTGTTATTTTTTTCCAACCCATTTGTTTATCGAATTTAAGTGCTCCCCAAGGGGCCAGGAAAAAAAGCTGTGACATTCTGGGGTTCGAGTTGGTCTAGAATCCAGGAAGTTTGGCTTTTGTTTGGCCAAAAAAAAGGAGACTTAATGCCTGGCCAAAAATTACAGCCACCGAAAAGTAAGGCAACCCACCGCAAAATAAAAAATAAAAAAAAAGGTGAGCGATGAATGAGTGAGTCCATAAAAAAGCAAACTCGAAATTGCCCCCGAGGGCAGGCAATGGCAAATTGAGGCTGCCGCTGAAGAAGCCGCCGCCTCACCTGACCAAAGCTGTGATGGGTTGAGATGTGGAGGGAGTACTCCCTTCTAGAGGAGGAGCAGGATCATCCTCATCCTCATCATCATCGACGATCGACGAGTGGCAGCCGCGTGCTGAGCCCCCATGAAAGGAGATTGGGGGGCTTGGGGGATACGATACTCCAGACCTCTCTCAGACACCGAGCGTCGAATTAAGCAAATTATGGTGGCCTCCAATGATCGATCCGAAGGGGTCGTCGAGGGGTTCTCCCCCCTCCTCCCCCCCCCCCACTTGGTCTTGTTTTTTTGTTGCACTGTCGCTGCGGCAGATGCTGCAATTTGCCTTAATGCCCAGGATTATGTTCAATGTTGGAAGCGACTCCGAAAGCTGCAAACTGTTGACTCTTTTTTGCCGTGTCCACTCAAATTGGCGCATGTAAATTTGTGCGACTCGAAAAAAATAAAGCCGCTGACCGATGGCCATCAGGCATATCGATTGGCAGGAGGAGTTGGTAACTTATTGGGGATTGAGGTTTTTAGGGAAAATGTCATGATATATATTACAAATAAAATTTATAATACAATTTTCATATTGTTTAATTCCAAATATACTTTTTATGTATCTCTCTGATTGATTTTTATAATTCATTGAAAAGTGCCTAAATAGATGCTGAATAAAATTATTTTTAGTGCCTTTGAAAACACTTTGAATAATACAATTTCCATATTGCAAAATTTTCGTTCTACTCCAATACCTTTTGTATATCTTTTCTATATCTGGTCAATATAAAAAACTCTCTTTGCATAGATTTCTTTTAAAAGAGCTCAACTACATCCCAAATAAAATCTATTTAATTGGCTTTCATGAAACCCTTGGCAGGGCATTCCCTAATCACCTTTCTCCATCCCTGCAACTTTGAATTGCATCCTGCTCCTGGTATTTGGTATCCTCCCAATCCAGTCTCCTTATTTTCGCTTGACGCTGACATTTGTGTGTGCGCTGAAATATTTTTTGAATGCAGATTTTTCACTTGAAATTATTTCAATTACGCCAAGTGCAGGCGAGGAAGAAGAAGATGGAGGAGGAGGAGGCCAAGATTGGGACTCGGAACTTGGGACTTGGGCTTTTTTGTCGTCCTCTTCTCCGAACGGCAGCTGCTGCAATTCACTTTGAGTTGTCTTTTTCGGAACGAAAAGGAAAAGCAACTTCAGCTTCAACTTCAGCATCAGCTTCAGCTGCAAGTAGATTAAATGCCGCAACCGCAAACAGACAAACTTGGTCAATTATTTTCAACGGCGGACACAAATTATTGATGCAGGCTCCAACCATCCGCCATCCGCCGCCCATCCCCCCGGATGAGATCCGGAGCCTGCCGGAGTTTTAAGAGCCGTCCAAACAAACCAAACCGCAGCCTGCAACCGACGAAGCTCATCAATCTGGGGGAAGAGACTTCGTTTCTCGAGTGAGAGAAAAGAGAGACTCCGACAGAGACAATGGGAGATGGGGGCTCTGCTCTGCTCCACTCGGCAAAAGGTCTTCATTAAATTAGTGAAATGAGCGAGTCGCAAGCTGCAACTCAACGGGAGGTGCCACACTCCGCAAAAATGTACGAGTACGAGTATATGCCCCCCAATAAAGCATGGAATGTGGTTTATGCAAGTCCCCTCTCTATAAATATTTCTGAAATCCCCATTCTTTTGGGGGGAATTTTATTAAAGATGCATGTTAGCTATGAATTAAATTTAAGCCAGTCACTACAAATAATTTAATTTGTATTTTTTGGGTTTTCCAATAAAATATACTTGTATTTATTTTAAAAGGCAAAAACAAGTAATTTTAGTTATTTAATCTATGAATTCTTTTTATTCCGGAGGACCACAAATTATTTATTTTAAATTTTTTGGGGTATATTTATCTACAAATATTTATAACACAATATATTTTAAAAACAATTTATTAACTTTTGGGTACCAATTATTTAATCACTAGTATTATTAGTAATTTTAGCTATGAATAGAATGTAAGGTACAAATATTTTGTATTTTCACTCAAATATATTTATTATATGTAAAAGGAAAACAAAAAATATTATTAAACCATATTTTAACTCTTGATTACCAATTAAGTAATTTAAGTAAAATTGTTGTTGAAATATTTTAAAATTGAAACGGCAGTTGAACTTTTGAAAATTACCATTAGTAATTTAAAAGTGTTATCTGTTAAAATTAATCAAAAATTGAGGTTCGAATTCAATTAAATTTGGATTAATATTATTATTTATTTTAGTAAAAATAAGAAATATTAAAATATTGAAAGTAAATATTCTAAATTCCTTAATATTTTCCCAAGTGCATCGATAAGAAGATTCAGTTTCATTGAGGGATCCTCCAAGGGAGCCTGGATTTAATGTCGCAAATATTTGTTGTCAACTGTCAATGGAGTGGAGCAAACTCGATGCCCGAAGATGCCAAGTGATTCCAGATTTCAGATTCCATTGGATTTCAACGGGTGACGACTTAACGAGGACTCGAGGTGATCCTCTGGGCTCCCCGCTGGCGATCACAGATCAATCTGATCCGATCTCCGATCTCCGATCGAAGCATCGCAAATGGTCTGCTAAATTGGCTGAACTGGCTGGGTGGGTCGATTGTTTGTTTGATTGAACCATCAATGTCTCATCAAAATGCGCTTCGGTTTGGGTGGTGCAATCGAAATCCGGGGAGGGGATGGGGTCAAACGGGGGGTGGGGTAAATCAGAAACATTTCTGCCACGGGCTATTGAATTACCCAACACATCCAGCAGAAGTTTACAATTTCATGTTTTGGGCATAGCGAAATCCAAAACCAAAATAATTCCAGCTAATGCCCCTCATCGCCCCTCCCCACCCTTCGGTTTTGACCATGGCTAATGAGGGCAATGCAAAAACAGAACCCAAAAGCTGAACAATGTCCAAAAGCTGATGGCTAATTTCTGTTTTTGTTTGCTATTAATTTCTGGCGCCACCACCTCTCACAAATTGCTTGTGTTCGGGTTGGTCTATTGATTGCAGCTGTTGCCCGGACTAATTGCCGAATTTTCACTGATTTTTCGGCACACTTTTCACCTCAAATCGAGTGGTTTTTGGTTTGGAATTATATTTTCCGGGATTGGATTCCGTTGGAAAATGTGCCAGGAGGGGAAAATCAACATCAAACACGTTTCAGATTGTTTAGCTTGGGGAATGCAAAAGGGAAAATAATTCACTATTTAAAAAATATAAAAATTACTTGGGGACTGATTTTCGAAACACACTTATTCATTTTTTAAATATTACAAAATTACTTACCTTTCAACAAAAAAACAAAACACAATTAAAGTTTTATTTCAGCATTTTATTGGGTAAGATTTCTCTTTTTGCAATCATTTTATATTCATATATATTTTTGGATATTTTTGGATATTTTTGCATTACTTTCAAAAGCTCTGGTTTGGCATTAAAACTAAAGTAGGCAACTTGATGGAGCTCTCCATTCCAAAACCCAATCCCCAACCCAAACCCAAACCCAAATCCGATCCTAAGTCTTTGATGGTGAGCCAGGCTCGGTTGTTGAATGGCTCCTCGGCTTTCCTAATCCTTTGGCATTGGCATAAGATAATTGTTGGACACTTACGAACTACGAGTATTGTTTTTGAGCGATCCCAGGCTATCCGTTAGATACTTCTATCATCTTTGAGCACACTGTCCTGGGGCGAATTCTTACTTCTCTAGTGACTAGACTAATTCAAAAGGGGGTTGAGAGAGAGAGATGTGGGGGAGCGCAGTCTTTGGATCATCCCATTCCGAGGTCGTGCATCAGATGCTGTCGGATCACCTGACCCTCCTCCTCGGCCAACAGCTGGGCCGTGATTGTGTTCACCAGGTTGAAGGCGATGCCAAAGGCACTGAAGAGACACCAAACGCCCAGGGCTAGCCAACGGAGGGGGCGTGGCCTGGAACCACCATCCAGTTGGCGGAGGAGCAAGAGACCCACACTTATCCCCGCCAGAGCTCCGGTCATGTGGGCAATATAGGAGACCGATGGACGCCGTTGCAGTTGCTCCAGTTCTCGGGATAATTCCCTTGCATACAAGGCATAGCAAAAATCGCAGATGACTGGGGAAAATAAATAATAGGGAATCATTTTTCTAGGGTATTTAATTATCTTTTAAAAAATATCTTTTAAAAATTAAAAATTAAATCCACTCACCAAACACAATCACAGCCATCAGCTGGACAACTCCATGTCGCATGTGGCCAAAGTTCAGTAGAAGACTGGCCAGTTGGGCAGCCAAGAGAGCATAGACCCCACCACTGGACCCCACCAGATACACCTCCGAGTCCACCACAGAAGTACCCAATGATCCGGCTAGAACACCCGCCATATAGATTACTCCCGTTCGCAACGATCCATGGACCAATTCCAGGGGCAGTCCAAAGAGCAGTTGGGTGAGCACATTGAATCCCAAATGTAGCCAACTGGCATGGAGCAGGGCATAGCTGAGGAATCGCCACAGCTGGAGACGCTGATCGGGGCGATATACTAGAAGGGAATCCTCGGGAGGATCAGCACCCAACCACACGAAGACCACAATCTGGAGGGGGGAAATTTTAGAGAATTTTAAACTAAATTAAGAAAATATTTTATATAAATGTAAAAGATAAATGCATCTTTTTAATTTAATTTAATGTAAACAGTTCTATTAGATATTTAATATCCTTCCCCAATCCTTACCCAAACTATAGATCCTGACCACTTAAAGAAAGGAACCCCTTTTCCCAAACAGAAATTCGGAATTCAGGAAAAGCGATGGAAGCAATAAAATCATCAAACCCACAGAGCCGAGAAAGCTTTCTGACGGGGATGGGGTGGACAAAAGCAACCCCAAAGGGGCAGACTGCCAGCAGACAGCGACGAGACGTCGCCATCAATTCCCTCCTCCTCCTCCGGGATAACTCCCCCATAATTCCCCCAGCCCTCATCCACAGATTCTCCCCCTTTTTTTCCGGCCCTGGCCTGGCGGCGTCCAGTCTGTTTGGGTGAGCAGAAAGCCAGACGCGGAAAACAAATCGTAGACGTGTTGGATTTTTCGCACGCACTCTGTACTCTGTGTTCTGTGTTCTGTATTCCAGGGTCCCCTCCCGGTGCCCCCTTTTTATGCTACTCGAATATCCTTTAACCGGAAGCCAACTTCCATTTACAAATGCATTGGGTGGGGTTGGGGTTCGGGTTCGGATTCGGGATGGGATGAAATAAAACCCCGAGGATGGGGCTAAGGGCGATAAGTCGTTCTGTCGGCAATTTGTTTGCCTCAAAAGTCAATTGCTCCAGACCAGAGATGTGTGTGTGTGGAATGTGTGGGATGAAGAAACGAATACTAAGGGGGGGCGATTCTGGGAGTGGGTCTGAAATATTATATGGCATCTTTGTTATGGCCAAACAAACAACCCTCTTCGATGGCCATCTCGTTTAACTTGAGATACAAAAAAACCCGGCTGCAGACGTGACTGCAAGATGATGGCCCAGACGGACTCCACATCCTCGAGAGGGGGAAATACTAAACTGGAGATGCATTAAATATGGGAATAAATATTGCAGATACAAGTGAAAATTCTATATTAGAAATTCAATTCCCTTCAATAGTTTGTCATTTTACAATAAACAAAAAATATTAGTTTGAGTTTGAATTTTAACCTTTATTTCAAATTAAATTTATTATGAAATTTTATGAAATAATTTGTATCTTACAATGTAATTCGAAAATATTTCAAGCTTAACTTAAGCCCACAAATAAAAGTAATAAAATCCATAAAACTTGAAGACCCATCAGAGGCATAAGTAATTGCTGAGCCAGAGATCAGGGGTTAGATGTGGGTGAAGTGGCTATCCCAAGGGTTGCTCAAGTTGCTTGCCGAAGCAATTAAACCCCGCCAGATTGTTGTGCTTTATAGGCGATGTCATGGCAACTGCTCCCCCCGCCCATCCCCAACCCGAATTTACCCCGAAAAGTCGTCGGTTTTATGACCCACAATCCACCCTCAGAATTTAATCGCATTTAAAAGCGGTCACATTTGGCGCCCATTCGACGGCGACTCACCTCCAGAACCGAGACGAGGACAATGAAAAAGGGTGGCAGCCACTTGGAAGATGCGGTCTTCTCCTTCTTCTTCTGGTTCTCCCAACAATCGGGGGGAGTCTTGGTTGCCTTCTGCAGAGGCGACACTGCCATCAGCTGGTCACAGCACACACCCAGCACCAGGCCGGACTGCTGCGATGAGGATGGAGCAGGCATTTGCAAGACAGTACCATCGGGCACCATTGCCTCCTCCTCCTCTGACGACGACGACGACTTCTCCTGGTGCTGCTTCTGGTGCTCCTCCTCCTGCTCCTCCTCCTTCTCCTCCTGAGGTCTATTTTTGGGGCGTCTGAATTGTGACGGTGCCCCACTTCTTAGCTGAAGCAGCTGAAGATGCGGAGATGGCTTCTGTCATGGTGAGATGCTCGGAATGCTGTCTGGCTCCGGCTAAGGCCTCCTGGAAACAAAAACGGATAGAAAGATACTCAGAAAAATACTTTTTTTTAGTACAGAGAAGATTTTGAAATTGGAAGATACAAAAACTGGTCATCGAAATGCTAAATTTGTATCCAATATAAGTTAATTTTTTAACACCTCTTGTATAAAAAAAACTTTCATTAATTCCCATAATTTTTTCATTTTTTATCAACCTTCGTACTTAAAGATATATTATAAAAAACAATTGTTTGAAAAATAATACAAATAATTCATTTTCCCTTACATCTTTCCCAACTTTTCTCAGTACTTATTTCTTCTGGATTATTTTTTATTTTGACATAATTTTTCCCAGTGTATTGGGGGACTACACTGGGTTGGCTATGGCCAAATTAGCTCAAGGTTGTCTGTCTTATTTTCTGCAAATGTATTTACGTCTGACGACAACTGCAGCGCCATTTCTCCCCGACGCGTCTCGATTTTGGCAGACGACGACGACGGCAAAGGCGCCATCGTTCAGGTCCATCCCCAAGTGTCCC
>JAJJHY010008789.1:16293632-16315083 GCA_021224005.1 Drosophila setifemur
AAAAGAGTCACGAATTTATTTCTTTTTTTTTTTTGCGCACACACACAAGAAATTTATTTCCGCTGCGGCAGCACCAAAGAAGGAAAAATAAGGCCAAAATGCAACCCGGCCAAAGTGCTCAGAACTTGAGATTAAGACGGAATTCGGCATTCTTCGCAACGGGGAAAGCAGTCAAAGGAATGCTCCCTTCTGAAAGCTATAACTGTAACTCAAGAGGCATAATGCCAGTCAATCCTAGATTGGGAAACTTGAAATTAAGTTAGCAAGGAAAGTTGAAATATATTTGAGATCATTCGTGGGACTCCTCTTGGACTCCTGCTGGTATCCTTAATTTGGTAGTTTTTAAAAATGTACTCCCTTTAAAAATTCCCTTTTTGGCCCGGAATCATTATGTTCTCCTTGCAAAGTACAAGATAAATAACTCTTGTGTGAGCTTTTGGCCATGGTTAACTACTCGCTCCGTATGTCCATGTTTTGGTTTGTGCCTAGTTTATGTTTTTTGGTTTATTTTTCTGGGTCTGAGGCTCTGTGTGTTTTCTGTGTGCTCCCATGGCGTGTCCTGTTCCTGTTCGTATTCCCTTTTTTTTGTTGTTTGTCCTTTTCCATTGAGTTCCTTCGGTTATTTTGTGCTCCGTTCTCTTGTGTTTGTGGTGTGCCTGTGCAGTTGCTCTTGGTAATGAGTTTTAATGGTGATTACCTTTTGGCCGAAAGAACAACAGGAATAGTGGAAGGTCCTGTCGTGTTGTCTGCGCCCCCCCTCTGCCCCCTTATGTCCTGTTCTGCGTTCCCAAAACTCGTTTCGCAGACGGAAGTGTTGCTCTTGGTGCGCCCCTTAATGATCCTCGCCAGCTCTCACAACTGGCAAACCGGTTAATGGAACCGAAACCGAGAAATATGTGGAGACCCGGGGGCAGGCAGGCGCATGCCAAAAACTGTAAAAATATCGACAGGTGTATCCTTAATGTCCTTAAACATCGATTCCTGGTAGCTTTGCTGCTGCTGCTGTTGCTGCTTTTTCAACTTTTGGTACTGTTGCTAGTCTGCCTTCTGCTCGTTGTCCTTGGCACGCAACTTGCTGAGTTCGTGTGCAGGACACAGAAACGCACAATATCCTTGAAACAAACATCCAACTTCCTCTGTCCCGGTAACTGAGCCCCCTCGACCCCTCATCCCCCCTCATCCTTTTCTGCCTTTCAGTTTGTTTGCCTTCCTGCTTGGCTCATTTGGCAAAGGCAAAAATCGAAGTTCAACTCGCCGTTGAAGTTGATTATGCAAGGCAACCTCCTTGGCTGCTCCACCGCCAATATATATTTTGTCCTGCCGCAGGATACACAGAGGAAATGTAATCGGAACTTTAAGAACACAAACCTCTAACTACCAAAATTAGAAAAGGGATTTACGAAGGTTTAAGGTGGGGAAATTCAATTGCAAGCCTCTGAATTATTTTATAAACTTCATGATGTTACCTATTAATTTTTTTTGTTTTTTTAATATTACATTTATATATTAAAATTTGCAAAATTTTCCCCTATTTTCGCAGTGTCTAGTTCTTGAGCTGCTGCTCTAGATTTTCTTCGATTCGACCGCATTTAGTGTTTGCATTGGGCAAACATTTCATTTACATAATGCTGACTATTTGTGTTTGCATTATTTGCTTACCATTCCCCACTCTCCGACTAAGTATTTTCTTTAGTTTATCAAATATGTGAGTGTTTCCTCCCCCTCTGCCCCTCTCACCCCCTCTACACCAAGTTTTTAGGTATTTTCTTTTATTGATTTATGCAGTTCAATGGGCGAACTGAATTGAATCGAAGCACATTTCAAATTATTTCGCAGATAATTGTGGGGGAAAAAACTCTTTAACCTACTAAGCAAATATAGTTAACCAACAGAAGGGACAAAAACAAATTTAATTACTAAAGCCACAGGGAGTAGGACTGAAAACTGAAAACTGAAAACTGAAAAAATATACAAATTGTGAGAGGGAAATGCACAGAAGATGGAAAAAATATATAATTACTACGCGGCTTAAATGCCTTTGGGCCGAGAGCAAAAGTTATATGGAAAACGAGTTGGCAGCTCCCCCTGGGCGGCAGAAAAGTGGGCGGATTCGAAAAAGTGAAAGAATAACGAAGAAAGTTACATTAACAAAGCTTCGGCAACAACAAATCAGACGGGGAGAAGATGATGAACATGAACTACTCTCAACTACCAACAATGACGAGAAAATTATTATAAAACTATAATTGAAAAATGTTTACCAGGTGGGTGGTGTACCACACCATGGGATCAAAAAGAGGTACAAGGCTTACACGGAAAAAAAAGCAGTACTACGAAAATACAATTCATAATCCATATAATCCAGACCCGGTTAAGATACAATTTAATTTTAGTAGCTCGAGGTCATTTGCAAGGTTTACCTATAAGAGCTTTCACTGTGGGACGATCTCTGGGAAAGGTTTTCACTTTTTTCCAACTTTTTTCAAAGGTTTCTTTTCGCATTTTTGTGTACATGACGGGGAGACGATAATGAAGCGTTATGAAAGATGGTAGCATGAACGGGGAGGGAGTACGGAACAGTTGGGCAGGCTTTGACGCCCAAGTCTTAGCTGGGTTTCACAATAAAATTCCGACAATTGAAGCGAATGCGATTAAAAGTCGCGCACGCCATCACAAGAGAAAAAAAAAAAAAACGAGGGGGGAAGAGGATTTGGGTGGGGGCAAATGGAGCATCGTGATAGCCAGCCGGCTGACTTGGAATTCTCAGGCTGAGAAACTGAGGAAAACATCGACCCACGCTTCAAAGTTCATTTCCATTTGGATTGCATGTCAAACTGCAGGGCCAAGAAATGGAGTGAGGGACGATGATGGTCTCTCGATGGTCTTTCTCTTGGCTTTCAATTTAATTGTAATTTCTTTAGTGTTTATTGCGTTTTTGTGTGTCTGCTGCTTACGTTTTAATTTCATTAACTTGTGTATACTGTGTGAAACACTTGCCCTTACCCCTCCCCCTCCGCCTCTGGGCCATAAAATGCCCCAGCATAAAAGTTAAAACCTCAAGAGCCGGCTTCTGTTTCTGTTGTTGTTTGCACAATTTCAACAGAAGAATGGAGAAGAAGCTGCTCTTGATGTCGGGTCGAGATTTCGGAGATTTAGAACAGCGCAAACGGAACGGAATTTCCAAGCTGCCCAATTCGTTGGTTGGACCACCCACAAGACAATGATGAAAGCAACACGGAGATGAGGAACAGCCATTTGGGGGAAATGGAGCTAAAAAGTTTCCCATACCGGGAATCGAACCCGGGCCTTCCGGGTGAGAGCCGGATATCCTAACCACTAGACAATATGGGACTTGGCATCTAAGGGATACCATAAATTTTTTAAATAATACTTTTTTTTTAATATATACGAGTAAAATTAGTTTGTTTGTATCTTGATATCAGACAAGCTGATATCATGTTCAAAGTTTATCTATGTATATAACAGCCATTTTGCCACTTTCAATTATTTTTTAAAATATTTACAAATATAAAATATATTAATAAAAATAAATATTTTAAGAAAGTTTCCCATACCGGGAATTGAACCCGGGCCTTCCGGGTGAGAGCCGGATATCCTAACCACTAGACAATATGGGATATAAGATCCTCGGATAAGCAGTGTTGGCTAATTAATTAATTAATTAATTAATTAGATTCAATCTAATAATTTGATCTATCCAGACCATAATAAACTATCTCATAGTTTGATCTATCCATCCCAGATATATATTTTGTGATTTATTTTGTGTAAGAAAGCCAATGCATTTATACGCAAAATATTAGTTACCCTAAGCACATCTTAATATAAAAGAATAAAATTAAATTTAATTTATTTGAATTGTATATAATTTAATTTTCTTTTTTTTTAAATTATTTGCATAGAAAAAATTAAAACTTTTGCAAAAAATGTTTCCCATACCGGGAATCGAACCCGGGCCTTCCGGGTGAGAGCCGGATATCCTAACCACTAGACAATATGGGACTTGATTACGTGGCACGCTAACTTCAAACTTCAGTAAAGCTCCGAGTAAGATCGCTTATGTTCCTTGTTCGTTTCTTGATCACCGGTTTCGGTTTTCGTGTATTTATTTTAAGCGAAGTCTATTTTTAGACTCTGAATCAAGTCCCCCACTTGCGCAGATGACGGATGCGAATTACCAATGGCTAGGATTGGATTGGATTGGATGGGATCGGTTGTGATTGAAATGCCTTGGCATGCCAATATGCTAATAATTCCGCCAGTCGGAGGAGCCGTGGTAAACCTCAAGTTTCCCCCTACCCCACCAACAATTCGTCTCCCTGCTTAAGTATTTATGTATGTCTTTCTTATATTTCTACGACTTCGCGTCAATGCACAAATCAGTTAACGTCCGGCAGACGACAAGGAATGGACGGACGTCTGCCAGCGGACAGACATAATCACCTGCAGCGACAAAGACACCACCACCAACCGAGCCACCTGAACCACGCGAACCACCTGACCACTGGTTCAGTGGTGAGTGGTGCTTGTTCTTGTTGTTGTTGTTGTTGTTGCTGCCCAAACAAGTGCACCGGGTATCCATGTTTATTTTACGGTTCAACGATTATTACCAGTTATTGTCTAATGCAACCGTAAAAGGGGCCACTCTTCGCAAGGGGGGAAGGGGCAGGGGCAGGGAGGTGGAAGGCGGAAGGTGGAAAAGGGAGGTGGGAGAGGTCACACGCCCCCAACCGAGACACCAAAGCACCAGACGGGGGGAGGCAGCCGGCGAACAGCAACCACAAAGCGGAGAGAGAGAGAAAGACGAGGAGGAGGCAGACCGGCGACAGACAGAAAGCATGGTAGTAGAGGAGAAGAGGGCAGGGACACTGGAAAAAAATATAGTATAATTAAAGTATCCTAATGCCTTTAAATTCTCTTTGTAAATCATTTCAATTTTTATTTTTATAAGAAAAGATATTAACTTAAATCTTAAATAAAATATAGATTTAAAATTATTGAATTATGAATAAATCATCTGGAATATAATATCTCTATGATCCACAATTTCTTTCAGTGCCTTCGGGACAACTTTGGAACTGCAGTAGGTGTTGCCTGCAACCACCGATGGTGCAAGGTCCAACTGTGTCTGTGTGTGTGGGTTGTTGTTGTGGTCTCTGCTCATTTCGCTATCAATATTTCAAACACGTTCCAAAACTTTTGCCTTTTACGGAAGGGTACTCCCTTCCCTGCCGGGGCAGAGGAGAGGAGGACGACGGGGAGGAGAGGAAAACGGAAGTTCACACGGAAATATAGGAAAAATACAAGAATAATAATAAAACAAAAAAAAAGAAATATAAGAGGCAGGCAGAAAAACATAATGCTCGTACATATAATCGACCAAAAAAAAAAACAAAAATGAATCACGCAAACAGCAAAAGCAGATCGAATCGGGGTGGCTAAAGTTTCATTTCATTCAGTTTGGAAATTGAACATTCCCAGATATATGTATATATATATATATATCCATCCAGACGATAAGCAGTGGGCGGTGTTAAACGGGAGGCCAATTTTGTAATATGGCAACGAAATCGAAAACGAAAACGAAAACTACAACTACTACTTAAATCGAAATATAAAGAGCCAAGTATCTGCGGAATGCCAGGGAGGAAATGACGAACACTTTGGCAGGGGGCCACCGAAAAGATTGTCAAGGAGAAAAGTTTTTTTTGGGGGGGGCTATAATGAGCAGGGGAAGTGGTTGGTATCTGGAAGTGGATGTGGATGTTGCTGGGCAGACGATGACATATCAATAAATTAAGCACGCAGCCGATTAAAGTGCGTGGAACAGCGAGACAAAGTCTAGACGAAGGAGAATCCACTACACCACCCACATACACAGGAAATATAGTGGTCTATATATTCTACAATTCATTTATAGATCTCCCTACCATATTACAATTTTATCTAGATTTGTTTTGGGTGCAGATATCCCGAGGAACATACCGTAGATACGCAGATATTCGGATTGTCTGGCCAACAGATGGCATTCTGAGATCATTACTTTGAGCTTGATTTATGGCTTGAGAATTTCGCTCGACTCACTCCGATCTAATAAATATCTATGGAAATTGCAGCACGAAGTCCGTTGCGAGACACTCCGATAATTAGCTACCATGCAAAAGATACAAAGATACAAATAGCGCCGAGCGGGTCAATTGCTCCCGCCTTTCTCCACGCCTCCCCTTTCTTTATTTTGTATTTTTTGTTTTTGTTTTTCGCTCGCTGAGCTTCTGCTGATTGTGTCGAGTGAAGCAATTTAATGCAAAAGCCATCAATTAACCCGCTTTTACCGGCAGATACAAAAGTATCTTGCGCTGCTCTCGAACCGTTCGATGCAGCTACGAGATGCAACGATTTGCACGTAGTTCCGTTAGCTAATTGGATGCTGATGGCTCACGGCCGCTGATCTGACGCCGATTCCAATGATTATACCCTGTAACAGGGTACTATAATTTTTGCAGATTTTTTAGAGTTACAAATTAAGAAAATTTTATGAATTTCATGGTGAAAATCATTTAATTCGCACTAGATTTAATTCAAATTATTGTATCACATTCATATTTACTTTTGGTTTTGATCAGTCTTTTTTATGTGGTCAAGTTAAAATTCTCTACGAAATATAGCAAGATTCAAATTACTATATTTTATTCCAGATATTGGCATTAGGGTATCTTAACATCGTTTTTCTTAAGCTCGCTTCCTCGATTCCGATTCCGATTCGGAGGAAGGAAACTGTGCGGAAATTGACTCCGACGACCGGAGGATGGCTGAATGGTGACGTTGACCCAGGGCAGGAATTTTCCTCAGGGCAATTGGGAGGAAACAATGCTCAACGGCCCGCTTGTTTGCTGCCCCATGAATAATTAATTTATGATTTTTCTCATTGTAAATCATAACAATTAATGTAGCTTTAAATGGGAGCGGGAATGGTCAAGAGGGAGGCGGATGGGGAGGAACCAACATGACCACAGCCAAAGGCAACATCAAAAGGCAATTATCCGGCGAGTGGGTGAGCAGTGGAAAATGTTAATAAGAAACAGCGCAAGAAAAGTATTCCAAGGGGTCACAGGTCTGCGGCGAGAAGGAGGAGCTGAATTCGCACGGTAATGGAAATAGTAAAATGGAAATGGCCTGACAAGCCTTTTGTTCTCCCAACAACTGCTCCAGCTCCCAGCTCTCAGCTCCCGGCTCCCAGAGAAATAACATAAAAAGCCAGCCACCGATTCCCCAGCAAGGAAAAACAAAAAAAGGAAGGGACTAGTTAGGCAGCCGAGTTGAAAACATAAGCGGCAATGAGGAATATACTTAAACGAGGCAGTTCAAATCACTCTTTAAATTGTTTTATTTTTTACAAGTGTGCTTAAAGACTTACAAGTACTGGCACAAATTAAATGGTGCAAAATAAAATGGTATTACAATGGGCCATAGCTACGCATAATTTAACCCTAACATGGTTTAATTTAAAATAGATAATTACAGCAAAGAAATTAAACTATTCTATACATTTTTAAATAATAATATGGTTATTTAGTTACGAATTTTGGACTATGGAAATGCTCATAATTTACCCTTTTAAAATGGTTGAATTTCAAAATATGTAATAACAGCAATGACATCAAAATATTTCTTAAATTGTTAAATAATAACAAAATTATTTTATTACGATTTTTAGCTTAATATTAATTGGTAAAGAAAATGTTGTTTTAGCATGCCGAATCATATTTTTACAATCTTTTCCCAAATACACATAATTTAACCCTTTGAAAATAGTTTAATTTACATTAAATAATAACATCATAGATATTAAAATGTTCTTTAAATTGTTAAACAATAATTAATTTATTTAATACAAAATTTTGCTTAATATTATTTGGCCATGAAAATGTTGTTTTTAAATGCTCAATCCACAATTCCTCAAGCTTTTCCCAAATACACATAATTTAACCCATTACAAATGGTTCCATTTAATATAAATTATTATGTTTTTAAAGTGCTAAATAATAATTAAATTATTGAATATAGAAGTTGTACTTAATAATGCTGTTTTTCCTTGCTGAATAATATTTGTACAAGCTTTTCCCATCGATCGATGGCATTGCTAAATGATCGATCCATTTTTCGTGCGACTTTCCACACGCCGAGAAAATCGCGAGCATAAAGCAAAAGCGGCACCATTAATGAGTTCAATAGCTGGCCAAGTCGGTTGTGGTTCACACCCCGATTTTCCCCCATATATATAGCTTCTTTTTTAAGCTCAATGAACTGGAGTTTGCCTTCGCCCGATTATCACATTTCGATTAGCGACGACTCCGAACACCCAAGACCCAAGATCCGAGACCCGGAGCTCCGCTGACCCGCCAACTGGCGTTCATAACCACATTAGCACCGCTGGCGCTGCCCTCGACCCACCGATGACGATGACCCACCTGTCTCAGTGGTCTCACCTGCCTGCCCCTCCAAGTATCCACAGATTGCCCCCTCCCCCCTGGACCAGAGTGCGATCTACATTCGCTTCCTCGACATTCTCCTACATTGTTGCTGGATTCGGAGGGGGAACGTTCCGCCCCTGGACCCGCCTCTTCTGCTTCATTTGGATTTCTTTGGACGAAAGCGGCGCCTACCTGGCCTTTCTTGGCGTGGTAATTATTCGCGCTCAGGTGAGTACGCGAGTCTGCAAAGCGTAACTTGTAGCTTGTAGATACATTCCCGTATCTCTACGCACGCATCTACATATGGAAAGTCATGGGCATGGGCCGAAGCTGCATAGAGATGGCCAGGTGCACGGGATGATGTGTTATATAAGCAAATAGATAAGGCAGATGTTTCTACAAATTTTACGAAGTCATGAATTATCTAATAAATACATTTAAAATAACTAACTTTACCTAACACTATAAAAATACTTTAACTATTTTTGAATTGATCAAAGATATGTATTTATTTCGAAATAAAATAAATATTATATATTATATACCTACAATTAACACTCTTAAAATGTTTTACCCGTTTTATATATCACCAAAGATATATATTGTATTTCTTGTATGACCATAATATTTGCACTGAATAAAAACTCATTTATTTAAAATTCTCAGAACCATTTTACTTGGTGATTTTCAATGGGTAAATAAAAAATATCGTTCGTTATCTTTACAACTATCTCAACTATCCCCTCGTGAGTCACGCGACCACCACTAAGATAGATGGACAAAGTTAATCACCGTTGCCGTTTAGCTCACTGAGCTTATTGTTGGAGCTCTCGACTGGGAGCTGTATCTGTATCTGGATCTGCGGCTGAGGCTGAAGCATAGTTTACATTTTATAAGTTAATTGAGTTAACTGTGCAACGCTCTCACTTTGCCGGCCCCCCACCCTCTCTCCTTTCCATCTGGTCATTTGCAGATGCAGATTGGTCGGGCATCCGCCAGATACAGATACATACGTGTTCGTATCTGTTCTGGAATGGCATCAATCGGATGGGAGCATTGATCACAGAGAGCTCCACTATTTATGGGTGGTCACTTCCCCGAGCCTTAAACTATTTGAATTACAAATATTTTGCACCTTTTTTCCGACGTTTTAAAAATCTGCATAATTCGTGTTGCGGTTTAAAACATTAAAATTGAACAAAACCCCAAAGAACAAAAACAAAAAAATTGGAATACAAAAACTGGCAACAAGCAGAGCGACAAACCATTTTGTTGTTTAATTGCCAGAATATTTCATTTCACAAATATACATTTGAGTATTCTATGCATTTGTTTCGGTTTTTATATGCTATTTGCTGTGCATTTTTGTATGTGTTTTGTTTTTTTTATTTTTGGTTTTTCAGATTGGCTGCTTTCCCAGATTTGTGTTTTTTATTTGCATGCTGTTTTTTTTGTGTGTTTTTTTCTGGTTTATCACATTCTGACAATGCGAAATAATAACCCAAATAGCTGCGATAACTCTTTGTAAACGTTTGCTTTCTGGTTTGCCAGTGATTTTGAGCTTATTTCTATCATAAATACTAGATGACGGACGGTGCGTGTCACAAATGTGTCAAAAGGATATCTTTGATGCTCTCCAATTTAATCTCAAAAATGGGTATTCATTTCTGTTTAAATATATTTTGCGACTATTTATAAATGTTGTTCATAATTTCCATAAAGTTTGTTCAATTAAACGAAAGTATTTACTACTATGTTTATCTTTTATGAGTTGACAAATATTTGCCACATGAGAATCTCACTTTTAGTTCAGTGGAATCTTTTAGATTGGTACAGGAAATATCCCTGGAAAGTCCCGAAAATGATTATTCATTTATTTAATATATTGTTAAAATGTGACTTATAATTTCTATAAAGTTTGTTCAATTATAGTTAAACGATAGTTTTATATATTTATACTTTATGCACTGTCAAATATTTGGCACATGAGTATCTCACTTTCTGTTCAGTGGAATCTTTTAGATAGGTATAGGAACTATCCCTGAACATTCCCGAAAATATAAATGAATTAGTTTACATATATTGCTATACATATTTATAAATATTTTGCGACAATTAAAGTTCTTCAAAAGTATTTACTACTTATATTTTATGCGCTGTCAAATATTTGGCACATGAGTATCTCACTTTCTGTTCAGTGGAATCTATAAGATAGGAATAGGAAATACCCCCTGTTATCCATCCGCTTGTTTTCTTAGACATTCAACAATTTATACAAATGGTGTCATTAGCTCGGCTTTCATGTCTGTCACCCAACTTCAATTGCTGACGTCAAAGGCTTGGCCCACGCTCCGTGAGAAACTTGTTTCGGCTTGGATCGCCCCTTGCCACTTCACCCCGTTTGGAATCCATCGGATTTTCTTATCGATGCGGATTTCAGGTGTTCGCATTGCGTGGGCCTGACTCACCTCAAGTCAAGTCAACTCAACTCGGAGCAACTGAACTAAACTCAACTGAACCTAATAGAATTCGACCCTGGCTGGGTTCCGTTTCACTTTTCGCCAGCGCCAGATCTCTGACTCGTTGGTCTGGTCTTTGATTTTTTCTCTTTTCAATTTCGGCTGCAGTATCAACAGAATTTGTTGAGACGGTTTAGTGTCGTTTCACACGTAAGAAATGCAGGTTTACAGTGGGCACTCGCTGGAAACAACACTTAAAAACTTTTTATATATTCATTAAAATTGTTTTGAATTCAAACCAAATTTTGCAGAATTTTATTACAGCATTTTTATACTCATATTTTACATTTTATTCATCATCGGTAATGTATCTAAGAATATATATAAATATGCAGTTCCTAATTTTATAACCAATAATCCAATTCCATACCCTATTCCCCTCGATCCCATTTAACACCAGAATAGACAGGAATTTTTAATTTCCCTGCAGCCACTGTATCTTTTGTATCTTTGCATCCGTGGGATGCATTCTCTGCATGTTTGTTTGCGGTTTGCATTGCAGTGCGTTTTGTAGTTGCTGCCCATTTGCTGGCTTTGTTTTTGTTTATCGCGGATTTGGCGAATCTTTGTTGTCTTATCTTCGGGTGCGCTTCTTTTGTATCTTTCGCTTTTCTTTTATTTTCTTTGCTATGCTTTGCTTTCCAGCTATATCTTTTCAGACGCGCGCGCACGAAATTTTCACCTGAGTCGAACAACATTGATGAATGAAAGTTCGCTGGGAACGGGAAGGGGGGGGGGGAAGTGGACAGGTGAGAAATTGAGAGGGGGATCAGGTGAAAAGGTAGGGAAATCACCGATAAGCGATGAGTGTGCTGCGGAGTTCCCTTGGCCAGCGATTGTTGTTGTTCTTGCTTTTTTTCTGGAGCGCTGATTCTTGTGATTCATATTTTGCATTTGCAAATTGCGCTGGTTAGGCATTTTTCTCTTGTGTTTTTTTAGTCTGTTGTAATTTGCACGGAGCTTTGTGTTTGGTGTGAAATATTTTCGAGTAGATATTTTTCCCAACTGCAGTGGCAATAGCAACAGCAAATCGCAGGCCAAAAGCACCAGCACCAAACGCACACAAGATACACGGATACAGATACAGCTAGACGGGTTTCCTTGGCATTTTTACCCACATTTATTTTCGGTGCATTTCCGCCTGCCATTTGTCAGAACACCTTATCCCTTGACTCACTACCATTTCCTCTAACTTTTCTTTTTTATCTCCACCCAACTCCCCACCTGAGCGCGGAAAATCAGAAAAAGGGTAAGAAATCTTTGGGGAAATGGTTGGTACTGCAAATTGTATACCCTGGGATTAAATACAAATTGTTACAATTTATAAACAAGAATTTCGTAAAAGTAATTTGATCTACTTGTTATTATTTTCTAATAATTAAATGTACATCTAGATACAAATTGATTGAACTATAAGTCCTTGGAAAACCATTTCCTGCAAACCCCTGATAGATATCCTCCTTAAAGGGTATTAGGTAAGAAGATAGTTTCTTTCGGTTTTCATCTGCGCTTTACTTTTGGCATAAACATTTCCTAAAACTTTTATCTAATTCAACAAACTGCAACAGCAGCAGCAGCGACGGCGGCAACAAAAGATACAACATTCAAAACATTCATCCATTTTGCAAGGTTCCCAAGACATTTCCACATTTTCCGAGTCATTGTTCTTGTTGTTATTATTATTGTTGTTGCTACGTGCTCCATCTTTGAGCTTTTGTTTTTCTTATTTATTTGTTGTTTTGTTTTTTTTTTTCAGTTCAACTCACTTCGCATTTTCAGCGTGTTTCAACTTGTTAGGCATTCAACTTTTCACATCGTTGCCCGGCTTCTTTTTTTTCAGTTTGTTTTTTTTTCGTCGCGAAGGTTTTTCCATCGGTTTCTTTTTTTTTTGGAATTTTCGGTTTGGTTTTGTGCAACACACGCCACTTGAGTCCATGCCATGTTGTTGTTGTCGCCCTGAGACTTTGGGGCGCCTCGAAAAAAAATAGGGGGGGCGGCCAGTCTGGGGGTGGTGTAACTTCTGTTTCTACACTCAGAATAATTATGGCCATAGAATAAATCGTTAAAATTATAGAAGAAATTTGCATGTTTAAATACAAATTCAAAATATATACTCAAACATTTTCAACATTTTCTTGCACTTAAATAAACATTTTTCCCAGTGCAGTTTCCCAACTTCAAATAGTTGCATAATCTGCTGGCAGCTTTACTGAAATTTACAGAAATTTATTAAATTCCTCGTGCATAAAGTGCACTAATTTATTAGCTCTGATTTGTTGAAGTATCTTCAGTATCCATCAGATGCTATCTGCTGCGCTGCACCTGTCACTGTGTGCGTGTGCACCTTGAAACACACGAACCAGAAGACAAACTACACAAAACTGTTTGGAGCCATTGTCTTCGTGGAGCTCAACTTGAAATGTCTGGCGAGATTAATGCGAATGCGAGGAGCTCTGACACTAATGAAGGTCAGAGGTGATGGGTCCAAGAAGGGTGAAATACACAGCTAAAGCTTAAGAATGATTAAATAGTATAAACTGTTGACTTTTGTGCTGAAATTGCCATGAAAGATGTGTGTGTGTGCTGTGTTGATGAATTAAAAGCCAAATTCGGGAGGGGGCGGGGGGGGTTAGCGAAAAGTAATTAAAGTTTCAGAACTTGGATAGTGATTTAATTTGGAAATCTTGAGCTCATGAAGCGAGGGATTCCTTTGATCCGATTTCACTTTCCTAAGCCATTCGAAGGAAACTTTTCCCCATAACTTCATAACTTTTAGCATACAACAAACAAAATAAATGTAAGCCAGAAAAATCAAAATACAGAACTAACCTATAAGAAATCAGGTCTTTGGGTCTTCTTTTTTTTGAAGTTTGTTGCACTTTTCACTGATTATTTTTAATTCAGCTGAGAATCTCAACAAGAGATTCTCTGAGTTGTGAAAAAAGCAAACTTGACACAATTACAAAAAAATATATATTTACAAACAAAAAACGAACAGGCCGGCAGCAAAAATTAAAATGCAATGCGTATGCGTATTTTTAAAAATAGCCAACGCATTAATTTGTCGTATTTTTCATGCACTTCAAGATTGCAGAACAAAAAAACGCAAAAAAAAAGAATAAACTAAAGCCAAAGCTCAAGGCAATATCATTGAGTGGTCTATGATTTATGTATCTGAATCGAAGGAGAAGCGTCTTCGGTCTGCCAAAACCGCTTTTGATTGAGAAAAACTTCTGCGAACGTCAGAAAATATTTGGGAAAGAGCATAAAATTCGCGTCGCATGGCTTCGATTGAATGAAATACTTTTGGTGACTACGTAAATAAATCAAGACAAGAGTGTAAACAAAAGTGAGCCAAATGTGGATGCCCAATTCCCCTCCCCCCCTGGAGATAAACTTAGACGGATGTCCAAACTGGGAGCTCGAGTCCCACCCACATGGAGCCGGGGACTTGGCTTGGAACTTGGCAGTAGCACCACACCACACCACACCACACCACATCGGCTTTATAGGTTTTATAGACTCTCCATCGATCGTTGGCCACTCCTGCCTACACGCACTCACGTATTTTCTCCGTTTGTTTTTTTTTTCTCTCGGATTTCGGATTTCGGTTTTTGGCTTTGGCTTTGGATTTTTTTTTTCGGTTTGGTTCGAAAAGACAAAAGAAATCACAGCAAGACTGAACCAACTGAATGTCTGGCCAAGAAGTTGGCCTGCCCCGAAGTAGCACTTGTCCGAGATCCCACAAAAGATATCGAAAAATGGAGCAGGGCAGCCCACATACAAAATAAGGGGGGGTATTCGATAGATAGATAGATATATGGGAGAATGCGGATTGGGATTGGGCCATTGAAAGTGGTTGCCATTTGCTTTGCTTGCTGACAGCCACACAGTCCAATTCGCGTTTTACTCGCACATCAAATGCGGTGGGGGGGGCGAACATATTCTCCTCATCATTCCCCGTTGCGTATACGCAATGTAGTACCGGGAGGAAGAGGAGTTGGATGGGTGGTTTGTGGCTGCACTGAATGGTGGCAAAGAAAATGCAGTTAACAAGGATGCCCCGTTCAACAAATACGGATAGCAAACGACAAGCACAGATGTTTTTACAACCCGAAAGATACAAAGCAGACACAGATACTGATGCTAAAGCTGCTGCTCCACTGACAGATGCAGATTTGAATGCACTCAAAACAAAATGGGAAAGATAGATTTTAGAAACTTATTTTGATTAAAGAAATTGGATTGAGAAATATTTAGTGAAATACAATATAATGAAAAATTCAATTTAAAGATTATTTATACGTATCTTTGACTTTCAACTTCACATTTGAAATTTGGAATAGTCAAAATTTATTCAAAATTTTTATATTTTTATTTACACATCAATTTTATTTCAATTTAGGTAAACTTTTGTTTTGAACTATAACATAATAAATTATATATTCAAACCACTTTTGAAAATGTTTTATTTTAGTTTTAATAACACTTTTTTTTTTAGTGCCCTCTGAGCTCAGATACATTCAGCTCAGCTTGGTTGAGTTTGGAGTGGAGTTCGCAAGTTTTAAGCCGATAGATTTATTTTTTTTTGGGGGGGTTTTCTCGGGATCTCTGAGAGTGAGTTGTGTGGTATGGAGATGCTGGGAGAGGGTTGGGTTATGACTTACCGAATAGGGTAAGAAAAGTGCTGACTTTTTTCAAGCCATTCGAATGGAGTTTTCGGAGAAAGTGCTGGTGCTGGTGCTGCTGGTGATGTAGATTCCTTTTTTTTCGTCCTTCTCTTCTCTCTAAGCGGATGAGCGTACAAGTTACTGCGGCTGTAGATCCGAGCAGTAAGAAATTTTTGGCAGTACGAATTCGATAAGTGGTTGTTCCTTTTGCTAGTTTTTCCTTTGGGCTCTATTTAACCGTTAGTCGCGTGCACTTGGCGCCGGTTGCCGTTACAAAGTACCGTTCACAACTGAGCTCGTTTTTTATGCGGCCCGATACTTTTATAGATTCGCAAAGTGCCGGCAAAAGGCAAACCAAAGGGGGTTACCTACCTCACTTGCCCGCGTGTGTTAGTGTGTTAGTTGCCTGTTGTTTTGTGTTTTATTTTTTTTTTGTTTTTACTTTTTTCTACCCCTTTTTAGCCAAGCCGGCCGGCCAAGGTAACCCCAACCCCTAACCCCCTAAAGCCCATCTAGAAAAACCCCCCGGGTAACCCCTTTCCCTTTTTTGCCAGAAAGCCAGGTGCAGCAAACATGTTCGAGGTTCGAACCCGTTGCCAAGTTTTCCTTTGTCGTGGCTTTTTACCTTCCGTTTTTCTGTTTGCTTCTTTTTTTTTGTGTTTTTGGTAATACGGTAAAGGAGTACTTCGAGTGAGGGAGATAGATATAGGCTGCGACAGAGAGGGAGAGCAGGAGAAGAGCCGACTGGCAGGTGCGAGGAGGTAAAGATACATTTAAAAAAAAGATATAGCCGCCGTTGGACAATTAACAAGATGCTCATTAATTTGGAGTACTCCCTTGACCCTCTCAAAAATATATAAAAATATTTTAAAAGCTCATTAAAAATTATTATTTCTTAATTTGTGCATAAAGATGTATAGAGTATCTTAATTTTATTAGATTTTAAATACCTTAAAGAGACTCTCTCTTTATCATCCATCTTAAGTTGATATCATTTCCCTGCTGGAGTGAAATCAAATCACTTTGATCTCAGCTGCTGTTTTCGCCTTGTTTATTGGGTGTCAGAGGTGCATCCATCAGATACAAGATACCAGACACGAAGATACTTATTTATGTGGGCTATCTCTCCGACATCTCATGTCTCGCATCTCTTGGGACTCATCTCGCTCTTTTGTCCCGCGACTTGTTAACATATCGAACACAATTTTGATATGTTGTGGCCCGGTGCTTCTTTCTCGGATTTTCCAAATACCAAACAACTCAACAACAATTGCAGAAACATCTTCATCGAAAGATATTACAAAACTAGTGAAATCTCTGCTGCGGCTGATTGGATTCAAGCTGAATTCGATTCAAACTGAATTAAGTGACAGTGGAAGACAGGGGTGTGTGTATCTTTTATTTTCAGAGGGGAATATGAAACCCAACGGAGGGAGGGAATCCCTTGATTAGCCCCTAAA
Organism: Drosophila setifemur; assembly: GCA_021224005.1. NCBI lineage: Eukaryota > Metazoa > Arthropoda > Insecta > Diptera > Drosophilidae > Drosophila > Drosophila setifemur. The sequence goes on from JAJJHY010008789.1 coordinate 16,310,774, forward strand.
TGAACTCTTGCATTATATGAGGGTGCTGTCAGATTATCGAGTTCAATCACTTTTTAATTATTTAACTACAGAATCGGTGGCGCTTAAATATAAAATTAAATATCAAGGAAAATAATTCAAGAAACTAATAATAACGATTTAATTCAGCTTTTTAAGAACTGACTCCTTTTTATTGTTGGCCATTTAATATCGAAAATACACGTACTAAAAATATTGGAGTATAATAAAAATTATAGTGTTCTTAGCAGCAGACCAAAACTATAAAGGAAAAGCCCATAAAAAACTGTACAAGTATTTCCCAAAAGCTTTTATTAGACCCTTAAAAATAACAGCAACCAGAGCATTGAGGCTAATTTTCTGCAGTTAATGTTTAAGATTTGATGTACTAAAGAAAAGAAATTTAAACAAGTTCCTTTACTGCTTTAAAATTTAAGTTAGTATAAATACAACATTTATTCTGCCATCCTTAAAAAAACCGTTTAAATAAATTGCAGAAACCCCATTTTAATCTGTATTAACTCTTGTGATTTATTAAACGCCGCAATTAATTTCTTTTGGCACAAATGTTTTTCCCAACTTAAGCCCAAAGAAAACACTTTCAGTCCAATCCCATTTGCCGGCAAAGACAAAATACAAGCAACACACGAAAAACATTTGCTCATAAAAATTGCATTGGCTAAAAAGACAATTTTTTATAAGTTGTTATTGTTTCGTGTTTTACGTACGCTTTTCCTCGCTCATTTCCACTCTCGCCCATTTATTTTTTGTGTTTTCTTTTTTAACGTGTTTAATTGCCGTCCCTCGGAGCAGCGGCAATACAACAACAACAAAAAATTTTAAAAAATGAACCGAAAACAAAGAAAACAAAAAAATCATAAACCCAAAAATACTACATACAAAAGCAAGGTGAAAATATTGCGCAAAGCTATGAAAAAACAAAATTAAAATGAAATAAAATCACAAAAATAACAAAAGCAGCAACTGAAGCAGGCAAAAAAGCAACAACAAAGCCATCAGCCAAAATCAAACAAATTCAAACACAGACGAAAGTAAAAGCAAAGCAAAAAGCGATTTATGCAAAATGTGGATAAGCCGTTAAAGTGGGGATGGGCATGGGTGTGGGGAGGGGAGGGGAAGGAGGGGCTGACGAGGGGGAGAGGGAGAGAGGAAGACGATTAGGCGATTTAACGCACGCAAAATAAAATCCAATAAAATGTGATTACGGCAAAAAAGAAGCGTGAAAGAGACGGCTACAAATCAAAACATCTGTTCGAAGGAAATAATATCAAAAGAATTCGAAGTTTTAATACCCTATTAGATAATACAATTCAATTAAGTTGAAAAAAACAGGAAAGTTATCTATTACTTACTACTAAATGTTATAGTCAAATCGATTCTGATCAACAATATATATAGTTTTAACAGTCTATTAGACTTTCTTCTAAGCGTTGCAAACATTTCCCCAAAATGAATATACTTTTATTTTAGGGTACAAAAACAACAGTTGGAAGAGCTGTTATTTGCTTCTTCTCCCTGAGCTCCTTCTTCTTGTTTGCCGCTCGTGCCTGAGAAAGAGATGGAGAGAGAGAGAGAGAGAGTGGGGGAATGAGATGGCACATCCAGTAAGATATCCTTTTTGACAGGAAAGAAGCGAGGAAATCAAGGATTTCAGTCAACTATTTAGTTCTTCTTCTTTTTTTTTTTGGGCCTCACCTGCCTCTGCCACATGCTGCTGCTCAAATTACGCTGCCTCCCCTCCGCTCTCCCCGCCATATCTTCCTATTTTTTTGTTGCTTGTTATCCTGGAACCACTTACCTGTTTACCAGTTTTTTTTTTTGCAGTGCTTCCTTCTTATTCTTCGGCCTACGTTTGCTTGGTATAATAATTATTATGACACTCACCCCGCCCCTCAGAACTAATTCACCCCACTTCTACCCTAGGGTGCGCTTCCGTCTCAGGAGAAAAGAAGGACAAAATGAGGGAGAAAGAGAGAGCATCACTCGAAAAAGTGTTCAGGGTACTGGAGTTTAATAAAGGATATAGAAAGCTTAAAGTCAAATATAAAATTTACGAAAAAGAAAACACTAAATCTAAAATAAAACTATCCAAAATTAACAGTTTTTCCAGGAAAACCAAACACATGCTAGAATTTTCAATTTCTATAAATAGCCAGATAATAAAAACTTGAGTTTATATTAATTTTTCATTGATTATAATGTTTTGTTTATGGAAGCGACAGACAAACCAAACAAAGCAATACAAAATATACGTAAATATATTTATTTATATTCGATTTCTTAGTATTCTTTTTACCTATATTTTTTTCCAGTGACCACTTTATTAAAAAGGACTGAGAAAGAGATATCTAGAGGGCTAAGAAAGAGTCGGAGATGTTGGGCAAAGTCTGACTGCAGCTGCGAATATCGGCAATGTCAATGTGCGATTCATTCTGTAAAATGTTTCCAGACATCGAAGTACTTGCACCTCACCCCTTATATATATATATATGTATATATCTTGTACCAAACACTATCCGCATACAAAACAGTAGGATAAGTATGAAAAAGAAGAATAAGAACTATGTATATCCCCATTCCTGATTCAAGACATCGTCAAACGGAAAACGGAAAGTGGCTTGTAGTAATTTTATTGAGAAATCCGAAAGGAAGAAGGAGGGAGTGAGTTTCCAGAGAGGCACAAGCCAAGAAGTATAAAAAAACGAAATAAAATAGGGAAGAAGTTCAAGGGGTGACATCGGGGGGTCGAGGGGTAGGATGAACATCACACGCAGGCGGCGGGCTGGGGTTAAGGAATGCGACGCCTGCCGCATAATAACAAACAAAAGCAGCCAATGCAGTCCGCAAGTATCTGGCAGATACGCGGCACAAATGTATCTGCACAGTGGGAAACAACAAAGTCGCTCGCATAAACCAAACCAAAGCAAAGCAAACCAAATCAAACAAAACAACAACGAGCCAAGGAAAACAATACCAAACCACAACACCTTGCCAAAAAGAGAATCTATCTGCGTATCTTTGAGAGCGCGCTCTTATACCATCGAACTTGTTGGATATGCCGGAGTCTCTCAAATGTTGCAACAGCTGTTCGAGCATGTTGCGTATAAGAGAGCGCTATTAACATGTTGGTTAGAAGAGAGTCTCCAACAACCAGGTTCGAAGGTTCGATTGGCTTCTTTTTGTGTTTTCCACAAGAGGAAGTGCAAGGGGAGGGGGGTGGGGGTAGGGGAAATCCAGTAAAAAGATGAATGAGTGGGAGAGCAAAAAACACGATCATTCATGTTTTATTGTGAAATAGTGTGCGAGCAGAGATATTTGTGCAATAATCCACGCATTTCCGATTTTTCATGAAATTAATTTCCCAATCGTAAATTTAGGATTATTTCGATTTTTATATTGTTTCCAATCGTAAACTAAACTTTTTGATTTTATTACAAGTATTTAAATGGTGGGCAATAAATTCAAACACAGCTTTTTTATTTACATAGATAAAACGTTTTAGTTGTAGCTGAAAGTCAATAAATAATTTTTATTTGAGGAATCGTAAGTCGCACATAAAATAGTTTGCAATATTTTTAGGCATACTTTCCGCTACAGAATCAAGTGGAATTTTCTTAATTAAACCCAATTAGAAAGTGGAAAACTTCTACCGGTTGTGAATAGTTTATTGGAGCAATTAATTTGTGTGCCTAAGTAAACATTTCCGTTTCCTTCCTAAATAAACGCATTCCAAAATAAACAATTACGCGTGCTGGTAAAAATACCGAGTCTCCGAAAGTTTTTCCCCCTCTATATTTTCCCTGAACCATCCATCCATCACCTGGTTCAAATGCTCAGCCTTAGTAGGAGTTTAACTATTCAGGACTATCTCCATCTCCTTGTGCCATGGAAAACTTTAGCAAAAGGCAACTCTGGGTTGTCCATTAATTCAATGTAAACCATTCAAATGAAATCCATTAGAGTTTATATTTCAGCCATAAAACGTTGGGGCTCCGTTTGGTAGTTCAGTTCCATGGCCTCCAATGGATCCTGTAAAGCCTCTTCTATGTCCCCGGCCCCACCCTCCGTCCCCCTCCAACCCACACATGGGTAACGAAGCCCACAAGGCTCAATTTAAAACCATCCCGGGCTTCGTCCTCGTCCTCATCCTCGTTCTTTTCCTCCGCCACACAATGGACTGCTCCTCTTTTTTCCTTGCCATGCCTGCCACTTGGCCAATGCCATTTTGAAAAGCTTAGCCAAAAAATATTTGCATAAGATTCAAACTGCAGGCAAGAAACGTTTTAGGAGCC
>JAJJHY010008789.1:16315177-16347078 GCA_021224005.1 Drosophila setifemur
AAACCCAAACCCAAACCAACTCCCATTCTGAGTGGCCTGGCACAAAAGTTTAGTTCAAGTTTTCGGCAGTCAAATGTGGAGTTCATATTTGCGTTGGAATTACCCCGAACCAGAGCCAAAACCCACCCAATGAATTCTTCTTTGAATAACCCCCTGCCCCCCCTCCCCCTCCCCCTCATCCACAGTTGCCTAATTGAAGGAAAATACTTGGATCCTTTGGTTTCTGAATCTTCTCGGCCCAAATGGGAAATAGAGCCCAGCAGGAAAGCGCTCCCCCAGATACCGCCAAAAACTAAATGAAAACGAAATCGAAAACCGAAATGAAAAAAAAACGGAAGTCAAGGTGTTGCATTCCATTCGATTTCTTGACTTTTCACCAAAATCACCTGGAAAAACCAAGAATCTTTAATCAAGGAATGAATATAATGGGAGATATAAACATATGTGAACAAAATCTTTTGTAACAAAAAAAAATTTAATTAGTCCAATAAATTATAAAAATTACAAGACGGTATTAAAAATATTATATTTTCCAAACCCACTATCTGCACTGAAATATCAATATTAATTACTAATTTTTATCTGATAAAAGCAATGCATTATTTTATGCTTGCCTTAAAATATTCAATAAAGAAGGAAAGTAAAAAATTGTATTAAAAATCCCTTATAATAAAATAACAAAAAGGAACCACAAAATATTTAATTTATTTTGACACATTTCCATTTAATATTTTTGCACATAAACTCCGTATATATTGAAATATAAAAAGTAAAATACAATATTAAGAATTGAGGACCAGGAGAGTGTCCCTTGTGGGTAGAAATCGAGTCCCGATGCTAAGCATTCGAATCTGTGACGTCAACCGGGTATTGAGTGAACCAAAACATCTCGGGAAATTGGCTGGCTGGGCACAAAAGGCGAGGGAATGGGGTCAGGGAATTATGTGGAGCGACTTTTGGGTGGGTGGCACTGGTGGAGCTGGATTTGTTTCTACTGCAGCAGTTCCAAGTGCAGCCGAGCATTTGACAGCCCTGGCATATGCAAAATTTACATTTGAATTAAATATTTGACACCAACCAGCGCTCAGCTCACAGCTCACAGCCCACCCAAGGCCAGAGTATTCAACTATTCCGCATCCACATCCACATCCATCTACCATTCTCAGTCCGAAAACCGCACTGTCTGACATCTCTGGATCTCTGGTTGCTCCATCCACTGTGCTGCAATTTCACCAGATTAACTTTATCCCTTTTTTTCATGGGGTTCTGCTACCCCTTTTTATACCCTTGCAGAGGGTATTATAATTTTGACCAGAAGTTTGTAACGCAGTGAAGGAGACATTTCCGACCCTTTAAAGTATGTATATTCTTGATCAGCATCACCAGCCGAGTCGATCTAGCCATGTCCGTCTGTCCGTCTGTCCGTCTGTCTGTCTGTCTGTCTGTCCGTCTGTCGGTTGCTATGTAAACTAGTCCCTCAGTTTTAAAGCTATCGGGCTGAAACTTTGCACTGACCCTTCAATCTGTTGCAGGTAGTATATAAGTCGGAACGGCCGGAATCGGAACACTACATCACATAGCTGCCATAGGAACGATTGGGAAAAAGTTCCAAAATTTCGCCATTTTTTAAGATAATTTATTTATTTCTTGGAAAACTCTATTTAATAGCAATTTTAACATATCCTGAAAGTTTCATTAAAATCGGACTACTATATCCTATAGCTGCCATAGGAACTATGGGAAAAAATGGGTCATTAAGCATAACTCTGGTGTTTTTCAAGACAATTAATTCATTCTTGATAAAAACTGTTTTCATAGACAGTAAAGCCTTTTTAGAAATTTAAAAACCCAAAAATCGGATTACTATATCCTATAGCTGCCATACAAACGATTGAACGGTTTAAAAGCAACTGGACTGCAAGGGTATTCTAAGCTTCGGGTACCGAAGCTAGCCTTCCTTTCTTGTTTTGGTTTATTTTGTGGATGAGATTCCTAGGGACTCCGAGAAATGAGAGCAATAATACAGATTATGCCAGTTACAAGTGGAATGATAACTCGAAAGTTGAAATTGAAAATTCAACAGGCTTTATATTTAACAAAGAAATTTTATTAAAAGAAAACTAAATTAAATAAATATATTTAGCTCAAAAAAATGTACTCCTAATTCTATAATAATAATCAAATATTTTGTATAATTAATTTTCTGTTATAAATATATACTGCTCTCTCTTCTATTAATTTAAATAAACAATTTCTTAAATTTATTTAAAGGATATCCCTTGGTCCGCATCCCATAGATATCCAATATCTGACTTCCTACTAATTTAGAAAACACAAAGTTGCAAGTGCTTTTGCCGTGTACTACCAAACAGCTAACTCCCCCACTTTTCCCTGCCCAATTTCATTCCGGCTCCTCTCTCATTTAGCATAGTTTTTAATTAAATCAAAATATGCTGGCATGACCAAGAAAAAAAAAAGGAAGAAAAGGAAAATAATAATAAAACGAAGAGTTGTGGGCGTGTTCTCTCTCCGATCGGAGCAATGGCGATTGTTAGTTTGGCTGCAGGAAAAGGCCCATTGGGCGTTTTTTGGTCAGAAAGAGGCAGCATCTCTTCTCGCCGATGACCAAGACATTGTGGGTCAGGTTACGAAACCCGTTTTCCAGTTCTGGTTTCTCATTCGCTCGCCTGTGATTGGAAGACCCCGAAAAATGAGATTGAAACGAAGGGAGATGCCTCCGCTACCTGCCTCGGTCCCCGGTCCGTTGTCCACTGTCCACCGCTAACCGGAGTTTCAGAGTTCCGGAGAACCTCCGCAGAGTCATCAAGTCGCAACCACATCATTAATAAGCCACACAGATGGAGGCCCGGGTAGGGGTGAGGTTTTTCCAGAGGGGGAAAGGTAGAGAAAGGGTAGAAGGAAACTATTGTCCTAATGGTTAACACGTCCTGCCTAATGAGGCGCAACCGGGAGAATTTAGGAATCAGTCTGATTAATTTGTGGGAATGTTTTTGTCAAGGCACATTCAGGATTATTTGTTTAACCCTTTCAAATAGTTTTTTAATAGTGGTTAGGTGCTACAAACCGGGGAAACCCCAGTTGAACGTTTAGTAGAAAATTGGGTTCTAGGATTTTTCCTGACTTATTTCAATTTACCAGTTTGATTTAAATGTTGCCACTTACTAATATAGATACTCCTCTGTAAGTTCTAAAATGTTCCCCAGTATCACCTGCTCTGGAAAACCCCGACTTCTCTCATTTTCAGCTGCTGTTTATCGAGAGTAGAAAGGAAAAACTTCAAAGGAGGCAACTGGCCCCAGTTCACTTTCCGAACACACTCAAAGTAATCGCCGCCAAGATGATTCCCTATTTGCGTTCAGGGACACCGAAACACTTGTCGACTGAGATTCCCATCGCGGGGAAAACATCTTGGAATCCATTGAGCGTACTTGAGGGAACTGACACACTGCTACCGAAAATAGAAAAGTAATAATAAGGAACTTATGCTAATAGCGCGTACCAAAGAGCCAAAAGAAAACAAACAACCGACAACAACAGGCGGCAGACAATTCATAAAAAATTTACTTGGGGAAAGGCCAGGGAAGGGGGAGGAAAAACTGAGAGAGGGGGGAGGGGGTAAGAAAAGAGGCCACGACCCGAGGGTGCAATAAAAATTAGAGTGCGCAGGCGCAGCCGGAACTGAAATATTTCAGAGGGGGGAGGAGCAGGAGGAGCTGGAGTGGGGGCACCTTTTAAGGACCATCATCATTCAGAGAGTGTTGGGCACCCGAAAAGGTGGCAATAGATCTTTCTCCTGCGGTTTTTGAGGGGGCGGACTTCATAAATCATTTCATAATTGACTAGCTATTTTAATGGTATTCACGAAGAGAAGCTAAAGATGATGTATTATGAGGGGAAATGAGATTCGGGTAAGGAAAGAACTATATATATAATATAGGAAACATTTAGTATAATGGAGAAGTACTTGAACTAGAGATACAAAATTAGATTTACTACCTAAAAAGATTTCCCACAAAGCTATGTACAAGTTCATTCTCCTCTTAAGATACTAATTTATTTAATCAAACGGGAAGTTCCCTAGTAAACAAAACTTCCTAAACTGAGATGCATCATCAATCTATCCTCGATTGACCTCAATGACCGCATGACCTCTAACCCAGTTTAGGTTGCCAAGAGGAAAGTTTCCTCCAAATGCACCTGATTTCCTTAAAATATCTCTCTCATTGGGAGGTGCACAAACAAATAATAAAAGAAAATCTAACAGCAGCTGCGGAGGATTTTCTTTGCCTAAATCATCTTGTCCAAGCTTTTGGCATCTTTTTTCACCTGGCTATGTATCTGCCCCGCCCCTACCGCCGCCGCCGCCCCCAGAATGCGCTCCATAGGGAGCTGGGCCAATTTATTACCTGCCATTTACCGTTTCTCATTATTAATTGCAAGGCAATTAATCAGTTTTACTTGCGTTCAACGAGGCGTATACGTAACCCATCCATCCCCCTCCTTACACTTCGCTGCTCTCTCACCTCTAGAAACACAAAATTTGAATGAATTCAAATGCAAATTGGTTGAGTAAACAAGTATTTTAAGAGGCGAAATTCGGGATGACTTTAAGACATATGTATGTGAAAGGGGGAATCGGTGTGAAATCGGAAATGTTTGTCCCCCTTAACGTTTCCGTTCTGGTTTTCTTCACTTTCTCCCCCCTAACCAGAAATTTTCCACCAGTCCACCCAATTTTCCAGCTGGATGTTTGTCCACAGGACGTGCCAATAAACTGCATCGACAGCTTCTGCCTTAGCTTTCGGTTCTTATTCCGTTTTTGGAGTTTCTGTTTCCTTAGGATTACGAAAAATACAGTGACAATTAAATAAGATATCTACTAGATTCTTTGTAGAATTTATAGTAAATATTTATGGAACAATCATTTTTATTTAAAGACACCACAAACAAAGTACTACACATATTTCAAGTACTGTATTTAATTTTATATAATTTGGAATTGATTGATGAGTTTGAGATGTATTAATATTTATATGAAAATTATATTTCAAATACTTCCATACTTTTTCTAACAAATGGAATTACAAGTTCTGGAAGTTTGCCTGTATTTGTATTTTATTTCAAAGTTGCAGCAGCATAAATACAGACCTCAACCCACTGAAAATCCCCCTGAAAACCCCCGTGGAAACCCCTCTCTAAAATAGGAGTGGGGCAAATAGGAATCCAAGGCCGCTGTCCCTTCCTCGATCTGTCGCTTACTCAATAAAACTTTTTGATTTCCGCTCGAATAGACGAAACTTTTTAATGCGGATGTTCTGCCAACAGCAGCAACAGCAGCAGCAGCAGTGGAAAAGCAACAGCAGAAAAGAGCGAAATAAAAAGGCGAAAAGTGAAAAACGAAATCGAAATCAAATCAAATCAAATTGAATCGAATCCAAGGCAAAACAAAGGGGGGGGGGAGCTGTAAAAAGCAGAAATTTAAATGTAGAATCAGAATCAGAATACCGAGAAGACTAAACACCTGCCAAATCGCCCTCAGTTCCATTTTAATTCAATTGGATTACTTTCCATTGCAACACTCGCACTCGNAGCGAGTTCATTAGTTGTGGTGGCATTTGTTTGTTTGTGTTTTGTTGTTCATATTATACAGTGTTTTTATTGGTTATTGTTTTTTGTTTATCGTTTTTTGTTTTTTTTTTTTGTGAATACGCGATTACTGCACTTTCAGTAGCCCCCCTCCTCCCCCCTCGCATTGCATTGGAGGGGCACCTCCAGCGCTTTTCATTGCCTTTTTCCAATCACTCAAATGGCACAGGAATTCAAAACAAAATCGAGTCGAGAAAAAAGTTAAATAAAATACGACTAAAGATAAATGAATGAACAAAAGCACTGAATGAATTCCTCGTAGTCGAACGAATTGTGTGACTAATGTGATAAACATTTAGCAAAACAAAAACACAAATCTCAGTTGTGTAGTATTTTTGCAAAAGAATCTGGAGGGTATAAATAATTTTAGTTAATTTCAAAAATAGTTCTGCTTCGTTATTTGTTCTTAGAAATATTTGTTATATTCAGTTCATATTGGAAACAAATATTGTGAGTAAGAATAATTCACTGAATATTTGTTTATTTATTGTAGAATTTAAACCAATTAAATATCTAGTTTATTGAGCATTGATTATAATTTGTATACAGTTGGTAGGTAGACATATTAAATTGAGATTAAAGTAAGAAAAATTGCATTAAATTGTATAAAATTGTACATATATTTTCTTACTTATAATTCCCTTAAGTAACTCCAACCTTCCTGTATATTTCCTCCCTCACAAAAAACACTACCCGACCCCATCACACACTCCTCTGCATCATAATCATAACAAACCCTTCGATTAACCCCAGCTTGGAGGAGGAGGACAAGCAACGAAAGCGAGCCATTAACAACCTCAACTGCACTTAAGCCGGCAACACGAGACGCCAGCAAAGTGGGGGATGTCTCCTCATCCTCATCCTCATCACCATCCAGCTTCCAGCTTCTGAGCCGGAGAATAATGGAGAAGTACATCGCTCGTGCCAACTCCTCCTCGAGAGTTTTCTTTTATTCAGCTCTGGAACAAGGAGAGATGGGGCAGCTGATGAAACCGAAACCGAAAACCAAACCAGAACCAGAAGCAGAACCAAAACGAAACGTAAACGGAGACAAAGCCAAACAATCACCGGAAGAAAAAACGGCGAAGAAGAGGAGGAGGATGCCACCGAGAAGCGTTCTTAGTTGTAGTTTGCAGCTGGAATCTGATAGGAACATCATCTCGAGCATATCCGGCAAGTGCAAGTGCGTGGAGGTGGACTCCGGAGGGGGATTGCCGGTGATTATGGAGGGGGATTGCCATCTCCTCCTAGTGAAAGCGAAGTAAGCAAGTGTTGACGCTTCCAGCTGCGGGGTTAATAAGCGATATAAGCGACGCGATAACGAGTTGTGGAGTGCACAAGAGTGTACTTCTCCGGGGGTTTGGGTTTGGGTTTTGGTTTCCCCCTTACCAACTCCCACCCCTGGAATATGAGTTCCTCATTTATGGATTAAGCTGATGCCAGGAAGCACTGAGAAAAGTACCAAAATCAATCTAAAACTTAAGTTGGATTTGGTGGAATTAGAGATATCATTCTAATCCAGATTCAGCTCTCGATTTTGAATATTTAAATGGGGTTTTTTGTTCCCTTTTTTAAATCAGATAATTTAAATAAAATTAATTTTTTAAGAATATACAATGTATAGAAATAAAAATGTTTGATTACGAATATACATATTTACATTATCGATTAATATTTTATATAAATCCGGTTAATAAATTTCATTATTTTGATTCTAAGCAATTTTGATATACACGTATTATATTCTATTATATTTTTCATATTTTTGGTTTTTTAATCAGATAATTGAATATGCATTATATAATAATACAAATTCTGATTTCAAAAATTACTATTTAAATTAACAAAAAATATTGTATTTAAATCGGGTAAGAATTTCCCCATTTTGATTTTATTATAGTAATATAAATATATATTAAATCACCAGCATTTATCTGCATAATTTAATGTTAATGAAAATAAAACCCATAAAATTGTTCTGTGTATAAAACACCTCACCACTTTGTTTTTCTCCTGCTAATGGCTAATGACAACGCATGTCCTGGCTGATCCTGCGACATTCCTGATTAAGTGCAACTTTGACTGCGAACGGTTTAATTGCTAGAACACCCAGGCAGCTGCCCCTGCCTCTACCTCTGCTCCTGCTCCCTTTCTTCACTACATTTTCCAACATTAATGAGCTTTAAATTTAGCATTCATCCCTTTTGCTGGCGTCCTTACGGGGAAATCCTTTGACTCAAAGCGAAGGTCTCCTGGACAGATTCGATGCGATTCGATCGCATCCATGTGCAAATTCGATCATTTCAATCTGCTTTCCATGTCCTTTGCCTTTGGCTTGGCATCTGCCATCGCACGCGCATCCTTTTTGTAAACAGCGAGACAAAGGACCTGCCTTCCCCCCTCCCCAACCCCTGTCTCTCTTTCTATCTTTCAATCTGTATCTGAGCACACACACATGTCGTCGTGCCGACAGGAAGCGCACTGATTGAGGGGCAAATCTCTGGCGGATCCTGGCCAAGGGCAGATGTTTCCATTGAGGCTGAGGACAAGGAACGCGTGTGCCGAGCAGAGAATCGGAAGTGATTCTACCTCACCCCCGATCCTGCTCCTTCGGAGGTATTTAACCTATGAAATAGTTTTGGTTTTTGGTACCACAAGATTTATTATTATTATTCTTAATGGTGCCCCTCGAACTTCCATTGAATCCAATTGTTTTGCATCCCAATTTTGAGACACGGGGTTCGGGGTTTGACCCCTGACAAGTGGGCTCCATGGGGTTTCGAGGGGAATGTGAGGCATTGGATATATAGAAGAATATCTTCTGAACCAACAAAAATTAATGTAACCCCAACAAAGATAATTAATAAGCGTAAAAAAAGCGAAGCACATCCTTTTCCATTATGCTCACTGACCTGTTCGGATGCTGATAAGTCCTGGGCCAGGAGCCAGCTCCTGCTCCTCCTTTGCCAGCCTCCTGCAAGCATATCAAGTAATTCGATTTTAGAGCCAACTCGTGCACTTTCCCTCCGTTTGCAACGTGGTCAGGTAAACAGTTTTTTTTTTTTTTTGTGTTTTTGGGGATTGGCAAGGAGTGGTGCAGGCAGGGTGAAAGCATTTTCTAATTAGTGCTCCGCAAAATATGAGCCTGACCACTATCAGATACTAATATTGCTGCTGCTGCTGCTGCTGCTGTCGACCTACCTCATAAATCCCGGGCTCTCGGCAGCCGGTTCAATTAAATTCGAACTTGCGAATCAATAAACCAGCAACATTTTCAACACAATTCATTTAGCGCAAGAAGTTGGGTCTGGCCCAGGATTCAGGAGCCAGTAGCAGATGTGTGCACCTGGAGGAAGCCAAGGATATCAGGGAGAGGGAAAGGGAGAGGAAAAAGGACGCAGGAGCTGGAGCTGGAGCGCGTGTGCAACTCGACACCGGAACAAGTGGCAAGGAGGGGGGCGGGAATGCGGATGAATTGCGTCGTGGATGGAAGTAGGGGGAAGGAACACTACAGTAGTAACTAAAAATTAAAAATATAACCAATAAATTATTTTTAAGGGAATTATTCTAGTGCTTAGATTTTACATTTATTTTACAATAATTTTTTGGAGTTTATAAGCCATTCAGTGTTCTTTTATTTTGGTTACAGTTTTAAAAGCATTTAAAATAAAATAAAAATTCAATGCAATAAATCAAATTAATTTGTATTTCTATTCGAATTTTCCTATATTTATCCCATAACAAATTTAAATCTTATAGTTTTTTTCTAGTTACAACAAATCTAGCCAATTGATTTCACCATTATGTTGTAATCAATACAGTTATAAATTCATATAAAATAATATAAAATCCAAGTTAAATGATTTATTTATATTCGAATTATCCCATACTTATCCCATATAAAATTTCAAGCTTAGTTCATCCTAGTCACTATTCACTGTACCTGGCAAAATGAAGCGTTGTGTGCTTAATGCGCAGCGAGGAAAACATTTGGCAGCCAGCAGTCAGTTTGATGGGGTCAGGAGAAAGCATAAAACCAAGGGAAAATATCCAGGAGATACGAGGAGGAGGAGAAAGTGGAAGGGTAAGAAACCAGGAACCAGGAGGCACGCGCAATTGCCGTCGGGGCCAAAACAACAACAACAACAACATAACAACCCGAACCAGAAGGGACAACAACAAGGATTCGTCGGGAGCCAAGAACAGGAACGAGGGGGTAACCACATGGACAATGGACAATGAGCTCGACATCCTGTCGGTAAATCGGCGCAGTGCATTAATTGGTTCAGTGATTTTTTTATGGCCAACTGGCTGCGCTTAAATAAAAAAAGAAAAAACACAAAACAACTAGAATAAAAAACTGCAACAGCAGGGAAAACTACAAGAATGTAATAAGAAAAGTCGAATAAAAAAGCCAAGAACTGGAACAGGAACAAGCTGGAACCTCAGACCACGAACCTGTCCACCGCAGGCGCAGGATAATCGAAGTGTTGCCGTTGCCTCAAAAAGGTTATCGGATGGGTAAGTGGACAGGGGGCAGGAGAGATAGAGGGGCAGATGAGATTGCAGCCTGACACATGTTTGTTGCAAAGATGCTGCAGCTCTGATAAAAAGGACACCCAAGGATGAACCACAAGATGTGATTACACTGCGCTAAATACTAAACCAAATCAGGCATCCTAAATATTAAAACTAAGTTAATAAATTGGGTAGTTTATTATTTAATTTCTAATCTAAAGTAAATATTATTGAGCGTAGAATATGTTTATTTATTGATGAGCATTTTAAAGATAGGAGAAATTTTTTAGATTCCCCATAAGCTTTTAATTTTTTCCAGTGCCCTTATCCTTGGCCCAAAGACGTCTCAGCTGCGGTTGATGGAGAATCATCGAAAGCGGGCCAGGGAAATGGAACAAGAAGTCTGGCTAACGAGCGGAAAACACGATATTACAACCCCATAACTCGTGCCCAAGGACCAAGGACCAAGACCCCGAGAACCCAGAACCCAGCAGCCAGCAGGCAGCAGCCAGGACCTCTGGCACGCTCCTCCTGCCTTGCCGCATCCTGCAGATGAGCGAGCCGGGTCGGCGACAAATCTCATTAAAACTGAATCGAAATGGTAATTCGAGTTGTTCACAAACAGATCCCGATGCAACTGCGATTCCGTTTGCGATTGAGTTGATAGCGCAGGGACTCACTCCTCTGTGTGGATGTGTTTGTTTGCCTGCGCTCCTTATCCTTATCCATATCCTTATTCTGCGGCCCTGCCAAAGACTTTGTTTGCCCAAGACGATGGAGGGAGGGAGGAAGGGAGGGGGAATCCTGCGAGGCAAGGTGTGATTTGGCTGCTGCCATTGTCTGCAGGATGTGTGTTTGCCTCTCGGCTTCAAATGCGGGCAGGTGCTCCTGAATCCTGCATTTGCCAGGATCTAGGGGAGCGGGGGATTCCGGTGGCAAGTTGCAATTGACTGGAGTCCCCTGTCTACTTGAGCCTAATTGCAATCTAAGTGCAAGGATGTTCCGGAGAGGAGAAGGCTTGTTTGTGGATGCGAATTGTTTAGCATGTGCGGTCATGTTTAAGATATTCATATATATACGAGTATATATATTTTGATTAGTTTGGCACACAACTTGATTTCCAGGGTGCCTCTATAAATTAGCTTTCGGCAATAGTTAATCAAAGTAAAATAGTTTGCAGATGAAGATAGGAGAAGAACATAAAGGTAAATCATTGGCCTGAAATGGTATTTAAATTTATTTTATTAATAGTTCAATGATTTTTATATAGTAAAATTAAATTGAAGTTATAAAAAATATATATAATAATAAATACTAATAAATCAATTTAGTCAAAAACAACAACCAGCTTTAGGACAGACAAAACAGAAAGGGATTCAATATTCAATACCAAATAGAATCAGACAATGCAAATAAAATAAATTCAAGCTGTGAGAATCAAACATTTGCCAAGGGCCATCAGCAAATTGGGAAATTTCCCAGCATTTTCCTCCCTTGGCATTGCTGTTGTCATCTTGATTCGGTTGTCATGTATTTCAATTAACATGCTGACAGTCCGAACGCCACAGGGATATGGGAGATTATGACGAGCGGATTAGCAGTGATTATGAAAAATTACATTTCAATTATTATGCCAAGTGAATTTGAATTTATTCAAAAATCAAAATCTAAATCAGGACAATGGCCCCGCATTTGGGGGAAGTTGAAGTTGAGTTGAGTTTGCTGATTGCTTGATTGATGGATGGATAAATTAAATTAAATGCAACGAGTGTCTCTTTTAATTAGCCGCGAGCTGCGATTCAGTTTCCCAAAAAAAAATATATATATAAAAGGAAACGGAACTGATCAGAAAAACTGAGCAGCATTTCCACGCCGCCAAACCCTTTCACAACTTTCCGCGATTGTTTTCCATTAAGCTGAATAATTAGCATTCCTCTGCCACGGCAAGGGAAAAGTTTTCCACGCTCCTTCCTTGGCTTTTATCGCAGCTCTAAAATTGATTTTGACACCTGAAAACTGCAGAAACTTTGGGGCGAAAAACTTTTGGGCAAAGAAAGTTCTTCTCTCGTTTTTTTTTTTGCGTGTGCATCGAAATGGATGAGGGACATAACAAAAACAGAATTAAACATAAAGAGCAGGTGATTCTGGGTGGATTGTATAAAGTGAGGATGGCAATGGGAATGGGAATACGGAACCGGACATCTTTTCGAGCAAATAAGTTTTTGTCTCACAGATTACAAGGGCATTACACGACTTGCCCAATTCCAAGTTTCGACTCCGGACTCCAAATTGCAGGCGAAGCTGATGGGGAATTATGGGAGCCCAGAGGTTGGACCCATTTTCGGTTGCTTCCTGTCTTACCTCCACTTTCACCTGCTCAACTATTACAATTTATAGGTGAAGAGTCCTCATACACAGGAAAAGAATATTGCTCAGAATTGAAACACAATTTTGTATCACCGAAATCACAAATAACTTTATATAAAATAAATCTAAATATAATTATTCTACTCAATTGAATTGTTAGATTAAAGAAAGAGTTCTGGAACTTTTTATTTTACATTTCTTACATAGTAAATAGATTTTTTAAAGATTATTCTTCTTTTCATCTCTATTATTTTAATCCACTAATTCACAAATAACTTCATATTAACTAACTATAAATATATTATATTTATCCTACTCTATTGAATTGTTGCATTAAAGAAAGATTTTTTTAACTTTTTATTTTGCATTTCTAAAATAGTAAATAGGATTTAAAAAGGTTATATGGAAATAAAATTTTTTCTTTATTCTTTTCTTCTCTATTATTATTTCCGATTCCATTTCGAGCAGTGTATGCACTTTGAAATTGATGTGCATGTGTAAAAGGAAGGGCGGGCAGGCGGCATATGTGTGGTTAAGTGGGCGGGGGCAACCGCAATTGATGTGGCAATATTTGCTGCGCCTTGTTGGCTTCCTCTCTGCACTCCCCCTTCCCCTTCCCCTCTCCTCTATCCCCCCTCCCTGTCACCTTAATTCCACTCTCTGCCCCCCCTTTAAATTTCCTCTCGATGGGGACCACGCGTCGTATGCGCAACTTGTGCTGCAGTTTACTATATTGAAAAACTTGCCTAATTTATGGGACGTCGGTGTGTGGATGTGGGTCTTCCTTCTTCTTGTACTTGCTCCCCGACTTCTAAACAAAAACGCAACTACTTTTCCTTCCACTGACAGGCAATCAAATTATGCAAAGAATGCGCAGTGAAAAGCCGTAAACAATTCCAGGGAAAAAGGACTCTTCATATCCATATCTCACATTCACATTCTCGTTCCCAACCCATATCCATATCCATAAAGAGTGGCATCTAAACGCAATTGAGTTAAAAGTGAGGCGAAACAATTTAATTGGGAGAAAATTTGCCCCACTCTCTGAATTGAAATTGAATGCAAAACGAATTACCAAAGTGATTTACCCTGCCAGGGGTCTAAGTTTTCCTCATCCTCCCCCCTTGGCCCTGGCCCTCCTTGATTTTCCGAAGGGAGTGATCCATTTAGCAAGTTCTTATGGAAACAGGGATGCCCCGCCTCTCAAAGGGGATTGGAATCAAATGAGCAGGGTCATGGCCAAGCCCAAGTTTGAAAAGGAAAAATCAAACAGATGTACGAGCAGCAGGATAAATACGCAAAAAAAAAATATATATATGAGAAACAGGCTACGATTTCCAGGGGGCTGAGGCAATTCAAGAGAACGCTTAATGGCACAGTAATCAAAAGTCATTATTATGTGGAAGCAGCCACACTGCAAGAAAATTAAGATACTTTTGGATGTTCTATGGTGTTACAGGAAAAAGAATCAGCAAGAAAAAAATATATCAAAATAATTTTTGGTTTTTGGTTATTCTACTTTCTTGAATAAATTTTGTAAATTAAAATACCTTTATATATAAGGAAATTCTCACCTAAGGATCAAATATAATTAATACTAAGTTGATTTATTGATTTTTCTAGTTCAAACTAATTTTTTATCCTATAAACACCACAAATTGCAATTACAAATGTTGGATGTAAAAACTCCCTTTTAAACTGCCATGATTTTCTCACACTGCACCCAAGGACATTGCATATCCTGTGCGAGGGGTGGACACACATCCTTCGCTTCGTTCAATGCCAAAAACTTCTCTGCAGTAGCTTACAAAGGGGAAAATTACGCGTATTATGACCACAAGCAGAGTTGGCCAAAAAGGATGGGGAACTTAGTCTAAAGAGGAGGGAGGGGAAGGGGAATGTAGAGTTGGATGAGCGAGTAAAGGGGGCGGAATCACAACACATAAAAAGGGGCGTGTCTCAGGGGCCCAGCCTTCGTTTTTGCTTCTATTAATTTGTTTGTCAAGCAGGGAAGCTCAAAATTCGCCACATCACGGTGAATAGGCATTAAGATTCACGCATGGGCAGAGGAGAGGAGAGGAGGAGGGGGGGGCTACAAAGGACCTGGGTGGGGGAGCAACAGGGGTTGCCTTTTGAGGTCGGCAACTAACCCGCGGATTAGGCTCAACTGCACGCACAGTCCGGAAAAGCGGAAAGCGGAAAATCTGACGGGGGGGAGCACAAGAAAAACTGGGTGCAAGGAACATATGCGTATGCGGACAGATCCTGGAACGGGATGCCAGGACACGTGCTGCGGCCAAAGAAACGAGATTAGTTTCCTCTCTTCTGGCCAAGGTATTTTCCGACTGGGGGGTTCTGGAGAAATACCCGCAGAAGGAAGTGACACATTCCAAATGGGAGTCGGAAACGGGAGAGAGGTCACTAATTTTGGGATTACAATGGGGGACTTAAATGGTATAATCATTAAACTGAGAGGAAAACTAATGCATTACATAATTAAAGGGACTTTAGAAATATAGAAATTATTTATATTCTATTTTTTATTTATTTATAAAACCATTTTGTCATTAGGAGTACAATGCAAACTATTTTTTTTTGCAGTAGTAGAAATAAGTTTTGCTACAAATTATATATAAATTTTAGCTTTAAAGAACAATAGTTAATAAACTTAAGCAGAATTTTCACAAAATTTTCAATTTGCCATACAAACCAAATTTATTCTCATGTTGTGAATTTCAAGTGAATTAAAGAAAAAAGATAGAATATAAAGCGCCCCCAATTCGAGAGCGATTCCAAGAACTCACCCAAAACATAGGCAGAGTCATAACTTATTTGATAGACTCATTAATAAACTTCCATTTATAATGAGTTCAAGGAACTGCGGCTCTGATCAATCCAAAAATGAAAATCCCCATAACTCTGCACCGAGTTTCCCGTGAAAATTGATTTGAAATATTATTTCAACCGAAAGTTGAATTGTTTTGTAATAAATTGCCAATCACTCAGTTGCCATTTAGAGGAAACCACCAAACCAGCGCCCACTCACGAGATTACAGTCCATGGAAGATCCTCTTCGTCACGGCATCAAATATAGAACATTATTAAGGCGATGTCGAAGTCTATATAGAGGTGTTTTTTTGTTGTTTTTTTTGTTCTACTCTAGGTTGTTGTTTGTTTATCTGCGGCCGGCAATTGAAATAAACTCTCGTGCAATCCCCTGGAAATAGAAATTCGCCCGATTCCCTGGTTGATGTCTGTTGCCTGGCAAAAGGTATCTCCCGGAATCGGGGAAATCGGTGGATCCGACCAATGCAAATATAATCAAAGTTCTTGGGGGCACACGTCGCCGCTGTTGACGTCATTACTTTGCAGCGGACTGTGGGCGTGTGCCTCTGGGTGGCGTCTACGTCATCGATTCCCAGGCCATCCCATCGCCAAAATCTATATATTTATTATTTTTGGGTGGGATTTACTGACTTGCACTGGGAGAAAATAGACAAAAACATAAGATATATTATGTATTAATACGTTTTAATATACCTACAATTGATTTACTTTTAAAATATATTCTTACAATAGAAGTTCTCACTCTCTGAATTTATTTAGTTATTTATTTTAATTCATTTGCAAATAATTTTTGTGAAACCTTGGATATGCTTTAAATTAAATTCATTTTTAATCCTACTTAACTTAAAATTCTGGGACTAAAATTTAATTTAAAATTATAGTTAATATAATTTTGTAAAGTATATTTTTTAGGCAGATCAGTAGCTGCATTAGATCCACCTCCGTGACGTCATAAATATCGCTCAACTCATCGTTAAACCCTCTCCTCTCCCTACTCCATCCCTCTATCAATGGGTGGTCATCAGTTTTCTTACTAAGAAGAATCTACAGAATCTGTCGATGGTCTGGCTGATTGACTCTCCCTGGGGGATTGCGTCTTTTGTCTGCTCCTCGGCGTGGTTTTATTTATTTGTATTTAACGGGAACTGCGCCTTGTTTTTATGCCCAAGACGCCTCCGCAAAAAATATATATATATCGGGAGAAGAGGCATTAAATCTGCAATGGGTGAAAACTTAAAGACAGGTACTTCCCGGTCCGGTCTATCGCTCGCTTTTGATGTCTTTGGTTCCCAATTGCGAGTTTATGGATCGTGATCAAATGATCGAAGAAATTAACTATCAGAGCAGAGCATACTCGAAGATGGGTAAGCATTTGGAATTTCTCAAAGTTTAGCAAACAAGTGTTTGTTTTGGTAGGTTTTAAGGATAAATAAATACAGCGGGATCTTAGAAAAACAGAGCGTTCCTCCTACGCCGTTTAAATTAATAGGAATTGGAATTCCCTTCGCTATTTAGCACTAAATTAAATTTCTTATAACTGATTTTTAATAGGAAAATATATACGAATATATGAAAAATGTTGCACAAGGCAGATGCAATTCAAAGTAGCCTATGGTATCACCTTCCTAATATTTATTTTACATTTAACTAAACTACATTTCTTACAACTGATTTTGATAAGTAAAATATATACAAATTCAATATATGTTGGACATGATAGATACAATTCAAGGCAGGCTATGATATCACCACTTTAAACATTGAATATGTATCTTCGTAATATTTATTTTACATTTAATCGCATTTAATTTGATAGGTAAACACAAAATAAACGTCTTAGTAAATTAAAGGTAAATACTAAGACACATATTTATACAACAATCAATTAATGAGTGATCCAAAGATATCTTTCACCTAACGCGTAAATTTATATATTTTAAAACTAATCGTATTTAATTTGTTATAAAAACAAACAAGATCAAAATGAAAACAAACAGATTAGGCACAGAAAAAATATTGTTACCATATGTATAGATATATTTTGTTAAAAACTTTTTCCACCTTATTTCACACACCTTAACCACCTTACAAATTGTCCAAACATAAATGTTATGTGGCCAAAGTGTTGAAGGCGGACCTCAACAAGTGCCACTCAGAAGGAGCTTCCAATCAATAGCTGATTAAAGCATATTTAATCGATTCCACTTCCGCCGAAATCAGCGCGTTTTCTCGATCACCTCCAACCCACTTAATAGTTGGGGAGATTTGTTTTCCAAACCATCGATGATCGGATTATGGACTGATTATTGAAACGCAAAAAAATCTCGGAATATTCCTATATATGAAGAATCCACCACCCCATTCGATTCAATACCATTCCTGATCCATCACACCTGATTGACGTCGACAAATTGTATTAAAATTAAGTTAATTGGCCTTTCGAGAGTTTTCGGCAATTTCATAAAATTTTACGCCTATCATGTGTCCGTCGGGATGGGCGTCATTGTTTGTTTTCATAAACAGCGATTACTTATTTTCGAATACGTATCTTTGAATTATTAAGTTTTCGATCCTCACTCGACCTCGTGACGCAAAGTAGTAAATTCCGACGCCCAAAACTCTTGTTCGATGGCCTGCGAACGACGATTCCCATATGCATCATTTTTGGCATAGGCCAATTCAGGAGGAGATGGGAACTGGACCCTAACCCATTTATATTCGAGATTCATTCAGCATTTCGCCGGTGCCGGTGCAAATACACAAATCATTTGAGCTCGCCGATATATATGAGTTTCACACCTCGAGCGATGACTATAACAACACGATGAACCTCGTTAAGTGCGAATATACATATTTTTGGAGCAAACAGTCGTTAAAAATCGCCGCAGGATATATTTTTTTCGGGCCATCAGTGGCGAATAAATGGACGTGTTTTCTCAATCACTTATTGGACTGGAAAATCACTTGGGGTGCCAAAATTGAGGATCACAATGTAGACAGACATTAGTATGGAGTCCATAGCAACAATTGTTGAATTTTCATTTTAACAAAGGAATTATTATTATGTTCCAAGACAAGAGTTGAAGTTGAATCAAAAAATTCCAAAGTATTTATTTAATTGTAGATTCCCAAAAAAAAAAAAATATTACCAAAAAAAAACTATTAAGGTATTAAACTATCTTCCGATAATCCCTTCTTGAATCTTATCTATGAAATATTTTGAATATCTTTTGAAATTAATTTCCCTTGTAAGGTGGCGCCAACGTCAGTTTTGGGAACTAAACCATGTTTCAGCCAAGACAACAACCCCGTCATAGAATGGTATTAGAACATGGATAACCAAATATTAAATAAAGAATGCCAATAGGAAAAAAACAATATTTAAAATTTTCCCTGTGCAACATTTTAAAATAAACAATTTATCCTTGTCTCAAAGCGTGTAATTCCAATTTATGTACATATGTATGCATGTTCATATGTATGTATGTAAATATATTTAGCATATCATAAGTACACATGACCTTACTTATTTACTTCCAAAGAATTAAATGTTTTTGCTATTTTTTTACCACCTTATCTTATCCAGTAAACATATGTTTATATTTGGGCATGCAAACAAAATTCAGCTATCGGTTGACAAACACTTCAATTGATTGCAAAACGCCTCATTTTGGATCAGGAGAGAACCGCTTCAGGTTTATGACCTCCTCATATAATCCATTTTCGCTAATCTGCAAATACTAAAAAAAAATTAACTTGAGATAAGAAAATCCAAGGAGATTTTCATTAGAGATAGAAATAGAGGGTATAAACAAGCCTTTAAACAAATGTGGGAGCCGGCTTTGCGGGCCTCTCATTAGATGGGCTTTCGCTCTCTCACCCTCTCTCTCTCTCTCTCTCTGCTCTCTTAAGGCCGTTCATCCATTTAAAAGTACCGCATTTTGCGCGTCAATTGCATTCCATGGAACAGAACGAAACGAGACACAGAGCGGGAATATCTGCAATCAGAGAATAAGAAACTGAAATCCACGAGATACTCGCAGTGTTTGTAAGAGATTGTTCAATGTTATTGTTCTCTCTTATTTTCAACCCGTTTTTGTTATTTGATTGTTTGCATAAGCTTTAATTATAACCCGAGACCCGAAATAGTCTCCAAATTTTAGCCGTCTTCTGGAATGCCCTCCAAATGTTACCCGTTTGCGACCGAACGGAACCAAATTAAGAGCACAGCGAAACGGAACGGAAAGAAACTTTGGGGAGAACGGGAAATAACGAGAGAGAGCGAGAGCAACTGTTGGAAGCGAGAGCAAGAGCAACTGTTTGGGGGAGACTCCGGCTCGGAATTAAATTCGTATCAACAACCAAAACAAAAGCGGACGCGGTGTCGAGCGAACGCGTTTCGGAGGAGTTGAGTTGAAGTTCATTTCGGTTTCGGTTTCGGTTTCGGATTCAGATTCAGTTTGTTTGTTTACCCGTTTGCGTGCGCGTTTGCCTTGGGGCCTTCGCCAAGTTTGAATTATTGTAATTGTTTTGACAGTAGCCCGTAGCCCCATTGCGACGACAAGTGTCCGGCAGCGAATAAAATTCAAATAAAACGCAGAATAATAATAATAATATAATTGCTCCGCAGCAGCTGGGGCTGCAAATGTGCTCGACTAAACGGCAAGAGCTGAAGCAAGAGCTAACGTAACGGCTAAATAATAGTAGAAAGTTTCTTTCATATATTGTTATCTGCCAAAAACCAAATAGCCAAAGCCGCGTTGAAATTTTGCGTGCGAACGAAAAAGAAATTCGTTTCGGCCTCATCTTCGTTGCTCCCAAAAAACAAAAAAAAAGGGGGTTGATGTGTGTGTGATATATACGACGTTCAGTCAATAAACCCCGATAAATAGATACGCAATAACATCAAGCCAAATAAAAGTAGAAATAATAATAAATCCATCGACCATGTCTGGCCCACTGCCCGAAATCAGCGAGGAACAACGTGCGATTCTGGAACAGGTAAGAGTCCCGGGGATTAAGAGATGCATTTCACCGGAATAAGAGAGTCCTTTGCATCTCTTTGCATGGGAGAAAACATGGTATTTAATGGGGGGAAAGGGGGGCATTCGGCACCTATAAACTTCCATAATGAGCTAATATTTAATCAACAAACTGGCCCCAACGGATTTGTATTCCGAATGAAAGTGATGTGTCAAGGGAGAAATTGATTGCATTAATTAGTTTAGCTTTGCATATCTAAACACAGTGGGAAGAAACTTATGAGGAATACACTCAGGAAATCTATTTCGATTTAGGTTTGGAAATCTGAATCTGAAAGATTAATATTGAACTTGGGAATAAGTCCTGAAATTAATTTGTTTTTCTAGTTAATTTAAATGGGAACGTTTTTAGTGGAAATGTATGTATTATAAAATCAATTTTAAAATTGTATTGAAAGAATGTATCTGGGGAATAATTTAGATATTCACTCAATATAAAATGTAAGAAAAACAATTAATTTTCAATATACAACATAATAATAATGAAATAAAAATCACTCCACAATATTCCACTGAGTAATCCTCATCGTTGAAATATTCTAAACATGCTGTAAACCGAAGAGTCATCGTGCAGTCAGCGATCCATTGGATTTGGATGTCTGGCTATGGAAATTAGCAATTGCTCCGCTTGACTTCCTTTTCGATTAGCTATTTTCAGTTTGATTTTTAAACTACTGTTTAAAAACAAAGAAAACAACAGCTGCAAACAACTGCAACTTGTTCTGGCCACTTCGGCTCTTGTATGACTTTGTGTAGCTCAGGGGCGTGGGTGGAAATCATTATCAAAGGGGCTTGTTTGGGGAAAAATAAAATAATAAATTATTAATTAATATTGAATACAGAATATTCTATTATCTTATATAGTATATATCATATTTTTGATAGTGAATACAAGACTCTAGTCCCTTTTCCATGTTTCCCCATTTTATTATAATTGAAAAATATTCTGGGACCAACTACTTAACCCCTGAAGGAAACGCCCCTGGTATCTGCGCCTTGCAGTTGCGCATTGTCGACCAGCGCCAGAGTCATGTGTTCTTGGCTGCTGGCACATAAAAAACTCATTGCGAAACCGAAAACGAAGCTGAAGTCGACCAAGTGGCACACAAACCGAAATCGAACAGTTCAATACTATTTGCATGCATCAAGTTAATTACCCAAATGGCTTAGATGCATTTCATTAAAAGCCAGGCCAGGCCAGAGCATCTGTGCCATTACTCATTATTAATCAAGAGGAGCGATGAAAACTTGCCCTTTGGCTAATTGCTTGGACGAACCCTAAGTGCGATTGCCATTTCATGGGACAATGACTGCGATAAAGGGTATAAATAAACATGAGCTCAATAATGATAAAAGGCGAATGAAAGCGGTTAAGTGGCGAGCATTAATCCAGAACAAATTACACCACCAACCGGTGCAAAGACCTTTAGACCTTTAGACCGACCTACCGTAGAAATCTTTCGAATTTTGCATAAATCACTGGAACCGAGAGCAACAGGTTTTCGGTTTTTGGTTTGGTTTTTGGTGCCATTCGGTGTGCTAGAAATGCCAAAAAATAAACATAAACTTCAAAGAGGTTAAGAGAAACTCCGCAGATTCCGTTGGCATTGCAAAATGCAACATTTTTGTATCGCTAACTGCAGGCCATAAATATTATTCTGGCATCGTAGGAAAATGCAGTCTCACATATTGAGTAGCCTCTCAAGGAATTCATAGAATTAATTTCAGCTATGCATGAGGAAAGATCAAGGAAGTCCATCAGTGTGAATTCAAATTACTTTATTTTAAATAAATTAGCTTTAAAGTTGTGAGAACTATATATGTAAGAACAAAACAAAGAGATACATATCTTGGGAATAACTATTTTTTAACTTAAATTACATTCTGGTTCTTCCCAAAATTTCAAAGCTATTATAAGTGCCTTCTACCTACCAAATGCTTGGACAAATAATTATTATTCTCTTGTACCAAAAGCCGCCTTAAATATTTATTAGCCTCGCCAAATATAGACTTGTTTATTGGGAATTTACCGTTTTTGGCCTTTCCCCTTTACCCAGTCAACGTTTTTCAAAGACACCAAAAATAAAAGAATAATAATGCATATAGAAAACACAACCCAGTTATATTATATGACCGATGATGGGATTTGTATGAGGAAGTTACCGGCCCAACCCAACCAAACCAAACCATAGCAAAGCAAAGCAAACAGAACTAGCCGCTAATGAAAGCCATTGCCGGGGTATTAACCATCACCTGGGGGCCAGTCTCTGGCGGTCTCTGTCGATCATGAAAAAGTCCGAAACCCAATGACCAGGTTAGCCAGGCAGTTGTCGAACAACGAAAAGCGAAAACTGAAAAGCTAAAACTAAAACTAAGACTGAAAAAATAATAAAAGAAGCGGTTAGTAAGGCACTCGGCCTCGTTATTGAATTCCAAGTGGTTTTGGCCAGAGTATTGAGTTGAGGTGAGTTGCGTTGCGTTGAGGTAGCCGGCTGACTCAGCGTTATACAGAAAAACCAGACAGACACGAGTCAATTAAGCGATTAAAATTAAAATCGTGTTAAAAGCATAAACTTGAACCGATGCAAATCGATATGGAAGTACGTGGTGTTTGCTCAATATTAATTAATTGATGAGTACTAGAAAAATGCAAAAAAAAAACCCAATGCAAATCGAAGATTAATAAAATGCAGCCGAAGAAAGGAAACTTTTCCCATGGCCTCGCATCAACTTCTGTTAACAACATTCGAGTTTGGCCATCGGACAAGGCCAACACAAATTAACCGCAATTAAGACAACAAAGGCCAATATCAATATATTTGTATTTGTAGGTATACTCGTATATAACTCATATAAACATTATCGTGTGAGTTGGAGATAGGAGTATATATATTTAGCAAACTGCATTGAACTAATCCCCCTGCCTGATACCAACAATCAATCCCCTCCTAATATGGCCTTCATCTAATAAATCATCGCAAAACAACTTAACAAATTGGATTACAAATCAGATTAGACAAACTGTTTTTTAATTGAATAAAAACACGCTAAGAAAATCTATTTGTTTTTACATAACTTGAGGATTGCTTTGCATCTTTTTAAACTTGTTTAATTTTACGGGTTTTGTTATGAGACACCTTTTTGGAAATAAATTAAGTTTATTACGTTACGATATAAGTATTATGTGGGCATAATAATAAAGTTAAGTGATTTTTTTTTAAATAATATAATAATAAATCTAAATTTGAATGTTGTCAATGGAATTTACATTAAAAAATTTGTGTTCTTGTACATATTTATTTTTGAAAGTAATTGGAAATCTTCGAGCACACTAAAAAACATTTAAATAATTTTAGAAATTCCATAATTCTTAAAACAACAAATATATACTTATATATTATAATTAAAACATATTTTTTTAATGTTTTTCTTGTATTTGAATCTCTCTTTTATAACATTTGTCGAACTTTCAGTTCCGCCATCAGATGAACGATGCTCTGGTGGATACCCATGATGACTATTTTCTGGTGCGATGGCTAAGAGGTGGGTTCCTCATAAAATTGAAATATAAAAAACAGATAACTAATTAACTAATTTTAATATCGAATCCCCCTGAACAGCCCGCAAATGGAATATGGAGGCGGCGGAGAAAATGCTGAGAGCTGTAAGTGCGCAAATTCCATATCGATTTTCCCATTAACTAATTAATCCTCCATGGTATACCCGCAGAGTCTTAAAACCCGCGCCATGTGGAATGTGGACAACATCGAGAAGTGGGATCCACCCAGAGCTCTGCAAGAGTTTCTGCCCTACGGACTGATGGGCTACGACAACGAAGGATCACCAGGTGGGTTCGGAATTACCATCAGAAAGAATTACAAACAATTAATGAACATTATTTCAGTGCTGGTCTGCCCATTTGCCAACTTCGATATGTGGGGCATGATGCACTGCGTCACCCGCTTCGAGTTCCAGAAGTACCTGGTGCTGCTGCTGGAGCGCTTTATGAAGATCGCCTACGAGCAGAGTAAGAAGCACGGATGGCGGGCACGCCAGTTGGTGGTGTTCTTCGACATGCAGGATGTCAACCTGAAGCAGTATGCCTGGAGACCGGCCGCCGAGTGCGTCATCTCGACGGTGAAGCAGTACGAGGCCAACTTCCCGGAGCTACTCAAGATGTGCTACATCATCAATGCGCCGAAGCTCTTCTCGGTGGCGTTTAATATTGTGAAGAAGTTCCTCGACGAGAACACCACCAGCAAGATCGTGATCTACAAGTCCGGAGTGGATCGCTGGCAACAGCAGCTCTTCTCCCATGTGGATCGCAAGGGCTTCCCCAAGGCCTGGGGCGGGGATTTGGTGGACAAGTTGGGAGATCCCCAGTGCAAGTCGATGATGATCTGGGGGGGTAAGCTACCCGAGGAGCTGTACATTGACCAAACCAACCAGCAGAGCGACAAGGATTTCATCGAGACTCAGGTGCCCAAGGGGGACAAGCTCAAGCTGCACTTCAAGGTTAACTCGGAGGAGCAGCAGAAGATCCTCTCCTGGGAGTTCCGCACCTTTGACTACGACATCAAGTTCGGCATCTACAGCGTGGACGAGGTCTCCGGAGAGAAGCGCAGCGAGGTGGCTCTGGGCACAGTCTACTCCAACGAGATGGATGAGATTGGTTACATCTCCACGCGGCCCAATACCACCTGTAAGTCAAGGATGTCCCTCTAATCCTGATCACCTTCTGATCTATATTTGTTTTTCAACAGATACCGTCGTATTTGACAACTCCGCCAGCTATCTGCGGAGCAAGAAGATCCGCTACTGGGTGGACCTCATCTCGGAGGAGGAGGAGGGCATCTCCGAGCTGACCAACCAGATGGACCACACCCAGCTGGCAAGCAAGGAGTGAAGATGTTCGGGATCGCCCATCCGCTCCAGCAACTATGCCAAATACCCTTGGGAGTAGTTAGATACTTAGATAGACACAACACAAACTAACCTCGGTGCAATAAAGTCACAACCACATTAAGTTCCGACCAGGGAGATCGAGATCAAGATCGAGATCCGATCCTCTGGCGGGTCTGCAATCGAACCATGTGATAGAAACCATTAGCAAAGGAAAACACGAAACTATTACTCACCCCTACAGTTACAAGTAACAAGTTACATTTAAAGTTAGTCCTGTTAATGTTTTGTTTACTCCACAATCTTTGTAATCTTGGATGTGTATCCTGGCATGAGAGTGCCCATATCTTCAGGGAGTCCTGCACAATAAATGTATATAGCACCCGATCTTTAAATGGAACTAACAAGTGGTTTATGTTTACTTAATGGATTAAGAAAATAAAAAGGAAAAACCAAAACCAAACCGAATCCAATAAAATTCTGGAGCAAGTTAAGATTACCTCTGGTCTGGTTTAGACTGCAAGGATTTATATATATATTATTGTTAAGACATTTCCAGATGTGTACAAAGAGTGCATATAAACATTTCCATAAGGATGGATGAAAAGGATTACTTTACCAAGAGCAACTGAGTGTGAGAATCGGTATTGAATTCCGTGTACAAAAATAAAGGATAAATCAATCCTTATGTTCCTGTTCCAATAGTTTAAAGATTATAGGTCATGTTCCCCTCCAGTGTGGAGGGTTATCGCGTGGTCTATCCAACAGATTCCACCCCCATTGCATTAAATAATCCTTCGCCGTTCTGGTTCCTCCTCGTTTAGAGACTCACCCCTTTTAGGGCTGCTGCGAGGAGGCGCGGCGCTTGCGCCTTCATCACTGCGGACCTCCGGGATTGGGCCCCATTTGTGGGTAGCCACCGGGACCCACGCCGGGTCCTTGGGGTCCCACCTGCTGCGGCTGCAACTGCTGCATTGGCATCATGGGATTGGGACTGGAGCCAACCACTCCCACGCCGACTCCAACACCTACGCCCACTGGCGGGCCAATTGATTGGTTGGGCGGTGGCTGGGGCATCTCAGTGGCCAGCTGGAGATTGGTGAGCAGATCCGAGATGGCCGGGAAGAGCGAGCACTGGTTCTGCTGGGCATTGAACTCGGCGAAGCGACGGAGCAAGGTGCTGGCAGCGGTCATCGTGGGCGAGGTAACCTGTCCCGTGCGCTCTGCCAGCTGGGTGATGTTCGTCTGGATGTCGTACACGATGGGCAGCACCAGCGAGGGACTGTCCTTCCAGTCCTTGCCCATGGACCCGTAGGGAATGCGGGTGATCTGCAGGAAGAAGAGGATCTTCATCCGACCAAGCACCACGCAGGCATTGCCCGAGGGGACAATGGGAACTGCCGACGGAGGCATTCGCATGCACATCTGCACCGTCCACTTGAGCTGGTCTCCACCCAGCTCTGGCTTCAGCTCCAGTCGCATGATCTGCACGAAATCCTTGAGCACCTGGGCTGGCAGGTTGAGCAGCCGGCAGATGCTGTGCAGCGAGTTGGGACGATATGGAGGAGCAGCCACCCGGGTGTCAAAGTACTGCTCAATCACCAGGAGATCATCCGGACTGAGCTGGAACGGAGGCGGCAGTTTGTCGGGCATGGGCGGAAGCTGCGAGATCTTCAGGTGCAGGGTCTGCATGTGCATTTGATTGAGAACCACCTGGCACTGCAGTCCATCCACCTTGAAGAGCACAACTCCCGGTTCCGTGGAGTTCAGAGCCGTTAGGGTTTCCTCGCTCTGGATATTCCTGTGCAGCTGCCTCCTCATGTACACACATCCCAGGAACCGCTCCAGGGGACTCATGTCCGGCACATTGATCTCCTTGTTGGGATGCGGGCTGGGTCGGCACAGGGTCTCCAGTGCCTCGTGGGTCAGGAGAGTGGGAACAGCTCCTGCCCAGGGACGGTTTAATGTGCCCCGCGATCCAACCACTCCACTTGATCCTCCTGCTCCTGCTCCTCCACCTCCCGTGCTCTTGTGCTCCGGACTCTGACCCGGACGAGGCGATGGCCTGGGCATACTGGGCGATCCTGGCCAGTTATTGTTTGCCGGCGACATGGCCGTGAAGGGAGAATCCTGATGACTGGGCATATACAGGGTATTGGGACCTGGACTATGAACCATGTGCGGACTGGGCTGGGGATTCAGCGGGGACGAGGGCATCAGTCCACTCGGAGAGGGATGCGGCATATGCGGAGCTGGGGGCGAGGTCAAGTTGAAGTTTCCATGACCCTGGGCTCCGCCACCACCTCCTCCTCCACCCGCACTCGGATGCGGACTGGCCGGGGTGTGTGGATTGGAGCTGGAGGGGGGAGTGTGAGGAGCTGGGAACCTCAATCCACTGTCCCTCGGCGACTGCGGTCCTCGCATTCCGGTGCCCAGGAAGGGTGAGGAACCTCCAGCACTCACACCAGCTACACTGCTAGGACCTCCAAAGTTATCCTCCAATCCCATGGGCGACAAGGGATTATCGTCCTCGTGGGCAGCACGTCCTCTATACGCCGCAGATTCGTCCACGTATTTGGAGAGGAACGCCTTGAGGCCCTGGATGGGTGTGAACTCCTCCACAACATTTCGCTCGAAGCGGCTGCTCGCCCCATCTCGGATGGAAACTAGCCGGTTGGCACGGAAGCGCAGTTCCAGGCAGTAGACAGCCTGATAGGTCAGCCTCATGAGGCACGGAGACTGGGCCAGCATGCAGAAGGACAAAACGGGCACTTGGGGACGCTGTGCGATAAACGGGAGTATCAAGAAAAAGCGTTAAAAACTTAAAAATCCATTTCTCTCTAAGATCACTTACTGGTATGCCCAGGAAAGGCAGCACTGGCAGCTTGGCAATGGAGCTCAGTGGGCTGTAGGTCTCGTGCAGGATCTGGGACACCTGGGTAAGGCTGTGCTGCTGGTTGAGATGCTGCGCAAGCTGATCCCGCATCATGGAGTGGGCATTCACAGCGGACATTCCTCCCACGAAGGTCAAACGGAAGCCATGCGACTGCACCGACCAGTAGATGTTGCAGCTCACCTCCTTCTTGGGGCCATAGCCCAGGAGCAGATTCATATAGCTATAGGACTTCACCACCAGCATGTCGCAAAGGGAAAGGCGTTCTGTAAAGAGAAATTATCAAATAAATAACTGAATAAATGGATAATCCTAAATTGCAAACTCACTGTTTTTCAGTTGTTCCGCAAAATCGTAGACCAGCGTGTAGAGGTAGACGATCTTGGACCAGTCGTTTAGCAGATCCTCCACCGTTTTCGAGAAGTCCTGGTTGGCCTGATCGTAGTTAAGGTAGACTGTCCTGCGACTGCCCTGCTCCTTCTGATGACTGCTCTGCAGCGGGGTGCTGTAGAAGACAAACTCCACCACCCAGACGCGCACCTGGCTGTTCTTGTTCGTCTGCGACCGAACCGAGATGGAGAGCACTCTACGCATCAGATCCTCCCACACATGCGGCTCAATCTTGGGCAGAGCAGAGGAAGAGCCTGCTGCGGCTTTGGAGTCTGCTCCTGCTGCTGCTCCTCCTCCTCCTCCTCCCTGCTGCTGCTGCTGCTGTTGTTGGTTGGTTGTAAATGCAGTCTTTCCAGGCTGAGGAAGAGCCAGAATCTTCAGCACTAGAGACGTTGCATTCGCCTCCACCTGCAGTCCGCTGTGGGGAATGTTGTGCTTGGACAGGGTTTGGGCTAGATTCATAAACGGAATCTTCTCATCGCACATGGCCACCACGTGGGCCAATTCGGGAATAAAGTAGGCGGGGAAGATGGTCTTTTGCTGCTTGGCTGGAGGCGCCAGAAGATCTCCATTCGACTTGCGTTTGTGGGGGGAAACTTCAGCTGGAAAATCAGAAATGTTAATAGAGTGATTAAGATGCTTCCAAGGAGATCTTGCTCACCATCCACTTCAGTGCCAGGTCCATGAGTGGCCACAAAAGTGTCAAACTCAATGAGACGCATCAGCTTGGTGTAGCACTTGGGAATGTCCGAGGGCGGCTGGGCCACAACGGAGACCAGCTGCTTGGCGGAGTCATCTATCACGTCCGACTCATCCTTCTGGAAGGCCACGAAGCCCAGGTGGAAGGTGTACTCCATTTCGTTGGGCATGGTTGTCTTTTCCTTGAGCTGTACCACCTATAGAATTTAGATTTAGAATCAGTAAGGACTCCGGATCCATAATGCTAAACCACACTTACCAAAACTATATTCGGGTGCCTGTGCAGCTTGACGTAGATCTTGTGCCTGCCTGCCTGGAGAAGTTCCTGCTCCGGTTGCGAAAGAAACGGCAGCGTTTCGATAGCCGTGGCCGGGAGATGCTGTAGTGTCTTGTCGCACCTGCGATGGGTGATCCAGAAGCGCAGCTCCGAGAGCAGAGCCGGCAGCTTGGCCCGATCCCCGTTCAGGCAATCCTGCATCTCATCGGTAATGGGGCAATCCAAGTGCTTGGGCACATGACACCGAAACATGCCCGTATGGGTGTCGATGGTAATGTGGATTTGCTCAGCTCTTAAGCAGGGAGAAAGTACAGGCACTGTCAGGATGGCGGGAGTTCCCTGGAGGTTAACTGAGGAATGGGGTTCATTAAAATTAGCTGGTGTATCATATGGTTACAAATGAGTATCCTGCAATGTCTTTCAACATCGAATGATGGAAACTCATTTGCACTCCTAATTTAAAAAGATCTCCTGAACATTTACACTCACAGTCAACGTCCTTCAGGAAGGCCTGGAACTCCAGCTTGAGGTCACTTAATCGCGACACCGAACGAATGTAAACCGTGTGCACTATCAGACGCTCCATGGAGAGATGCTCGGATCGTACTGCCCGATCGGCAACCTCGGCGGATTCCTTGGCTCCTAGAGAGGGCACATGGACCACTGCCAGGGGACGACCGATCTCGCTGGGATCCGACTGAACGGTAAGGCGATAGCCCAACTCTGATTTTAGATCCCGCCAGTAGGAGACGGTTAACTTCACTCCGGGTACATACTCCTCCACCGTGATGTTGTTGTCGTCCAGTCTCTCGTAGTTTAGTCGCAGGGTTTGGGTGTACAAAACCTCCAGTTGCAGCGACTGGCAGAAGTAGTGCAGGCAATTGTAGACCTCGCTGAGAGCATTGGGGTTCTCCACCAGTCGCGCTTGGATCAGCTGGTGGATGTAGTTTACTTGGAGGGGATGCACCAGGGATTTGCCATCTAAAAAAGGGAATGGAAAATATCATAAAGTTACTAATAGGTAATTTAATCCAGCATTAGCTCCACTTACCCCCCGTTTCCTTGTCCTCCACCAGCACATCGATGTCGAGTAGTCTCCACGGAACATTGGGACTGTCCCCCATCACCGTCAGGGCCACACTGAACTCGTGCTTCACCTCGAAGGTGACGCGTCCGTTGCGTATGCGAAACTCCCGCATCTGGGGCAGCAGCTTTCCCGTCACCAGCCGATGCTGGATCACCTGGTTCAAACGTAGCAAAGTCTGGCGTTTCTCAGCCGGAGTAATGGCATCAGCTGGGACAATCCGCTCCCTGATGCAGGTGGGCAAACGGTTATAGGTGCCAGTGGTTAAAACCTCCACTGCAGCGGGTATATGGAAGTTGGGCAAACGGGCTCGAACAAGGGTTTCCCGGGACATGCGGGCCAGCATGTCGGCGGTCTCCACGAAGAGCATGTTTTGTTTGTCCAGGAAGCTCATAATCTGCGAGGATTTGTCCACCTTGGAGACGGAGTTGCCCCACTTAACCAAGGCATTTAAACGGGTGAATAAATGGCGGGTGCGAGCCGCATAATCATAGATCTCCACCTTGCGCTCCATGTCCGTTTTGCGGGGTAATCTAGTGGGGGAGAGGATACATTCTTGTTAGTTATGG
Organism: Drosophila setifemur; assembly: GCA_021224005.1. Lineage (NCBI taxonomy): Eukaryota > Metazoa > Arthropoda > Insecta > Diptera > Drosophilidae > Drosophila > Drosophila setifemur. Next base: position 16,346,433 of record JAJJHY010008789.1, read on the forward strand.
TTTCCTAGGATTCCTGGGTTTCATTGGTAGATTGTAAACCACTTACAGTTCAGCCAACACGGTGAGCTCGTGGTAGGTCCTTTGTATGATGAAATCAATGAGAATTGACATGGACATGGTGTTGATGCGCGGGCCGCCCTCCTGGAATGCAATGAAACGAAACATCAATCAACATTTCTGGAGGGGATTAGAATGGACCACTCACTTGTCCAGCGGGCAAATATCCGCCTGCCCCGCCTCCAACGCCGGGCATCTGCTCGAGGGGCAGGGGCAAAGGGGTGGGCGCCATGTTTGCGGCCTGGTGTGGTGCTTTCTCCTCCTCTTCGAGCTTCTGCTGTGCGTTTTTCGAGTGCTATTGCTGCCCACTCTAGTGGTGCATAGTCTGGTGATGGTTTTTCCTGCTTCTTTTCGCGTTTTCTAGCGGTTTTTCGCGAAAATTCAGCAGCGAATTTCAGATCACTTTTCTTTGCTTGCAGCTAGCGATGGAAGTGAGGCGATTACTACGAAACGATAGTTCTATCGCACGAGGCACGGAGCAAGCAGTGCAAGTGGTCGAACATGTTATCGATAACTTTATTAAACGGTGGTTGGGCGGTAATTCAAAAAGCTGATTTTGTATATTATTTTAATTATTGTAAAAAAATAT
>JAJJHY010008789.1:16347241-16448920 GCA_021224005.1 Drosophila setifemur
TGGATTATATGGAGAAGTTTGTATTTAATAAAAATACAAAATTATGATCCATGAGCAATTCATAATGTGCATACATAATGTAAAAGTTGGAAGAACTAATACAAAAGTATAATCACTTGCTAATTTCCATCTAATTAATTTAATAAAATTCTCCAACCATTTTCTCCAGGTTTATATATCAAATCCTGTTGTTTAGCCAATTATAGACAGCGGAGAGTTCATTGACCAAATCGGCTTTCCAATACCACTCGACTGTTTTAGTTTTCCTCATGTGGCGGCTGTTAAAAATAAGGAAAACAAAAACATTTCCGCTTTTGTTTCTTTGAATTTTGACACGGTTGATGTTTTGCTGCCATTGCACATGGCACCGTTCCTCCGGGAGCCGGGAGGCTCCTCCTGCCCCGTCAATAAACAGCCACTGCTTCAAGTGGCGGCACATGCCAAGATCCACCACCTCCTCTCACCGCACCATCTCCTCCATCCGCACCCACTCTCCCCATACCCAAACCACCACCGTTTCCATGTAGCATGTACAACTCGCAAAGTGGCAGCCACCTAAGGAATAGGAATCCGTATCCGAATCCGCACACTTGGAAAGTTCTCGGGGCTTGGGATTTGGAGTTTGAACTTCCCGCAGCTAGAAACTCCCCCAATCGGATTTTTCGTTTCCTTTTTTTTCTGTTTTTGAGGTGGTAAAAATAGAACTTTATGATCTGCCTGCGGAACGGCACGATCCAAACTTCAGCTCTCGGATCCCAGGAATTACTCACATATCCGGCCACGAGTCAGGTGCCCCTCCAACCACCCATCCCATCCATCCATCCATCCATCGGACGACCCTTGAATTTCTCTCTCTTGAATTCCTGTAAACAGGATGCGACCAGGCTTGAATTGGGTGCTGAATATACTCCACATAAATTATGGCCACTCGAGGGAAGTTCACCCAACTCCGCTCGCAGATCAATCCGATTCCGATTCCGATTAACAGATAATTTACGAAACCACGAATTCTCGTAATTATTTAAACAAAATCAGATTTTCTCTTTGTTTTCCCTCTTGTTGAATTTCGCATTGAGGCGGATTCCGCTTATTTATCTGCGTAAATAATTGGACCCCAAGACCATCCCCCTCGGCCGTCTGGTGTGGATCTCTGTACGGATGCACTTGGAGATCCAGTTGAGGTGAGGAGGTGGCACTTGCACTTTACCTACGCGGAGAATAAGAAGAGCAGAACCACCCGACGATGTTGACGGGAGCAGTTAAAAATAAAGATCCAGGGGCACTCAATAAACTGGCATGCACTGAGCGAAAATATGGGAAAACAAAAAAAAACTATATCTATCCAGAAACTTGGATGAAAATGATAACAAATATTTGAATATTCAAAAGTAAACATAAGTCCAATTAGGTTGATTTTCTCGAAAATAAATTATGTATTTCCAAATGTCAAAGAGAATGATGGCTTTTATTACGGGTTAAGTTAAAATAAATTGTACTGATTAAAAAGCCATAAAATATTTCACAACATTTTGGCTTCAACGAAAATATAAATCATTCTATAAATTGATCCGAAATAAATAATATTTGTTTGACTTTTACAGAATATTTGCTTCTTTGAAGGTCTGAAAATCATTCAAAAATGTTTTCGAATATTTTTTGAAGTGTCTAGGACTGGAAGAAGTATGGTAGATCAGATTGGATCGGATCCGTTTGGACCACGCAATTGCGCAGCAAGTGAGCAAAGTGAGTACCCAACACCGAGGAGAGTCGGCGAGGAGACTGAAACCAGGACGAAAATAGATTTACGACCGCCAGTCGCGTCGGTTTCCAGAAGCGCTGCTCGCTCCGGGTGAGGCCTTGCTTCTTTTCCAGCCAGAGGCTTACTTGTTGGGAGGGGGAACTGATGGAACTGATCCACTGCGATTTGCTCGGGACACCTCCTCTGATCTTGGCTGGCTTCCTCCTTTCTTTTGTTATTAATTGCCGTGATTAAAGTCGCGCCTGCCTGCCACAGAATGTCTTTAGCACATGTCACACCACATCCTCTGCTCTCCTCTTGCCCCTCTTCGCCCTGCTCTCTCCTGAAAGAGAGATTTCCCTGGTCCAAAGCTCTGTGTGATGCATGGCTATGGCCCATCCTGACCTTACCATTCAAATTGCATTTCCATGTTGGCGCCAGACAAAGACCCAGCCCACACCCAACCCCCCCTGCGTTTTCCGAGATTTTCTTTGTTTTCTTCGGCGATCGCAGTGCGTGGGCTGCAACTTGTGAAGTGTGAAAATGCCACAAGAAGTGCGAAAATCCGAAAAGAAGGAAAACAACAGCGGCTGGGGTTGTACAAAGAAAATTACTTCGCCTCAAAATAAATACTTGTAAGTAGGTATAAAAGTTCTTTAGGAGAAATTAGTGCAGGAAGGGGTTGTTGCATTCAAAATAAAACCGAATAAAAACGATTACAATCCAACATCAAAAACCAATTTGAACCAGAACAGAAGCGGACATAAATCATATCGAATATATAGCAAATACGTTAGCACCCAATATATCTGAGGACCCCCAACCCAATCCGAATCCAAATCCGAAAAGGGGCGACATTAAGTTCATTACGCCTGAAAAGTGGAAAATGAAAAAGGGGAAAGCGTGCGAGAAAATGCGAGAACGAGAAGCGACGACAACACCTGTGAGGAATCAGTTTTGGGGCTTTCAAAGGCCACATTTTCGGGGGGAAAACTCGGAGAGGAAAAACCTCTAAAAGAGAAAGAGTGGAAAGCCCAGAGAGAAAGAGAGAGAGTGGGCGGTGAGGGAGGAGCTGAAGACGTGTGGCACAGGTGAGCGCATCTATTTTAAATGGCCGCAACAAGTACGCCAGCAAAATGCCAAATTGCATGCGACTGCGTCACTTTTGAAGAATCGGGAAGAATGGCTAACGGAGAGCATAAAAAGAACAGACAACGTAGCGGAGCCGGCTAGCGAAGAATCGGCCCAACCACGATGCGCGAGGAGAGAAAAGAGCGCGGTTCCTCACCCCCTTCAAAGGCAAATCAGCATGGGGCGAGCGGCGGCCAAAATCACATTCACACATGCGGAGAACCGATACACAGCCGAGGGTACGACAAATAACACCACAAGGGGTTCCTTCTATCCAATTAACAAATTATACAATATAATAATGAGTAAGGTATGCAGGGATATCCTTTAAAAAATAATGGTAATCACAAATATCAGATGTGGCGGCTTAGGTAACAAGAGGCTTGATTGGAATAGTTGATTTCTTTGGGAGCTTGAAATTCGTGGGCATGATTGGGATGTTCAAAAATCCTTTATTAAAATATTTTAAATAACTGGGTTACCTACTATTAAAAATTTAATGACTCATCTGAACCTAAGGCTAAGGAGTTAAGTTTACGAATGGGTTTTCAACTTATTATACAACTTTGAGTAATATTTTATTTCCCCATTAAAAGGGATACAAAAATAAAATATTTGTTTATAAAATTATGTAAATTAATCCTTCTAAAATATTGATCCATTTACAAAGCCTATTATGATAGTGGAAATATATGTAGGAATCCCTGCACTTAATCAAGGTATTCTGCTCCTTTCAAAATGAAATATTTGTTAATTAAATAATGTAAATTAATCCTTTTATAATATGAAATCAAGAAATACAATTTTAAAACTAATTTTTGTTCAAACCACTAATATATATAGAAAATATAGTATATTCTACTCTACTCAAAAACGTGTAAACACTTTCACCATTTAAACCCAAATGGAATAGCTTCCCTATTATTTCTACCGCCACTGTTTGCAATGTGTGCTGTGAGGTTTTTGACACTGGCTGCGGATCGTTAGAGGAATTCTGCGCAGTGGTCCTGCCAGCAGGAGCATCTCTCGGAAAGTCTCTCGAAATGAAAACAGTTTTCCCTTTCGGAAAATGCAGGCCGTGCAAGAGAGAGGCACACACCGCGCGAGTGAGAGAGAGGGGGCGAGAGGAGGCAGGAGAGAGTGAGCTGTAGCATAATGAAAACATTATTTTCGATTTATTTTTAAACCGCACACACTTGTTCCAATCGCGACACCGTCGCTGCCTCGGTCGCAGTCGCAGCCGCCGTCGCAGCTAGCGTCGCTCTGCCTCTGCCTCTGCCGACGTTGACGTGCTTCGTTCTCTCAGTTGAGTTCGAACCAATTCCGTTACAATACGATCCCGATCCTCGCGCTGTTTGGCTTCGTCACCTTCTCGACGTGGATACGGATGTACACTGAGAAAAATATTTAAAAGCTCTTGAAATTAGGCAATAAAAACATTAGAGAGGTACTTTAATTTGCATGTTTTGCTTATTGTTTATTATAAGCTTCAAAATTGTACACAAAGTCCCATTCATTTGAAAAGAATAATTCGCTTTAATTTCATCATATAAACAATCAGAAAATAACAAATATTTCCCCATAAACACTTAGTTCAAAGTATTCCAACGGAACCAAGCATAAATATTGTATACATTTTCTTTGAAATTCTAGAACATTTAAAAAAATATTATTAACTTAGCAAGGGAAATAATTTTTAAAATATTATATGGTCATATTATGATTTGTTAAAGATATTTTTGTTTTGGTTACAGGGGAATTTCAGTGAATTCTAGTATTTTTAAAGGAGCAGAATCTTGTATAGATTAAGAAATTAAAGCTATAATTGTTCCACACTTACGCATGCCCCCACCTATTTATTTCCCCCAGTGTACACCCCATGAGTGTACGTCTGCGGAGACGTGTACGTGGAGAGGTGGACGCAGCCGGAGGCAGAGCAGAAGACCCGAAGAAGCAGCGACGGACCAGCTGTAACTGTAAATGGTCGGCGGAGAACTCGGAGCACTCAGTTCTTCCTGGGATCTCGCTGCGTGCGCTCGCTTACTCTTGGCGTCCGGAATCGGATCGGAATCGGAATCGGATCCTCGGCTTCGGACTCGGACTCGGGTTCGGGACTCGATCGATCGGTCTGGCAATTAGTTGGGGATCATCATCATTATAATCGATCCCCCGACCACTGAAGAACAAAAAAAAAAAAAACCCGCAGCCAACCACCCGCACACACACATTTGTGAAGACTTTTCAGGGGGGTAATGAAACTCGTGGAGCTCGCATCCCAAACCCTGTATCTGCATCTGTATCTGTATCTGTGCGTGTGTGTCTTCGATACGTTATTGATTTCGCATCGGCAACTGAATCATCCATCTATATCCGCGATAGAAACGAGAGAGCTCGGAGGAACGGATCTGTGAACTGCGTGGGGTGAGTTGATGGAAGTTGATGGGGAAAACGAAGGAAAGGCGCGCATTTCCCGCAGGAATTTCCCAGTGGAAAGTGTAAAGTGCCACCTATGCGATTACACAATAGAAACCACACACACACACACACACACCTGGGGGGCATGCCATAACTATTTGCCCAGGAAAAGCGGATCGCAGCCAGATCGAAAATCTCTGCTTGGCAAATTGGGCCAAGAGATTCGCGTGACTGCAAAACAGCAGATGAGCGGCGTTTTCCGATCTTTCCTATAGGCTATATAGCTGAACAGAACTGAACTGAACAGAAAAGAATACGGCAGACCGCAGCGGCCACACTTGTTAAATTAATATTATTATTTCTTTTGATATTTTGACATTTACGTGAGCAATGTTTGCATTGGCAATGAGCTTTGCGAATGGGAAATAGTTGGTCGGGGCACTTGTCTTCCTATATGTGAATATATATATCTGACCACTATATACATAGGTGGTGGGCCATTGTCTGCGTTTGGCTAAATGCGTTGTGAGTTGGACAAAAACTGCGTACCACCTAACTGAATTTTATAGAATCAATCTTTGTCGGGGTGTGTTTAACTCTTGATTTACAGGTGACCTCCTCCTGCTGCTCCTCCTGCTACTCCTGCACCTCCTGCTCCTTTGTATCCTTTCTCCGGCAAATGTTTATCCTCTCCGAGGTAAACAATCCATCGAGCAGTGCAGCCAGCAGTTAAGGCAACGATTGATGAGGGCCAGCTTCTGGGGTAAACAAAAACGGATGCCCCAATCCAAACAATTCAATCGCATCGCATCGCCACCGCGGGGGTGTTCCAACTCGTTTATATGGCATTGACTCTTCCTTCGCTCCAAAACAAAACCATGGGTTGAGGCTGGCGCTGGGATTTGTTTATTGTGCATTCGCGTTTTCAAGTTTGAACTAAAATGTAAACTATCCAAGGGATACACCTCGCGTTGCAGGTGTATTTATAGATAGATCAGCCAGCAAAGGCCACCTCTGCTCCGTTGGGTTGCCCATCAGCATTTCTCCGGGCTTTGTGTACATTAACAGGACTTTGAACTCTTCCCAATGCGCAGACACAGACACAGAACCAGAACAAGAAAATACTGGGCATGGAGCAAAAAGCACGCAGAAATTTGCGCAGAAACATGGAAAATGGCAGGCGAATTGTGAAATGGAAACATTTTCTTCGATTCTTGGTCCATTGTTCCCGTCCCGTCAGATGGCATTCACAACATTCGGGATGGCTCAGTGTGGGTTGGACATGAAGGATGATTCATCCAGTTGAGAAGGGAACCTAAGCAGCTTAGCTACACAGTTGTTTAAAGATGTTGGTCTTGGATATTTATTTATTTCTTGAAATATTATGCAAAATTAAGTGCAAGAAATTTCAAATATTACAAATATTTATATTTTTGAGGATCAATTTAATTATTGATACTAAGCAGCTAATTTATTATTTGTTGTGAAATCATTTTTTGGGATTGGATTTTTATTTCCCTAATAAAATATTATGCAAAATTGAATGCGAAGATTGAAATTTTAAAAATATTCATACTCTTTTACCTTAGACCCTGAGAATATTTTATTTTTAAAAGGGGAACCTAAGCAGCTGAGCTACACAGTTATTAAATGTTGTGAAATCTTATAAATATCAGAAAGTAGAAATTATAAAGTGTATAATTTTTCAATAAGAAGTCCCGAAAGCTTGTAATTTTTGCGCTGTGTGCCAAAGAAGTTCTTTTGGGGGGCTGCAAATGATTTTCATTAGACTTCAAGGCATATATGCATATATGTATATATCGAAGATTGCCCCCCCCCCCCTGAGTGCCCTGTCATTTGCGATTACCGATCTGCAATCGCACGGGCCGCTTAATAATTAATTAACGGCCTGTCACAGAAACATGCGACATTTCGTTTGGCGCAGACATGGTTTTCCGGTCCGCGGAGGGGGGAACTCGGGATAGATTGGGAGATCGGAAAGGAAAACTGGGGTGACAGGACAGGAGGGGTCTCGGTGGCGGTCCGAGTGTCCAAGAGAGTCGGATTCCCACTTGTCAGCTGTTCCCTGCCCGGTTCTTTTTTTTCCCCGGCAAATTCCTCAGACGGTTATTTCGTGTTCGATGGAAATTGTGTACTGAAAATGACGTGATTAGGTGGAAAATGCCGTACATTTGAGTGCCACAGCGAGTGGCTATATTTAAATGAGTGCGGCAACCACCTGGGAACAGCGGTGGTTCAGGTATAACAAATACAAATATATATAGAAAATTTAAATGGGCCGCAAATTGCCAAGACACAAATTATGAACGCCTCGCACTCCCACACACACTGAGCGAAAGGGGGGCATAGGGAAAAGGCAGCTGCTTCATGGAAAACCACTTTCGAACACCTTCGGACACCTTGGCAGCAGCATCAAGATTTCTGTTTAATTGCCGCAAACATTTTGATGTACTGCTCTTTACCAAAAAAAAAGCACCCAAAAAAAACATAAAACCCAAAAAAAAAACTACAACACGAGAATTGGCAGCTAAGAATGCGCAACAGGTTGCTAAATTCACAGGCGGGGGCGGGCTGTTTTTGGGTGGTTTGGTGGTGCGGGATGGGCATCGGTTCTCTTCCCCTCAGAGCAAAAAAAAATATAAAGAAAATCACGCGGCTGGCCTCAGACGAGCAGAGAATGTTAGAGAAACAAACAAAACCGAAAGCAAAACCAAAACAGCCGCCGGATTATTGCACATGACCTCCTCAAAAGTGGAAGCCCCAACCCTCCCCACCCTCAACCCCCCAGCCTTTTGGGTATTTTTGAATGAGTTCGATTATTTAGACAAATTTGGGGCCAGCAAAATAAAGGAGAAAACTTTCCAATGATAAACAAACGGAGATCGAGATCGAGAGCGATGGGAAATAAATAAAATTTAATGCGTTTCCACAGAAAACCAATTACTAGCAAAACAAATATATAATTTAAGAAAACCAAATTCAGCATGAGATTTCAAATCAAGCTGTTAAGTTGAGTATAACAATTATTAATAATTGATTAAAATTAATCATATCTCTTTACTCGGAAACGAAAATGACATAATTCTTATTCCTATATTTTTTAACTTTTGAACAAAACAAATGTCATGTTAATCATCTCCGATTAGACAGTTCTGTTTTGAACAAAATTTCTAATGAGCAATCTGCGAGATTTTTGTTCTCTTGGCCTACAGTAAACACTGGCATAAGGAGAACGAAATGAACCCCCTACTTTAACCCACCTGACGGGGCTGTGCCAATTACGTGCGAGATTAATCAATGCCACGACAACATGAACAAATTAAGCGCACTCATTTCGACATAAATTTATTTCACCACGCAAAGAGGCGAAGATGCTGAGCCACTGCATCACTAGCACCACCAGCACCACCACCTCAGCACCACCGGTCCACAGCCAACAAGTGCCAGAAGAATGCCAGAATACCAAAAATCCCAGAATGCACACACATTGCTGACGTTAATCATACGCCCCGTGTGCCCACGGCCTCTGGTCCCTGGTCGGTAGTCTCTGGTCTATAGTCTCTAGTATCTGGTCCCGAGTCTCACCCTCAACCCCAGGCGATAATTCCGATGCCGTTGATGACGATGATGATGCAGACGACTTTGGCTCACATCCGCGAGTGGCCTCTCGTTTCTGTCCTTAATTATAAATTGATGCATTTTCGAATAAACAAACAAGAATTATGGTGCAGGGAAAGATCTATGATAGGTGCTGGGGTTGGGATGATAGATGTCTCTGCGTTTCGTAAGGGGTTTCGGATTGGATTATATTGGATTTGGGTTCTATGGATATTCAAAGCCAAATCATCAAATAATTGGAAATAATTGAGGAAGGGGGCTTTTCCATTAATTAGGTTATTCATTAGTCTTTCGCACTTTAAAGAAGCAATTTTAATTTCATTGAAGGAAACGAAGCAAAGTTTATATTTGGAATGTTTCTTTAAGATTTTTAATTTTATGGAGCATTGAATCTTCGAGGCAACCCATATTAATCGTAAAGATTATTAATTTAACAACTGTCTGCATTTGATTTTAAATAAACACTTTATATTAAAAATATCTCATCAATATATAATTTACCAATTTATGAGAAATACCTTCACACCTTGTGTACGAGTATATCGAAGATCTCTTGACTTGCCTATATTTACATATCTATAAGTTTCTAATATACTTTGACGATGTGGACTATTTTAGTCAGGTGAATGACGCATTTAGCCATAATATTTGTGGTTTAATGACTAGTCACGACTGTTTCATCATAGAAATTCCCCCTTTGCATTTTCGCAGACCTCGTCCATTCCGTCAAGATGGAGGAGATGTTCGTGCTGGTGTGCGCCACACCGACTCCCGCGGAGCTGTTCAACCTCACCCGCCTGGCGGACGTCACTCTGGCGGCGGGTCCGCTGACCACTGGCGGACTGAAGCCCCCAACTGAAGCGCCACCAAGTGAACCAAACCTGTACGCCTCCTTTGCCTCCTCCGATGAGGACTCCAACTACTATACCCACAAGGTGTTTGATCGCAATAAACTACGTCGCTGGACCATCTCCGACTCGAACTCCTGCACCAGTACCTCCAGTTCCTGTTTGCAGTCCGGGGAGGATCAGCTGGAGAGCCGCCGGGAGGAGAACTCGGAGCAGGGGCAGGGTGAGGGTGGCTCTAAGTCCTCGCTGCTGGAGGACGAGCACATCTGCCCCGAGTGCGACAAGAAGTATTCCACATCCTCCAACCTGGCGCGCCATCGACAAACCCACAGGTGGGTTTCTGTACCTGCAGAAATATTTATCCCCTGCGAGGATTCTAGAATTTAGCCCTAAAAAGATTCTCCTCCCACCCTACTTTAACAATTTATTTTTACCATTCCCGCCACCAGGTCAATCATGGACAAGAAGGCGCGCCACTGTCCCCACTGCGAGAAGGTGTACGTCTCCATGCCGGCCTTCTCGATGCATGTCCGCACCCACACCCAGGGCTGCAAGTGCGAGTTCTGCGGCAAGAAGTTCTCCCGCCCCTGGCTGCTCCAGGGTCACATCCGCACCCACACCGGGGAGAAGCCCTTCAAGTGCAGTGTCTGCGAGAAGGCCTTTGCGGACAAGAGCAACCTTCGGGCCCACATCCAGACACACTCGAACACCAAGCCCCACACCTGCTCCCGCTGCGGCAAGGCCTTCGCTTTGAAGTCCTACCTGTACAAGCACGAGGAGTCCTCTTGCATGAAGAACCGCACGGGATCGGGATCGGGATCGGGAACTGGTTCGATTACGGGTTTGGGTTCAGGGAGTAGACCTCCAACATCGCCCAAGAGACAGCTAATAGATCTGGGATCAGTGGGTAATACTGCCGGAATTGGTTCGGGATCACCAGCCACAGTGGTGAGTCAACTTTTTGTATTAACTGAAGATTTGTAAAACATTTAAAAATGGATTTAATATTAGGTATTTTTTAATGTTGTCAAAAGTAAAGATTCTTAAAATATTTTTTGTTAAATGTGTAAAGCTTTTAAAGCATAGAAAAAATGGATTTGAATATTGTGGGGCATAAAAAAAAAATAATGTTATTAATTATACTCATAATTAAGGAATTATTTAAGGCATTTCATGTAACCAATTTTAAAGTATTCCCATTTCTTTTAATTATTTCAGAGTGCTGCCCCCGACTCAGCGAAGTCCACGCTGGCCAGCAAACTGTTACAGAAGGAGCGGGATCGGAGGCAGGCAGCTGCCTTGGCCTATCAGGGATACCAAAGTCTCCCGGATGTAACCATTAATCCCTCCTCTTCCTCTTCGGCTGTCACAATGGAGGATTATGAGCACTTCAAGAGGATCAATGTGATCCAGCCAACGGTGCTGCCCCACCGCATGCCCAGCATCTACCAGGAGCTGCATACCAATCCTCATCAATCGCTGGCCCTTCCTCTGGCCATACCATGTCATTATCTTCAGAGCCAGACAAGGCCCTCCAAGGACGAAGGAGGAGCCGGGGCAGGAGGATGTGTTAATCCCACCCAGGATCAGCCCGTGGACTTCTCGCCAAAGAACAACTTCACGCACTCGGCCACGACGAGCCCCTTCGAACTAACCGGCAACTATTCCATGGTGGCATAGTCACCCGATCCAATCGGAAATCTTAACAAGAAACTAAAAGACACCGGAGAGAACAAGAGCACTACCTGTATCTGAATTATTCGAAACACCAAAACACACACAAAAACCAAAAGCAAAACTAAAACCAAAAAAAAAACTAAATCCAAAACCAAAACCAAAGCAAAACCCACTCTTCCCAAAAACCAATCCCAGGCCATTTTCTTACTGTAGTTAACGAATATGTGATAAAAACGCAAAAGAGCTAAAGTACCATTAGAGATTAGATGATTCCAGAGCGACGAGGACGAGGACGAGCATTATAGCTGATCCCAAAGATCGATGAACAGAAAACGGATAGATACATATATATTTAGAGAGGGCGAGACAGGTTTGATCTTCACTTAGTTGTAATGAGACTTCTTAGAGACTTACAAAGAACAGCGACAAAAAACCAAAATGTAACCAGTATTTTTTTATAGCACATACGAGAGATATATCATACCCGACCACGATCCAGATATACCGATCGAGCTAAAGCCAAGCTGCAAACTTTACAACTAACATAATGATTTAATGGAGCCAAAAAACTAGACATATCTAATAAATATGCACTCACAAAGTCACTTACAAATCTAGAAAATCCCACAAAATATATATATTTTTAATTTTTTCCAAAAATTAAAGAATAAAAGAATCAAATTTAAACTTTTTTTCTGAATTAAGGAAAGATCAGAAAACATTTTATTATGTTTATAAAACATTTTATTTCTTTAAATACGAAATAATAGCAGAAATAATTAGAAACGTCAGATGTTAAGATATAAATTTGATATTGGAATTTCGAATATATTTTTCTTGTAAATAAAATAGTTATTTTCCCATTTATACATAAATTTCGATGTTAAATCCAAATCTTCTAGATTTATTTTCTGAGTGTATTAGCACACACACAATCTCAAACACACACACACACCTACTAACCCCATTAATCACTTCGCATTAAGGCATTGCGATCGACTTCCTGCTTCCGGCACGGAAATCGGTCCAACCAAACGAGAGATACTCTAGTCTTTATCTTTAAAATCGGCGTACAGTTCGCAGATCGGAACGATCCCCAAAAGCGATCTCCGTTCGCCTGTGTGCGTGGCGTTATTTTAAGCACTCTTTACGGCCGCATGTGGTGCAATAATTGACATAACTGTAACACTAATTAGCCCCTACCACACACACACACACACACACACACCCTCACATACACCCTCACATACACTTAAATAAATACATATATACTTTAACTTTTATTATTTTGTAGCACTTTACATTTAGTTATCGAGAGACAGACACACGCACTGCATTTCGCATCCTCGACTCGATTCTGCAGCTAAACAGACCAAAGATATATTATAAATCGATCGATATTACCTTTATATACTCGTACTTACCATATACAACACCTAAAATATATATATACCACATATATATTATATACACGTATACGTAACATTTACTCAAATTAAACGAGAGATCCACCGATCCCCGAAAAATTTGAGAAATATATAGTTTTTTCTATTGGGAAAATGGAGGAAATTGTGAATGAAATTAAATGGGGAATATTTTTTAATGCAAAAAATATAATAATAATTTTATGATCAAATAAAGTCATCATTACCCAGATCACTATTTATTGGAACAATTCATTAAATTTCGAAAGAACAGAAATCCGACGACTAGGAATTTTGGCTGCCGTCCGTTTCAGGCGGGGATTGCGTATTCGGTCATTCCAAAACCAGTGAATCCCTTAAATGTGCTAGCCAATAACTCAAAAACGGTAACAATTCGCCGTATAAAATAAATATGAAGGCTGATCTGGAGATCCTCTGGAGCTATGGCGGGATCTTCAGGCCCGTCAGCCCATCCTGGATGTCTCCAACACTTTCCAACATCGGAGACTTGCGCTTTCCACCGCAGTGCACCACCAGATCCTCGTAGCTCTTGTTGTGCAGCAGACAGACCAGGATCACGGTCATGTTGTCCCCTCCCAGACCACCCATCTGTCCATCGGCGGAGAGGCAATTGTTCATCAGTTCCTCGCAAATGGAATCCGGAGCCAGACCATTGGCAATCCGGGTGCGGACAAATTGGCACACCTCGGCGCTGGTCATCACATCCCAGATACCATCGCAGGCCAAAAGGACAAATTCCCAGTTCTCGTTGATGTCGCGCACCTCCACATCCGGATCGGCGGTCACTATCTGCTCCTCGGGACGCTTCTGGGTGTTCTTCTTGTACATGAAATCCCCAAGGGCTCGGGACAAAGCCAGATTGCCATTGACCCTATTGAACTCCACCCAACCACCGCCGGCTATGATGCGACGGGTCTCATGCTCATCTTGTGGCTTGTGGTCCACGGAGAGGGCATGCACAGCTCCCGAGATGCAGGCAATGGCCCGGGAATCGCCAGCATTGGCGCAGTAGAGACGACGCTCTCGGATGAGAACCACCACGGCAGTGGAGCCGGAAACCTGCTCGGCCCACGAGCCATTCTGCATCATCTCGCGATCGAAGTCCAGGAAGGATTTCTTTAGAGCCACAACCGTGTTATCCCGGTATTCCGGACGCTTGGTCACAAACTTGTGCAGATTCTTACCCGCAAACTTGGCCACAGCTTCGCCTCCATGCCCGTCGTAGACGGCAAAGAAGGCCGACTGCGGATCATCGGGTAGGGAGAGGATGTGGGTGTGGGCATCCTCCATCTCCATGCGCCAGCCCTGCATGCAACTGGAGCCCACACGGTAACTGGCATTGCCACAAATAGCCGAGTTCTTGGTGGTCACCGGTTCTGAGAGTGTCTGGCCCATGAAGAACTTCAGGAACGGGTGAGCCATCGCCATCATATCCAGTTTGATCACTACTGAGTGCTCTTCCCGGCACTCGATCTCACTCTCCAAATCTGAATTGGTGTCTCAACGTTTAATTGAGTGTCTTCCCTGGAGTTGGAGCTGGGTTCGCTAATTCGCGGTGATCGCTCCACAGGCTGGTCTACTACTGTTTACTTACGGGGGGTTAAATTTATCTGGGATGTCTGGAGTCACCCGAATGGGGTTTTGGAATTTAGCCAACTGATTCGGCAGCAGCTACTCGGATGTAGATGTAATGATTAAATAGGAAAGGCCTTTTCCTTCTGACTGCTTAAATAAAAAAAAAAAAAAAAAAAAAAACCGAAAGGAAGGCTAGCTTCGGGTTCCCTTGCAAACTATGTAGTTACCCTCAAGCCCTCAAGTTTGTGGCAACATGATTGTCGGCAACATGTTTGATATCGAACATGTCTGACGTCGAGCATGTTTGATGTCGAACATGTTTGATGCCAACATGTTTGTTGGCAAACATGTTTGTTGGAAACATGTATGTTGGCAAACATGTTTGTTGGCAACATGTATGTTGGCAAACATGTTTGTTGGCAAACATGTTTGTTGGCAAACATGTTTGTTGGCAAAATGTTTGTCGGCAACATGTTTGTCGGCAACATGTTTGTGGCAACATCATTGTCGGCAACATGTTTGATATCGAACATGTCGAACATGTTTGATGCCAACATGTTTGATGTCGAACATGTTTGATGCCAACATGTTTGTTGGCAAACATGTATGTCGGCAACATGGTTGTTGGCAACATGTTTGTTGGCAACATGTTTGTTGGCAACATGTTTGTTGGCAACATGTTTGTTGTCAACATGTTTGTTCGCAACATGTTTGTTGGCAACATGTTTGTTGGCAACATGTTTGTTGGCAACATGTTTGTTGGCAAACATGTTTGTTGGCAACATGTTTGTTGGCAACATGTTTGTTGGCAACATGTTTGTTGGCAACATGTTTGTTGGAAAACATGTTTGTTGGCAACATGTTTGCTTGCAACATGTTTGTTCGCAACATGTTTGTTGGCAAACATGTTTGTTGGCAACATGTTTGTTGGCAACATGTTTGTTGGCAACATGTTTGTTGGCAACATGTTTGTTGGCAAAATGTTTGCTCGCAACATGTTTGTTGGCAACATGTTTGTTCGCAACATGTTTGTTGGCAACATGTTTGTTCGCAACATGTTTGTTGGCAACATGTTTGTTCGCAACATGTTTGTTGGCAACATGTTTGTTGGCAACATGTTTGTTGGCAACATGTTTGCTTGCAACATGTTTGTTGGCAAACATGTTTGTTGGCAACATGTTTGTTGGCAAACATATTTGTTGGCAACATGTTTGCTGGCAACATGTTTGTTGGCAACATGTTTGTCCGCAACATGTTTGTTCGCAACATGTTTGTTGGCAACATGTTTGTTGGCAACATGTTTGTTGGCAACATGTTTGTTGGCAAACATGTTTGTTGGCAACATGTTTGTTGGCAACATGTTTGTTGGCAACATGTTTGTTCGAGCTTTTGAGCTTACGGGAGAGCTTTCGAGCTTTCCTGAGAGCTTTCCGGGGAGCTTTCGAGCTTCAAACATGTTCGACATCAAACATGTTCGACGTCAAACATGTTCGACATGAAAGCTCGAGCTTTCCTGGGAGCTTCGTGAGAGCTTTTGAGCTTTCATGGGAGCTTTCGTGAGAGCTTTTGAGCTTTCGGCAGAGCTTTCGGTCGAGCTTTTGAGCTTTCGGGAGAGCTTTCGAGCTTTCCTGAGAGCTTTCGGGGGAGCTTTCGAGCTTCACACATGTTCGACGTCAAACATGTTCGACATGAAAGCTCGAGCTTTCATGGGAGCTTCGTGAGAGCTTTTGAGCTTTCATGGGAGCTTTCGTGAGAGCTTTTGAGCTTTCGGCTGAGCTTTCGGTCGAGCTTTTGAGCTTTCGGTCGAGCTTTCGGGAGAGCTTTCGAGCTTTCCTGAGAGCTTTCGGTGGAGCTTTCGAGCTTCAAACATGTTCGACGTCAAACATGTTCGACGTCAAACAAGTTCGATATCAAACACATGAAAGCTCGAGCTTTCCTGGGAGCTTTTGTGAAAGCTTTTGAGCTTTTGGGTGAGCTTTCGAGCTTTCCAGGGAGCTTTCGTGAGAGCTTTTGAGCTTTCGGCTGAGCTTTCGGTCGAGCTTTTGAGCTTTCGGGAGAGCTTTCGGGGGAGCTTTCGAGCTTCAAACATGTTCGACGTCAAACATGTTCGACATCAAACACATGAAAGCTCGAGCTTTCCTGGGAGCTTTCGTGACAGCTTTTGAGCATTCATGGGAGCTTTCGTGAGAGCTTTTGAGCTTTCGGCAGAGCTTTCGTCGAGCTTTTGAGCTTTCGGTCGAGCATTTGAGCTTTCGGTCGAGCTTCGGGAGAGCTTTCGAGCTTTCCTGAGAGCTTTCGAGCTTCAAACATGTTCGACGTCAAACATGTTCGACGTCAAACAAATTCGATATCAAACACATGAAAGCTCGAGCTTTCCTGGGAGCTTTTGTGAAAGCTTTTGAGCTTTTGGGTGAGCTTTCGAGCTTTCCAGGGAGCTTTCGTGAGAGCTTTTGAGCTTTCGGCAGAGCTTTCGTCGAGCTTTTGAGCTTTCGGTCGAGCATTTGAGCTTTCGGTCGAGCTTCGGGAGAGCTTTCGAGCTTTCCTGAGAGCTTTCGAGCTTCAAACATGTTCGACGTCAAACATGTTCGACATGAAAGCTCGAGCTTTCATGGGAGCTTCGTGAGAGCTTTTGAGCTTTCATGGGAGCTTTCGTGAGAGCTTTTGAGCTTTCGGCTGAGCTTTCGGTCGAGCTTTTGAGCTTTCGGTCTAGCTTTCGGGAGAGCTTTCCAGCTTTCCTGAGAGCTTTCGGTGGAGCTTTCGAGCTTCAAACATGTTCGACGTCAAACATGTTCGACATGAAAGCTCGAGCTTTCCTGGGAGCTTCGTGAGAGCTTTTGAGCTTTCATGGGGGCTTTCGTGAGAGCTTTTGAGCTTTCGGCTGAGCTTTCGGTCGAGCTTTTGAGCTTTCGGTCGAGCTTTCGGGAGAGCTTTCCAGCTTTCCTGAGAGCTTTCGGGGGAGCTTTCGAGCTTCAAACATGTTCGACGTCAAACATGTTCGACATCAAACACATGAAAGCTCGAGCTTTCCTGGGAGCTTTCGTGAGAGCTTTTGAGCTTTCATGGGAGCTTTCGTGAGAGCTTTTGAGCTTTCATGGGAGCTTTCGTGAGAGCGTTTGAGCTTTCGGTCGAGCTTTTGAGCTTCAAACATGTTCGACGTCAAACATGTTCGACATGAAAGCTCGAGCTTTCCTGGGAGCTTCGTGAGAGCTTTTGAGCTTTCATGGGAGCTTTCGTGAGAGCTTTTGAGCTTTCGGCTGAGCTTTCGGTCGAGCTTTTGAGCTTTCGGTCGAGCTTTCGGGAGAGCTTTCGAGCTTTCCTGAGAGCTTTCGGGGGAGCTTTCGAGCTTCAAACATGTTCGACGTCAAACATGTTCGACATGAAAGCTCGAGCTTTCCTGGGAGCTTCGTGAGAGCTTTTGAGCTTTCATGGGAGCTTTCGTGAGAGCTTTTGAGCTTTCATGGGAGCTTTCGTGAGAGCGTTTGAGCTTTCGGTCGAGCTTTTGAGCTTTCGGTGAAGCTTTCGGGAGAGCTTTCGAGCTTTCCTGAGAGCTTTCGGGGGAGCTTTCGAGCTTCAAACATGTTCGACGTCAAACATGTTCGACATGAAACCTCGAGCTTTCCTGGGAGCTTCGTGAGAGCTTTTGAGCTTTCATGGGAGCTTTCGTGAGAGCTTTTGAGCTTTCGGCTGAGCTTTCGGTCGAGCTTTTGAGCTTTCGGTCGAGCTTTCGGGAGAGCTTTCGAGCTTTCCTGAGAGCTTTCGGGGGAGCTTTCGAGCTTCAAACATGTTCGACATAAACATGTTCGACGTCAGACTTGTTCGATATTAAACATGTTGCCGACAATCATGTTGCCACAAACATGTTGCCGACAAACATGTTGCCAACAAACATGTTTGCCAACAAACATGTTTGCCAACAAACATGTTTGCCAACATACATGTTGCCAACAAACCTGTTTGCCAACATGGGCTTTCGAGCTTCAAACATGTTCGACATCAAACATGTTCGACATCAAACATGTTCGACGTCAGACTTGTTCGATATTAAACATGTTGCCGACAATCATGTTGCCACAAACATGTTGCCGACAAACATGTTGCCAACAAAACATGTTTGCCAATAAACATGTTTGCCAACAAACAAACAAACTGAGGGACTAGTTTACATAGCAACCGACAGACGGACAGACGGAGATCGACTCGGCTGGTGATGCTGATCAAGCATAGCCACATAGGAAATGCTCTTTACTACATCGTGGGGCCAAAAACCCTTGTGTACATCCCATTGATGAACAATCTTTTAATAAACATTCCCAATTCAAATTACCCATTTCACGCCGAGATTTATGATTAAAAAACGATTTACGGATTTCTTTTGATAATCTTGTGTTTTATATTTGTTATTTGTTGTCGTTTTTTTTTTTTTGTAATTTTTTTTTTTTATTTGGTTTTGTTTCTCGTTCTGGTTTTTTCTTTTGTATGGTTTCTCTTTTTTAATAATTTTTGTTTACGTTGATAGCGTTTGTTTCCATATACACAAATACATTTAAGTATATAATGATATACACATATCGCGTAAGTATGTATTATCTTAATCGTTTCAATTATATAGACATTTATTTGTAATTGTTTTGTGGTTGCTGTAGATTACTACACACGTTTATCCTTTTAGGCATATGTACGAGAGTATGTAATTATCATAATTTGTATGCATCCGTATCTGTGAGTGGTGTCTGTAACTGTATCTGTATCTGTAATTGTAACTGCAATCTGTATCTGTAAGTGTCGAGTGATGCTTAGCTATAGGCGATCTACATTCACAATTCTTAATTATTCCGGTTTTCTTGTATATATTTCTTTAAAGTGTAAAGACACTAAATTTCACAATGTTCGATTTGTTTTCCTCTATTTGCTACAATCCAATCCAATCGTTCCCTTATATTTTGAATAGGGATATGGTAGCCAGATTTAAGCCAGAACTAGCCGAAAATCAATTTGGGGGATTCCCCGGGGGACAAAAGTTATTTGAGTTGAGTCGTGTCTAGTGTTCTATGCTTGTATGCACGTGTTTCTGAGTATGTATGTAAATAATTTACGAAAATGTTGGGTTTATTTCTGTTTCTCGTGTATTATTTATTATACGTATTATAAAATCTCTAAACAGCCATAAAAGTCAAAAGTTCTTAATCATATCTATCAATTATCTAGATGCGTTTACACTGCCACTAAGTTGACATAACTTGAGTTAATCGTTATCGCTATTGTTATCATTATCATTACCGTTAATCGTTAATCGTTAGCTTATCTGCTGCCTAATTCTGGTGAAATCGGAACTCGATTGTTATAGGTTTATCTGTTGGTTAGGGAGGGAACTCTATACATAAATACAAACGTTGCGGCTCATTCGATTGGATTTCGATTTGGTTTCGCTTTACTTTGGTCTCGAGACAATTCAATTTATTCACTATGGCTACGATTACTTGTATTCGATAAATTTGTCGGCATCCTGTTATTTTTTTTCTATGTGTTTCTGGGGCCCCTCGAAAAAGGTACGCACATCCGATTAATACATAGAGAGTTATACATACATATTTGCATTAACTTTATATATATTTTGATTCGCATACAACTAAACGCTAATATCGATAGCTTATCAAGTACAATGCTAAATGTATCGGTGTGCTTGGTTTTTGATATAAGTTTGAGTTTCCGTTCATTATAACTTTTCGATTTCGATTCCCTTACGCCTAAATAAGAGAGGACACCAAGTAAAAACATTCAGTACACATTCATAGAGATACGAGTAGAGTACAAAAAGGACAACTACGATTAGAGATTGATGTTATGTGTGTGAATATATCGAATAAAATTTTGATTTTGTATGGAATGAATTACGTTACGTTATGAAGTGATCATATTTTTGTCGTTTGTGTGTACAGTGTTGGTGAATCATTGGTGATTTGTTGGACAATCTTTTGTGCAGTGTTGGTTAGGTGTTGGTGAATCATTGGTGAGATGTTGGTGCAATTTCGTGCAGTGTTGTGTGAATACTGGTAATTTAGGTTTAGTGTTGGTGAGCTGACTTTGACGACACA
This sequence comes from Drosophila setifemur, assembly GCA_021224005.1. Classification (NCBI taxonomy): domain Eukaryota; kingdom Metazoa; phylum Arthropoda; class Insecta; order Diptera; family Drosophilidae; genus Drosophila; species Drosophila setifemur. The sequence continues at coordinate 16,367,802 of JAJJHY010008789.1, forward strand.
ACTGTCACATGTGGACGACGGGGTCAAGGTCACATCTCTTCGTTGACGATCGAAAACATTAATTTGTTGCGGGTTTGATTGTTGGGACAGGAGCTTCTGGTTCTGGCCCACATCGCCCGGCAATTCGTTGTGTCTAACCCAGGGATCCCTTGTTCGATTTTGAGGTCGGGGATTCGTAATCGTAATATTAGGTTGTAGGTAGGTAGGTGCCTACAGGTGCTACAGGGTCAAGGTTCGTACATATGAATATGACTTGGTGCCCACGCGAAAACAAACTCTACATACTAGCTGTGTAAGTGTTGTCAAGTGTCTTGTGTTTCTGTGAGTGTGTGGGTGAATATGTATCGGTGTGTGCGCGCTCTTTGATTATCCTTCTTTGGTTTAACTTCCTTTCACATTTGAATGCAAAGCCTGGCCTCTAAACGCTATGTTCGCTATTCATATCTGTATATGGATATTTGTAGTCTCTCTACGCGAGTCGTATATAAAAATATTTAAATTCTTTAATCTGAAACTGCGCAATCGTTATCGATCCTGCCTCTGCTATAAGTACATCTATATATATATATATATATATATATATATATCGTCGTATATGTCGTATATAAAAAGCAAATCCCATAAAAGTGCTCTCTCTCTGATCTATTAAAACATATATTGTTTCGATTACGTTTGCATCACCCAATATAGACTACAAGAAATATCCTTTGCCCTAGCTTTAGCTTTTCTCAATTTCGCTCGTTTCGCATGTTTCGCATGTTTCGCAATTTTCGCTTGTTTCGAAATCAGCAAAAAGGTACAATCATTTTAAATTCAATATCTTTACCGTTAGCCGTATGTATGTATATGTCTATGAGTATGATCTCAGCTCTAGCTGCTAGTTATCATATTCGTGTATATATATAACGTATATTGTTTTCTTGTTTTGGTTTTCTTTTTAGGTAGGAAATATGCTAGTCTTATAAATTTCACACATCAACATTTCGGTTATCGTTTTAGATTTCGGCTTCTCTGGCTTGTCTCTAGGAAATAATTTCGTATTTAATAAAATATATCCGCATATATACTATATATATTCATAGATTTATCCGTGGTAATATGTGTGTACTGTACGCGTGTGTATGCATTAAAAACATCTAATTTCAATCCGAACCACAATTTGTTAAGAGAGAGTTAGTTTGTGGAGAAAGTTCTTCAAGTGAAGGAAACACGAAGAGTACGAGTATATCAATATCGCAATATATATAATTACTAATCGGCGTTATCCGTAACCGTATCCGTATCGGTATCATTATGCTAAGTTTGGAGGAGGCCCCGGCTAATTGTTTGGATCTCGCTCCAGCTGTTTGAAGTGATCAGCTCAAGAACGAAAGAAATCTAATTATGGACGGGTTCTTATCAATCTTGTTTTTTATATTTTTGGTTGTTTTCCTTAACACCCTCTATGTACCCATCCGATCCGTAGAGATACAGATCCTGTACAGATCCTTTGAATTTCCAGTTCGGTTGGGGCTGTGTCTCCTCTCCTCAATTGCTAATTTTAATTGCTTGGTAAATGCAAAACAAAATATCTCTTCTTTCCGGTAAAAGCTCATCAATTGGTTGGTCAATCAAACAACTTCGTGTGGAGGAGGGTGGTGTTGGTGCGTGCGAAATTAATTAATATAATCTGCAGAAACCTGGTTGGTCTTGAACTAAATCTAAATTATCTGAAGCTAGCCTCTGTTTTGTTTTAGTGGGGATGGAGTCCATGGCCCCGAATCTAAATTAAGTTGTTCTGGCTAATTTTTTCGTATTATTGCACAGTTATTACGATTATTTATAAGTTCATTCACTAATTGTTTAAACTTTAAAATTATTTACTCCTTTGTAATTTGGTGGGATATATGTTGTATTTGTTGTTGTTGTTCTTCATCATCATCATCATCTATCTCTTCAAATAAACAATAACATAAAAACCAATAAGAAACAGAATAAAACGAAAAATGTAATCTGCAGTTTGTAATATATTTACGATTTTTTGTATTTTGTAGGACATAAGTAAATATAAGCATATATAAATCTGGTAATAGTAAGCAATATTCATATATCCATGGTGTTTATGTTGTGGCTATGTTCCATTATACATTATAGGGTGTGTAAATTAAACAAAAATCATATTAAGCGAAGAAAACACGAAATTAAAATCAAACTTCAAATCGTACAAATTACAAATTAAGGTTAAAAGTGTTAAAATAGTAAAGTAAAGGCAACTCATCCTCGGTTATGATAAAACAAGTACATAAGAAATATTGTAGTAAACACCGATCAGCATTAGCTGTAGCTTTAGCTTTAGTTCTATTTATCATTATCGTATAATTTTTGTTTTTCTTTTTGTTTTTCTTGTATTTAATTTCTCCGTTTTGTTGGGAATCGAGAGGACGACGAGTACAAATATTAAGGCTACACAGTTAAAACTTTTTCTCATTTAAATATATACGTATGTGTTTGTGTGGATCTCGATCTCGCATCTGTCGACTCTAAGTCCCTAGATCCTTTTTCCATCCTTAAATACAAATTCTCCAACAGTGCAGCGTCTTCTGTCTGCGCTTTGAGTGTGAGTTGTCTAATATAAGTTTAATTTGTTTGTTTGGGTTCTCGTTAAATATATAAATGTAATTTGTTGTTTAATATAAATTTAATTTGTTGTTTAATATAAATTTAATTTGTTTGTTTGTTGTTTTCATAAGTCTATTAACGTTTCGTTTTTGTTACATTTAAAGCGTTCTTGATTTGTTTTTCTCGTTTTTCCATTTTTCTTTTTCTTTTTGTTTTTGTTTTTCTTTTTTTAGATGCTCCTAAACATTGAGTAGAAAGTGAAGAAAAAGTTTAGCATTAAGATCGATATACATTCATTATTGTGGGCTCTTCCAATTGAGGACACCCACGCTTAGATAGACAAAAAACACAAATCGGAAACACAGAATCGCTGACATACACTCGAAACTTGGTTACACAGCAATTTTTTATTCAATATCCATGCTTATTCATATATAATATATATTTTAGTTGAATGGTCCATAAAATTTCTATAAAAAAAGAACTCTTCGTGAATACAAACTATCTCTATTCGCTGCTCGCGACTCCAAACAAGAAATCCTTAATCTGCCTAGCTGTTGATTTTCGCTTTTAATTCTGTTATTAACTCTGTTAGCTGCTGGTTGCCATTTATTGTTTATACACAAAATATTCGTCCCACGTCTAGATCTAGATCTAGATCTAGTTCTAGGCATAAGTTTGTTTGTTTGTTTGTTGGTTTTGTATGTACTCGTAAATATTCACAACACTAACGTTTCTTAATTACGCCCTACGCATGCTAAATGTATCTCTCAAAAGTGTTTCTTATCGGTCGGTATCGATATTCTATCGTTTTATAATCGGTTGTTAAAAAGATTAATTTAATTGGTTAAAAAAAATAAGATTTTTTGTTGCGTGCTACCGCGCTATAGTTAACATATAGATGCATATATCGTATCCGTATCGCACTTGGTTGGCTACATATCTGCAATCTGCAATCCGTATCCGTATCCGTACGTGTGTAATCATAATTTTAGGTATTTCTATGTGTCGACGTCGACTGACAAAAAAACGTTTCCGCTTGTTATTAAAAACTACATCACAATTATTATATGCTACATCCTTTCCGTTGCCGTCCGATTTCCGGAGCTATATATTCGGTATCGGGACCTATGTTACTGTGCACAGCTGAACTAGGAAGGGGCGGAGGAGATGGGCGGGTTATCCCTTAGCCGGGTTATCAATTCAGGATACATATATCTTTATATAGGAAGTGCCCCACCCTCTAAGAGAACGAACGAAAAATTAATTAATTGCTGCTCGATTAATTCATATGCGACAAGTTTAAGTTAGGTCTAACTACGAAATACTTTAGGAAACCTATTTAACAAGATTTAGTTTATATTATGATATATATAGGATTTAGTGGGCATGTGTAGATGTGAGTGTAAAGTAAGCCAGATTTGTACATATCAAAATTGCATTCCATATTTACAATCAAATCTTTGAAAATCTCTTAGGGGAAACCATTCTAAAATAGTAAAATAGTGATTAAAAGCCTAAAGTAGGGATGCAATTCCGGGAAGGGGAGGGGAATCGTTTAAAAGCCTAAAAGGTAGATTGCTTCTCATTAGTTCTTCAATTTAACTTGTTTTTGTACTTTAGTAAACTTTCTCTCATGCGCTTCTCAAGGAAGGAAGGAAATAATTAAAACGCAGAGCTTCTTCTGGGAGCTAATTAGGGGCGTAGTTTCGGGTTAAAAATAAGTTTAAGAGTGGAAATATAAAAACTAAAATATATATAGCAAGCTGATTTGCTGATCTAAAATCTGGTATTTACGAAACTCCTGGGCTCTCGCTCTAGTATCGATATTCTCGTATATACAATGGGTCCTACAATTATTTGTTGCTGTTCGTTCTAAACTTACTTTAGAATTGTTATGTTTGTTAATCGTAAATCGTTAATCGTTATTCTTGGTTATTCCTATGAGTGTGTTACGTGTTACGAGTGGGTAAAAAACTTCTTGCCTTATCCATCGCGAAATCCCATCCATTATCGAACTATGTATCTATGAGCTATGTAATTGTTAGGTTACTTTGTTGATATCTCCTAGTGTTATCTATTTTATTTGCTTGCTGTTTGCTAGTAAGGTTTTTGCGGTATTCAATTTGTTGTGGTTTTTGTTTTCTTCCCTTCGATTCTACAAACTAACGTCGTCTGTCGTGCAATCTCTTCAATTAATCGCATAATTATCTCAATTTGTTTGTTGCTTGTTTGTGTAAAAGGCAAATTGCATAACATTGTTGGATGTTGGTTTGTTTGTTGTTATTCTGTTTTTCTGTCTGCTCATCAGAGGTACTTGCTAAGAGTCTAAGGAATTTCTAAGCTTTCTCCAGCTGGCCATAAATTATCTCCTTCGTTAACATCCGATTTTGATATATAGTATTCATAATAATAGTATTACATATGCATGTATATAATATATAGTTTATATATATATATGTTGTTGCTGTTGTTGTTTATATGGAGAATATTATGTAGAAGTTATCAATAAAATACACAACACACATTTAATGAAACGCTTTCGTTTTTGAAGAGAAAAAATCAACTCTAGTTCGCCATATATATGTTATATATAGAATATTCATATATAGAAAATGTGAAGCTATAGCTGTCGTGCGTGTTGTGTGGTTTTTGTTTGTTGTTTGTTTTCTGTTTTTGTTTTGCATGCGACAACTTGACAAAATGTTAGCCTGAGGGCACTTTACACTTGGAGCGTGTAGAGTGCCGTACATTTATTATTAATATTATTTTAAAAAAATAATAAAAATTAATAATAGTAGAAATTGGGGACCGAATTGTCCCCTAGAAAATGTCTCTCCTTTCTTTCTCTCTTGAAAAACTGAGAACTCAACTGAGAAGTGGCGATGAGGGTTTGGTTTTGAGTTTGAGTTTGAGGTTTTCGATTTAGACTTAACGCTGGCGACGAGACTTCCGGCTGGTGGAAGCCGATGAAGTGGTGGCGACTGCATGTGCTGCTTCTTCAGTTTCTGGAGAGGATTCTTGATTGCTGGTTTGCATCATACTGTTGTTGTGTATGATGGTCTGCTGCATCAGCAGCATGAACCACCAGCACTGGGTGAGCTGTAGTTGCTGTTGCTGCTGCTGCACCTCCTGGCTAAGGTCTCCGGGATTGTCCACGCCCTCGGCCGAGGCCACAAAAGATCTAATCAAGAACAAGAGTTCAAAAGTTCCTTGTTAGAAATATAACTATAATTAATCGATCAAATATATCAAATTCAAATGTGGAAGTTGAAAATTCAAAATTCAAATCCCGGCATTTTCGACTCACTCGAGCGTTGAATCATTAAAGCGGGCTCTAGCTCAAGATTGTGACAACTCATCAGTGGGATTGGGTTGGGTGGCCTCTGCTTCTGCTTGTGCTTCTGCGTCATCTCATCTCTGATCTCTGGTCCCTCAGCTCATCTCATTCTCTCTCCCCTCTCCCTCAATCGCTTAATCCCTCGGGCAGCCTACTCAGCCCCATACCATATGTTGGTGGGCGCAAAGTGCGCTGCATGTTTGCTGGCAGCTACCTGGGCAGGACTGAGCGGTCCAAACTGGCTGTACTGGCTGGGAATCTGGATGTGCGCCGGCAATGGATGCGAAGGTATCACCTGGATGGAGGTGGGCAAAGCAGAGGTTTGATTTTGATTAGATTTGCTCGTGAATTTCAGATGTACATCATTTCAAGTTAAGGATTTACACTTAAAGGAACCGATAACTCGACAGAATGTAACAACCTCCTCACCTGACGACTGGAGCTGTTGTGGGCCGGAGGTGGCGCAACCACAGCCCGATTGGCGTAGGCATAACTGGGTGCTGCTTGGGAGACGAACACGGTGGGACGACGGTACATGTCGCCCTGGGCATAGATGTCCGTTTGCAGCAAAGCAGCCGCTGCTGTGGAGGATGGGGATCCTCCCAGTGGAGTCCCTGCCGCCTGATGATGATGATGACCGTGACCACCGCTGTGGTGATGCTGTGGCGGCGGTGCCTGTTGCTGTGCTCCCGGAGGAGCTCCCGCTGGTGGTGGTTGGGAGGGTTGTCTATAGACCTGCGGAGCTCCCCAGGATGGTGGACCAACGCTAGCAGCTGCTGCCGCTGCCGCCGCTGCTGCAGCAGCCGCAGCTGCCGAAGCGGACGAGGCTGATCCGCTCTTGGAGTGGGCCAAAGGTGGAGCCACCGACGGAGCCACATAGCTGATGGGAGCAGCTGAAGGGGCCTCCCTCTTGGGATGAGCCAAAGGAGGAGCAACACTTGCTCCCGAACCCGATGATGTGGGCGCCCAAGAGGAACGCTTCGTGTCCAATTGCTGGGATTGAGGTGGAGCTGCATACTCCGGATAGAACTCGCCCGGCTCCTGCTTGGGCGGGATGTGCGGCAAGCTGGCTGCAGAGGAGGAGGGAACCTGCACCTGCACTTGCACCTGGGGCTGGTAGCCACACTCGCTCTGGGCCATGGCCAGGATGCGCTTCTTCTGCGACTGCCCCGGCTCGTATTTGATGCTCGGCTGGGGCTGCGGTTGGGCAAGAATCTGTTGCGGTGGAGGCTGGTACTGCTGCTGGGGATTAGGAGGAGCAGGTTGCTGCTGTTGTTGCTGTTGCGGCTGCTGCTGATGATGGTGATGATGCTTGGGACTTCCCACGGCGGCTGCTGCTGCAGCATGATGACGTCGACGGGCGTCCTCTGGATCGTGGTCACCTACGGTTACGCATGGAATTACTAGCTGGACGTGCGATGGCTTATGACTGCGACTGAGATGGGAGTGGGAGAGGGACTGGGTTTGAGTTTGGGTATGGGCTTGGGCGGAGCTGGGACAGAGATGGGGATGATGCTGGGGCTGAGGCGGCTGCTGATGATGAAGGTGACTGGAAGTGGAAGTGGAAGCAGAGGAGGACGTGGCTTGGTAATGAGGATGCGTCGCTTGGGTCGGTGTCTGAAGCTGAAGCTGGTGCTGTAGCTGCGCTGCCGTTCCTGTTCCCGATCCCGATCCATTTCCACTTCCACTCGCTGGCTGAGGCTGACTCTGATTCTGATTCGGATTCGGATTCTGATGAGGCGGATTCAGATGATTCAGTTGATGAGGGTGGTGGTGGTGGTGGTTGTGGTTGTTGTGGTTATGGTGGTGACTACTGCTACTGTGGCTACTGTTACTGCTATGGCTACTGCTATGCTTCAGGCTGGCGCTGCTGCCCAAATGGTTCCCATTCTGACTCGGAATCGGATTCAGATTCTGATTCTGGTTATTACCATAATTGATCTGCTGCTGCTGCTGTTGTTGTGGCTGCTGCTGCTGCTGGTGGGGATTCGGGTGCTGCGGTTGGTGGGCACTGCTCCGGCTGCAGGAGGCGGAGGAGGGACCGGTCCCGTGCTGCATCAGGCTGCTGCTGGTCTGGGACTGGGCATGAGCCCGTTGCTTAACCACCGGTTGCTGGCCTCCTCCAACCCCAGCCCCGCCCCCTTCGCCGCCCTCATCCTCGCTGTCGGAGATCGTGATCACCGCTGTGGGTGAGGGTGTGTCGTGTATGGTGATCGTTGGCTGCTTCACTTGATGCGACTGCTGAGGATGCTGCTGAGGATGAGGATGCGGCTGGGCATGTGGATGCGGATGCGGCTGGTGGGCATGAGCCGGGGGCTGGGGATAGCCAGGAGCTCCTCCACCCCCACCATTGGCGTTGCAATTGCTCACGATGTGGTGTCCGGAGGAGGCGCTGTAAGGCTGAGCATGTGCCACCGGAGCATGGTGATGATGCGAGCCAGATGATCCAGCATTCACGATGTCTAGAAGAGAGGTAGAGAAAATGTATTAAAAGGATATTTACAATCAGGATGTATCCGGGCAATTTCGGGTTTCTTTTTACTCTTTTTCTTTGGAGGATTCAAGCTTTAATCCGAGCTTGGATTACCCTTGCTGACCAATTGCTCTCATTGAAAAAGAAACCCGAAAGAGTCCTCTAGTTTGTAAATCGATTTTCCATTTGCACTCACTGCTGGCGGAGGCAGCCGATGAGACCACCACCGATCCCGATCCCGCTCCGGTGCTGTAGCCACCACCGTTTCCGTTCCCGTAGTTGCAGTTGTGGTGCGTGTGGTACTGAGGCGACACATGGGTGGTGCGCTGATACCGCTGCTGGTGCGGCGGGGAGCTCTCCTTCACCCTCTTCTTCACCGGGGACAGCTGCTGGTGCTCCTTCTTCTCGTGGCGTGGTACGCGGTAGGAGTTGCCCTTGCTGAGGGTGGGATAAAAGGATATATTAATTAACTGAACTAGAATCACCCCATGAGAAATACTAACGCAAGATGATGTGCCGGCGACTCCTTCTTGAGATCGTTGCGTGGCAAGTTGAGGTGATGCTTGGGATAGATCTCCTCCACATTGAACAGAGGCGTCGAGTCCACTATCAAGGAGTGAGCTGGAGCCTGCTGTGGCCAGGATGGTACCAGAGCCATCTGCCTGCCAGTTTGCGGCCAGGCTACCCCACTCGCCTGCACCCGATTGGTCAGGAGCATCCTCTGTCCAGAGGTGGGCTCCACCATCGAAACGGGAACTGGAACGTTCACATACTGTTGAGGGGGCACCTGCAGAGGAGGTTGCATTGTGGCACTGCCCACCACCACGTGCTTGGTGGGACTGGGCATGGCCTGGTAGCTGGGCGGGCACAGGATGTTGGAGACCAGCTGGTGCTGGAAACTGTCCGTCCTCGCCTGCGGGTACTGCCTTGCCACACTGCGTCCATTGTAGATCTGGTAGAGACCCTCATAGGCCAAGGGACGTCCATCCCGGACGAGACGCTGCACCTGGCTGGTGAGCTGGTTGTTAATGGTGAACGTCATGTTCTCCGTGCTGGAGGGCACGAAGTTGGTCACCAGCGTGGAGGCGGGTTGAACTCTGTAAGGGGAAAGATTTGAGATTAGCTATGATTCTGGAGATTCTGGAGGAGATGGAGGTGGTAATACTTACGTGTGGAAATCTCCCCTGCGGCAGACCTCCATCATCTGTACGGAGGCCTTCACATTATTGCAGTACACATAGTCAACCAAATGTGTTAGTCGGGTGAACGAATGATTCAAGGCCTCGGCTGGGGTGAGACGCCGCTCCTGGTCAATGGTCAGCATGCGCTTGAGAAGATCAATAAACTCCCTTCGGTCTGTCTTCTCCGCCAACAGTTGACCCCCCTCCAGATCCGTGGGCACGTTCACCTGCCCAATGTCGTCCAGGCAATTAAAAATGTACTTCCTCGCCTCCTTGCTCTTGGTGTTGGTCTCCGCCTCGTGCTCCTCGGTGGTCTTCAGCCGCCAAAAGGGGTACGTGGAGTCCACGTCGCGGTAGAAGAACTTCGAGGTCTTAGAGGCACTATTCAGCATGTGCTCCGTGGGCAGGCCCTGCGTCTGTGAGATGTACCTGATCTGGTCGAACTCCGAGCTGCCCGGATAGAGGGGCCAACCCAAGAAGAGTTCCGCCACCACGCAGCCCAAGGACCACATATCGATGGCCTCGCAGAATGGCAATCCCAGGATGATCTCTGGAGCTCGATAATAGCGCGACTGCAGGTACGTGTTGCACACCGTCTTGCTCACATGGGAGGCACTCCCGAAGTCAATCACCTTAACCCGGTAGGGCTGACGCACTGGATCCACCAGCATGATGTTCTCCGGCTTCAAATCCGCATGGATCAAACCGAGTTGCTTCAACTTCAAAAGCGCAGTCAGTACCTGGAAGGAGTGCACAAGGAGTTTAGAAAACTATCTAATCTGGGAAATTAGTGGCTATATCTTTTATGCAAAACAGTTACATTTAACGATTATTTTGTCATTTTAATAACAAAATTCAAATTAAAGAAATAATTGTTATTTTGATTCATAAAAGTTATAGCCGCTTTATTAATGGACTTACCTGCTCCAGGATGGGCCTGATGTACTTAAGAGGCAGCGGCGAGAACTTGTTCTGCTTGAGGAAATCGTAGAGATTCTGCTCCAGCATCTCGAAGACCAGGCAGGTGTGGTTCTTGTGCTGGAAGCACTCAAACGCCCGCACAAAGTTGAACTCGTCGGCATTCTCCTGGCTGAGTCTCGAGAGGATGGACACCTCGATCTGACCTTGCCGCGCATACGAGGGATGGTTCTTCAGGATCTTGATGGCCACAATCTCGGAGGTGCCGCGCTTCCAGCACTTGACCACCTGGCCAAAGGTGCCGCGGCCCAGGAACTCCAAGACCTGAAAGGGATTGGAATTGGGATTAGATTTAAAAATACATTAGATTTATGACCCAACCCACCTCATACTCCGCGGAGAGGGAGTAGAGCACCTCGTGCTGGACCAGCTGATAGTCGCCATCGGCTCCTGAGCTGGACCTTTTGCTGGGGGGCTGCGTGTTGGCATGACCCCCCGAGGTGGCGACCTTTGTATGCGCCGTCTTGAGGCTGCTATTGGTCCCTGTTCCCAATCCTGGCCCTGCTCCCGAACCCGATCCTGGTCCTGATCCCGCCGCTGCCGATCCTGCTGCTGACGAATCCTTTTGCACTGGCGGGCCGTGGCTGGAATTGTAAGAGTCCTTGCAGCCGCAATCGCAATCTGGAAAACAAATATACAAATCAAAGTTAGTTGACAATCTTTAAGATACCTTGAAATATTTCTAAGTTTAAAACCTTTTCTGAACAATCGCCTGATGACCAAGGAGATCATTGTCCAATATAATTCTTTGTCGATGAAAATTTCCTGTTCCTGTTTTCAGGCAATTTCCCGACCTCCTCGCTATATTTTTGTTGAAATGCAACTGAAAGCAGTTCCCTGTTTTCCCAGTCGCAAATATAGCTAATATACTCGTATGTATATAGAATAATCTCTCTGCCCGGTGCACTCATCAGCACTTGCGACTTGTCAACGCCCCCAACAAAGCAAGAAAGCACCAAAAAAAAAAGAATAATAATCAGAAAATAAAGAAAGCATTATGGGAATTGGCCAACAATAATGAGGATGACTAAGTGGACTTGGAAATGGGCTGTGATATGTGACAGGAGGAGTCGCGGGAAGAGCCGGGATAGGGAAGAGCTGCATCTGACAGACAATGAGGAAGGTGTATCCCGGAGACGATGATATTTACCCTCTCGAATGATGCAGCTCCATGGCAGTATATGGTGGACAAGGAACTTTGTGCAAATAGTCAACATATTGCATTGCTCACATTTATTATTGCTAAGTAACATTTCTTATTGTTCTGGGAAAGGCCACTTGGATTCAGTCCAAGAACGTTCTATATCTTTGAATTAAGTTTCAATTGTTGTGGTAATTACTTAAAGGAAACCTTCAGTGCCAGCAATTGTTTCTACTGAAGGTTAATAAACCCCACATGCAATCGAATAAATAAAATATTTAAGCCCTGCTAAATAATTCCGAAATTATGCCACGCTAATTGGAAAAACGGAATTATTTTCCCATTGATAAGCAAACGGATTCCATAACACATCCATATTCCATTGAATTCCATTCCATTCCACTCCCGCACCCAAGGCCAAAACACATGTCGAGTTTCCTCGAAAAGAAACCATCTGGCGCCTCCCACTTCATCCGCTTCGATTGACTTCCTCTACGCCGTTTGGCAACTAAATATAGAAGCAGTTAAGTAGCCAGTTGCTCCATAACAGGCTGCCTCCCTTTCGGTTGCCACGACGTCACCCATCACATAACTTAATTAATTTGCGTCAAAGGACATTTGATATGAATGGGAGCAAAGGGCATATAAATAGCTCAGAGAGAGGGCCAAAACGCAATAGAAGGCGCCACAAGCCCACGCACTTTTCTTGCCAATTTTTATTGCACTCAGAACATTTTTTACTAATTAATTTTTTATTAAAAATATCTTCATAAAAATTATCTCTCAATATAATTAGTATTTTAACCATTTCAGATAAACTAAACAACAACTAAAAATTCTTTACCAATTTAATGTTATTTCATTTTTCTGCCTGTATTTATGGTTGAGGTTTCCCTTTTTGTTTTTTCCTATTCAAAGGGGTCAAGTGGGCGTGGCCATGTTGGTGAAAAAGCAAAACTGGACATCGACTAGGAGTGAAACACAATCAAAGCCAAAATTAAGGACACACGCGATGGCCAGAAACAGAAACTTGAGGAGCAGGAGAAGACCTGCGGATGAGGTGGGAAAATTTATGGCGCAAACTTGACCACAGCCAGTAAATGAAATGAAATCTAAATGCAATAAATTATGCAAAGCGGGGCTGGAAAAAAAAAATTAAACCGACTGCGAAGTTGAAAACCGAAATTGAAATGGAAAGGCGACTTGCCCCAATGGAGGTCACCGCGAAGGCAAAAGTCAGCTCCGCTCAGCTCAGCTCAAGCTCGTCATCGGAGGCGGCGAAGGTCAAATCGAAGGTTGTCCGGTCCACAAACCAGCTCCTCCTCATCCTCCACCTCCATTCTCCCCTCCCGATTTGATTGCCCTCTTCCAGCTGCTTAAATCAGCTCCTTGGGCAAGGACTTCTTGCACAACAATCACGTGGCCGCGCAGCCAGCATCCTTATTTTCAGCAACAAGTTATAAGGAAACATTTGAACAAAAAAATATTCCAAGAGGAGCTTAGAATATTTTGTTTTTTTATTTTTTCAGCAAAACAGAAGGGGTACAGATATTTTGATAAATAAAAATATAATTAATTAAAACCAGAACACTATTTTATGTAATACACATAATTTAGTTATAGTTATTTCTCAATTTGAAAATAGTTTTAGCTTGTTAAATAGGGGAATAAAGAAATTTCTCAACTTTGAGAACTAATGTTTCCAGTCAATTTTAATGGAATTTAATTTAAATTAAATAAAATGCTCTCTAGGATTCCGAAAAACTCAAAGCTTTGACCAACAATCAACTTTCAGAATGAATTTCCAGTGGCATTTTCTTTTGTTTTGTGGCACAACAAAAAAAGCATTGACATCAGTTCAGCCCCCCAATGCGTTGTTCACCCCTTAAAAAAAAACCTCAAAAAGCGGGTTACACAACAACTGCAGCGCCAGAAAACTAAACAACAAAAAATAGAAAAAATACGAAATAAAACCGATTTTGTTTACGCAAATCTCAGCAGCAGCAGTGGCAGTAGCAGAAATGTGAAATCGCAGAGAAGCAGCGTCGAAGTTGCAACGTGACGCAGTTTTAGCAAACAAAACAAAACGAATCTGAATCTGCTGCCTGCGGTTACCATTTTTTTGTTTTTATTCCGTTTTATTTTCTTCCCCCAAGAGTTTCTGCAATTTCTGTGTCTGTTGCATAAAAGATGCAGCCAACTGTAAAAGTAGGGGGGCAGAGGGTGGTGGACGGGGGTGTGTGTGGTAAGGGGAGGTGGCACTTAGGAGGTGGGGTGCTTGAACCCAAAAGGGGGCGTCCCATCGAAATCGAATCCAATGGCATCGAGTGATTGAATGATTGATGGGCGGAGGAGAAGGAGGCATTTGCGTGATGCATCTCAGTGTTTCGCAATAGATTTAAATTTACTATGCTTTAAGATGTAGTACTATACGAGTAGATACACAATTCAAACTGTATATAAAAGCAATCATAAATGGAAATGTTTCTTTAACTAGTTGATAACAATAATCCCAAGCCTCAACAACATTTCCCAAGAAATATGTTTATAAATATATTTTGTTGGAGTTATAAAGAAATTTGACTTAGAAATTTAAAACAAACTTTCTCGAAATTTGTCCCCTAGTAACCATTTAAAAATTCTCCAGGGCTATCGTGGTTAAGTTTGTTATCGGTTAATGGTCGACGGCACAACAAGTTCATTGTGGTTTTTGAAGTAGAATAAAATACTGATACAAAAAAAATTCCCTGGTGGCTTGTGACTGGCTTTTTAACTCAGATTGCTCAACTCGACAATGGCTTTATGTTTATTTAATTGTAGTAATCAAATAATACACGAAGCCCACAATCAAAAGGTAATCCAGAGAAACTACTAGATGTGCCTTAATTACTAACTTTTCGATTACGACATCTAACGTAGAAGGTTATGTAATAAGTTAGAGCTTTGAATAAATTACAGATACAGATTTTAATAAATATCTAAAGCCTAGTTTTAAAATATATGTATAAATATTCATTTATAATCGCTTTACAAACTGTACCCCGATGGAGAGAAAGTTTTGAGAACTTTTTTGTGGGTCTTTTAATTTATATGCCATGGTGGTTCGGTGGTTGCGAACCAAAAATGCAAATTCAGCCGCTCTTTGGTTAATTTTTCTTCTTTTTTTTGTTGTTGGTGAAAATGCATCCCAAAAAACCCTGCAACGGAAGTTAAACAAAGCGAATAACGAAAATAATTATGTAGCAGCGAGAAATTCAAAGTAAATTATTTACAAAACGGAAGCGGAAAGGCGCTAAATGGAAAAGAGAGGGAAGAAAAAAAAAAAAGAAAAGGAAATGGAGGGAACTCTATATAGGTGTATATAAATACATAACTATGTGAAATCAACAGGTTAGTTGGCTTGGACCCAACTTTACTGAACTCCGGCTTCGATGTGGTTATTGTTATATCTGCAGTGCGTTTGCAGCATATTAAATGCGCTGATTAATCGACGCAAACAATAAACAAGCGGACAGCAAAATCGCTGACAAGTGAGGAGAGAGAGAGAGAAAATCGGGAACAAAAGCTTACAAAATAATATATTATTCATTTTTTATGAGTGCATAATATATTTGAAGATTCCTTTAGAAAATAGTATATATCTAATCAATTCTATTGCATTTTTGCTAGTACTCAAATGCAACATTCTTTTATGATATTTTTGAATATTTTATTAAAATATACTATAGCTTATCGTTTTGTACTGCAATTTTTGTTAGTACTCTAAACCTACAGTTTGACACCTTAATTTAACTTGAATCTTTTTATTTCCAGTGCATTGCAATGTAAGGAGTATATCTCTTTCTGGAAAAGAGGTTGGGCTGAGCGGAGCGGAAAGCAAAGGGAAGTTGACTGAGGAGGAGAAGGTGGTGGTGGGGGGTAGGCTGTATAAATATTTGTCGCCGCAATGAGAGCAATGCACTGCCAAGCATTTCCACTTGTCAACGCACCTGACGATGCCAGCCAACAACAACAACAACAGAGACAGCAACAACAATAAACTGAGCAACAACAACAGCACAGCAACAGCAAACGAGACAACAACAAGAAAAGTAGCACCTACAAAAACACGAACCTGCAATGCACTGCAGCAACAGCAGCAACAACAACAACAGAGAAACAAGTTCCAAGAGCAACAACAACAACATAGCGACAACATTGTTGCCGGCGACCTCTGCTTGGCACCGTCTTCCCTCTCTCTCTCCCCCTCTCCCAGGTTCTTTCCCAACCCCACCCCACCGCTCTTCCACCCAACCACCTACTGAATGCAATCAGTTGAAGAAATGAGAGCAGGCTGGAAAAGAAAGAAGAAGAAGAACGTGCGAGAACAACGGAGAAAGTTTGCGATGAAATTCAAGAAGAACAAGCGAAAGAGAGAGAAGTGAGGGGGAGAAGGAGGAGCAATTACCAGAAGCTTTCGTGCTGCTTCTTCTTCTTCAGACTGTTATTATGAATGTTGTTGATACACAGAAAAAAAAACAGGTTACATTATTTAAGAACCAATTTGATGGGAAATACCCAAAATTTGTAATTTACTATTAACTTAAAGAAATATATTTAATATGCAAAAAAACTGATTATGAAATTAAAAGGCTTGTATTACAAAGTATTTGTTTAACAAATATTTCTTTAAGTGTTTTGATATTACTGCTGTATCTTCTGCTGTTGTTGCAGTTTATATTGTATGAGTTGTTGGTTGTGTTGCTGTTGTTACTGCTGCTGCTGCTATTAGTTATATTTTGCTGATGCTGTTGCTGCTGCTTCTTCTTCTTCTTCTGCCACTTACTGCTGGCGTTGCATATTTCATGGGCCATGTTGCATATTTAACACCCGATGCTAACATGGCCACATTTGCATACTCAACCCTGCTGCCTCGCCTCTACCCAGACATTCACCAAAACAGATCGAGTTAACAAACCGAGGCTAAGAAGCAGGGAGCTGGAACAAGTAACTTGAAAAGTTAAAAAAAAAAATTGAGATAATGCCAAAAATGGCACTGGGGCAACAAATTGCAGTATGCGACATGTTGCACACAAAATAACAGGAGAAGAAGCGGGGCACTAAAAAAAAAACTGTCGCCTTTCTAAAAAACGAAGCATAAGAGAAGTTAACCATCAGTACAAAAAAAAAAAATTACATGAAAAAACTGGGTATGGGTTGTACTTTCACATTATTACGGACACGGAGAAGATGGTTAACGATTTATGAAGGAAAAAATATCTTAAAAGATATTTTTACATACTAAAAAAATTACATATTGGACGTTTTACAAATTATTGGGATATAAACTCAACCGGAAAAATGACAAAAAACATCACCAATAAAACTACAAAGTATCTTAAGTCCCATGATTAACTCTCGTTCGATAAGCTTCTTCCATTTGTACTCAACAAAGATCCTTCAGTTTCAGGTTCTCCCACTTAGTCGGTGTATCTGAAAGATGCGAAACTCTGTTGGCCAAGACAGGTTCTCAAGACCAAGATCCCAAATCGAACGTTAAGTCCAGCTCAGCTAAGAAATAATGATCATACCGATTAAGATGATGACTAGGCAACAAATTAATGTTGCATGCAACATGTTGCCAAGCTAAGCGCAATTTCCATATTTCGCAAATGGCAATCGGAAGTTCGGATTTTCACATTTTCCACGCTTGGCCAAATGGAAAATGCAATAAATCAAATGTAGCAGCAACAGCAGCAGCCAAACAACACAAACAACAACTACACCAACGCTTGAGTGCATTTCTTGTTTAGAGTTGGCAACAAAATAAAAGTTGCTACTTTTATACCCGCCTTTCAAGCACCCCTTACCTCCCCCTCCCCTTCACCCAGCCCTCGGATTTTGATTTGTGTGCAGTTGCAGCTTGGCAACAATATGGCATTAAAACTGCACAGCAAAGAGCATCGCCAACAATAGCGATAAAAACGCGAGGCCTCCATCGGGGATAACGAAGCTTTAAATACCCTTGGCAAGTGATTAATCAGTGCTAGTTGTTTTTTAAATAAACACTTTGTAGCTTGATAATGGATACTTTGTGATTGTTCGGTCAGGAAATACATGGAACTATTTTTAAGTATAATCTGGCGTTTATAATTCAGCTCAGTGGGAGTCTGTTTAATGATCAATCACTAATAATACTAATATTACTATTTCTACTAATATTTGTACTACTACAACTACTGGTATTTAAAGTACCAAAAATACCACTAATACCACTATTCTATTTAATACTATTTCTACTACTACACATTTGTGTACCAAATCTACTACTTTTACTACTATCAATGCTACTATTATACTTTTTATTTCATTCCTTTTCTCCTCTGTTTCTGTTAAAAAAATTTCATTAAATTCAGAGTTTCTTTTATTTAAAGGGTATGCAAAAAACAACAACATAAATGCAATGTTGCTGCACTTGTTGTTATTGTAGTTGTTGCTTTAATTGTTTTCTTCAGCTGCTACGTTGTTGTTGTTATTATTATCATTGTTTCTGTTCTTGCAATTGTTGTTGTTTTCATTTGTGTAATTGCATTGCACACTTGATTGCATTCAAGAGACGTTGCGACGTCGACGGCAACTGCAACGCCGACCGAGGCAGAGGCAGCGGCAGCGACGGCGGCAGAAAAGACTCGATAGCATTGACGCTAATAAAGCAGCAAAAACAACAGCAAACAAGAAAGGAAGGCTAGCTTCGGTACCCGAAGCTTAGAATACCCTTGCAGACCAGTTGCCTTTAAACTGTTCCATCGATTGTATGGCAGCTATAGGATATAGTGATCCGATCTTTGGTTTTTAAATTTCTTAAAAGGCTTTAATGTCTATGAAAACTGTTTTTCTCAAGAATGAATTAATTGTCTTGAAAAACACCAGAGTTATGCTCAATGACCCATTTTCTCCTATCGTTCCTATGGCAGCTATAGGATATAGTGGTCCGATTTTTATGAAACTTTCAGGATATGTCAAAATAGTCATTAATAAGAGTTTCCTAAGAAATAAAAAAAATATCTTTAAAAATGGCGAGTTTATGGCACTTTTTCCCAATCGTTCCTATGGCAGCTATGTGATGTAGTGTTCCGATTCCGGCCGTTCCGACTTATATACTACCTGCAACAGATTGAAGGGTTGGTGCAAAGTTTCAGCCCGATAGCTTTTAAACTGAGAGACTAGTTTACATAGCAACCGACAGACGGACAGACAGACGGACAGACGGACAGACAGACGGACATGGCTAGATCGACTCGGCTGGTGATGCTGATCAAGAATATATATACTTTATAGGGTTGGAAATGTCTCCTTCACTGCGTTGCAAACTTCTGGTCAAAATTATAATACCCTCTGCAAGGGTATAAAAATATTTTAATATGAAATCATCAAAACATTTTACAGATTTCGGGCTTATATAAAAATATAGTATTGATATTTAAGAAATATTTTACATTATATTTAATATCTTGAAAACTATCCAAATCGATTACTGAAGCAATAGCTAAAAATTTCGGACTTTAAGAAATATATAGCATTAATGCTTTTTAAATAATTTTTTTTATCTTGGCAAACATCAATATTTTTTCTTTCAGTGTGCAAAAACAACGCCCCTCTGGCGATCGTTGGCTCTCTTTCTCAATTGATATTGCTATTTCTCGCTCTGGAAAAAACATGGTCTGATTTTTTTGTTGCTTAATGCCCGGGACTCGGATTTCTTTCTCATATTGTTGTTGCAAAAGTTGCTGTCGCTTCAGTTGGTGCTGTTGTTGTTGTTGCTGAGCCACAACAATGCAGTGCAGCAGCAAACAATAAACAACAAACAAGATTCAATTACAGAAAATACAAAATGTGGCCTTTAAAGACTTTGCTTTGTTTTTTTTTTTTTGTGTGCTGCTCTGCCAACGATAAACGAAACCAACAAAGCAGCTAGCAAAAGCATTAGTGAAATTTCCATTGCAATTTAAATTTAAATTGCGCGGATCTACGGCAGCATGGTTTTCCTTTTTTGCAGATAAGTTTTCCAAGCAAAATCCAACGGTCAAATAAATGAGGTAAAAGCAGGCAGCCGGCACCCACATTTAAACAAACAGTTGAGGTGGAAAAAAAGGTTTGCCAAACAAAATTGGTAGAGAAAATCGGTTATAGAGAAGTATATATATGAGATTTATGAATATATCTCTTATTTGTGGGAAGTCTTTTATGAGGTTTCCTTTAAATTTGTATATGTTTTCCGGCACTTTATACATACATTTTTAAAAAATGTTATATTTAATGGATTTTCAAT
This sequence comes from Drosophila setifemur, assembly GCA_021224005.1. Lineage (NCBI taxonomy): Eukaryota > Metazoa > Arthropoda > Insecta > Diptera > Drosophilidae > Drosophila > Drosophila setifemur. The sequence goes on from JAJJHY010008789.1 coordinate 16,387,821, forward strand.
TTGAGAAAGTTCCTTCTGCACTTTCCAAAACATAATTTTTTTTAAATATCTATTAATAGGCCCCAGACTGTAAACGAGGTGCCACTCTCACCCACACTAGGATGGAACGCATGTGGATTATTTGGGCTCTGTGAAAGCTTTTTGAGCTGAAAAAATACGAATTCGCTGGCGGGTGGCGTTTACCTAACCCGCCACCACCACCCACTTATCCAACCCCGTAACGCCCACCCACCTTAGAAAAAAACAAGAAAGGAAGGCTAGCTTCGGTAGCCGAAGCTTAGAATACCCTTGCAGGCTAGTTGCTTTTAAACCGTTCAATCGTTTGTATGGCAGCTATAGGATATAGTAATCCGATTTTTGGGTTTTTAAATTTCTAAAAAGGCTTTACTGTCTATGAAAACAGTTTTTATCAAGAATGAATTAATTGTCTTGAAAAACACCAGAGTTATGCTTAATGACCCATTTTTTCCCATAGTTCCTATGGCAGCTATAGGATATAGTAGTCCGATTTTAATGAAACTTTTAGGATATGTTAAAATTGGTATTAAATAGAGTTTTCCAAGAAATAAATAAATTATCTTAAAAAATGGGGAAATTTTGGCACTTTTTCCCAATGGTTCCTATGGCAGCTATATGATGTAGTGTTCCGATTCCGGCCGTTCCGACTTATATACTAACTGCAACAGATTGAAGGGTCGGAGCAAAGTTTCAGCCCGATAGCTTTAAAACTGAGAGACTAGTTTACATAGCAACCGACAGACAGACAGACGGACAGACGGACAGACGGACAGACAGACGGACAGACAGACGGACATGGCTAGATCGACTCGGCTGGTGATGCTGATCAAGAATATATATACTTTATAGGGTCGGAAATGTCTCCTTCACTGCGTTGCAAACTTCTGGTCAAAATTATAATACCCTCTGCAAGGGTATAAAAAGAGAAAAACCCCCCAACGGTCCACTTTGAGCATTCATTTTGATCGCTTTTTTTCAGCTGCTTTTCACTGGTTTTTCGGTTAAATGTTGCATGCAGTTGACAAGACGACAGCAGCATAACACACAGCAACAAAATCATCTCAAATTAAACGTAATTCATGGCAAAAAGAAACTGAAAATAAAAAATAAATACAAAAACCGAAAAAAAAAATACCCCATGATCCAACGAAACCGACGAAAATAATACAAAATTAAAGGGAAATTTGTTCAACGTACGTACACTACAACTTTTCATTCGGTGAAAGTTTTTTGCGCTCTTCATAGATTAAGATCAAGCATTTGAAATGAGACACAAACTGAAATTGGCAAATTGCACAAAACCAGAAATCGGACGTTGGTTGAATTAGTCTGCCTCTACCGCTATATAATGTGAAAGAAATGCCGACTCATTATTCGATTTCAATGGGTTTGAGAAAGATTGCAAAATGCTTTGACGATTTAGGCGATCGTTACAAAAATTCATGGAATAAGATAAAAACGGTTGGTGTTTATTTTTTAAACGGATTTGATCAACTAGGGCAATTTATTGTTACTTAAAAGATTGTTTGAAAAATAAAATAAAATATTTATTATTATTCTCTGCTCTGCTATTGAATTCTGAAAGAATACTCTTTTAAACCTGTCTGGCATTTTGTAAGGGTTCAGGAGAGGTGTTCCCTTTTGTTTATGTATGCATTTTAATTTTTTCTCCCCGTATTTTGCAAAAAAAATTCTTAAAAAATAACTAGAAGTTTTAATGCTGATTTTCTGTTATCGAATTCTAGCCTCTGGCCTTTTGCAAGGCATTCAAAGCATTTCCCTCGAGCCACATTTATCATTCCATGTTCTCACATTCCGCCTCAGAGTTGTTTTTATATCGAATTGAATCCATTGTAATTAAGAATTCTGCATATGTGTGTTATTTTATTTTTTTATTTTTTCAGTTTCTCTGGTTTTGTTTGCATTTTTCCATGTGGCTAGACTAGCGAAACGACTTTGTTTTGAAGTAAACAAAATGCTGACGACCGCTTAGAGGTCGCTTGGTTTTGTTTTTAGTTGTGTTTTTTTTCTGTGTTTTCTATTTTCTGTTTTTAGTCTGGCCATAGAATGAGACGACAACTACAATGAAAAGCATAAACATCAGCACACATAACTCTCGCAGCTGGCAGCGACGCCAGCGCCGACTGCGACTGCGACGTCCTTCAAGCCAGCATTGGAAGCGTAACGAAGCCGGCGTCGCAGCTGGCAGCGACGTCAACTGCAATGACCTAAAGTAACCCAATGTAAAATGGAAAATATAAAAAAAAAACGGAGAACCGCGATAAACGAGACGAACTGGAGGCCAAAGTATAGTGAAGAATGCAAGGGAGAGGGGGAGTGGAGAGGAGAGGAAAAGCCGACGGAAGTAGGCGCCTCGAAAAAAGGGGTGTGGCACGAACAACTCTTCAGGTGTGTTAGAACGAGTGAGTGGGAGGTTCTTGAAGAGCAGAAAAAACATAAACTTAATACTGAAACAAGAAAGGGTGAACACTCAAAAAAAAAAATGTGGGATTCGCTAACCACATTGCAGATATTATGAAAAATAATGATTTCCAACTAATTATATTTTTTGCATTAACCAATATAAGCATTTGAATAGATCTTTCTATAAAAAATATCTATATCCTCTTTTAAAATGGATAAATATAATGCCCTGCTTTCTACTAATTCCGGTATAAAAATCCTTTATAAAAACTTCAATTATCATAAATATATTCCAGCTGAAAATAAACTTTAAAGACAGATCTTTTCAATTGGAAACTAAAGTTTTAATATAACAACCACCTCTCTCTCTCCTAAAACCTATTTGCAATAAACTATGGCTCCTAGATATAATATACACTCATTCCAGGGTATATTTATAACAGCCCAGCCAAGCGGAGTTAACTCCGATTCAGGTCAAACACTTAACAGTTCGGAGAGGGTGCCAGTTGGGGAGTGGCGATGGAGAGTGGAAAGTGGCGGAAAAGTCCATGCCAGATGATAGCGGAATATATAGGAGCTATATAGGAGCTATAGCCTCGAGACGCGACAAGAACTGCACTAACAAAACAAAAACAACGGCAACAGCCATCCAACATAAATAGCATCTCAGCTAACCAGACCCGGTCACCCTTCTCGCTCTACCCGCCATCTTCCCTCTCTCTCTCTCTCTCTGACTGTCGAGTGCGTTAAGTCTAACAAGTCATCACCGACATCATCATCATCGTCATTATAATCATCATTATTATTACCCAGAGAGAACTGGAACAACGACACTTGCTATAGTCGGAAAATATCAGTACCAAGCCACAACCACTGGAATGAATATACTATATATATATTTATTTTCTGACGCATGCAAGCAGTGCAAATAAAATGAAGAATACAAAATCAAATGACACTGATAACCATAATGAACCTCTGAGGGTATATAACAATAATCCTGATACTATTATCAATAATATAATAGTTCTTTATATAATAAAAGAATCTATCAAATATACTTTTTGTATATTTCGAAAATCAATAAATTGTATCTGAACCTGCGGCATTTAAATAAATTTGTATACTTGTAATCAATTTTAATATCCATTATTTTTCCTCAACCCTTTTCACATCAATATTGTAAGTCTTAAATTTCATAGACCCCCCTTTCCACACTCGTTACCCCCCTTTATGTATTTTACGAACATCGTTAGCGAAAAGTATCAAATTTTTGCATCGAGCCCAGCTCAAAGTTCAAGCCAATCCCACAGTCAAACATTCCCAGCAGACCCAAAAAGAAAAAAGCAAACCCAATAAAAATAATAATCCACAGGCAGCAACAGCAGCAGCAGCGAAGAATCGTTTTCAAATTTCGGTTTGCAATGTAATTTAAATGCAAATGCCTGAAACTGCCTACAGTGCCTAGGGAAAAACACGAGGGGGAGTTGAAGACGACGCCAGGAAAATGAGGCGAAAAAGGGAAAGCGTGTCAATTTGATGGAAACACAAAATAAAACGAAGCAAATCGAGTCAAAGGGGTTGGACGAATGAAAGGAAAAGTCAGCAATAGCAACGGCAGCAGCAAAAAATACTAAAAAAAAATTCAAAATATATAAAAGCAGTGGCGTAAATTAGAAATCGAATTTACAAAAATTGCATTGCACTGGGGGAACAGCAGCATCAACAAATGAAATTATAAAACAAGTTGAATTTTAAATACTCTTGGATATTCAGAAGCATAGATAATAATTGAATATAGTTATCTATAGTATATATGCTACTTTATTTAATATGAATATATCCGTTCTTGGGGTATGCCATAAATAAAAGAAAACGCACTTTAAATACCCTTTGACTTACAGAATCATTTTATTTATTAATTAAATATACTCAAATATCAGAATTCAAATTAGTCTCTAAACTTTATTTAATGCTTTACAAACCTCCTTAGGAAATCCAAATACCCCTTCTCAGGGTATACCATAAATAAAAGCAAAAACTGCAAAAGCACACACCAAATGCAATTGAGATGGAAACACAACTTTAAGATTATTGATTCGCATTCCATTGATTTGCACTCGTTGTGTCTGTTTCTGTTTCTTTTTCTGTCTGCTGATTTCTAGTCGTTGCCCACAATTGAATTGAATCGCATTTGAACGAATGAAAAGCAGGAGAAAAAAAATCTCAGACGAGGCACGAATTCGACTTTGTCCCCAACATGAGCAGAAAAATCTCGGTCAAATGTGGCAACATAAAAACGAAAAACTACAAACAAATAATCAGAAGCACTTTCAGTTGCCTTTTTGCTGCTGCTGTTCGTTTCCCACAATTCTCTACTAATTAAGAAAATTAATTAACATTCAAAGGCCCGTTGTCCTTTCAGTTCTCGAAATGCCAATAGATTCCCGATGATTTCATTCGACAGTTTCGAATGCTATCGCATTGAATAAATATTAGTAAATATAATCAGCAGCTTGCCATTGCAAATGTCTGTTGTACATTTTTATGGCTTTGCATCATCACCATCAGGCACAGCAGACCTAAATGAAATATTTAAAATATTTCTTTCTAAATTTTCGACTAATTCGAGGAAACGTTCAGTTTTGTTTGGGCAAACCGAAATAGAATTTAATGCTCATGTCCACCTGCACTCTGTGGATTCCTCATTTAATTTAATTTTATTTCGTTTTTGGTTGTTGTTCATGCATAATGCGCCCCGACATCATTATTATTATCGCAAAACTCTATTTGCAGTTCTGCTGGATTTGGATTTGCAATTGTTTGTGTGGAAGATAATAGTTAGTTTGAAAAGAGGAGGGCAAAAGTGCAATGACTTTATTATATTATTATTATTTTCTACGGGCTTCTTTAAATATATATTTCTGAAAGAGTACTATAGCTCCTCTAAATATATACATATTTAATCAATGTAAATATATAGTATCAATGTTTTTTTTTTGCAAATTTTTTAGTTGAGTAACAAAAACTATGGGGCAACTAGTTTCACAATTTCCACAGATAAAGATGCACCTAGTCAGCTTTATTTTTATAGCCATTGATAGCAAAAGTTCACACTCACATTTGAACTAATATTATTTTTTTCAGCTGTGAATGATTTTCCCGACCGCAGAGATAATAAAACAAGTCGCGAGCCTCCTTCCTTGCAAAATTATCAGCTAAGTTAGCATTACTATTGATTCGTAGATGGAATGGTATGGGAAAATCTTTGAAAAATCCCCCTTAGACCTGCTGCTTGCAAACTAAGTTATGAGTTATGAGTTTCGGGCTGCGAGTGCGACACTTGAGTGATGAATTATTGAACCCCCAACCCTCCGACTAGCCTCGTTTTTAGCCCCCCTCCCGACGATAGAAAATATAATCCAATTCCAATTGCGTTCGTTCGGTTTGTGTTCGGGGTACTATAAAATATGAATCAATCGATGCAATATGAATTATGGGTGCATGGTGTGGCTCCTTGATTGGCTGGCTGTTTGCTTGGCGTGTTCTAGTTAATGTAATTGACACGCCTCCTTCGCATCGGCATTTTTAATTTCATTTCAAATCGAATTTTTGCAAATTCTGTTCCGATATCGAAGTTTCAAAAGTCGATATGAATTCGTAAACAGATTGCTGGAAAAGTAAAACAGGACAGAAACGTAAATGCAAACTGCGCAAGTTAAACAGAATTTTGAAGCAGCAGAAAAAGACCTTCTATATATATAAATATTGCCCTTATAATTTCAACCTTATATTTTATACTACCTTTTGATGGCCTCTAATTACGCCTTGTATCCAATAATTTTGAATGAATTTTGTGCTATAAGGCTCCGAGAACATTTCATTAACAAGCTGAGCCAGCGACGACCACACGACGTATACGCAATAAAAACACAAAATATTACTCATACGCCTCGGTGAACGCATAAAAACGCACGAAATGTGTTTCATTTCAGGCAACAGCCATAAAGTTGAGCCAAGAACTCGGAGCGAGAAAGAACAACAGCCAGAGCAATAAGAACATTTAATGTTATGAGCCGCAGAAACGCAAGAAAACAAGTTCAAAGACCCCCTCGAAGAAAAAGGAAGCCAATCGAGAAGAAGATCCCCACCAATGGCAACCACTAGCCAAACCAGCAAGCCGTGCAAAAAGCAAACCATAAAAGCGGGCGTGAAAGTTTACCCCCGAAAATAGTTCAACGGAAATGGAAAACTTCAAGTCGAGAGCTAGAAATTCAAATGGAATTATAAGCATATGGCATGACAGGAAGGAGAGCTCGACCACTATCCAAGAAAATGGGTTTCAAGATAAAATACAAAAAAAAATATAAAAAAAGAGGTGAATATGCGCTACCAGAAGGACGAGAAAATTGAGTGTCCAGCAGAAAACAAACCATAAAAAATGGTAAAATTGTTCATAAATTAACATCGAAATGAGCCAACAAAAAGTGCCAAGCTTTATGAATTTATATATTAAGTATAGTAGAACGAGAGAATTCGGAGAAAAAGTCCAGACAAAACAAAGCTCAGAAAAGGCAAGGGAAAAACCCAAACAGAAATTGGACAAAACATCAACTTTGTTTGTTTTTGTTTGGGGAAAACTCTCAATGACATTGGGCTAGGTTAAGGGTAAGGGTGTGTGTATATATATGTATATATATATATATATAGAGGGGTGGTGGTGGTGTAAGGTCTTTCCTGTCCAAAAACAGACCATGCTGACATCATTGGTCTATAATCCCATTTTCGGGGTGGCTCAACCAACGCCAGCAATAGAGTGGGTTTATGTTGCAACATTTCACCGAATGAATTGCCAATGACTAATAGAAGACTCTAATAGTCGAGATGGCGACGAGGCAAACGGAGGAGGTAGCCACAAAAACAGGCAAACCACAAAAAATCACAAGCCATGAAGAAGGCGGTGAATGAGTTACCAGTCGATCTTTATACACACTTAAAACTATAAACCATCTTAGTTCACAGTTTTTATTTTATTTCTTTGAAAATTCTTTACAATTATTTCACATTTTTATACCCTTGCAGAGGGTATTATAATTTTGACCAGAAGTTTGTAACGCAGTGAAGGAGACATTTCCGACCCTACAAAGTATATATATTCTTGATCAGCATCACCAGCCGAGTCGATATAGCCATGTCCGTCTGTCCGTCTGTCCGTCTGTCTGTCTGTCTGTCTGTCTGTCCGTCTGTCGGTTGCTATGTAAACTAGTCTCTCAGTTTTAAAGCTATCGGGCTGAAACTTTGCACCGACCCTTCAATCTGTTGCAGGTAGTATATAAGTCGGAACGGCCGGAATCGGAACACTACATCACATAGCTGCGATAGGTACGATTGAGAAAAAGTGCCATAAATTCGCCATTTTTTAAGATAACCAATTCTTTTTTTGGAAATCTATTTTTAATGACTATTTTAACGTATCCTGAAAGTTTCATAAATCGGACTATTATATCCTATAGCTGCCATAGGAACGATGGGAGAAATGGGTCATTGAGCATAACTCTGGTGTTTTTCAAGACAATAAATTCATTCTTGAGAAATACAGATTCCATAGACAGTAAAACTGATTTAGGAAATCAAAAACTAAAAATCGGATTACTATATCCTAATATAGCTGCCATACAAATGACCGCACAGTTTTAAGGGAACTGGTCTGCAAGGGTATTCTAAGCTTCGGGTACCGAAGCTAGCCTTCCTTTCTTGTCTCATATAAATTTGGTTTATTATTTTTATTTTAATAGTCACCACTAGCTTAAAATGCAGTTAAGAACATTTTATAGAGGTTAAAACATAAACCATCTAAATTCTCAGTTTTAATTGTATTCTATTAAAAATCCATTTCAAATATTTCATATTTATTTGTTTTCATTTTAGTAGTTTAAGCTACTCAATTAGCTTAACACATTTCCAAGCAAACTTATTTAATCCAAGGATTGGATTTGTTTTCCCCACTTCCATTATAGCAAGCAAACAAATGCATTTTTAGCATATATATTATACTATTTTTTTCATACATTTACTTAGCAGATGAGTCACTGAATAAATACAACCCTTTTTGGGAGAGGGTATTGCAAGCGAAATGCTTTAGAGTGGAGGCAGCAGCAGCAGCAGCAGCGACGAGCAAACAAACTCATGAAACTATGACTCAGAGGCGCAGTCAAGTACAGCAGCAGCAGCAGCAGAAATCCAGGGGCGTTTCCGAAGGGGGTTGACAGTTTCGAGGAAACGGGGGTCGAGGAAACAGCTTCAGACGACAGACAGAGGCAGTGACAGTGGCAGAGGGGCGTCCGACAAGTTTCACTTGGCTGGTGAACGCGAGTGGGCTGGTGGAGAAGTTTGGCGCCGTTGGATGTGAATTCATATATTCAATGTGGACTGAATGTGGGCTGACAGTTGGCAGTAGTTACCACCCCCTTGCTATCCCCTTACCCAACCATCCTCCACCCCTGTCCCTCTCCAGGCCAATCAAACTGAATCACCAGAGAAACAGAGAGAAATGAGAGACAACTGCGAGCTGCGAAGGCTATTACCATAATTCATCACACAAATCAGCATTCATTTAATTAATTATACAAAAATGTAAAACATTAGATTCATAAATTAAACGAAAATGCATAATTAATGTTTGAGAGCTGCTTGTTATTGTCGTTAATTCCGTTTTTGCCATTATTAATCAAAGCTCAAGGGGCGAGAATGTAAAGTGTATTGAAATACATATTAAAGAAGTTTTTAAACTAGCTTAATTGGTCGAGGAACTGGGGAACTTCTCATTTAAGTAACTACAAAGAAGTAGTTAGATTAAATAATTAAAGTTACAGCCACTAGAAATTTAATTCATTTTACAACATAATTGAACATAAATATTTTCATCTATATAAATTACAAATTTACAACGTAAATCAGTCTAAAAATTAGTAATGTAATTAGTAATTTTAATGCCCCACTATATTTTATAGATAGTTTTGAAAATAGATTTTCAGCTAATCGCCAAATTCCAACAGAGACTAATAAAAACAACTTTACTACCCATATTAATCATTAATTACTCATAAACTAAACCCATAATTTTGTTACCTAACTAGACTATAAATCTAATTAAATTACTGCGTAAAAGAGTATAAATAAAATTATAACAATTACCCTACTTGAAGCCTCTAAAAAAAAACGCCAAGAGGAATGCGTGCAATGTCCATAAAAAAGGAACTGAACAACATGAATATTTTCAACTTAATTACCCAAGACAATAAACAACTAAAACAACGACGACAACTCAACGGTCACCTTTCTCCCCAAAAATAGGTGGGCGTGGCCTGAATTTAAATTAAAATATTTAAATTTTTGCGTAATAAGACAGGAATAAAGAAGCGTATGTGTGGTTGAGTGCCTTAAAGGTGCACAAACAAGCTGCAGAAAAAAAAAACACACATATAATAAGAACGACCACAAGAACAACAATGTTGCCTAACTGCAGTGTTTGTTTTTTCTTCCTTTTTTTTCTCCTTATCTGCATTTTATGGACGAGTTTTACAAGAGAATGTTTTCCCACTCGCTTTCCCGCATTTTCCCTCTATTTTTTCTTGAGCTCAGGGGGAGGGGAGGCAAAACTGGGTGGAGGCAGGGGTGTTGGTTGGACTGGGGGCCACATTTCTGTCGCATAACTTTTGCCGTGTATTTTTTCAAGTTTTTGATTTTCTTATTTATGTCAGCCAACATCAACAACAGCCAGCACACACAACAAAAGCAACTGCAACGACTTTTTGCATATTCAATATTTTCATTTTGCTGGGTTTTCTTTTTCAATTTCGTACACAACCGCTTGAAATGCACAATTTAAGATTGCGAGAATTGGGCGTGGTGGGAAAATTTAAAGGGAAAAATTACGAGAAAAGACAATTTAGTGAAAAAGAAACAGATGGTGAAGAAATGTAAAATATACTAAAAGTATTAATGTTGGTTTTGAAATACTTTTCCTTTTCATAAGTATATATTATTTTACTAAAATGATCAAAACATGTTTAAAAACTTCCACTTCCCTCAACCTAAAGCCTTGATAAAAACTTAAAAATCAATATAAAGCACATCCGATTACATGGAAACGAAATCGATAAATTATAAAACAACAAGGAAGGTTTTAAATTGTGTTCCACAAAAAAAAAACACACACATCAACCTTGGTCGCTAAACAAATTTGTCTAATCTAAATGTATCTCCTAAATATCTCACCATATCCGCATATCAGCAAAGAATAGAGTGTTTTTATTTGTCCGGAATAAAAGATAAATAGAGACCCGAAAAAATTAAATTTAAAAACGTATTTTGTGTGGTTTTTATGATTATATTTGCGTGTGTGGAACGCCCCAGCACGAATGAAAAAAAAAAAATATCAACCACAAAAACAACTTAAACGATTAATGATAGCGAGTAAAACAGTTGAAAACTTGTTTTGACTTTAAAACGTAGCAAAAGGTATAAAAATAGCAAAAAGAAAAACTGGCAAAAACCACACAGCGGCAAAATCTCCCATTAGTCATCCAATTTAGCCCCTCAAAGTAACAACAACAACAATAATAACAACAACAAGTCGCCACAATCTATCTACACACCTGTAGAAAGCAAAAATACGACAATAATAATAGCAGAAACACAAAAAAAAAAAAACACTAGACAGTTCGATAAGCGGTATAAATGCGAGGAAAAGTACAGGGGATAAAATACAGATGCAGAGATACAGATACAGCTGGGGGTACGGTAAAGATACAGGGGTGAGGGAGCAATTGCTGGATTTGAGCTGCCAAGCCGACACAGATTTACAAATTAAGCTCGAAGCTGGGAAAAAAAACATCACAGGGAACACTCGTAAAATAACGACTATTCATATACTAAATGGTATTTAAATTTAAAACTCACATAATTAATTATAACCGAAATAACTTGTTTTGGATAATTTTTCATACCCAACCCCCCAAAGTGAAATTTTAAATTGGATCCTATCCAAAAAACAATTTTGCAATATCCGTTTGAAAAGGCAAACCCGAAAAGTAATCAATATAACCCCGCTACCATTCCAATTGGTTTTCCAAGAATTCCTGTAGGCACTGTTTACGAATTTTCCCCCCATCCCTACCCCTTTTTTTTCACTGTGTGTCACCCATTCTGTCTATCTACTTCCATAGTGAGGAAAGGATTTTAATAGAAAACCTCTCTGCTGGGCGTCCCAGCATGCAAATGGAATTAGCAAAAAGCGATGAGACGACAGACGATCGGAAAGTGTGGAGGTTCGATAGAAAGTACACTCAAGAAAATATTTGAAAATTATTTTTTAAACTTTAAAATCAATGCCACATTTATTTTAAATAAATTTAGGAGAATTTTTAAATTTTTAGACTAGAAAATCATTTATATATTTTTTATTTTTATAGTTAGAGCTATAGCTATTTTAGTGTCAGCACTTTCGATCCCCTTTGTTACCAGTGTAATGGGGAAAAATACCCAAGCTGGACACAGCAGGCAAATGGAGGCACGTGTTGCGGTTGTTTTTCCCAGCATCCTGTCATCGCAGGATGAATATGGTTTCATACATATATAGTACGTATAAGAGTCTGAAAGTGTTTCCTTTTATTTTTTTTGGGTATAGCTATCCAAGCTGCTTTCGATGCCGAAGCTCTTTCGCAGCCTTTCAACGCCCGCGCACAATTTTCTGGTTGTTATTTTGTTGCTGCCTGCCTTCCAATTGACTTTCTATAATTGCGTTTAATGTGTTGTGACGGAGGGAATGGCGAAACACAACCCAACCCAACACAACAAAATAAAATAAAAAACCAAGGCACCTACGGCAGCCCAACAACCCATCACCAATTACCTCGCTTTTTTAGATCCCCCAATCCTACCTCCCTCCCTCCTCCTCCTCAGCACCTTTCCACCTAACCATCAACATCACCGTCGCCTCCCCCTCAATGGGCTGGTTGTGTAAGTCCGAAGAAGAATTCTATTTCTGTGCGGGTTGTCTACATTTATTTTTGTTTTTCTTTTCACTTATCACATTTTGTTGCATCTACACCCCTTTTGTATCTATCCTTGGCTTAAGCAGCTTTGATATTATTTAATTTGCTGTAACAGTGGGCAAGGGGTTAGAAGATACTTTTCGGGATTTTTTTCGAATTTAAAAGATACCTTTTTTTCGGGAACATCAAACATGGAAAGATTTCGTTTTCAGATTCCTATTTATTTATGATTTATTTAAACAGCTTTTACTAAAGCCTACATCAATTAAAAAAATACCGATAAAACTTCAAAGAAATAAATTACAATTATATTTGACAACAAAATCTGTAAATTAACGAGTAGCCACTGTATTTAAATTTAATGCTACTTTCATTTCTTTCATTCTTCTATTTAAATTCCCCATCTAATCTTGTTCTTCCCGCTCTGCTTTGCGTAATCCGTCGCTATGTATCTCAAAAGTGAATGAAGAGGGCTGTTTTCTTTTTCATTTAATTATTTATCTTTTTTTTTGTTGAGGTGAGTGCTAAAATAAGAGCCGGCAGGTGGCGTTGCCAAAAAAAAAAGTTCTGGGAAATTTCATTAAAATTGATTGATCGAAATAGAAATTGAAAGCGTAACGCGAGACACGGATACTTGGGAAAGCGGCGACTGCTAATTCAAAAATTTAATTTAATACTCGAGAGCGCCTCAAAAAAATGTTCTTATATTTTCGGCTTCCAAGAACGTTTCTCTTCAAAATTCTTTGAAAGTATCTTTGCGTTGAAGAATGGCTTTCATTGAAGTAGCTTACTGTACTTTTTGGCAGCGTAAAAAAACAACATTTCACGGCTCATTCCCACAACATTCAGAATGTATCTTTCTCATTCCCAGTTGATTTCTTTTTCCCTTTTTTATTCGTCTTTTTTTATTTTTGTGAATGTTGATGCAGTTTTCGTTTCATTGAAGGGGGAAGAGGGGAGGGGCTCTGTCCATTAACACTTGTTAACCCAATTTAGACTCAATTTCCATAGACGACATCGCACGTATCTGTAACTGTATCTGTATCTGTCTCTGCTCGCCCGTCACTCGCTTGCTGTTTCTCTGCTGTATCTCAGCGTTCAGCGTATCTGCTGGAACGTTGTGGAATACAATTCGAGTAAAAGGCCCTGCATTGTCACACGCACAGATACAGATACATGTACAGATACATGTACACCGGGGCACACACAATAGCAACAAAACAAACACAACAGATCCGACGGGCAATAAAACAAGTGACGCAGACATTGACAGCAGCTCCACAGCAACAACCTCAAGGTTTACCGCTCTATAGTTAAACAAAAAATATATAGAGGGAAATTCGGTGAGGAGAGGGGGGAGTTGGGGGGCTTTTTTCAAACCAACTCGTGTTGGCGAATTTTCTTTGGCTGCTTCTTAACGCGTTTCTTGTGTTTTTTATTGTTAAAGTTTTTTTTTTATGATTATAAATTTTAAGTTGACCTCCATTTTTCGCCATTCTTCAGGCTGAAGATTTTTGAGAGTACAAAAAGAGCAGAGAGGGGGGTCTTAAAAGCAAATTGAAGTCGATGTTTTCATAACCATTAACTTTCAGATACTTTCAGAGGTACTCTCAACTTGAGTATTTCAATATGAAACTGCTTTTGTTATATTTATTATTCTTCTCTAATAATAATATCAAAATACTTATTAATTTCTTTTTTCGTTTAAAATTCCGTATCTTCACCCACAGAAATCCCTTTAGCGGGTATCTTATAGTCGACTAACTCTCCTCCGTGACTAGTTGTTGTTGATTTTTTCGGGGACTGCAAACTCAATTAAAACTGCCAACTTTATGGTGAATTGCGCTCTGTATGCACGATGAACGGAGCAGCAGAAACGCGAAACAAGTTCTCAGCCCGAAACTGGTCCGATTTCTCAAAGTTGTTGCTGCTGCTCTCTGATGATCTTTCAAGCAAAGAGACCACAAAAAAACACAAAAAATCATACAACAAAAAAACAACCGAAACCGAAACAAAGTTGAAATCAATGTACGAGAAGTATGTACATCCAGACAACTGAAAGCCTTTTGAAAGCAATCCAACCGTGAACGAAAAAAAAGTGCCTCAGGAACAGTCACAAAAAAAAAAGTTCAGCTCTCCCCGGGAATTATCATATTCGGATAAATCAAATTAAAACTCACTTATAGTATCGGAACACCTTGTGGGGATCTTCAAATGGGTTTTTTTTTGTTTTGTTTTCATTTGCTTACCTGTAATGGAAGAAGAGAATAATAATTAATATATGGCAATTACAAAAGAATTTGAATTCATCAATAAATTGAGCTACTAATGATGGGATCGTGTGAGGAATTTCGAAAATAATTGTAAAGAAATTGGCAAATCAAAATGCAATTTGAATGCCTAAAATCGTTCAACACATTTCTATATTTTGATGGCTGACCCTATCTGTCAAATAACAACGTGTATATACTATATATATATACGTATGACAACACCAGAAGTCAAATGTTGTGTGGCATGTCAAAAATAAGTGAAGGAAGAACTGAGCCAAATAAATACACACACAATACACAAAATAAAGATAGTTTTTTCCACTGGGCTCTATCCGTTTTATCTATCTGCTGCCCTCGTTGCTTATTTTTGCTGTTTGCTTGCGTTTGGTTAATTGAAATGTTTGTTATAGCCGACTTGAGCAGTGTGTATCTGCCAGATGCAGATACAGCCATCACGGACAGCTGTCATATTCATGGGTTTCCATGAGTGGCGCGCCGACCCTTAAGCAAAACTCTCCCCCTTTTCATTCTTCGACCTTCTCCGATTCTGAGATATATATATACTCGCTTTATTTTATTTCAATTGCTGTCCATTGATTTTGAGGCCTCAGCGATCAACAACCATGTACCGAGGCAACGGGCAGGGATCCCTTAAGTGCGGATAAAATATTCATTTTGGGCCTATGACTATATTCATGGATTCGCAGCGGGTCGTTCACTACTCACTTAACCATTCCGAAACCGAATCGGAGAATCGGGGAATCGAAATCTGAATTTTGTTTACCCGTTTTGTGTTTTCGGAATTTCGTTGTCTGTGCACTTTGAGCCTACGTGATGTCTTGCATGGAAATTTCATTTACATTTCTCGTTAGCCTCTATGTGCCTTTTTGTCTGTCTCGCCGTATCTGTCTTTTTCGCTTTACATGTCAAATGAACAACAAAATACTATATATATATATATATTTTTTTTTTTTTTGGCTGGGACAGCAAAATAAAATCAACAACGAAAAATCATTGAACATTTTGCAAAAAAACAAAAGCCGGGAGAGTAATTTTTGAATTACTTAGATAAAACTTAAGGAATTTGTAGTTGAATGCGTTTTAAAAAATAAATATAAGAAAACCTATTTATAAAACAAATTCTAAAAATTATTTGTATGAAAATTCTTTGATCCAAAAATTTCCAAAGAATATAATCCCTTAAAATGTATTTGAAAAGCAAATTGAACTTTATTTGACAGCTCCAAATACCTTTTAAAGTAAAAGAAACAAGAAGTGGACAGATTGACATATGAGCTTTGCCCTCTCTTTTCCCCCGGCCCTTTCTTCTCCATCTGTCTCTCTCTGTCTTTCTAACGCTCTATCCCTTTCCCTCTGTTGGGCTTCTTTTACTTTAGTGCGTGGGCTGTTAGAATGTCTTTGAAGAAACCTTCGCACTGCTGCTTTTGGCTTGGCTTTATTTTATTTTATTCTATTTTTTGTCGCTAAAGTGAAGACCCAAAAACACAGAAGCACACACATACAGACACCATTAACGTATCACATAACAAGTAGGAGAAAGAAGAAGCTGAAGAGAAATGGGAGGAGAAATGGAGAAAGAGGAGAAGGAGGAGACTCTTCGGGTGTCGCCTGAGTTTTAATGAGAGATGCACGCGTGTACCAATTTTTCCCTTTTGGGAATTTGGGATTCTGAATTCGTTTGGGACACGTTTCCCCGACGTGCGTGGAACCTGTTTCTTTATTTAGGGAACCCAGACGACGACTGTGGAACCTGTTCGAAAATTGTTCTCAATCTAGGTAACTTTAACAATGGCCGCTGCTTCTGGTTGCTTTAACAGATACTTAAGATTACCATTAAATTTGAGAAGCTGATATCTTTTTTACACTCGCATCTTTAAGACTGCCGCACGCTGTCATCATCCCTGGGCATATGATATAACGGTATCTGGTTGTAAGAAGCAAAGAAAATGAAAATGAAAAGGAAAGAGGAGACAAAATTGTCCTTATTAAAGAAGCCTCAACTAAGGAGCAGAACAATTTGAAAACGTAACTAGATACACTGTAAAAGCTAAGGTCAGCGGGGAAAATAAATTGAGAACGAATTTTCAAAGACTTTTCATGGACTAACGATTAACGAGTTTTAACAAGGAAAATACATCACCCCATTGGAAGAATGAACTGTGAAACATAGTCTTCAAAATATTATTTTATTTTCATTAAAGTTTAAAAAAAGGTTAAAGTTTACCACATTTAAAGGGGTTTCGGTTTAATATAAAGTACTTAAATTAATTGGTTTTCATTTGTCCCATATTATTAAATTGATTTAAAATATCCCCAACAATCTTCAAGAAAGACTGGCCAAAGAGAGCAAAAAAGAAAACCCTGGCTCACCGGTTATGGGTCTGTCTTGGAGTGTATCTATGTGAGCCGCATGAAACTGAGTACAAAAAAAAAGGAAGGAATGCCTACAATGGTAGACAGAGAAATAGAGAAATAAAAGAGAAGAAGAAATAGGAGACCAGAGACCAGAGACCGGAGACTGGAGACTGAAGACTGGAATGGGTTTCCACCGCGCAGCTGTCTAAGCTCCTTTCACCCACTCAAAACGCGATCCCCAGGAGAGGAGAATTCTCTTCTATGGAGATGTAGACGGAAGAAAGCTTCTACGCGGGTTAGGGCTTACAGTGAGTTCAAATTATTAGCGGTCGGCAGAGATTTATGGGCGAAAGTCCAACAACAGCATTAAGCGGAAACTTTTGATCAAATGAAAGATGGGGAATGAAAAAAAAAGACCGGGGAAAATAAATGAAAAACAAGAAAAACCGCAGAGGAAGTCGAGAATATACAAAGCTATAAGCTAATTAGGGCAGAATGAGAAGGCACGAGGTGAGAAATCCAGGCTGGGAGAAGAAAGCTGAACTCAATATCGTAGATACTTCATTTTTATTATAGATATGAAACTTCTTTTTACAGATATTTTATGGTGGAAAACTAAATAATATTTCATAAGACTCTAAATTTTAATGAAGCAAAAGGTAATTTTAATAAGGAAAAACTGAATTTACCAATAAATCTTAATGAAAATGTTACCAAGGTTGGATTATAAATTTCATAAATGATGCTCTATGTTAATCTCTCCCAAACTGTATTAATCCAATTGCATGGATGGCTTAACTTTATCGGTGTCTGAAATTAATTTGCAACTTTTTCAGCCGTAAACAAAAGAACGATAAGATTGCAGGAATAAATAACTAACCGATGACAGCCGGAAAATCCAGAACAATTCATAAAATCAACACGTTGATATCACAGGCCGACCATTGTTGGCTATATAAACGGGCTATCTGTGGCCAAAAACAAAAATCCGAGCAAACAAACCAGAAATAAAAGAAAACAACACTCCCTCTCTCCTACTCTACTGTTATCAAAAAACCCCCAAAAAAATAAGTGAAAAAAACATTTAAAAGTATTATCTCGATTAGCGCCAAACCAGAGAACCAGATAAACAATTCGCCGAAGGGAAAAACAAGCAAAAATAAAATTATCAAAAATAAGAAAAACAACAACAAATATACATATACCATATACTATAATGGAAAAAATATTCCAGCCAACACGCTGCTTTCTGTTGATGACGACAACAATCAAGCGAACGAGGAGGGCAAACAACAACTGAAATACTGAAATATTTTTATAAGTCGCAATAAGCGAAAAATAAATAAACCGAAAGAAATACGAAGAAATTGTACACAGAATATGTGCGAGCAAAGTGAATGAGAGCCAGGAGGAAGGAGGTGGAGCAAGGAGGAAGGAGGCGGAGCAGCTCAAACGGGCAAAACTTAGATTGGGAGACAATTGGGGTGGTAATTGCGTCCGTTGGAATTTTCAATGAGCGCCGGGGAATTGGCTTGGGAAACACGCCGAGGAGCCTCGTATCTGTCGAATGTATTTGTATCTCGGAGGTACTTTGTCCGGGTGTGTGTGTGTGTGAAGTATCTGACAATAACTCATAATAGTAATAAACAAAATAAAAAATACAAGCATACAAGAAGAGCCCCGAAAAGCGGAACGCATAAAACTTGAAGGCAATGAAAATATCAACAGAAATACAGTCAAACCTTAAATTGTATAATTTTCATTAAAAATGCTGATTACATCTTGTACTTTATCCTAAAAAGTGAGGAAGTCCAAAATCAGCTTTGACTATTTTTAAAATATTTTTAAACTTATCACAAGTTTAGAAAAATTTCTGAATGTGAATCAAGACATTTTGGATGTATGAGAAGATCGTTAAAAAAAATACGAGAAAATTCGGAGTTTGGAAATTCGAGAAAATTCGAGTAGAAGAGTTTTCGAGTTCCAGAAGTTCGACTGTATATTCGAGTGAGAATTTGCGTTTCAAATTCTGAGACAGACATTTTCGAGCATGCAAAAGATAGTATGAAAGAGTGACTCGAAAAGTGAAAAACCTGAGAAAAGAGACGGAAGAAGGTCTGGGAATGTCCACGCAAACCGAAAACCCAAAATACAATAATACAAAACACTCGTACAAATCAAGCGAAAGAGAAACAGCGACAAACCCTGTGAATTATCGCTCTCTCACCCGAAAAAAAAGTTGCCATGGCGTCTATTGTGATAATCAACAATGAAAAGGGGCTGGGGCAGGGGCGTAGACAGGGGCAGGAGAGGGGATAAAGCCGAGAGAAGTGAGCGATAAGAGGCTCCCAAGAGGAGGAATCGGGGGGATTACGGCACGGCAACCAATAATAATAAATATTGCGCTTAGAATTAATAACAACATTTTATTTGCGGCAGCGCGTGTGTGATAACGATAACTCATGCAATCGAAGCGATTGTCATCGATTGCTGATGGGAACCTATCATTATGGTGGATGGGAAAGGCAGGCGAATCGCGTCATCCAATTCTCTAAACTAACAGCAATCAATTTTAATAAACAAAAACTGATCTAAGCTAAAATTTAATTAACCAGATAAACTTTTCCTTAAAACGCATTTATCGAAAGTTATCGGAGATAATTGCAAGTATTGGCAAGAGCTATGAAATGGATAGGTGCGTCATTGAATTACTGATCCTAAAATCAACATTGCATATTAAACAAACAAAACGAAAGTTTTAACTAACTTGATGAAAATATCGACAACTTCGACAAAATGTATCGAACGATAAATGCTCGATAACAAACAATTGGTGGACTATTTTAATATAGTTCCATCCCTTTAAAGTTGAAATCTCACCTGTCTGACGTTTTCGCTTGCTTGTTGTTGCTGCTGCAGCTCTGAATGTTGCAGATGTTGTTGCAGATGTGTCCGCTGTTGCCGTAAGCGTTAGATCGTAGCCGTAGAAGGACTTGGACTTGTCTGCCGCCCTGACCGCTCGCACAAACCCAGCTCCTGAGCCCGATAGCGGACACAGAAATCCTGACGTGGATCCAGATCGGGAACGCGGATCTCCTCCGGCGAACGCGGCGTAGTCAACAAAATCGGAGGCTCTCGGCTGGTGGGACGTTTTCATTGGCGCATGCTATCCCGCTCTGGCGTGTGTCTGCTTTCTCTGTTGCACTTGATCAATCAGTGGTTGGGTGGGGCATGTGGGCTGATTTTCCGACTGGCTTTTCTCCTGCTCTTCCTTACAAATTATGTAGCTTTGTACAAAAAGTGTTGCGATTCACTTCCGATTATTTTTTTACGGTGAACTTTAATTTAATTTTAATTTCTCATGAACTTTTGTGGTTAAAATTTTTTACGAAGAAGATATTTACAATAAATTTATTTTATTATTCAAGACAAATACAATTTAAGCCAAATTAAAAGGGAATCTGAAAGCAGAAAAAGAAATGCAAATTCAATTAGTGGGGAATAGAATTTGTGCGAATAAAATCCGGAATAAATCACGTACGAAACTCAACAGAAACACACGCCCCATTTTTATTTTAATTATGTTAGTAAGTTTCCACTCCGAAAATACACGCAGACAAATTATTTATATGAACACAGATATGTGGCTTGCAGAGATAATTTTAGAAAAGTCAGACAACAGTAAAAAATTTATTTAAATATTATTATGCCTCCTCTTTATAGTATTTCAAAGTTTCGAAATACAATTCTTTTTTTGCATTGTTTTATTTTGTGCCATTTTTTGTATCATAGTTCTCCATTTAAAACTGCGCAAAAAGCGTTTAGAAAGAGAAAAAAAACTATGAAAACAAATCAGGCAAACACCGAGGGCAAAAACAAAATTACGGGTGTCAAAAAAATGAGAACCACCAGAAAAAGAGCAAAAAACAAACAACCATAAAAAACATTTTTCAGATTACGCACTTTGGGGCCAAAGTAGAAAAGCACACTTTTTAGCAATCACGTACCCAAGCACACACACACACACACACACACACTCTCACATACCAAACTCTTTTCTACTACGCACTTTGCTAAAAAATTCTACGAAACCCTAAAAAATGAGCCTAATTGGCAACTTTCCTTACCAAACCCAAAAACATAAAAAACGAAGCAAAATTACCAATAACAACAACGGCAACAACAAAAGCAAAAGCAGCGGGAGCAACAAATTAAAGCAAACAAAAAGCCGGTTCCAAGTTATTAATGGATGCTCTCAATGGGCGGAAAAGGGACGCCCTGTGTTATTGAATGGATTTTTGTTTTGCAGCTGCCTGTTGGGTTTAAAAATGAAAACCAAGCTAAGTAACTGAATCTGGCGGATACCCCAATTACAGATACTTGAATTTATGGGTTAAGGCAAACTTTCATTTTAAGAACCCTAACAATGAATATGGGTTAAAAATGTATCTCGCAAAAAAAAACCAAAAAACAGATTTGTTAACTGATTGATTAAATTAATCATAATCAAAACGATTATTTAAACATGAAATACGGGGATCTCATTATTAAAGTTATTTCATTAAATGAGATCATTATAAAACAATATTTCAAAGGTTTAAAGATACATTTTTGAATCTGATACCTAACGGATACACCCTTTCAAAGCAAGGCCTATTTATCAACAAACAATTCACAAGCACACACACACATACACACACGTACACTGGGGTAAGACTAATATGGCATTTAGTTAACAACGTCGGCAGAGAAGTCAGCGTCGTCGGCCGGCGCAGACGTCAACAACGATGATGATGATGAAGAGGAAGAGGAAACCGGGCTGAAAACAAGTTCCCCGAGCTTCTCCTTGTTGCTGGACAATTTGTTGTTGTTAATGTCCATCAACTCATTTTGGGTGTAACCGAAATTAATATTTATGTTTGTTGATTTGTTTGCAGGAAAATTGCAAAACATAAAAGGTTTTCTTTCGTAATATTGCACACACGCGCTCGCAGATACACAGATACGAAGATACAAAGATACACGTACAAAACACCTGCCAGCGAGTCTGGTGTTTATTTATGCATTTTAATTTGTTTTGCACCTTGTTTTTTTTTTTTTTTTTTTTGTTGTATTTCTTTTTGCAGCTCCTAGGCGCTATATCTCTCTGCAGCTTCTTCTCGCCTTTTCTCTTCTCCGGCGGATTTCTCCAGCGGATTTCTTCAGCTCTCTAGCTATATGGCAGCTATAGCTGTAGCTTCCTCCAACTGAAGAGGTGCCAACGTCCGCTCGCGAAGCCGTTTGTTCAGACTCTGCGAAGACAATTTGAGATTTCGACTGGCCAGAGCCGAGAAAGGAGACAGCCAGAGAGAGAGAGATGGTGCGGCTCTGGGGCTTCCGCTCTCTCCCAGGCGCCTGCGCTCTCTCGCATTTCTCTCACCTCACTTCCTTTTCCCACCTCATCTCTTCCCCGTTCCTCAATCCCCAGCTTTTCCCCGCTCAATCTGCGACTTTTTTAAAGCCCTGCCCGGGGGACGAATCGCGAAATTATTTTTGCTTTCCTTAGCCGTGGTTGTTGTTTTGGTTTTTCCTTCATTTGCTACCGCTTAATATCCTGGGGTCTCCTGGAAATCTGTCTACATTCAGGTAAATTTGATTTGGGAAACTCTAAACCTATTCCGAGGTATTCCATGAATCAATTGGTCTTGTTTTAATTTGATTTTAAACTTTAGACACGCCCTTTTGTTTGAAGAAGCCTTACAACTAGATTATATATATCTTATATGGGGAATAAATAATGTAACATTTATAAAGATACAATAAAAATCATGGTGATCTTATTTTTCTCATCTTTGTGTTATTAATAAAATGTTGTAAATTAGTTACACTTTTAATTGTGTAAGTGAAATCAATAAAAATCCAATTACATTATTTCCTAAATTTTTAGCAAAATGATGCCTAACTTTTACTTAGTTAACCGAAAATATTTAAGGGGTATTTGGTAGTTCACAAAGCTAATTTATTGCATTTGCTTACGTGGATGTCCCACCTAGGGCGCCAACTGAAAGTGTGAGGAGCCCCGTTTGACACGTAAGGATTTGCGTCGGCACCAGAGAAGCTAGCGAAAAGGGGGAGAAAGGCTAAGAGAAAGGGGTGCCCCTTAGAGAACCGGCAAAGGGGCACCTTGCGAAATAGTTTTTTTTTGCTGTGTGTGGGTGGCGGGTTCTCAGAGGGCTTCTAAGGGGTAGGAAAGTGGGAATGGGGCCAAAGTGGTTGGATGGCCGGCGGATAAAAAGAGACGCAGTAGCGAAACTTGCGTCGTGGGCAGACTTAATTACACACATACAGCTCGAATAAGCTGGAAATGCCAGAGTGTTAGTGTGCAACGTATTTTTAGCTCACCCAAGGAACTGTTATAGTTTCACTCTCTTGGGATGAGAGGAAAAACTTGGCTTTCCCTGCCAAAGGATCAAAGGAAAACATATGGTTTCCGCACCAGAACTGAATAATTTGATCAAATTTGGGTTAACAATAGGAAAGTCATCGAGGAAAGGGAAACTGTGGGAAACGATTCGATTGAAAACTCAACAATTGGAACGGAAACCAAAGAAAAGTTGACAAGAAAACTGGTGAAATTGGGCCGGCCTCCTGGTGGAGATGAAAGCAATTAAATGAGCCCGAATCGGTTGAACTGGATTTAATTATAGATTTGTAAATCGGACTTATATTTCGTGTTAATTTTAATTTGCATTCAAGACCGTAATTTGCATAATTCGAATAACTGGAACTCCTAATAACTCGATTATTTCTCTGACAGCTGCTGGAGGTTCTCATTATGGAATATTTATTATGAAACTAAACCAAAGACCAGTTTGCTACGTCTTAAAAGCTTTATAAATATTTGTAATCACTTTCGGGTTATATACATTATGTTGATTGAATATGCATGAACAGAAATCTGCAACTCAGCTCCGCAGGATACGAGTTCTACAAGTCTCTCAGTCTCTCAGTCTCAGTCTCTCAGTCCCAGGGGGTCCCTCCATCGATGAATCGCTTATGTGCGGCTTTAACTGGTTTAGTGTTAACGTCAGCAGTTCCAACAGCTACCCTCCTAGAGATTCCCCCCTCCCGAATGCCTTGGCAGCGTCAACGCCACAATTCAATCAACAATATGGTCGACAGCCTGGGCATCAATTACAGGCCAATAAAGCTGCAGCTCCCCTTTCCCTACCTCTACTCCCCCTCTTTCTCTCACCTAATCTCATTTGGCAAACTTTCTAACAGCTGTTGGGTGTAGAATTTACCAGGAGGCGGGGTAAAGCTGTGGAAAATTGTGGGAGGGACACATAACATATGGAAGTTTCAAAAATGTTTTTTTCCTGCCAAGTCTAATTGACAGCTGCCAAAGTGGGGGAGAGCGGGGTGGGGAGAGGGGCTAAGCCGGGAAAACCCACAAGCAGTTACACACATACCACACAAACCCCACCCCCCCCCTCCTCCTTTGCATTTTCTCCACCCACTCGTTAAAGTTGTGCAACAATTTCCCTTTAAATGATTTACATAAAAACGAGAAAAGCGTGCTAATTTTCGCATAACGAAGTGCAAATACTCTTCCTTTTAAGGGATTACGTTGCTAAACAATAAAAGTGAGGTTACTTTAATTAAACCTAACGGAAGCTAATATAACTGTAATAAGCTTTTACAGTTAACTTCAAATCAATATAGTTATTATAATTTCACCAAATAGTTTCTATGAAATCTATAGAGATCTTTATAATAATAATCAATCAAGCAAAACCACAAAGTTATAAAAACTTTTCTCCCATAATATCTCAGAGATTTATAGAATCACTTTAAAAAGAAAACCTAAAACACTTAATAATACCCTCTTTAAGGGCATTCAAGGAAGCCTAGAGAGAACGAAACCCAGAGAGAGAGTAAGAATGAGAGAGGTAAAAACCCAATAGACTCGCTCTCTTTCGGTATCCTTTGCATGAATGAGCAGGCACCACTCACCGTGCCTCTCTGCATCTCAATTTCGGGAGAGTAAAAGAAAGAGAGAGAGAGAGAGCTGCCGGCGGCGGTTTCTTTGATGAATCGACAAACGTTGAATTGAATTGAGTCGAGTCGAGTTGATGATTATGATGACGCAGCGTGGCAGGAAGAGGGAAGAGAGAGAGAAAAGGAGTAAAGAGGAGAACGACAGGGGCAGCAGGCGAGGAGAGCAAGGAGTGACATCCGCTCGCCAGTTGCTGTGCGTTTTGTTGTTGTTTTGCTTTTGTTTTGATAATTGCAATAAATCCCAAACAACAAATGAAGGCGAAAATCCCCAAGCGAATAAAAGTCCCAAAACACAATCGCAAATTAAAATTTCACTTCTGCCAAATGGGGTTAAAGTTGCTATGCAATTGTTTGATAATATACGAATTCATTTAATTGTTTAACTTATTATTTTTAAATAATATTAAACTGGAAATCCTTCGGGAAAGTATGTTTAAGATAGTTTTGAAATGGACCAACATTTTTGGCGGTCTGTGTATTTTATTTATGCTATTTCAAGCTATCAAAAATCAATCATAAATTTTGTTAATTTCAATATATTTTGACAAAGGAATTATTTTTTACACGATTTCATGATATTTAAAAATAAAAACTGGAAAACTTTTTGGTAGTGACAAATAAGTACGACATTTTAATAAGGATCGTAAAGATAAGCGTAATAATACTATAAATGTAAGCAAAATTGAACTGAGAATATATTCGAATTCAATATCAATCAATTTACATTCATTATTATTAGGTTTCCCCTTCTAAGGAAAGTCTATGACTGATTACTATATATGGGACTATTGTAACTACTCGTATTATGGGCGTTCACTGATATTTTCCTATATCCCAAATTGGCTACAGATTACACTGCTTCTCTGGGCGCATTGTTATGAATTGGGTATCCTGGGAATTTCATAAGAATCATCCTTAATTACCCAAAGAAAGGGAGCAGGGGGGTGAGGAGGGGCTCACACCCGCATGTCAGGAGGAGGAAAAACACGCACAGTTTTCCATATGGAAACACCCCCAGCAAGGCAAGATATAATTAAAACAAGCAGCTGCCTTGGAAAACGAAACACCCAGTAAATTGTTGCTAACAAAACAAAACGGTACAGAAACAATTCCAAAACGAAAACAAGTTAAAAATGCAATTGAAAATTGTTCCTCTCTCTTTGTTTTTCTCGCTCACGCACACACGAGCGCACAACAAACACACACACACACACCCATACGTGCGCTACTTTGAGTTCATCGTTTTCAATTCATTTTCAAGAGTTTCTCTCTGCTGCTGCTGCTGCTGCTGCTACTGCTTCTTCTTCACACAACACAGCAAAAATAAAAAAACAAAAAACACTCACACACACACACACACACATGGGGGAAATTTTGATTGCTTTTCATATTTTGCTTACATTCTGTTGATGTTGTTGTTGTTGCTTCATTTATGATTATATGTAGAAAAAGTTGCTGTTGTTGTTATTGTTGGAATTTTGATTATAAAAAAACACTCGCCATGGTTCTCGCTCGCACGCTCGACCTCTCTCTTTCACTCACGCACACGCTCGCACTAAATTTCTTGAATTTTCTGTGTATTTCCGTCGCGAGCCCGACGTTGCCTTTGCATTTTTCGTTTGCGATTGCGATTGCGTTTGCGTTCGTTGGTGCGACGTTGCGACGTTGCTTTTCTCGCGTCCGCGTTTTTTTTGCTCAGAGATGCAAGATTCACTAGAGGTGGCCGATATTAACTGTATCTGTGACTTAAAAATACCTAGTGTCAGTCGGTGACTTGAAAATACCCAGTCACGCTGTGACTGAATATCGGAGGTTACAAGTTCAAAGTGACAGCCCAAAGTACTTATTTATTGTTTTATATTCGTTTAGTTAAGAGTTTGTTCCATCCAATTGTTCGCTAATTTGCCGTTTGCACGTTCTTTCGAAATTATTATTATTTATTTTTTATATTTTAAAACCTCTCTTTAGTCACAATTTTGCCAGTCACTAATATCGCTTGGACCCATATCGCCCACCTCTAGTGATAGTGCTGAATATTCAGCGATATTTTTAAACCGATATATCGAAGTAACAAGGCGCAAATAAATAAATTGTTTTATACTTAATAAGTTTATAAGTTTAGTATACAAAATATACCAAAGAAATTACTTAGAATTTCTTTTTAAATATAAATATATTCTATCAATATATTCTTTCAAATCCAATGAAAAATACACTAACGCCTGAACTTCTCTAGATAGTTTCCACTGTAGCCTCACAATTTTTGCACTTTTTTCAGAGGGGTCACACTGCCGGCTTTGCTAGTAAACAATTCCGCAAAAATTGCGATAAATCTCGAATTATTAATTAAAAACAAATCAAAATGCTGACTTTACCTGATCCTGCTGCTGGTGGAATTCCCGACAAGGCCTGGCAACCACATTTTGTGACTCTGGAGACGAGGTGGGTTAAATAAATACAAATTTGCGAAAAATTCTCCCAAAGGGAGCTCCGCTGATTTCTAAAAACTATAATTAAATAATTTCTGTAATTTTTATTACAGCATGGGAGAGATCACTGTAGAGCTATACTGGAAACATGCCCCCAACACGTGCCGCAATTTTGCGGAGCTCTCGCGGAGGGGCTACTACAACAACGTGGTCTTCCATCGAATTATCAGGGATTTCATGATCCAAGGAGGAGATCCAACGGGCACGGGACGCGGAGGCACTTCCATCTATGGAGCAGAGTTTGGGGACGAGCTGCACGGTGATCTGAAGCACACGGGAGCGGGTATCCTCTCCATGGCCAACTCCGGACCGGATACGAATGGATCGCAGTTCTTCATCACCCTGGCACCAACTCAATGGCTGGACGGGAAGCACACGATCTTCGGCCGAGTCTACACCGGCATGGAGGTGGTCAAAAGGATTGGCATGGTGGAGACAGACAAAAACGATCGTCCCGTGGACCCGTTGCGAATAATCAAGGCCAAGGTGGAGAAGCTGTGAGGAGTGGACACCAAAACCCAAATATAGAGAAATAAAGTTGTACAATAATTCCCCGAAGGATTTGGTTTGTTAAATTTATTTACGGAATGACTAGAAACACGACAGATCATCAGTTTTGATTGCACAGATCACAGGATGCCCAGGATTAGCTCCTCCTTCTCCTACATGGTGCTGTCCAGCATGTCCACCAGGCGCTTGATTTCCCTTCTAAAAATAAGAAATAACTATAAGTTCTGGAGAGGATTAAGTTTTCATCACCCACATTCTCTGTCCCAGCTGCTCGGTGGGCTTCATCGACTTGGTGATCTCCTCCGCTTTGGCCAGCAACTGATACTGACACTTGATGTTGGCATCCAAGGTATCGGTTAGTTTGTTCACCGCACTCCTGTGCACCTCCACATTGTCCGCCGTGATGGAGGAGATGGAGTGCAGTAGGTTGCCCAGGTTCTCCATTAGATTGTCCACCGAGGTGGCCAGATATTGGGCCTCCAGCTCAATGTCGCTCAGGACGCTGCCATCTACTTCGGGTACGTTTCGGGACTGGAGGAATCTACGTGTAAGCAGGCCACTGGAGCCTCCACCTCCTCCTCCTCCGCCCATTCCAGAACCAGGTCCCATGGAGGTCGAGGGTGTTGTGTGCTCCGAGGAGCAATCCGTGTGGGCGCCCACTCCCTCCCTCAATTTGGCCTCCAGATCGTGGGCTACAAAGTGACGCATACCTCCTGATTCACTAGCTCCCTCCAGCTCATAGGGAAGATCTAGGAAAAATAGGAATCTTTCAGATTCGCTAAAATCGGATTACTATATCCCACTTACTGCACTCCGTCTTGAGCCTGCTCCCCTGGGGATCTCCGAAGCTGTCCTTGGAGTTGCTATTGGAATTGCTGTTGTCCTCCTCCTCGGGATCTGCATCCTCGTCCTCCCCATCATCCTCATCCTCGCCAGAATCCAAATTCACGTAGCTCTCCCCATTACTGCCATTTTGATTTCCAATTAAAGGATTACCCGCCGCCGTGGGCGTGAGATCCTGCAGGATGTGTTCGGGCACAGCTCCAGGATATTGAGCCAGAAACGGGATTTCCGTGTAGGAGGAGGCGGGTGGGGCTTGTCCTCCAGTTGCTGATCTCATCGGATTTTGGGGTTCCCCTCGCTCAGGGTTACTTTCCTCGTCTACGTATCCATAGCGCGGCCGGATGGGAATGTCCTGGTGACGGCGGGACATGGAAAAAGCTTCCTTGAGCTATGGTTTTGAGGAAAATTTGGAAATTTCTGAACAAAAACAATCTTTTTTCGAAACTGTGTGACCAGAGTTGGTGAGGGAAGTTTGCCAAAAAATAGGAGAAGAGCCTTTTTTGCAACTTGCGGGGAAATAAAGAACTACTGTTCGTTAGCTTACTTTGCAATTCAGGAAAAGCGCCACATAGCGTTAGTTTTTACAACTAATTACTGCTTTACGATAACTTATTGAACAATACAGGGAAAACGATACATGGCGATCGTTTTTGGAACTACAAATTGCAAGCAGTGGGGAATTAAACCTATACTTTTTGAGAACTTAAACTACAAAACAAGAAAAGCGCTATTTAGCGTTACTTTCTGCAACTAAAAACTTACTTAATGAAGGAATTGAAACCTGTATTTCATAACTTAGAACGGAAGTGAATTATAGCAGTCATTTGGTATTAATACACGCTTTTTTAACCTCTTTACATTCGCACTAACTGAATTATATTTGAATTCTAAACATTTAGCTCTCAACTATCGATACTCCATAATATCGAGTTTGGAATGCCTGCTCTAAGAAATCTACAAAATATCGACATTCAATATATCGATTCAATATCAAGAATCCTTCGCTGCTGGCATACGGTCACACTGCAGATGTTTTTTCAATTTCTTGCGCGACGGTCGTGTTGCGCGTGTTTGTCGAATTATCACGATTGATAAACTAGTTAAACCATGGAAGATGTTTTCCAAACAAATCCAACCACGATGAATGGCTAAAGATCAACCCGTTGCAAAGGCGCCAACCGAAAGCCGAACCATTCGTAAATGTTTATGTGAAATTTGAAGCGAATTTAACCGCGAGTTTAATGTTTTTGTTTGTCAAGTAATTGCAACAATAAAGCCGCTAAATATAAAGTGCCAAAAAAAAGAGCGTTAAAAGCAATAAAAGCGAGAATAAGAAATAATGTAAAAAAAAGGAAGCAAAGGCAAAAAGTTACTTGTGTCGGTTTTTTTTGCTCTCTTTCCACTCTCTTTCGTGTTTTAGTGTGTGTGTGTGCAAGTGTTGGCGTCGCTAAAAGTGCATGTGAAAAATATTAAATGAAGGAAGAAGATCAAAGCCAACGGAGATCTAAATGAGTAAATAAATGCAAAAGGATTAAACAAAAGAAAATCCCGGGAAAAACCTCCCCACAAAGGGTGGCGAAAAGCAAAGTAAATTTGAAATACAAAAAAAAAAAACGCAGCCGCCTGCAGTGCGTGCATTTGTATGCGAGTGTGTGTGTGAGTGTTGTGTGACAGCAGGCAACCTGCGTTTGTGTGTGCAAAGCAAGCAGAAAAAAAAACTGTTTTTGCAGCCGGGGTACAAATTCCAATTGGAATCTGCCAAAGTCACACAGGAAATTCTCATTCAGCGCATGCGTGGCTGCAAAATCCAAGAAGTGAGTTATTTTTAGCAATAAAATTACACAAAAATAGATCTAGAACTTTGTTAACCAGGAAAATGCGAAATTCTAAGTTTCGCAAAAGGAGAATGTTTAGTTATATCTCTCTCTCTCTCTCTCCCTCTCCTGTTGCTCTTCCCGTTTTTCGATTGCGCCTTATGTGTGTGAGTGCTTTTTTCTATTTTGTTCTTAGCTTCTTCTTGTTGGTTCGCTTCTTTGCCAGTTACGCTTATTCTTTGTGCTTTGTCTTGCTTTTCTTGCTTCTTTCTTTCTTTCAACTGCAACTTGCAGTGCGAGAGCGAAAGAGAAGTAGAGCGTCGCGCCAGATCGTGAAGTTTCGTCTTCTTCCTCACTCCCACTACCACTCCAGTCCCCTCTCTTTATTCCCCACACTCCATTTCAATTTCATTTATTTTCCTTTGCCTTTTGCTATCTACCGTTATGTTTCGATTGCGATTTCGTAATAACTGCGATAATATTTGCGCTCTCTCTCTCTCTCACTCCCTCTCTCTTGCAATCTCTTCATTTATGACTCAATTGTTGTTGCTTTCCGCAATGTGCGTGGGTTGCTCTTTATTTTTGATGGTTTCTTTTTATTTTTATCTATCAATCAATCGGTTGATATCGGTAAAATGCAGACAGTTGAAGACTAGGCGATAGAGTGGGAAAGAGAAGGCATGGCAATGCGAAAAGAAGAAAAAGCATGTGACACTGGAAGTGTGATGCAACGGAGAAAGGATTTACTTTGAATTTTTGAGTGTCTTGGAACGAGTGAAATAATTTCTTTGAATTTCCCGGCTAATTATAATAAGTAAATAATTGAGAACACAAACAATTAAAATTTCACCATTTGTTTGTGGCTTGTTTTTTCACACTTAACATTCCATTGCGGTTTCTATAAACAAATGCTGAGAGAGTGTCCCCAGTTTGTCCCCTCTTGATATTTATTTATATTGCCCATCACTCGGGAAAAGCAGGGAGATGTGTGTGATTAAGAGAGAGATTTCCCATTTTCACAGGCAGGCTCTATTTTCCCACTCATCCTCCGCATATTCCGGCAACTATTTTCCCCACACTCCACTTGAAATTGTGAAATTGTTGTTTTTATTTATTGATTTTCCTATTGCATTCATCTCACTCGCTTTCCCGAGATGTTGCCTAGTGGGAGAGCTGACCCGTTGACCTAACAAAACGGAAAATGAAAAATACGTTAAAGGCATTCTGCTTCTTTCTATATTTCCTCACATATTTTCCCACCACATTTCCCATTTCCCATTTCCCTTGGGGCGGGGTTAAGGCGATGCCTTGGAGCAGATTAAATGCGCGCGTCTTAATGCGATTTGCATTCGTCTCTTAGTTATATTTTCCTTTGCCCGCCTCGATTATTTTCGTGGCTCGTTTTTGGGGTCAGCGACTGGGAAATCTAATTGAGGAAATTCATATTATTTTCCACTCGATACTAGCCGTTTTGGCTTTTTCATTTTCCCCGGCTTGACCCCAAAGTGTTTTAAGTTTTTCCCCATTTTGATTTTTTGTATTTTTTTTTTGTTTGGCTTTTAAGGCTCACGTGCCGAGTCTCTGTGGGCCAAAAAATCCCATCTCATCTTATGTGCGTGGCCAATTTTGGCCAACAAAGACTCTTGGCCGTGTTTCGTCTTCCTCTAACAGATAAGCGTGTTAATGGCTCATTAGTAGTGGGATGGTTTAGGTCACTTTAGAGCCAAATTGCCTAACCGAAAGCCGAAAACTTAACGAGTTTTTGGGTACAATCAGTCTTGGTCCTCACCTCAATTCCGACATTTTTCCCAGTCCAAAAGTGTTTGAAAGAAAAGCAAACGAAGTTGGAAATTATTGAAATCTCTATCAAAACCCGACAGAGTGATTTTCGATATTTAATCTTCAATATTCTCGAGTTCGATTAACACAATTGGAGTGGTGCACTTCAAATTCTTACCTCTAACTGTTTTCTTTTCACCAATCATTTTTTGTGAATTAAATTAGGGTCAGAAAAACAATCTCTGATTTTGTTTTCTTTAAGGGAGAAAATAGAGCATGGGATCAGAGAGGTTTTGCTAGATCATCCCAAAGCTTCTCGATTATTGTTCCTCCATTATGGAACTAATTTGAGGATGAAACTTCAAAAAGATACATTTTTATTTTCACTTTATCTTGGAAAGAGGAAAGTATTACAAGATTTTCCCTATTTTTTATTCAATACAATATATTTCGGATATTATTTATATAAAGAAATATTAGATAGATTCTGATATGTTATACAAATTGAAAAATTTCTTCGATATAATTTAGGAGCGAATAAAAATATTATTCTTTTGTTTTTCTTCCCTTTTTATTTATGTTTCATTTTATTTGCTCTCATTTAGAATGCTCACCCTGGTGCACCCCCTAATGTTTTAGTTTACTCCCTTCCGATATTTCATCCCCGTGATCTGAATGTGTTATACATCCTGTTATATAGCACATTTTTCCTCCAATCTATCTCGCTGCGAATTACAACATTCCCGATCATTGATTCACTTGCTTGGCTGAACAACCAGCTTCAAACAGCATGATCTCATCAGAAATCGCATTTTCCCCGCACTCCAACTTTTAATTAACAGTTTTTTTTTATGGTCGAATTCATTTCACAACATTTCCCGCACTAAATAGAGATGTTCCAGCACCAAGCACCAGAATTTACAGCTTTTCAACATCTTATTGCGGAAATCTTTCAACCCAATTTCCCCCCCATTTTTCTTTTAATTAAGTAATCCCACTTTGCATTTGGCATTTTGCAATCATCAATCGAGTTTCCGTAAACATTTCATCTGCTAACATAGTGGCTTTGTTCCACTTTATTCTGCCAATATGGATTGACCTCCTTTTGATTTGTGTACAAGCAGCGGAAAAGCAAAGGGTGAGAGGGCAATAGATGGATTGTGTTGGGTTTTTTTTTGTTTTGCTGAGGAAGGTGTAAAATGAAAAGCGAAACGTTTACCAGGTAATTGTTGTTGCTTAGGCTATACTTTTTGTTATTGCTGCTGTGGCACGGTTTGTTGTTGTTGTTGCCTTGGTATAGTTTTTCATTTTAAAGGCGTTGGGAAATCGGGTTTTTCTTTATTTTACTTGGTTTTACCTATTACTCGTTCAGAAACTATAAATTGATTTCAGGAGAATGGTTAAAAAAAAAGGGTAAAACTCATTCGAGGAAGTTTTTACTAATACATTTTCTCCCGCTGTTTTGGTCTTGTTTTGATCGAATTTGATAAATGAATCTGGATCTGATGGATGTGTGCTCGAAATCATTGAAGTTCGTTTAATTTGTCGATCATTTAAAGATGAAGATTTCCCTCCTGCCATCTCCCACCGCGTAACTTTTACTTTTCATTTCCAGTGTCCAAATATTGACCTCACTCCCTCATTTTCCACTTCTGCTTTTGCCTTTTTAGTTTTTCCCGAAAAAAACATATATTTTTTCTCCTTAACGATGTCCGCATTGTTTGAAGCTCATTAATTTTCCAAAGGTTTTTCTCTCAATTTTCTCCTCCCGACTCTTTGATTTTTTATCTGCATTTCCGCATCAAGGTTTTCTTTCTTTGACGCACACGAACATGCAACAGTCTGTTTGTTGCATGTTTTCTCAACGAGGGGGTGTAGACTAGAGGGGGGAGCGGGTGGGGGGGGGAGACTAGGAAAAACACGCCTACAAATTATGTCAAACTATCTGTAAACGAAAATCTCATTTGGCCACTGTGTCAGCTGCTGAAGTCAATCATTAGCCGGGTATTAATTAATTTTCATCTTTTTTTTACAAATCTATTTTCTATTGTATTGGGTTCTGTTTGGTTTGACTCAAGCCAGCATTATTTATTTTGCATTTAAAATTAACCTTGAATTCGGTAGACAAAACACAAAATATATACAATAAATTGAGTTAGAAACCGGTTCGCATGTTGTTCAAATAGTTTCGCATTCTTCAACGTATCCGAGGGGTTGGGTTTTCGGTTTATTGACTAAGCGGTTTAAGATTCCCAGCGCCATAGTCTCTTCTCCATTTTCAACTCATTAAGCTATAAAACGATTATAAATTGGAATTCGAGACTGAATTTGTTGGCACTATTGGAGTTTCAAAGGCCTAAAAAACCAAATGAAAAATTTCTAGTATTTATCTATATTTAGAAATGACACTTCCCACTTTTTCATACCTTTCTTAAATGTAATATCGCTTAAAAAATAAAAAGATACTTATCTTTGTAGGTATATAATTATTGATAGCAATTAAAAAATATATATATATATTAAAATTATTACTTAAGCTCGTTAATTTTGTGCAACAGAGTTTATTGACTATTTTAAGTGCTGCTTAGTTTAAAATAATATACACCCATCTTGTTCAAAGATCGACACTACCTTTTAAATAAATGCCTTTCTAAAAGTATTGTGCAAACTCATGTATTTGGCACATTAAAGATGCCAATCAAAAATTTAAGTGCAATTAAAAGTTTGTTTGGTACTGTAACCGAGGAGCCAACTCTTTTATTGAGGTGATTAACTCGAGAGAAATGTTGCAACAGCAGCACGGAAAAGTATCTGTGGGATACGCAAAGCTGCATTCTGAATTGGTGCCAAGTCCACAGTGACAATTTGGACTTTAGTTATTTTCGGTATTTTTAGCTTGGTTGCATTCGGGAATTTGTGTTTTTCTTGAATTAGGCATGGTCTGTCATTCGCTCGCTAAGATGCATCCGCCAGATACATTTCAAAGGCGCTCCGAATGCAACTGCTGTGCGTATCTAAAAATACGAAGCGAAGCCAGCCATTCCATCATGACTAGAAAACAACTCTATGAATAGACGCCTCGAAATGATGAAGAGCGAGCGGAATTTTTATTATCAACTCTGAAAGTGGCTGAAAGTGGCTGAGGATCTTATAGATACTCCGTCTCCTCCTTTTGGTCTCTCCACCGTCTACCAGATTTAATTGTGCCTCTCAGTCGTCTCTTTTTTGCTTCGCTTTGCTTCTTGGTCTTTGGATTTTAATGAACCTCAGAGAGATAAGCGAAGAGTTAAAGATTCTGGGGGAATTCTCCCGGAGAAGAAGAACGCGAACGATCCAATGTTATAAATAGTGTGCTCCAAACATGTGCGACATGCAATGGAAATTTAAAGCGAATTGTGGTGGGTCTACAGCAGGGATTCTCGATCTTCGCTTGCCTCAAAGTCAAGGCTTTGATTTACTGCAATTTTCCTTTTTGACAGCTCGGAATTTCCCTTATGGCAGTGCCGAGTGATTAAGGAAAATGGGATGATCCAAGGGGAGAGGTCGAGGAGAATCGCTGTCAAAGGTCTCTGCTGGAATTCTTCTGATGGGCCCTGAAATTAAAGCAAATTGTGTGGGGACTCCAATGGGATTACCATGAGCAAAGGGCAAATGTTATCCCTAGCAAGTGATTTATGGGTAATTTGAAATAGATTAAAAAAATAATTAAATGGGGCATAAGAAATATATTAAAGAGAAAACAAAATTGATAAAGAAAATCTCAGATAGTGAAAATATATATTATTTCATTTAAAATGTATATAATTAAGTACAGAATTTTATGATAAATTTTAATATCATTCGTAAATGGAGATAATATAAAAATTCACACCATTTAAAGGTTTAAATGTTTAAATATGTTTAATAAACACCCGACTTAATATATAACTTTCGCAACCCCCCAGCTTCACTTTAAATTTACAACCTATAAACACCATACACAAATATATATGAGAGTCTTAATAAAAATGCTTTAAAAGTGTTTGACTGACTAATTGTATTTCCCAATTTATGGTCCAAATATTTACAACCAAATGCACTTTCTGCCGGCTATCGTTAACTGGTAATTACCCAAAGGAACAATTAATAACAGAAAACCTGTGAACCAAAAACCAAAAACCAACGCCGTGGGCCACACACACGTTTGTATGGGGACGGTGAAAATCGAAGACAAGAGCCGCAACCAAATGAGAAAAGTAAAAGTCCCACACTGACCTTTGCAATAGGAAGGAAATGTGGTCGGAAAAATTTCCGAAATTCCCACACACAAACCAGCACACCCGAAGATCTCTTTGATTTTTGTGCTTGTTTTTATTTTTTTGCTGGCTGTCATTGAAGAATTTTCGTTTATTTTTCAGCTTGATTTTGGCTCAAGCGAAAGTCGCCGCTAGTCAGCGGCTTGGTTTTCCTTGCTACCATTTTCAGTTTTTGTGATTTAATGCGCGGCATTTTCCTCCACTGCCCCTGCCCCGGCTCCCTCGCCCCGTTGCATTTTCTTTCTATTTTCCTTTGGAGCAGAGCGGAGATCCCGATTTGCATATCGCAATGCCTGATCGGCCATGGCAAATAAAAATTTATGCAATTAAGCAAATCGGATGGCGGATAACGAAAAATAAACCACCGATCCTTTTGACTACTCCCTCAAAAACGGTTGCCAGCCCGACTCCATCTCTCCTTCTTTGCACCTCCTTTTCTCCACCTCTTTTACCGCCCACTTCTCTTTGTTGCTCCCTTTCATGTGTGGCGGAGTGTGTGCTTATCGAAAATCATCGCTGTTGTTGAGCATTCGATAAATGTGCTACAGTTTTAAGGGTAGCGATGAGCACGTGACACGATATCAATAATAAAGTTATGCTCTCTGTCTTAAGGTAGATTATTTTAATTAAAATTTTTAAAGTCTTTTAAACACTACAAACTAAAAGACTGAAAATAAATATACAACGTTATAATGGTATTTTCCACTAAAACCAAGCCTGTCAATTATTTAGAACTCGACTCAATTTGTTAAATGCCAAAGAACCGATGGAAATAAAAATAAATCACAGACTAAACTTTATTATTTTATGACATACTATATAAATAGTTTTTGCATTGCCAGTGATAAAAGTGGCTAGCCTTTGAATTTTATAAAATATAATAAATTTGTTTTATTTATCGTGACTCTTGGAACATTAAAATACAATATAAACAACATTATTTGTAAGTGTTTTTCAAGTGTGTTAGGAGAGTTAAGTAATTAAATCTCAATTGATTTTAAAGATTTTACTATAATATTTTAGAGTTCTCAATCGTAGCACTTACCAATATTAAATATACCAACCACAATTATATTTATATTACCCAACCAATCTACTGCCATCTCGAACTAATAGCATTAGTCGGGCTCTGTGCACCGTTAACCGTCTCTCGCCATCGGATACAATATACTTCGCATATACTCACCATATCCACATCCACTAGATACCAGGAGGGCGTTACGCTTCGTTGGGCGATAGTCATCGCATAGATCGGCCAGGCTCATAAATTAAATTGGCGTTGTTTGCCTGGCTGTTAGCCAGAAAGCTGCACAGGGGACTTGAGCCTTCCTCCGAGACATTTGTCATAGGTGTGTGGGGAGTGGAGTGGTGTGGTGTGGTGTGCGAATTGGAATGGAGGAGATCCGCCCACTCACAGATACGGGCACAAAGATACTGGGAAAGGTAACACGGTGTCCATCAATTCTTCACTTCACTTTCATTTGAATTTTCGCAGGAGACTTAAATTTTGTGCGGAGTTAAAGTGGTGGTGGGTGTTTTTTTTAGTGGGGC
Organism: Drosophila setifemur; assembly: GCA_021224005.1. NCBI lineage: Eukaryota > Metazoa > Arthropoda > Insecta > Diptera > Drosophilidae > Drosophila > Drosophila setifemur. The sequence continues at coordinate 16,426,288 of JAJJHY010008789.1, forward strand.
ACATTTTACTGTGGATTTTTAGTTGTTTTTTTTTGTTGTTGTTGTTTTTGGCTTGTTAATTTGCCTGCCGCGCCATGTGAAAGTTTGAAGTTGCATGCTTCAAATTGCACAGACGTGCGAATGTAAGGAGCGAATTTTGGATCGGTTCGGATTGCTGGTCACCTGTCCCTCGGTTCCACATTCATATTTCATGGAGCATAAGGCACGGAGCACGGACCATGGAGCATAGAGCTCAAGGAGCCCCGAAGGCAGGACAATGAGTCCGCGGTCCATTCGCAGTCCATAAATCCAGCAAATGAGGCAGTCCATCTTATTCGGAGGAGGCAGTGAATTTAGAGGAGCCTCCGATGAGCTAGCAGCTCCAGTGGAGAGTGCTAAGCCAAGATAATGGGCAGCTTTCAGTGCTTGTCTGGTTCGATTTAGCTGAAAAGTAAATTGAAAATGGTTGTTAGTCGATAGTAAGAGCGGGGGAAAAGTGCAGGAAGATTGGTTGAGTGGGAGAGCTTAAGGGCATCTCAACTCATTGGAGAACTTAGAATTAAGTGGTTCATTGACTCCTAAAGTTTATCGATTGCCAAAGCTCTTAATTCAGGCATTAAGTAGATTGGGTTCTGGAAAAGGTTTCCTAAGACAACAAAAAGTGCCAGGAAATGGATCTGTGAAGGAGGGGTTAGATACAAATTATTCGACCATTACTTGTGGCCTATTGTATCTACTTTAATGGAATACAATATTATAAATATTACCCACAAAATGTTTAAGATCAATAACTTACTCTTTTCAGCCAAATCTCTGAATTTTATTAGTATTAGCTAACCCATTGATCACTTTTTCAACCTTTTAACTCCATCAAACATAAATCTCGCCCTGGGTCCAAAGGCCCAACCCAAAACCCCAAACCCAACCCGAACTCCAAAACTAAAAACCGAAGCAGTAAACCTCCACTTAACCTCCATTTCCCATTCCCATTCCCATACCCAAGACCCCACAGAAACATGAGCATAAATTGAGATTTTGCTAAACATTTGCAAAACTTATTAAGACTGACAAATGTTGACAATTGACGAATTGACAGAAGGAGGGGGGTCTCTCCGGGGGCTCGAAGGGAGGCAAATCCGTCCGTCAGTGGTTCAACAAGCGGTTTTGCTTTTGGCCCGGTCTTGTCTCTGGCTTTTTCTCTCTGTTGCGGTTTTCCCTGCTCTGCCAAATTGGTTTTGTGCTGCCATTTCAGTGACATTAATTTACAGTTTGCCAATTGCTATGAAAAAAAAATAAATAAAAAAAAACTCAGGAGAACAACAGGAAAACTCATTAAAGAAACACTCGGAAGATAAGCGGACTAACTCGATTTTATGGCGTCTTTTTTGTCGCTTTTGTTTGCTCCCAAAAATTACTCACCGAAAATAAAGTGAACAACAAATAAATGCGAAATAAAATTTCGCCTGTAATACGATCTCCGGATCTCTCGACCCCCCGAGATCAATTGGCATAATCAGATGCGATCATAAATTAGCAGGAAACCAATATTTTTTGTATCGATTCATGCAAGAAAAGAAAGTTGGTCATTGAGGTGAGCTTTAGTTAAACTTAAGTCTAAATGCTCTTGTTGTTAAAAAAAAAAAACTATACTGTAAATAACTAAACTAAACTAATCGAATTGCATTTTATTTCGAATCTTTTTTTTAATTTAATTAAAAGAATAAAATCTTGCGGGTATATTTTCTATTTCTAGAAAGTTGTAATACCAATGAAAAGAGTATTAAAAAAGAGTATTAAAATAGCAATGCATCAGAATTCATGCATTCATTCACGAGAAGATCTTTCTGATCGAAAACGAATACAGGGAAATATCTGATGAGACTCCTCCTCTGCACACGCACTCAGATACTTTTTTTTTTGGCACGCATTATGCAATGATCCTCTGACCACTCTCCATCTCCCTTCTACAGTTTATCCCTCTCTTTCTTTTTTTTTTTTTTTTTGACCACTGGAGGAAATGAGGTGAATGCCTTCTTAGCAGGCGACAAAAACAAAACAAAAACCAACAAACTGAAAAACCGAGAGAAGAGGAAACGACAGCCCAAAGTCCATAAGCCCAGCGAAATCGATATTTTTCAGGGACGTCTCACCCTCCCTTTCCCTTGCACTTTAATGCTGTTTCCTTCGTTTTCTTTATTTTCATGCACTGGGAGAAATATTCTTATAAAAAGCTAAAAGATATATTTTAAGTTTAGCAAAAACTAGGAGTATTAAATTTGCAAAAATAATATTATTTTATTTTTTAATAACTAATAACCTTAGAACCTCAAAAGATAGTTAATAAATCCCCTTTGATTTCCACATACATATCTGAATCAAAATCCATTAATTTCTTCTGAGTGTACTTCTTGGTGTTTTCAATGTGGTCTCAACAATTTTGTGCCCATTCAAAGAGGGTGACGTTTAAAGAGGGAATGGGGATGGGCAGGGATGAGGGGATAAGTGAGGGGTAAGTGACTGACTATCCAGGGAATGACTAGTTCCAAACTGGGTGGTGACTCAGCCACAGAACATTTGCCGCTTGCTGCCAGCTTGCAGTTCTCTTTTCGCATTTGTATCTGTACTACCTCCCCATGGTCCCCTGTTTGTATCTGTATCTGAGCGTATGTGGTGCGGTGCATTGGTACTGTTTCTGTTTCAGTTGTATCTTGTGGTTTCGGTGGTGCTGGATTTGCTTTGCTGTTGAGTTTGGTTTGCTTTTGCTGCTGACACACGTGAAGCCGATGCCGAAGCCGAAGCCACATCAATCCGTCAGCCGACTTTTTGCACTTAAACGTGTCGCTTGGCTTTGGCTTTGCTTCACCTTATTCTTTGGATTGCAATAGAGAATAAATAAGAGCTAAAAATACATTATCCATTACCAGAAGTAAATAGTCAGCATTTGAAGATTTAAATAAAATATATGAAAAGAAACCACAACCCCAAACAATGTACTAAAATTAAGAACCTTAATCTTAAGACTGAAGATTAAAAAGGTACAGTACATATCTTAGCAAGCTAATGGAATTTAAAAATGTTATTAAATGTTCTTTTAGAATTCCTTCTTTTTTCTTCAACAACATCACACTCTATAAGCATTCTTAACTTTACTTTCACATTCACACTCTATCTGAAAGCGTAATTATTCGTCTTTTGCCAGTACATAAACCTGCTTAGATTTATCGCCCAGATCTTCTAACTTGTTCTTAGACTTCTCATTCACATTCTCCCTGGGGGCGCTTCTCAATTACTTTACAGCACTCTTGTCACAGAATCTTCAGATGCTTCAGTCGGGGATAATGACGATCGCTTAGCACATGATCCATCCCATCCCATTTACCATTTCCAAGAGAATGGTTCTCGGAGTCGCCATCATCATCAACATGGCAGGTGGCGGGAATAAATTTTGAGTTTTATCTGCGCGATTGCGTAACGGTTCTCTTGGTTTTCCCAGCTTTTCCTGCTGGATTTCCTCCACTGCTTCTGGGTGTGAGCTGCAAATGGCAAGCGCTAATTGCTTTCCCGCTCATAAAGTTGAAAATGTTGCAAGAGTCGTTTGCTCAAAAAATGGAAAAAATCAAACGGGGCGTGTTTCAGCATTATCGTTAAAATAAATGTTCGCTTTTCGTCTCCGGGCAAATGCAAATATATATTCCACCCAAAAAAAAAAAGGGGAAAGCCAATCGATCGAATGGATCCAATCGAAATCATTGGTACCGGCCCTTAGCCTTAGGCCCAACACTTGTTGTTTTTTCTTTCTTCTCTCGTTTTCCTGCAGCAGCCGTTTCGATTTTTTGGGAAAGCATCGATTGCATAAGTAGGACAACAGGGCGGGGTCCTCCGAATCTGGGGAATTTGTGAATTTGGGTTACCAAAACAGAAGGAGAAAAAAACTTTTAAAAACAGAGACAAGGAAGGTGCCTCTGAGAAGGAAATAATTTATGCAGAACTTTTAGTTTCTTGCGCTGATGACCCATTTAACCCACAAAACATATATCTTGTGTGTGTGTGTGGGTTGAAACAAATTCTCCTCCATTTAAAATGTCAGAGAATGTCACATGGATCGAAAATGTGTGAACAAATGTGTTTAATGGCACCGCCCCCTTGCGATCTCGCCCAGAAAATGCAATTAAATTCTTTGGGAGCTGGGAATATCGAGTCGAGTTCGAGTTCGAGTTGCAATGGGCCAATCGTTTCGAATGGGTTTTCGCTTTTGGCCTCGATTTAGGTGTGGAGAATGACACTTTGGGAATTGAGATATTTATTATGTGGGGAGATTTTTTTTTTGGGGAAGGAAGAAGGGAATATTGAACCCAAAGATGGCGAATTCCTTAAGGGGATTTTCAATATATTTATAGGTCGTGTGGGATGTAAATTTAAAGAGAAGTAAATTTTTAAAAATATCTTGGTTGGGAGAAGTACATAAAATACGTATCTTGGAGTTTATATAGAAAAACTGAAGTAACATATGCAGGTTGCATGCACATTTAATGTTAAAAGTATTACCATAAATTGCTATAAAAATAATTCATATTCCCCGTAATTTTAATATTGTAGTTTTTCATTTTTGAAATTAATATATTGTATATTGTAAAATCACATAAATAATGTATCTATAAATGCATAATTAATTGTAAAATTTTACTTATAAAAACATACTTATTTTTCTCTTTCTAGGTAAGTGAAGACCTCAAAAATTTTTGATGCATGAAAATGACGTAAGATTAAAATAGTTGTGATTCACTATTTCCTAAATGACCCCCATCGATTTCCCCGTTCAGAGAAATGATTTCCCTTGGCATTTCCCAACTTTGTAGATAGATGGAAAGCGCAGGCGGATTAAAGAGCGGCTAATTATGCACACGTAGGCCGGATATAGACAAAGTAATCCGTATGCTAATCGTATGCAGATGCGGTCAGTGTTGGCTATCCATGTATAGAGTGTAGGAAGCATTACTTAAACTAAATTGCGGCGAGAGATGAGGATGCATATCAAACGAAATTGATTTTTTATACCGTTTAGGCAATAAATTTCACGAGATGCTCATAAAAAATTTGATGAATACATGATTTGCAATGGTTTTTACGAATCATGTTAATACTCCGAATAAAAGGAGTGCAAGTAATTGAATTTTAAAAAGGCGAATTAATAGGATAGTTGTAATTTCGAGAGAAAATCGATTTGGAGCGAACAATTTCGTTGGCAATCCTCTTTTTAAAGAGATGAAATTTTAAAACAATCGCGTACTTTTTTATTCGACTCTTCCACAACTGACGTCTGACAAATATCGTAATGATAGAATCAACATTTAGATAAATTAACCCACAACCCGCAGAAAAATAAAAATCATTATTTGCCGATTATGGTAACATGACCATCTAAGGGGGATTGGATGCTTTGCTCTTCTGGTAGGCTAATCTTTCTTAACCAAGATTAAATTGGTCAATTAAATACTTTTTTTTTCTAATTTAAAAATGTATTGTTCCCATCGGTAGTATTCCTTATTCAGTATGATAAAACTATAGCGGTCTCAATTTCACTGGCTTTCAATCGATTGCCCCCGTGTTTAGACCGCTGTTGGTCTTCATGGTGATGACGCACTCCTCCCCGCAAGCCGCCAGCACCGTGCACAGCAGTTCCTTTCCCTCGTCGAACTCTGAGCACAGAGATCCTCCTAATTGCCCCTTCGGTACCTTGAGATCCTCCCGTAACTCCCCGTTGTCCGACATTAGAGTTAGGTATCCATCGACACTGATATCGGTGAGTTGGTAATCCTCGCGCTTCACATGTGGCACTTCCATGTTGTGTGTGGAGGTGCAAATATCCTCGTACTTCTTCTGGGTAAAGATGTCCGTGCCGACTAGGTGAACTTTGGCATGTCCATGCTTGCCAGTCTTAACGGTGGACACTTCGACAATCCTGCACGGATGTCCCTTTAGCATTACGAATCCATTCTTGCGGAAGGCAGAACATTGCATCGGATAAGTCCCGTCGTCTTCAGCCATCTCTCTGGTGCTTTGCGATTTCTAAATTATAAAAAATAGGAGGTTTCTCCCCGAATATCTAATAGATACAAATTTACCTTTTTTACTTTTTATTTTCTATTTTTTATAATTTTCTTTCGAATATAGAATAGAAAAAAATGTTATAAGAAAGTCGTAACTGAACTGAAACCGTTCACATTCGAGCTAGGAATGAAAATGTTGAAATTATCACAACTGAATTGAAAGAAAAATGCAGAAGCTTGCTTTGTTTTAATTTTGCTCACCCCAAACTAAGCCATTCTTTCTTGATATTAAAAAAAAAAAAGAATCTTTTTCTAATACATTCAAAAACCCAAAACATTTAAAGCTCAAGAAAATCATCTAAAATCTTTAACGATCTTCAGTTTGCTGCAACATTCTTCACAAATTCCTTAAGCGATTCCCATTTAGACAATCTGAAATCCACAATTTATCAAAAAGCAAATCCCTTTACCTTACAATCAAATTAATTTGAGATCATTAAGATCGCTTCGCCCTATTTATTCATATTTTTTTGTTGTATCCAAAGGCGTGTCAGGGTCAGTTATGAAATCGGTTCGAATCGTTTATCAAAGTCTATGGGGAGTCATTTGAGTTGGCTTCCAAACGATGAGGTGTGGTCCATAAGATACTCTCGTAGTTCGTTGACCCACTGATCGGGGCTGGGAGTACAATCCGTATCCAAACCCAAAGACAGACCAGACCAGACGAGACTAGACTGTCTGCGAGGTGAGGCTGAGGCCACCTGAACAAATTCAAAGCTATTTGCGAATCGAACAGTTTTCCCGCTTTTCCTAGACTGTCGCTTCCCATTTGCATTTTCATTAATTTCTTGCCGGGTTTTGTGTTGCAGGGTTTATGTGTTTGCATTTGGTTACACTTTCTTGTACTTTGGTTAGGGATGTTTATAAGGTATGATTTAATTATAAAGAGTTTCAGCACACATTTTTAATTTTAACTTAGATTGGGATATCCCAATTTTTTAACAAAATCTCCAATTAAATATATATTTTAAAGTTGGTGAGAGATTTTTTTCTAAAAGTAATTGAAAGATAATATGGATGTACAATTTCTGGAGAACTAATCGGGGTTTTTATAATAATCATATTAATTTAAATAAAATATAAAGTGATTAATTTTAAAAAATTAATACAATTGAAATACATAATTTCCGATAATTCTGAAACTAAAAATTATTTTGATTATCCCATATCTTATAGATCTTCCAGGGTATTGATGTTATCGTATGTTATAATGACTAAGTTTTCCTAGTTTTTATACATTTTCATAGCGTCGAACTGAGGCTGAGGATTCTCCTCTGCTTCTTGCCAGCTTTCCACCACCCCCTCAGCATCCCTTGCCCAGCTTTTCCTACTATTTTTTATCTTTTTCTTCAGAGCTGTCTGTGCGGATCATTTCGAATTGACAGCAGCTCGTTTTGCTTCCTTGTTTGCCAATCGCATTGCCAAACGACTTGAAAGCATTTGCATTGCCTGCTGCTGGGGCAGAGGCGGTGGAAGCAACAAAAAAAAAGGGGGGTAAAAGCGATAGACAGGCACTCACTCACTCAATCATGCATTCATTCATTCAGTCGCTCATTTAATCATTTCCAGCCCCTTCCCCATTCAAATTTTGTAACTGTTTTGTCTGCCAATTTGACATTTCTGTCAACTTGGCTGCGTTCTCTTTCCTCAGGACTCCCCCCTTTGATTTTCGTAGGAGGTGTGTTTTGTTTTGTGCGTGGTGGTTGAACCCCCTCACATTTCCCTCGGCGCTGTCATGTTTGGGTTAACTGCAATAAATTTTGCTAATACAATTTAATATGATTTTTCGAGAGTCACAGGACTGAAAATAAGAAACGGGATTTGGAATTGGATTTGGGGGCACTCCTTGAATTTAATTGGAACCCTGGGAACCCATTTGCGAATGATGTCAGAACTTTTGAGTTTCTTGTCGTGTTTAGCTCAAAAATAAAGCAGAAAAAAGAACATAGCAAATTGAAATTTGAACAAACAACAAATAAACATTTGCCCGATACGTTGACAGCTCACAATTCCCATTAATTGAAGTCAAAGGCTAAAGAGGGGGGTAAAACGGAAGGGGGTATGCGGGAATTGGATTATCGAAACCAGCATTTCTCATTCTCAGTTGAAGTTGGAAGTACAGTTCCGATGGATACATTTAAGCATATGGCGTGGATAAGTAATGAGTCTTTTATTTATTTATAAGAACTGCTCCGGAGATTAATTTGAGAATTATCAGAGTTTTAAGAAACTGGTTTCAAGTGGTTCCGCAGAATGATGCAAGCTTCTGGGACTTGAAATAAATACATAAGTATATATTTGAAAATGAATGAATGAACCATATTTAACAATTCATAGTATGAAATATATTTGAGCTATTTCTTGTAAAATAATTTCTAAAGAATAATTATTGGTTAAGTTTCCCGACCTCATTATAAGCAAGCCCAATGATTTCTCATATTTACAAACAATGCAAAGAACAGGTTAATGCAAGCTAAATTCCCTAATTCCCATCAGAGAGCTGCATTGAAAATCCCCCTACCTTCAATATAATGCGTGTAACTGAAGTTAAGGAGAAACTGCAATCCACTTTGAGACCACTCCCTCGCTTTTCCTGCTGCTTGCTTAGCCAACTGACATAATTCCCAGAAAAATGTTAAAAGCATTGTAACCAACCACACAGTTACTATATGTCTCAATTAGGCTCAAACCAGTTTGGAATATCCCAGCAAATTTGAAGAAAAAACAAATTAAGAAGCAGCCAAACCATTTCATTATTCAAACAAAACACGGGCCGACATGAAAAACTATTTTGCAAACAATGTGCATTCGGGGGAAAATTGCAACAAGAAACGAAAGAAAAAACCTCCACGCAATGCAGCTTTTCCTGCTTCCCATGGCCCAAAAATCAATTACTAAAAAAAAAGTTGGCCAGCCTATAAAAATGTGTTTTTCTTATAAATTAATTTTCTTTTGTCGGTCCAGCTATGGGAAATATATCCAAGGATGCAAATAAAGGAGGGGGAAGGTGGGAAATTGTGGCTGAGCCTTTAACCTTAGGCAGCAGGGCTTTTCACTGTCCGTATTCGGTAAACTCTTTTTTTTTCTCCCTCTCCTATTTATTTTGATGGAGAAAAACCCACGCAGCGTTTTTACTATTTTAATGGAGATATCAAGCGGTGGCTTCCCTCCGCTTATATTTATATTTTTCTGTGGCGCCTCAATTGCTTTTAATGGTCACTTGTGGCGCCCCCAGTGCCCATAGAGGAGTGTTCCCCATTTCCCCACCGTTTCCCTCCATTTTCCACACTTTTGTCAATGGCCCCTGCACTTTCCGTTTGTTAACTGTCGCAACTTTGTTAAACTTTTTATTTATGGTGGGGCTCTCAATGGAGGGGTCTGCCTGCTGTCTGCCTGTTTTTTTTTAGGTCTCTGTATTTGCTCCTCATTGAGCACTGACACGCTCGCCCCCACATTTTCTCCAGTTGTTTCCCAATCCTCTGGATTGTTGTTGCACGCAATTTAATGGTGCACTTCAAAGTTCTCATTGGTTGGCTGTCATTGAAGCATTGGGTATTCATATTTCATACTCATTTCTGAAATTTCTGAGGCATATATTTTAATGAGTTTCAAACTATCTTTAAGTTCTTTAATATAAATAAAGCATGTTTTTTTGATGGTTTCAAAAATAATAAATCTCTTAACAAATTAAGCCTCGTCGAATCGCTTAATTTCACACACAATTTTCACAACTCAATTGTAACTTTGCCCATCCCATATCAATATCTTCGATATTCGATATTAAATCCACGGGCCCCCTATTCAGGGTCGTTCCGCTTCGATCCGATCCGTCTGTCCAATGCTCTTGGCACGCAATTAGCATTAAAAATTGAAATCTTTTCCTATGCTCTGAGGTCTTGCCCAAGTCGACTGGTTGTTGTCATTTGAATATTTCATTACCAAAGTCAAGCTGCATAATATCATCGAACTATGCTTTTAATGGGTTTGGCTTTGAGCCAAGCGAAACGTAACAGAAAACATTTTTTAAGGTGTTTTTTTATCGGGAAATCACTGAGGAAAAACATTTTTGAGTTACGGAATTTTTGAAAAGAACGTTTTTAGAAAGTTTGGAAAATGTTTAAAGGCTTGCAAGAAATTATTAATATTTATTGGGAGTACTCTTCTTTGCGTGTGAAAGTTGACTACTTAAGTTGGTAAAAACTGCACTGTTATTTTGAAAATGACCCACAAGGGTTTCGCTTCCCAACTTCCGAAGAACTTTCGCGTTTTGAGTACTGCATATAATTCAATTTTATGTTTCTGCTCACACCCAGAACGAAATCAGCTTTCCTTACTCAACTGCAACCTGTTCCCAAGTAAACCAAATCCATTCATCAACCTGACTGGACTGGCCCCCCCTCTTCGCACATTTATCTCGTACCTGTCCGCCTGCCCACAAGAGTTCACTCCACTCCCCAACTCTTCTCAACACTCCACTCCACTTGACTTAACTTCGCGGCACGCACTTCCCCATCGCAAATACAAATTCGAAGAAAAAAATGCGAGCCAAAGCGATAATAAAACCAACTTTCCAATTGACCCAGTTAACACTGTACAGGCTTACTTAATCCGCCGCGAAATGGAACAACGCAAAAGGAAGGGTTCAGCCTTTTGAGCTCTTCTGGGGGAAGACATTATAAATAATCTCCACCCGAAAAGTTGAAAAAAAAAGAAAGATTGCTCAGGAAACAAAGTTTCGGCTTACAATTAATTAGAGAAACACGCGAGACAAATGAATTTTTGATAAACTTATCGTAACCGCAAGATCACAGAGATCGGGCGAAAAAGATTCGTTGCATCATTAGCACTTCCATGGGGTTTATTTTTTTCGGGTTTAAGGGGGAACGAATTGTAATTATATGTCTGGATAATTTATTTTAGGTGACAGATGCAAAAAAAAAGGTATGCAGAATGGTATAATTAATTAAATAAATTGGAAATAAAAACAAGAAAGGAAGGCTAGCTTCGGTACCCGAAGCTTAGAATACCCTTGCAGGCTAGTTGCTTTTAAACCGTTCAATCGTTTGTATGGCAGCTTTAGGATATAGTAATCCGATTTTTAAATTTCTAAAAAGGCTTTACTGTCTATGAAAACTGTTTTTATCAAGAATGAATTAATTGTCTTGAAAAACACCAGAGTTATGCTTAATGACCCATTTTTTCCCATAGTTCCTATGGCAGCTATAGGATATAGTAGTCCGATTTTAATGAAACTTTCAGGATATGTTAAAATTGCTATTAAATAGAGTTTTCCAAGAAATAAATAAATTATCTTAAAAAATGGCGAAATTTTGGCACTTTTTCCCAATCGTTCCTATGGCAGCTATGTGATGTAGTGTTCCGATTCCGGCCGTTCCGACTTATATACTAACTGCAACAGATTGAAGGGTCGGTGCCAAGTTTTAGCCTGATAGCTTTAAAACTGAGGGACTAGTTTACATAGCAACCGACAGACAGACAGACGGACAGACGTACAGACGGACAGACAGACGGACAGACAGACGGACATGGCTAGATCGACTCGGCTGGTGATGCTGATCAAGAATATATATACTTTATAGGGTCGGAAATGTCTCCTTCACTGCGTTGCAAACTTCTGGTCAAAATTATAATACCCTCTGCAAGGGTATAATAAACTCCAATGGGGACAAAAAGATTAGAAATTATTAATTAAAACAGAAATTGCAATAAGAAAATAAAATATAAATGAGATGGAAAAATAAAGTTATCAAAATTTTATATTATTAATTTTTAATATTTTCTTTGTTGTAAATTAATTTTCCAACTGCAAAAACCAATCAATCCGATCGAAATCCATTTCCACAACCCCAATATTAAGATATAAAAGCTTTTTGGTGTCATGCCACACCTCGAGATTGATTTCCCAAATTGAGTAATTAAAGTAATGTTTTTACGGTTGCACCTCCCCAACCCAATTTTATCGATCTCGAATCGAGTTCTAATTGAATGTTGAGGGGCGTGTTTATCCACTCCCACTTTTCCAGCTTGATCTAATTTTTCGTTTACCGTTAGGAAAACACAGACGATAAGTGCACATGCAGTGCATTTTCAAAGCACTCAGCGTATAGCGGTGAGGAAAAACCGAAAAGGAAAAACGTATCCATGACTGCATTTACACTCCCAAAACAGCTGACTAATGGTGTGGAGAAGGGGGCGGTGGGTTAAGGGGGAAGGACGGGGGCAGAGAAGGTGTAAGGCCACGCCCCCTTCCCATCCCATATTAAAGCGTGTAATTAGTTTTGAATAGATATTTCCCCCAGACACAGAGATATGATGTCTAGGAAATGCCTAGCGGGTTGAGTGGGGGGAGAAAAACGTGAAAAACAAGGGGGAGGGTCAAGTTCATGGGAGTCCTAGTCGGGTTCTTTGTTTTTCTTCTTTTTTCCTTCTTTCGCTAACCACACTCAGAAAAATAAATCAATATTATAACAAATTTTCCTTCATTTGGATAGCATTGTAATTTACTTACAACATTTTACGATCGAAAAAATAAAATTTTCTTTATATTGTTTATAATTTTTTTGAGTGCACTGCTATGGCAATAAATGGCGAGAATTTTCCATGTTTATCCATCAGGCAACCGCTCGAAAATGGTAAAGGGGAAATCATCCATTTATTATTTATGTTGCGTCTTCCCCCCCTTAACAAGTGCATGCAAAGCCAAAATCAATAAAAATTAGTCGACACTCACTGACAATGCATTTTCCTTTGCACTTACTCACTCCCCCCCCGGTGAACTTCAGAGGGGGAAAATTCGTCGGAGGAGGAGAGGAAAACTTTTGCCAGCTGTCAGTTCATGACATTGATATAAAAAAGCAAATAGAAGGGGAAGGACCAATGACTTTGACTTTGCTTTAATGCTTTTTCCAGGGAGAAATAGAGGAGGAAGGAATACACATATATAGTATGAAACCATTCAAGTTAATGTGGGAAAACTTACAATCACTGGTGGGGTCTATATCCTGTATCCTGTTTGCATATTCTAACATAATTCATTAAGCTTTGCCCGCGCTTGGTTACTAGTAAATTATTAATTAATATTGTGGGGTAGTGTTTTTGTTAGAATTCTAGAAAACAATCAACTAAATTTTTAATTTAGATCCTCAGTTTCATTTTACAAATTGTATAATCAATTCTTTTTAATAAAAATATATAGTTATTTATATGAAATTAGATATTATTAATCATTTGCAATATCTCAGCATATTGTATGTTTATTTTTTATTCAATGTTTAAGAGAAAGGTAAGCACTGTTATTAGTTTGCTTTGGTTTCAATAAATGTTATAAAAATCACCTGATGAAAGATTAAATTTTCGAAATGGCTACCATAAAATTCAGCAAATTAAAATTAGTTATGCAAATAAAAACTTCAATTGGCCATTATCCGATAAAAAGCCGAACATAAGGAACCACCTGGCTTCGCTTGGAGATTTAAGTCATTGATTGATTGGCGATAGTTTGCGATCATCTATAGCCATGTTAATCATTTGTCAGTGATTGGCGAGGGTCCAACTCCCTCTCGTTGGTTCCACCTCCTTCCGATTCAATCAGTTCAATTAATTAAAATTGCCTTACAGAAGCGGCAGCAGCAACTTGAAAACTTGCAACTGGCAACTAGCAACCGGCAACCGGCAACCTGCAACTCCAGGGGCCGCATCACGTCATGTCGCTTAAAAACGTCATTAACATTAACATTAACCTAACCTCCTCAAACAACGGCGGACTTTTCACCTTGGATTTGGATTCGGATTCAGTTGGAGTTTGAAAGACAGACTCAGACAGAGCGGACTGCAATTTTCCAAACGAGACAGAAATCAACTCATTAAAGCCGCCTGCCGCAGAGAGAGTCCAAATGAAATGGAAATGAAAATGAAAATGCCAGACTGCAGGTGGGAGGGAGTTGCAGGAGTTGCAGGGTGGGGGAAATCCAAGAAAAACTAAGGCCGAAAATCAATGCGGGTGTCTGCCAAGTCTTCGTCTCCTCTGAGCCACATTCACTTGTCGCCGGCGTGGAAACAGAAGCAACATGCAATGTGGCAATCAGGAGGAAAATCAGAGGGGGGACAAACTCCAAGAGAGGAGGATGCAGTGGGCGGTCTGGCGATGGCTACTGTCACTGGTCAGCCAACGGTCGTCTCCTTGGCCAAACAAATGTGAAATGGGAACTTGTTGTTTATTTTTTTGTTTTTTTGTTTTTCGGGGGAGCGACATGAAATTTATTTCATGTAATTTCGCAGTCAACTCTACACCCACTTGCATGGGATATCTAGCGCCTGTTTTTGTACAGTGTGATAAAACTTGAGAAATGTATCTTGAAAATACATATCTTTGGTTATTTCAATAAATTATTTTATTTACGAATCTCGTATTTACTTACTTTCTAAAAACACAGAAAATACATTTTAGAGTTCAAGTATTTTACTTAATCTACTTAAATGGAATATTTTTTGGGGAGTTAAAGGTGAAACTATGAGAAATCTTAAAAGCTTTCTAAGCATCGATTCTTAAATCTCAAAAAAAAAAATATTGTTCCATAGAAAATCGTATTTAAGCAAATAAATATATACGACAACGGATTTAGGCTAATGGAAAAGTCAAGAAAGCCGAGAGAAAACCTCGTACTTCAAGTTCTCTTTCTGCATACGCATGGTTTGACTTACTTTTCCAAGCAATTTCTTGTCGCCTTTTCTTCATCTCCCGGTTGATTCTCTAATTTTCACCTGCCGCAGTATCCCCATTCCATCATCATCTTTTTCCTCTGAGGCCACAAATTTCACCCATCAGCCGAAAAAAAAGTCTTGACAAATTAATAAAACAACTTGTCAAGTGGCTTTCCGCACACACAGGAACCTGCGGCAACTGATTCGCTTTTTGATGATGGTTTGCCTGTTTTGGTGGTGATCTTTTGCAAATTGCATTCTTAATGGAGACTGTCGAGCCCAGGGGCTAATGCAAATGACCTGGGCAGTGCCAATTGCAGCTGCAGTTTGTTGAGGAAAGCCAATTTCCAAGATAGTTGTTTGCTTACAAGCAGTGTAGTCAAATTTCTGGGGGGAAATATTTGTTATACACGTTATTGGGAGTCACCCAATTGCAATGGACGGAATTTTAATTAAATTTAAATTTATAGGGAGAAGGGAACATAAAAACATATGAAAACGAATTCGCTCCGATTTTTACCACCTCTTGCCAATTTATCCGGTTTTGAATTTCCACACTTTCCACCGACATCAGCCAATTTAATTTCACTGGCATTTCGAGTGTCATTAAATGCAATTTGAAAAACGTTCGATCGAATGCCAAACGCCCTCGCATGCCAAAATGGCTTGTTGTTTAATTTCGCTGCGGTTGTCTGATTTATGACTATTTAATCACCATTCGGCCAAACGAAAAAGAAACAAACAACAACAATAAAAATCGAAAAAATGCAAAATTAACAATGCAAATTATAAGGAGAGAAAAAAAATCCCACATGACTCTGGTGGGAGACGCCACCTGGTGGCAGGTCGTTGAACGAATGGGCATACAGCAGAAAAACGTTTGTAAAATGCTCAATATTTGAGGGCTAATTTTTGTCCGTAATTATAGAAGGTCTATCTCTGTCTTTCACGTTGTTTGGTCTTTGGAAATGTGATAAATTTTCATGAAATATTTTGGGGGCAGGGCCACGCCCCCGAAGCGCGCCAGACACAAGTGCCGCCGCCACCACCTTTGCTCGACTAATTTTTTTTTTGGGGGTAACAAACAGCAAAAAGCAGTCAACACGAAGAAATTACAACAGAAACGAACAACAAAACAAACGTCGTCGTCGCCGCCGCCGGCATGTTTTGTTATTTTTGTTGCTGTTTTGTTTTTAAACTTGGCCCAAACACGCGATGGCCGCGAATTTTTGCAGCCCAAAAACCAAATAAAATATGTATGGAGGAGATCCTGGATTTCTGGATACCCTGGATATGTGAGAGGAACTTTAATTAGTCAAACAAATTATTATTTTAGAATACCTAAATAAATTCTAGATCAATAAAATGGGTAACAGAATCAAAAATTATGAATAAAAATAAATTTAATATTATTGTGATCAATTAGTTCTATATTTAGAATAAAAATTATAACTTTCGGAAATTTAGGGCATCTATTTGAATTATAAAGAACTTCTGCAAAAATATATTTTACTGAACATAATATGTAAACTTTCCCACAGAATAAAAATACTCTCACAATGCTCAGTACATTATTTTACTTAGTTTGCATGTTAGAAATCCATAAAGGGAGAGTTCACAAACGGAACTCTGACTCTAAAAAATAAATAAAACTATGCTCAACATTGACATTCAGAAAGGACACATGTGGGTGCCTGGGGTCGGGTCCCATTCATTGGAATGGAAATGGAAAACATTTGACCAGCTGCTTCTCTGCTGTTCAAAAGGGAGTTTTCCGTTGTGGGAGGGCGGGGGAAATATCCACCTGACCCAAATATATATATTTCATTCGAAACGATTTCACCACAACTAATCAAGCGAACGCATCTTGGAGCTTAAAGGTAACCTTAACCTCTGTGATTAACCGATCCAAGTTACACTTTCGACCAATGGCCCAAACCCAAACCAAAATCCATGTGAAAGTGCCAAAAGTGCACACACAATGCGAACCGTGCACTGATGCAGTATCTGTATCTGCTAGATGCATTTATGAAATGCACTTTTCGGTGTTTTATTATTTTCGGCAAGCACGTACACAAAGAGAGGTTCGAATTGCGTTTGCTTTTCCCAGCCTTGAGATCAGACAATGAGATCTACTTGGGTTTTGGTCAAATTTGGTGGAAAAGGGGAGGGAAATGGGGAAACAAGAGGAGTGGGGAGATTTTGTAAGACACCTGAGGCAGCGACGTCGGCGGCCGTTGCATGTCATTTTCTGACGCTATCTCAATAATTCATACGCAATTGTATTGAACAATAAATTAATCACACGAACAAGCCGCAACAAACGAAGCACGGCAAGCAAAACTGAGTTAAGCCGAAGTTGAACAAAACAAAAAAAACCAGCCACACACATGACTCTTTGGCTCCCAGAAACTCTTGAATCCCGTGGACTCCATGAATAAACGTCATAAACAATAAGCTAAGTGGGTTCAGTGCGAGATGAGATCGTGTCACGTGGGAAATGTTGAAGAGAAAAGGAAGAAGATATTCTGAGAAAGTATTTCTTAAAAAAAAATCCAGGAAATTTTAAATTCATATAGTTTTGCATAATTATATATATTTTATATATTTCTGCATATTGGCTTAGTCCGTCACAAGTCACAAGAAAAATGTAAGAAGATATTCTAAAAAAGTATTTCCTACTACAAAAATCTAGGATATTTAAACATAATAATTTTATACAATTTGGCATAATTATTTTTTAAAAATTTCTGCATACTGTTTTTAGCCTCATTGGTTATATATCCAATTAACCAGTTAACTTTTCTTGGTGTGTATTTGAAGCACTCACGCTGCCATCGCCCCAAAAACGACAATCGTTGCACAGATGCACATTTGGCCAAAATGCATAAAAATATTTATACCAAAAAAACACGATCTGCCACAAATGTCGGTGGAAATTAAAAGAGCAATTTTCCAATTGAATAGAGTAACTAACTAGACCAGGGAGGTGGTTGGAGGAGAGGTGCCGGTGGTAGGATTACCCACCACCAAAGGAAGCAAAGATCAAACAAAGATCGAACGTGTTTTGGGGGCAAAAGTCAATTAATCATTAGAGAAAAACAAACTGAACGATCGAGGAGCGAGCGAAAACAACAAAAGCCGATTCCATGTTGCATGTCTCCCGATTTTGATGAGGCACAGGAAGCAATGTTTGCTTACTGGTTTCTTTTTCGTTTCATTTCATTTTATTTCGATTTGTTATTGTAGTTTTGTTTATTTCGGTGGCCAAAGTAAAAGTCTTTTGGGGCTGTGACAATGGCCAAGTGGCATTTCGGACAATTAACGAACATTTTCCAGATGCCAGGGACACGCTTTGCTTAAAGCTTTTTGCCTCCTTCGGATCCTCGCGGAAAATACCAACAAGTATCTCAATTTCAGTCGATGTAGCTCAAAGTAAACTAGTTTTTCTCCATCCTTGTATTTTATTTTTATTTTTTTGCAATGCGTTGATGCCTTTTTAATTGCTATGTGTAAAGTTACTTGTTTCTGTGGCTTTTTCCTTAGCAAAAAAAGGGTGCCACCGCCCATTAAATCGTACATATAATCTCATGTGAGTCAGTTGAGTTGAGTTCAGTTCAGGCAGTCACTCAGTTAGTCTGTCAAAGCACTCATATCGTTTAGTTTTTTCATGTGAGTGGAGAGGAGGACTTTATATAATCGAAACCAGGCGACCTAAAAATACACAAGCGAAATCATAAAGGAAAAACTTGATATTGAGCAATCTAGGTTGGTCAATTAAAAGCGAATTGGGTCCACGAAAACAGTTTAGACGTTTACAAAAATGATTATTAGTGTGTTTTGGTATTTACCTTGATTTATTTCAATGTTTAAAGATCATTAGCAAAGAAAAAATCAAATGCTGAAGATTTTAAATCAAAAGGTTAGGCCAATCCATTAAAACCATCAAGCAAGGTATAATTAATATCTTACTTATAAGTGAGTAATTAATAAAAATGACTTCAAGTCAGAAAACATAAAAGGTTAAAGCTTTGTTTACTCCCATATAATTATTACATAAATTTTGTGTAATTAATTATACTGAGCTTGAAAAGCATTTAATGGATTTTCAGCTGATTTTTTTCATTGAGCGGTATTGAAGAAATAACAGCAAATTAATTAAATTCATTAAGCTCATTTAAGACCAAACAAAAGTATTTAATTCAAGTGGATCGGTATAAACTAAATCCAAGATATTTTATTGACCGCCAATCTTGACTTAAGCTCAACTGTCAATTAATTGTCAACGATCTATGGCAGATCTCGTAGCCCAGTTGATCTTATCTGCGATGTGAGAGATCACTTCAACTTGTCGTTAACCGATCGCACAAATGTCGCCATCCATGAGATCTTATCTGTGAGTTGAAGACCACTTTGAGATCATTAAATGAACCGACCGACGAAGATACATAGCCAAGAGGAGGAGCAGTCAGTCTGCCAATACAATGAGATCCATCGAAGAACAGCTGTGTGTGGACCTTTCACACTTCGAATTGAAATCGAATTGGAAATGGAAATGGAAAACGAAAGTGAACATTAAACCGAACCAAACTGAACCGCACCAAAACAGAAACAAATCAAGACGCTAATTGTTGGGTGCTTTTCCTCGGTTTATGGCTTGTCACAGCTTGACGCGAGTTTAATTGAGTTGCGAATAAAATGGAGCTGTAAACATATCAATTACCTGCCAACCAACCGACCGACCTGGCGCTCCTCACACATTTTGGCCCAATTACCGGGAGACGGACGGACTACTGCTGGCAAACTCCAAAAGTATCTTACGCATGGCAGATATTACTATTCGAATACCATCTCCGATTTCCCCTCTTGTCTCGGAGTATTTCGCCTGATTTTCCTGCAATGGCAAAAGTTTGTTTGAAAAGATTTATCGCCTCGCGGTTTCGCTGCTGCACTCTGTTTTTTCCCCTTATTAGCCAGCTCCTCGTCTTTCCTCAGTCGATTCTCACTTTTCCTCAACTTGTTGCCAGGCATTTTATCAAAACGAATCTGTGGCATTTCATTCGAGTCTTTGGTGCATGCCTGCCTTCGAATGCCGAATACTTGAATAACAGCCCACACATCTCTCTCTCTGGTTGAGGACAATCTTTAGATGCTCTTTTAAGGTGTATCTTAATTCTTTAAGCGGGCTTAAAATGCTCAATAAGCTGGGATTTGGGTATTCAAAATGTGACTTTAATCCTGAACCAATGTCAATGGGACTTAAAACATTTAAAATCATTATCCATTCGGTATTTTTGTGTGAAAAAATATTTATGAATTTGGTTTTTAATGGAGTGCTGATTATTTTAATTGCTAGACTTATTTAATTTTAATATTATGAAATTTTCCCTTATGAGATGAATTGAAATGTAACTTTCTTATTTTTCATAAACTAATATCAGGACTAATTGTAGGAGTTTCTGGAATAGCTTATCTATAAATATGTTCACCTAGAAATTTTTAATTTGTATGTCATAAAATATTCATGATTTATTTTTCCCAAGCAGTATTAATTATTTTTATTGAGTATTGCTTGAAGTTATTCCAAGTATTATTTATGTGTAATATTTAGTTTCTTAGAACATATTTATCAAATGCATTGAGATCTAGCATCTATATTTATAAATTATTATTTTCTGAATCTTGCTTTTATTATAATATCTAGAATTAAGATAGGGTATTAAAATATTCAGTTGCATCCAAAGTCACCTTGGTTTTGATTTTATTCGAGTGTGTTTGGTGGCTTTCCTCGTGTCTCCACTTTCCAGTTGCAGTAGCTGCTGACTTTGTCATTGGTTTTTTGTTTTATTCCATTTTTTGTTTTGTTTTGTATTTTTTTATTGTTTTACCATTTTACCCATTGAGAAGCGGCCGTCGTCGCAGTTGGAAGTCGCGTCATAGTTAAAGAAAAGCATTTTATCTATGAGTTGTCAATGTGCGACGGACGGCATTGTTTTTGTCTTGCCTTGCCTTTCGTTGATGCCGGGGCTCCGAAAGTGAATCTCAAATATTTCTGATGCCAATCGGCGGGAAAAGAGCCAAGGATGGTTATGGTGATGGTGATGGTGTGGTTGGTGGATCGGATCGCTTGCTTTGGTGGTTGGTGGATGGTGGCACCCATGTTCGATGTACGTCAACAGAATTTGCGAACAAGGTCATGGGAGTTGCTGGAGAAGACCGAACAATATGTTTGGATTTTTTTTTTTTTTCGTCTGCTGGTCTGTCCATAACACATATCGCCAGCATCTTGCGTCTCATTTTGGAATTCGCTATTTGCTAGTGGAAGAGATTTTCCGTTGTTGGTTTTGTTTTTGGCCAACGCATTTCACTTTCTATTGCATTTCGAATGCATTTCTCTCCTCCTTCCACCCCGCCAAAAAAAAAAAATAAAACCCGCTTCCTCTTTCACTTTCGTTTGCGCATCGTTAATGAACTCAAGTGGGCTTCGGTTTTTAATAATATGTATCTCTGAAGTCTGTGTTCTTTTTCTCACGAAACACTCGTTATTTTCGGATAAAGAATCTGATTCCAAGAGCTCTTGATGTCAGTTGTGTTTTGTTTCTCAAAGCTTTTGTTTTTGTTAAGGCAGCCGAAAATGATTTGCTTTTCGCCTTTTGTGTCTCACCTGACAGAATTTCTGTTTGTTCCGCAAACTGCTTTCGCACTTTTGGATTGAATTTCAGTTTTGTTGAGCGCTAAATAACAAAATAAAAGCGAAACGAAACGAGAGGAACAAACGAGTTATATGAACGTTGGATAAGTGGAGAATGTGTCAAGTATTGGGTTGGGTTTTGGGTAACCAAAATGGGTTCTAGAAGGAATTTATGTAAAAGTTAATGAATGGCTATGAGAGTAGTTTATTTTTAAGTGGATAATTAAACAATTTAAATGTTGTAGATACATATTCTTTTAATTTTCACTTCTAATATTTTAAGTCCCTAAAATCAGATGCTTATTTTACCATCGATGATCGATCGTTAATGCCCTTTTTAACAGTCTTTTGTTTGTGCCTATCACTTCTGACATGTGTCAAATCTTTTAGAGTCCAACACGAAAATTTCCCACTCACCCAAAAATAAAAAAAAATTATATTGAATTTCTACCTTGTGCTGCAGTGGCCCCCCCTTTCCCTCTTTAATCTCCACCAACTGCAAGTCCGACTTTGAAAGGGATCCAATTATCGCCTGGAGACGTTGTCGTCGTCGTCGTCATTTTTTTTCGTAGCTGCTGTCGATCGACGTTTGTGCCCATTTCCGACTTTAACAACTTGACCACAGATGCACTGCTGGCCCCCATTCCACCGCCCCTGGCTCTACCCCCCCTTCGCTCTCCTACAATCCTCTGCTTTTAGTTTTTGCTGTTTGCTAAAGTAAAACGCCGTTCATTTGTTTTTGAGTTTTCTTTACACTTGCAAAGGGTATTCTAATTTTTTATGTTAGATGATAGATGTATCTTTAAAATGAACAGAATTACATGGATATAAAATAGAGCTAGATTTAGATATATACGGATTTATTGCTTTTAATCTAATTCTTTACTATGTATATCCTCTAGTGTCTTATATTTCTGAATACATTTATTTGCAATTTTCGAGTTCTATCACTTGTAGGGTATTAATTATTCGGCTAACCAAATTTAGTTCGCTTTCTTGTTTTGTTGCCGTTTTTGGTTCGTGCAAATTTCGCTGAGTTTGCAGTTATTTTTGCTGTTGCTTTTTTACAAATTGCCTGTAAATGATATTTTCACAACTCGCATCGATTGACTGGAACCCAACCGCCTCTCCCCAC
>JAJJHY010008789.1:16448987-16463082 GCA_021224005.1 Drosophila setifemur
GTTAATGCGACCAATAAATTGTTGCTGGCGAATTTTTGTTTTCCAAGCCGATGCTAATGCTGATGTTCAATGTTCGATGCTTTATGGGCAAAACATTTTTTTTTTGCTCTTCTGATTTTGGGTCGGGAATGCTTTTAGTCATTGAGCCTAACGGCTAATGACGGGAAATATTGAAATTTTCGCAGCGTAAAATTGTTTTCAATTTAATCGACATTGTCCAATTTTTCATGCTCGGTCTGAAAGAGTTTTCCTCTCGTTTGTGCCGTTTGCGTTTTGTGATTTGTGCAATTTGAGTGCAATTATAATTAATGATAATGAATTGTTATGCGAGACGCCCTCGGTCAACTATTTTTTGTGTTGTTGTTGTTTACTGGCGGAACCACGAAATATAACAACAACAAAAAATGTCGTGCAACTTTTGGCGGAGTTTGTGGGAGTTTTGCTGGGAAGTACTTTAGTTTTGGGGTTTTTTGGCGGTGGTGCAGCTGATTTATCACTCGAGACAGCTCCGAGGCTGCGGAGAGTGTCTGGCGAAAGGTTGCCGCTAATAAAATGTAAGGCCTGAGAAATATCAACAAACATCAAAGCAGAGCGATCGCTGAAATACCCTAGAAAAAGGTATTTTTTACCATACATCGGGAATGTATAATTTAATTATAAATTTTTTGGTTTCTATTCAATGAAAAAATATTTGGCAATTTTGCAAGATCAAAATAATTATGTCTTTGTAAGAAAATTGTTTCTTAAAATGTAATTTGAATATGTTCTGGCTATTATTAAAGAATATTCTTTCGCATAATTAATGGAAATTAAGAATCCTTAACTTCAGCTAAGGAAATCATAATCATGGAAAATATATGAATAAAACCAGAGGACACATTGGAATTCCCAGGATTCATAACCCAAACATTTTCTCTTCTCCTTAATGACTTTGCATAAAAAATCAATAAACAAAATTCAAGCAACAAGTTTCCAATTAGTGGGCATAAATCAGAAAATATTTTTATATGAAAAATTGACTTTAAATGTTGATAATACCCCCTGCCAGGGTATGAGAAAATTGTTGCTAGGCAAATAATGTTGGCGGGTAAAAGTTGATGGTTTATGCCTCTCAGTTCAGTTAAGTTAAGTTGAGTTGAGTTTCTGCGGTTTGCTTTCCTTCTCTCTCGCTGGAGGATTATGCAATGTGGAGCCAAGTGCTAATATCAAACATTGGTAAACAATTTTCCCATTTTCCAGTCGTTTGCCGGTGTTGTTTGTCATTTGTCAAACTTCGTTTCCGCTCCATTCACAACATTTTTACATCACATTTCGCTTATTTTATTTGTTTTAACACGCATTTAGTTATAACTCTCAATCTCAATTTTTTTTTTTCGTTGCAGCCGAAAGTGAATTGATTGGATGGATTCGAATGGCGCCGAATGGTGGATTCACTGAATGTTCAATGAATTTCGACTTTCGCACAATTTGCGCGCTTTTCACACTCGATTATGTGAGTAATTGTCTGTTAACTAACTATTGCTTTTGGCATTTGCAAAAGCGGATGAGTTTATTCAGCTCGTTACAATCTTCACAGTATCTCTCAATCTACAGCTGTCATACATTATGAGTAGCGTAATGAGTTAATTAACAGACTGTGATGGTTTGCATTGGAGTCTGGACTTGGAGCTTTAAAGCGAACGAGTTGGGTTTAATTGAAGAAAAATGATTTTAGAGAGGGGGAAATTGGTGTGCTCTCATTTAGAAGTGGGTCAGTGTTATTGTCGAGTTCAAGGCAACGTTGCGAATACGTAATAAGGGGTTGAAATAAGGGAATATATTCAGAACTTTGATATTAAAAAGAGATTGAATTTTTTAAAATAATGCATTTATATTATGAATAATATTAATGGTACGATATGTATTTCAAATGAATATAGGAAAATAATTCGTGGTATTAAATACATTAAATATTGATCATATACATAATATTATTTTGGACAAAAATATTTGTACTATTCTCAGTGGTTTTTAATGATTTAAGATTCCCTCAAAAGAAAGTCAAACCAACAAATCAACTTGAATTATTTAGTATTCATGTTCTCAAATCCCCAGTGTTTCACAACTACTAATTGGATTTTCTGTTCCATTTGCCAGCTTATTTCCATAGATTTATGCATTTTGTTTTCCCACTTGAACCACTAATTTGCTAGCATATTGGGTGGAGTTCAGCAGCTACAGCGAGTGGGGTGTTTCTTTTGGGTGGTTATTTACAGCTTCGCCACCTGTCAGCTGTGGCAGAGTTACCGCCTGTTCGCCTCGTTCCATAATTCGGTGGGTCAGTCAGTAACAAACGACTTCCCTACCAGAAAAAACAAAATATGAAAATAAAATAACACAAAGGCGAGGCCGAATCGGGACTAGTTTTCAGTTTTCCTTAATTTTTTTTTTGATAGCTTTTCCATGTGTCATGTGTAGTTTGTGGTGTTTAACGTGTCTTGGGGGGACACACCAAAAACGATCGCAGAACACGGGGAAAACGTGTTCGAACCGCAAAAACAGACAAAACACGAAACATTTATCATATGTCCAGGAATGCAGCCAAGGGGGGAAATGTGGGTGGTGGGAGGTAGGGGAGGGAAAAGTGGGTTGGGGTGTGGAAAGGAGTGGGCAGAGAGGGCGGGATTGGGGAGTTCCAGGGGGAGAGTGCGGATTGAAACCAACAAAAATTTTTATAGCTTGTAGACAAATTTCGTTAGCGACAAATAAAAAAGGCGACAGATGTACAAATTAAAGGCAAACTTTGGTGTATAATCCAAAAATAAAATGTATTTATAATTTTCATACTATTTAAGTTCTTAATACATTTAATACCCATGGAGGGTTCCTTTTTATACCCTTGCAGAGGGTATTATAATTTTGACCAGAAGTTTGTAACGCAGTTAAGGAGACATTTCCGACCCTATAAAGTATATATATTCTTGATCAGCATCACCAGCCGAGTCGATCTAGCCATGTCCGTCTGTCTGTCCGTCTGTCTGTCCGTCTGTCTGTCCGTCTGTCCGTCTGTCTGTCCGTCTGTCGGTTGCTATGTAAACTAGTCTCTCAGTTTTAAAGCTATCGGACAGAAACTTTGCACCAACCCTTCAATCTGTTGCAGTTAGTATATAAGTCGGAACGGCTGGAATCGGAACACTACATCGCATAGCTGCCATAGGAACGATTGGGAAAAAATGCCAAAATTTCGCCATTTTTAAAGTTATTTTATTTTTTTCTTGGTAAACTCTCTTTAATAGCAATTTTAACATATCCTGAAAGTTTCATAAAAATCGGACTACTATATCCCATAGCTGCCATAGGAACGATAGGAGAAAATGGGTCATTGGCCATAACTCTGGTGTTTTTCAAGACAATTAATTCATTCTTGAGAAAAACAGTTTTCATAGACATTAAAGCCTTTTTGGAAATTTAAAAACCAAAGATCGGATCACTTTATCCTATAGCTGCCATACAATCGATCGAACAGTTTAAAGGCAACTGGTCTGCAAGGGTATTCTAAGCTTCGGGTACCGAAGCTAGCCTTCCTTTCTTGTTTTCTATGAATATCTTCTTAATTCTACATTTAAATTTTACATCTTTTTAATTAGTTATATATTTTCCTTAAGTTGGCTAATATTTTCCATATGACTGGTGGAATTTCAAATATTGTAAGCTTCACTGTAATAGAAAATAAAGTAGTGGGGCTGGGGAGAACGTGGTTGGGGCAGTTGGATTTTGGGTGTTTGGGTGGCTCAAATGGTTGGGAGGTGGCAACACAATGTTTGCATGCTACCCGAAATTTGTCCCCACTTGGGGACACGAAAACTTTCGATTTTTTCCCGGTCTCCTTTTTTTGTTTTTAGTTTTTATTGTTAACTGATTCAATGGTGAACCACTTCTCTAATTGCTTTTGCACCGAAAATCAGCAGAAATATATATATAACGAACAAAAGGCTCCTTTGTCTGGGGGTCCTCTGTCCCCCCTTTTTTTTCTGTTTTGGATTCATGTCCATGTTCCATGCTGCAATCTGCGGCACTCTTGCTTGTGTTTTTTTATATTTATTTTTATCCCACTCCAATCCTTAGTTTTATTTTTGGTGCATATGTGGAGGAGTAGAAGGAGGAGGTGGACTTTTGACTTTTGCCGGTTCATGGCAAAGGCGAAGGAATGTGCAGCTCGCAATGCGCAATGTATTCATTTTCAGTGTGACATTCAGACAAATGTTGCCCAACTGAGTGGATAAGATACCCTGGAATTTGTGAGTGGGGGATACCGGATAACAGAGTTATGTAATAATGAAAAGAGAGAGGAAATGTGTAAATTATAATAAAATGGAATCTAGAGATAATATAATTCCTCCCATTTATGTTTATCGGATATGTAAAATATAAAAGCTAAAATTAATGGAATACTTCAGTAGTAGTTATTTTAAACGGTGCCTTTTTCTTTTCCAGTATAGATCAGTAACACCGATAATCCCAATGGCAATAACTCTTTCCGATATCAGCAATCTCTGCCTCTCTCTCCATATCCATATCTCATGTACTGGGCTGGCGATAAAATTTTGTTTTGTCAAAGCCAAAGACACGACCGCAACAAATTAAACAATTCATTGTCTTTGCTGTAGCGTACAACCCGCAAAGTCCCCTTTAAGTGGGCTTTAATTTAAACTAGGTTGCTCTAGACAGGACCACATATTGTGATTGTTTTCTGTCTTTTTTTTTTGCTGTTGCAGTTCCCCCGTTTTTTGTCGCCACCGAAAAGGTCTCGAATTGTGGCTGTTTCTGCTGTTTGCTTACAAGTCAATATGGTTATTGTTATTGTCGCCAAATCGCCAGATTGCCAGCGTTTTAGCCACTTGGCCAACATTCACGTGTGCCAAAAGTGACGACGACGGCCAGAGGTTGTGCACTTTTACACTTTAAATCAAACTAAAATCTATAAATATTTAATGTAAATGCTAGGATTAAATGAAGTATTTTTAAAGATATTTCTTTTAAAAAAACATTTGTTTTAATTAGTATTTTAATTTCATTTTCATATAGTTTCTTTTAAAGATTCCGAAACAAATAATAAATTGTTTATATTTTTTGTGAAATAATTTATTTAACATTCAGCTACATTTTTTGTATTTTTTCTGAGTGCATCTCCCACCGATTTTTTTTTTCGAGCTCATGCAGTTAACAATTCATTAGGTGTTACTGCTGCAGCAGCTGTTGGTGTTGCAGTTGTTGCCTTTGTTTTTTTGCTGCTGCTGCAACTGTCTTTGGAAGTTGTCAATTTATGGCATGTTTTCTGCCTTTGGCGGAGACCCGACCCCTCCAATCTTGTCTTTTGGCCTGGTCAACTCTCGGTCGGTCTGGCCAACTCGGAAAGGCCAAATGTGTGGCAAACGTTGACCAAGCCAACGCTTGGTTTAATTCTTAGAAGAATTTACCACCGCCAAGCGGTCGGTTGGTTTCTTATATTCATGTACATATATGTATATACAAGATCGTATAATATATCTGTTTGTCTGCAATTGCCCATGCTGTTTGGTGAAGTGCGATATAAAAAATATTTTAATTACACTTTGGTCCGTGGAATGTTGATTTTGTCTCGGTCTCGGTCGCTGATTTACTGATTCTGGGGGTCGATATGGCATTAGATATGCGCTAACTTAATTTATTAGTTCTGAATACTTAATTTACTAACAGTTGAGAAGGTAAAAAATATTTTATTGGAATGAAAATGTATTGCTCATGGTATTAAATTATTCTTTTTCTTTATATATTTGTTTTCAGTTCGAATTTTCTGCAATTTAATTTAATGAGTGGATCTTGAAATATTCTTTAAAACTATTATTTCTTGTCTGCCACATCTAAGATAATGAACTTATCTCGGTTCTTAGTCATGACTTCACACACCCAAAAGCGAGTTGATGACTAAATTATGGTCAAGAACGCGAACTTGGCAGACTTATTATGGCCAACTGCACGAATTTCCTATACACTTATCTTTGCCTTGGCCCCAGATAATGCACTATTATATATAATTGATTAATTCGGAGCCGAATTGCTATATTAACACCATATCTTATCTTAGGGCACGATTAAAGTTCCATCGCCAACTGAGTAAACAAAGTGATTGGGAGAGCTCTAAAATGTTGGCACTTGATTTGCTTTAATTGGCCACAGAGTTTTCCAGCGTGAGAATAAACAGCAATTGAGTTTTAGTGGGTTTACATCCGGTTTTTCGGGGAGTACTTCTTTTTCCACACCGAAAGTGTAGTAAATACTATATAGAAGAGGAGAACGGAAGCAAGTGAAGATCAAAGTGAAGGGAAATGAAAAAGGTTTTGCTGTGAACTAGAACAATGAAAGTGTTTCTGTTCTTCATGTAATCTTAGGGAAAATCAAAGGTAAAGTGAAAATAAAAGTATTTGGAAGTGATTAAACAATGTTTAAAAGATAATATATTCTACCATGAGTTGTTTGTATTTCAAACAAAAAAGACAACAAATATTTTAAGTGTTTTGTTTCTTGTTGTAATCTTGTAACTTATAGTTTCCCCCTTTTATTCTCTTAGCTAAAGACCTTGATTTTCAATTCATATTTAGTAGAAGTTACAAAACCATAAGTCTTTATGATTTATGAACCCCTTCCGCCTCAAAGAAAATCGAAAGTTTTGCCAACCCAAAAACAAGCAATTGTGACGCATCTCGTAATAGATTCTTTTGTCATCTTTCCCTGCGTTTTTCAACGATGAACAATATGTCTGGCAGATTTACGAGCTTCTCGAAAACTTCGTGTCTGGCATCGAAAATATGGAACTATAACTGAGACCTGCGACGATCTCCGATTCAAAGCACTCCCCACAATCCACATGTTTGTTGGTTTTTACATTATTTTGGTCTTCGTTGGGTCTAAGCAAATATTTGTCTATTTTTAGCTGCTTTGCCTCCCTTTGAATGGTCTTTTTACTTCTTTTTTTCTCTCCGTGTGTCTCTTCTTTGTGCTTTTCATAATTGCCTCTGCTTTGGCTTCTTCGTCTTGCTCTTCTTTGGGGGTCTGTGATCTTTCCACTTGAAGAAAATGTTATATAAAATAGTTTTATTCGTCATTTAAAGAGGTAAAGCCACACATTTTTCTGAATTCTTTAAAATATTAATATATATTAAATTTATTGTAAGTTATAATGGGTTTCTTTTAAATTGTTCAGTTTTTCGTATGTTTGAGAATCCTCAAAAAAAAATATAATTTTCCCAGTGTAGGGCCTCCGAGGTCTGTGGGCATTGTGACCAAAACTTTATGTGGAACATGTTTTCGGTCGGAGTTATGCCTTTGGTTTTGGTTTTGCTCAAAGATCGCTTTTCTTTGGAACGAAAAAGCGTTATTACCGAATGTTTACAGGTGTCTTATGCAAGAGTTCAACAGGTGGACAAATAAATCCAAGAAAAGATACGAAAGAAAACTCTTGACAGCTAACCGAGATAATAATCAGAGAGGGGAGCAAAGTTAAAAGTGTTAGATATTTGGTTAATGCATAATGGGGGAAATTAATTTGAATAGTTTTAGATATCAGGGCTTTTATTGGGTAACTTTCGATGAGTTGTTGGCATTGATTAAAGCATTAATCGATTTGGAAAAGGTGAATCTTTTAACAGAAAATAACCAAAATTAACTTTGGCAGTAAAAAAAAAATATTAAATGAAATAAATTGGTTTTAAACTCTGGCCATTTCCATGCGGAAGTTCGTGGCCAAACCTATAAACCTGTGCACAAATTTAAACTGGAAATTTGCAATTTCTCAAATGAATTGGCTCTTCCACGTCTTCTCTTCTATTTCGTTTATTTTTTAGCGCCTTTCAACGGCCTTTCAGTTGGTCGTCACTCGCAAATCCTCATTTTGCATGCAGTCGGTGTACAAATTTGCATAAAGGGGGATAGCCAAAGCTATAGACAGACAGAGGGCATGGGTTTCCACTCAGCTCCCAAGATAGATGTGTACATATAGTATACATATCCCCCCCTGGTCAGTGTTGTGAGTCATA
The DNA here is from genome assembly GCA_021224005.1 of Drosophila setifemur. NCBI lineage: Eukaryota > Metazoa > Arthropoda > Insecta > Diptera > Drosophilidae > Drosophila > Drosophila setifemur. The sequence goes on from JAJJHY010008789.1 coordinate 16,457,039, forward strand.
AAGCAAATTCATTAAATTTAATGGTTAGCACACACAAGTTTTAAGGCCTTTTGTGGCATTTTATTTCTTTAATATTTAAAGTGTGAGATAAAAACTACGGTTATGGTTTTATAAGACAAACAAAGTAATTAACCATTTAAGGGGTTTTTAGTAAATGAGTTGTAATTAAAAAAAATGTACGAAATTTATTGGATTAATTATATCGAAAATAGTTCACCCAAAAAACCCTTCTGATTATCTTAAGCAATCTATATTGTGGTCTTGTTGTTATGATGTTTTCTTGTATCTACAGACCTGGGAAACTTTATTTACAGCTCTTAGCATTGATTTGGGTTTGGGGGCACGCCCCCAGTAAAGTGCCACCGTCCCTCTAGCTCCACCACTTCCTCGCCTGGCAATTTTATTATTCATTTTTTTCAGCGCCATAGTTGCTGTTCGCTTTGTCTTTCAGATCTACTGGCTCTGGCTCTTAAGTGGCTAAATAAACGCTTGCAGGCCAATTTTGGAATTGGACAAGTTCCACCACCGCCTATGTGTCTAGTCCATTGTGAATACCCCTCTCGAAACCCCCTTTGGATACCCCCCTAAACTCCTTCCCACAAAAAACATTTGCATACGAATAAGGCTCACAAGTGTTTTTCGCGACTAATTTCGTATGAAAATTTTTGATTGCGCCGCGATTAGAATCGTGTTCATTGTTTATTCTCCACTGCTGCTGCTGTCCGGGAGTCGTTGACCAAAGCTCTGAAACTCTGAAATTAAGTAATATTTTGCATTCGTAATTACCACAATTTACCCCGTACCCCCTGGTCCCCTCAAATATGTTTACTATGTATATGAGTCGGTTTGTCGCCGGTTATAGTTGCTTTTAATTGCCGCTTATAGTTCACAGTTTGGGTTTTGTTTACTTTGTTTGATGTGGGTGTGATATGAGATATGAGATAGGGGATATATGTACACTCTACTCTCGAGTTCTTTGAGAGTTAATTATGCTAATGCCAAGTGGGTGAGATTGAGATTGAGATAGAGGGTTCTTTCATCACCACAATTGTGGTGCAACATCTGATAAGTGCCGGTTGGTTGTTATTGTGGCAACTGAAATGGTTAAATAATATTCAGAAAAATGTCAACAAATGCGGTTAAACTATAAATTAGAATTTAAAAATTAAGTAAATTAGAGTTCCCAAAAGAATCAGATAACTAAATTCAAGAGAAATGATTTGTGTACTATAATTATTTATATTTTGATAGTGGTACTTTAAAGTGACTTTTATTATTGTTATTATTATAACTATACATATATGTCATAACTTTTAAATCTCATATGAACTCTCCAAGTATTCGATAAAAGATTATTTAAAATACTCCCAAGCTTCGCTTAATGCTGGAAATAGGCTGAAAGGTAGCAAAGAAAAGTTGATTTGGGAAATGAATCCATATTAGAGGGGAGATACCAATGCAATTCGACTTTCATCTTTTAATGGCTATTACTATAGAGTAATAATCCCCATCATTAGTAGCAGGAAAATGGAAAATGAATAACTAATGTACAGCTGCAGAGCTAATTATGAGGCTGTCTGTCTGCCTGCTCTCCCATAATTATAATCATCATTTCAGCCTCATAGCAACTGCATCGATCGGTCCACCTATTTTTTTTTTTGTATATTTTCCCCCCCTAATTTCTGTGATTTCCTTTCAACTTACTAATGTGCAAATTTTCATCTTGTTCAATTTCAGTGGAATTGATTTAGGATACGTTAAAACCATAATTTTTTATCAAAATAACAAACAACAAAGTATTTTGCATATAAACGAACGGAAATTGAAATCGAAAGGGACGGGACACTGGGACTGGACTGGATTTTGGACAATGGAATCCAGAGGAAGCCAGACAGACATGCAAATTTTGGCTGGCCATTGAGCGGCTTGATTTCAACGGAATTAACATAAAACTCTCTAGATAATATAACACACTATTTACCATGGAAAACGCTACCAAATAATATTTCGAGAACAACAACACAAAATGGAAATGCAACACGAAAATGAAACTGGAAGAGAAGCCCAGGAGGAAGCATCGATAACGATGATGAAGAGCAACCAAGAGACTGAAAAAGCGGCCATGATGAGGGATAAAACCGAAGGATCCGGAATGGAACAGAATCCGGATCAGGGATCCTCGAAGGAATCCCAAACACAAACCCTACAAGCAAAAACAACGAAACCCATGAAATTGGATGGCACTTTCGCCATACCAGCCACGCCCCACAATAAGGCAAAATCGGCCAACAGTAGCCGGACTAGTTCCCTCAAAAAACAGAGACGTGGTTCTCGAGGGGGGAATTCCAATTCCAATTCACACTCAAATGGAAATGGAGCATCCAAATGTGGCGCCGCTTCCGGCGGTTCGAACAGTGTTGGAAACGACTCGATGAAGCAATCGCAATCAATGACGTCACTGCAGGCTTCCAACGAAGAGCAACAAGAGCATCGTGACGTCATCCAGGCCAAACTGAACTTGGAACGGCCCTACAACAGCCTCAAGGTGAGTGATCCCAAAAATGGGAATGTGGGATTTAAGGGGAAGGGGATCCAGATAGGTATCCATCAGATACAATAATGATACAGTTGTATGGGAAAATGCGTGCCTGCCTGTTCGTGTGTGCTGTATGTGTGTGTGCGTGCATAAATTTGCAATTGATCATAAAAATCCAGTTGATGTAATACACTTTATTTCTGGAGGATGTGTACTTTTTCTGATAAAAATTAGAATTAAATTATGGTAAACTATGAAATTTAAAGTTAGAAATTTGGAATACAATATATTGAACAATCTTCTGCAGAATCCACTTAAATAATTTGTTTTAATTTAAAATTAACTAATCTCCCAAATAAGATTTTAAAGAATTTGATATTAATTAAATTAGATATTTTTAAAATTATTGTTTTAATTAAAAAAAAAAAGTCCTGCCGTTTTATTTTATTTGTCAAAAATGTAAATCTCAACCGTAAAATCTTTTAGCTAGAGTATTTGAAGTAAAGTATCTTATATTTTAATTCATCTTTCATCTTACTGGTTGCACTTTTAGCCTTCGTTCCACACGCTAACGAGTTTGGTCTCTTAAAATGACAGGCGGTCCGTTAGAATTTGCTCTTTTATTCTTTTTCCCCCCAGTTGTAATAGTTGCTGCATGCCCCCTAGTGTGTGTTTGTGTGTGTGTGTATGTCAACGGAAATTGCTTTAATAAATATTAATAAATTTAATGATTAGCATGCCTGCGATGCGCTTGAAACCGAGTTCTAACGGTCGCATGGAGCAGCCTTCAAGTTGGCGCCACTGCCACTTATTGGCCACAAATTGCTAATTTATGCCACAAACTGGAAAGCAAAAATATGAAAACATGAATGAGTTCTCTTCGCCAAAGGCAGCAAAGGCAGGAAAATGATATGACTAAGGAATGCAAATTAAATTTGCAGCGAGTGAAAACAGGTGTACAGAGTTACGCAGTTGCAATGCTTAAAAATGCCTCGGGGGGCTAAAAAAAAAAGCCAATCGGAAAATGATCATTAAAAAACAGACCATTTATCGTTAAAGCATATTGCAAATATTTTAAAAATGTGATAATTTGAGCTTTATTGCTGGCTGGTAATAATTTCATTCATAAATGTATAATGTTAAGGCGAATTAAATGAACTTTTACATTTATGGTGATGGTTAAGGAAAACATTTAATTATAGATATAATCAACTGAAATCTGCATACCCAATCTGTCTGCCCCAGTTCTCACAGTCTACAGCAAGATATGCTTATTATTTTTATTCCTCGATCGAAATCGGTTGAAATTTACAAGACCAACCGTAACATTTTCAAGGCCTTCAGGTGTCGCGGTATTTTTGTTGGTCTTTTTTTTATTTTTTTGCGAGTTATCTTACTCACTGTGGGCGTGGTTTTTCCGCCCCGTAATGCGAGTCACTCGGCAGGAGCTTATTCATTTAATCAATTACTCAAATCAGCAGAAAACAGCCACGGTAACAAGAAAACAAGTCATTCCATCAATACGAATACAGACAACATACCATTTCGATTTCGATTTCGATTTGTGATTTTCAGTTTGCTTTTGGGATTGCCTGAGATTACGATTGCATTACGATTGTGTAAATAAGGAATTTCCTTGCACGATTTCTGTCTCAGCTGCTGGTGACTTTCTTGGATGAATGTGCAACAAAAATAAGCAACAACAACAACAAAATCACAACTAAATGCATTAATTAATTGCGCGCACTTTGCAATTTGGAGCGATTGAAACTGGTTTTTGAGCGGTCTAGAGTAGAGATTGAGGATCGCCAATCGCAGATCTAATGCCCCCAAGATGGTCAGGCATATTGTTTCGGCCGTATTTGGACGGCCTCAAATTACTTATTTATTAACAACTTTTTAGCGGTTTCCCCTTCCTCTCTCTGTTTTGCCGTTTATTTCAGTAGCTTTGCGTTGATTTCCATAAAATATATGAATGCTTATTTCGGGCTTTGTTAATTTGAAGCAAATGACACGTAACATTTTAATGAACTTCTGGATTGATGATTTACAAAGAATTTTAAACATTTATAACACACGTCAGTATTTTTTGTTGTTTTTTTATTAAGAATTTTAAGTTTTCATGCTTTGGATGAGTTGTGTAGTTGTATTTGTGAAGATATTATTTTATCCCATAATTTTATGTATTATATGTATAAATTTATCAGATGAAATAAATCGCTGTTAAATTTCGTAGAAATATAATAGAACGGGCTTAATAAAAATGATAATAAACGTTTATCAGATTTATGGAGATAATAAATTAATTAGAGACTAAATGGATTCGTGATTTATTTTATATATTTTATTAAAATATATTAATAATTTTTTAACCAAATTAATTTCAGAAAAACTCGCCAAAAAACAGTAACAACAAAATGCACCGTTATTCGTGGGGCAGCGGACAAAGTCAATGTAGTTCGACTAGCCTCCACAGCAGCGCCACCTTGGGGTTGGGGTCGTCGGGCAAAGACGACCTCTGGGCGGCCATACAAACGAACTATAACTATATTATGGACACGAACCTGCTGGACACATGCAAGGAGGCACGCTGCGAGATAGAGGGCGCAGCCACAGTGTTGGAAAAGTCCAGCGAATGCTGCATGAAGGTGAGTGGGAGTGGCGACCTCTGGAGAATGGTAGTCAAACTGCTAGGGGACTGACTTCTAAGAGAAGATTTTGTAAAAGACACCTTTATTTAAATTGGGTTTTTATTTAAATTTCCAGATGCTCGATGAGACCCAACGACCGGAGGGTCTCTGTGAGGATCCCAAGGAGTTGCGGCGCTGGCTGCGGGAAATGGAAAACAAACTGGAGAGTTCGCCGACCATTTCGGAGTTGACATTGTTTGGCAACGCGGAATTGCAGCGCCATCTAGCAGTTCACTCGGTGAGTTAATGGTCTTTTTATATTTTCCAAAGCATACTTTGAGGAGACTACATATTATTCGAAAATTTGTATTGCCTACTTTTTGGATTAAAAAGAAAATCCAGTCTAGGGAATTTTCGGAACAAAAAAAAATTAATTTTCGCCGAACTGGTTTTATTTCTTCAGACTGCGTAGCTGTTATCCATATTTTTCCCCCTTAATTGTTATAATTTTAAATAATTTGCTTCGGAAAAATATACTAATCGTGTTGGTTGAAAGTGTAACGAAAGAAATAACCTGATAAAGAAAATGCAATTTGACGCATTTTATATTTCCATCATGACTTGGGTTTTTCTTCTTTGGTTTCTTTAAAGTTATATTTGAGTTTCCCCGTTCGGCGGCTTCCGCTAGTGCGTGAATTGTGTAACTAGTTTTGGAGATATCAAGCATTTCATAGACCGAATCCGTCAGTCATTCTCATTGCCCCCTTTTCAAAATGAAATCCCCAGTGCCCCTTGAAGCCATCCAAAATCAAGACAACAAAAGTTCCCTTGTTTTTCCCGCAAGTTTTTTTTTTCTGTTTGGTTTTTTTTGTTACGAA
>JAJJHY010008789.1:16463164-16487907 GCA_021224005.1 Drosophila setifemur
TCGACTTTGGCTTCAAACTCTGGTTGATAATTGGCACTCGGACGTTTGTAACACCTTCAATCGAGAGTGAGTCTCACTGAATTGCCCACAGATTTGTTTTCTGGCATTTTCAGGTTTCCTTTTCGTATTTCTTTGATTTAAAGGGGGATTTTTATCTGAACAATATTGTTTATAAGCAAGGCTCTGGGCTTCGCATATTATGTAATATGTGTGTGAGTGCGAGTGGAAAATCTAAGACGGAAGAGAGGCTTTGAATTTTCTGTGGGTTTGCCTTTGCTTTTGATTTGTGTCGATTTCAATTGAGCTTTGACCATGAAAGAAGTTAATCGAGGTGCGAGGGAGTTTTTTGATCTCAGAAAATTACTAGCTTAGGTTTATGATTATGTACATTTATCAGGATTTACTGAATTTATTATTCAGATTTCAAGATAAAGAAAATTAATTAAAAACTCAATTATTAGTGTTGTCAACATTTATTGGTCATGTTTACCAACTTACTTTTCCTGCATTTGTCTTCCCCATTCCCAACCCATTTTATTGACCCATTCAGTAGGTTTTTGGTTTTGTTTTTCGGCTAATTGAAAATTCCTTTTAAGCTTTTTTTGAATGGAATTCCTCCAACACATTCGGATATTATTTCTCCCTCAAAAAAATCGCTGCCGGCCACGAGCCAAATGAAAGTAAAGCAAAGAAAACCAATAACCAAAAACCAATAGACCAAACAAAACCAAAAAAAAAACGGCGATTTTGAATTTGCATTGTGGGTAGTTAGGCGAAAAATGCTATCGAGAAAAACTACCTCCCCTCCCCTACCCTCCACAAAACTAAACTCCTAGCTCCAACTGCCTGCCCCTGATTTACGACAATTGTTTTGTCACGTTGCCAATCGTTTGGCTTGGGGATGGAGGGAAAGAAAGCCAAATGTTCGAAGGATAGAGAAAGAAATAGTTTCTACAACGGCAGCACAAAATGTCAATTGCCCAAAATGGTTAAACATATTTCCAATAAGTTGTTAGGCGTTTGTCTCTGTCAATTGTTTTCGCTTAGTTTTGCTCCCGGGGGCGGAGACACGCATTCGAAGAGTCCAAACTGTTAACTAGAGTTCCAATTCCAATTCCACAACCACAAACCGATCGATCGACGCAATCAAGGCCCGGAGCTTTAAGCCAAACTAAAACAGAAAAAAAGAAAAACCGAGAAGAAATTCCAAAAAGAAAGGCAGATCGAGATTGAGATTGAGAGATGATCGCCGTGAAGCAAAAGCAAAAATTTGTCAGCTGCCGAACAATGTTTTTGCCCATAACGAGCCGAGTTTCCCCAAGGAGCTGACTGCAATCTCCTTTTTAATTGAACACCAACCGCAAACAGAGAGCTGAGCCCAGTGAGAATAGGATTTGGAGGAATCTTGGCATAAATTTGTATGGGGTTGGCAAATGCTGTGGGAAGGAGTTTCGGAAAGATCTGGGGAATAAACTGTGAGATATCTCCAACATCAATCTGCTGAAAGTTCATTTTTATTAAACAATTTGTTTCTTAGGAAACACTCTATAAGGATAGATTTTCTCCCATCAATTACTAGGATAATTTACTAGGATAAATCCAAATATAAAATTCCACAAAATAATTTTAAAATTTTTCCTTGTATTAAAATACCTATAAAAATAAACTATTATCATTATGTAAACTTTACATAATTAAATTTCCTAGTTAAATGTTTACCGATCAAAGATTCGATTTTTCCCGTCCCCTGATTAAATCTTTGACAAGTGTTTTGGAGTTTCCACCCAACTCCTCGCCATCACCCCGAATGCGGACTTAAAGTTAAAAGACTCGCTGTTCTGGTCAAGTGAAGCGTAAACAATCTTGTTCGGTGTCGCCACCAAGGAAAGGATGTCTTTGTTTTCCAGCCAACCTGAGGCCTCCCAAAAATGGTCAAGACAAGCGGCGCAACAAGCGGCGCGAGAAAAGCGAGAAAATAAGTTTGTTTTCCCCGGGAAGGAAAAGGCCGCAGGAAAAGTGAAGGTGGCGCAATTTAGACCCTGGCTGTGCGATTAGCTAAGAGCCAAGCTAAACTTAAAGTTAAAATTTAAACGACAGTTGCGACCATAATCGCAATGACAATTTTCGATTTTCTATTTTCGTGTGCGGGAGTCGAGGAAGTGCTCCACTTTATGGCAGTCATAATTTCATGTTTCGCTTCAATGGGATTTCGGTTTTCGGGTTTTGGATTTCGATTTGGTTTTGGTTTGCTTGGGGATTTCGGGCTTTGGTGGCTTGTCCGATTCTATCGAACGGGTGTCCATTGTGTTTTTTTTGTTGGTTTTGGTTTTGGTTGTATTTTTGTGCGGCAATCTCCCTCCTCGAGATTTGCATAACAATTGCTATAACCTTTCGCCCAATAAGTTACTCTGCATCGGATTCGGATTTGGACCATGTGGCCAGCTGGTTAACTGAGTTACAGTTGCTGGGCGGCAATAAAACATTTACCACTGAATTAGCCGGAGAGTAGTTAGCCTTAGCCCCACTTGAAATTCAGTTATAGTTTAACTTTCGCGTTAACTGAACCCTTAAATAAACTTTCAGTTTTATTTGCCAGCATTTAGTCAATATGACCAGTAATTGTTTAGCAGCTGGGTGTTGATTGGAAAAGGAAAATCATAAAAAAGAAACGAGCCAATAAAATGGGGATAAACTTAATAGGAAAATGTGTATGGAAATCTGAAATAGGTTTGGGAGTTTTTGAACAAAGTTTTATTAATTATTAACACAGAGAATTACATTGGTATTAAGTTTGAAAAAGTAGTAATATATCCTCCATTAAATCTCTTTAAAAATGATGGATTACATTCGCTCAAAGTAAATCTCCCCCTCCACTTGATTGAAACATAACAAATCCAAGAGCAATCCAATCTCCTCTTATCTTTAACAATCGGATCAGAAAACCTTTCTCCACTTCTCTGACAAAACACGCCCAAATTTCATAAGGGAATATAACATGCACGAGGAGGAGGAGTGAGTAGAGAGCAGCAGAGCAGCAGAGAAAGAGGTCTCTCAAGTTCAATTGAGTTTCACTTTTCTTCATGATGATCAAACGTTCGTGATTTAAATTAACAATTAAAGCGGATAATTAACAAAATGAAAACAAAAGCAGGCGCACAAAATTTGAAGGCAACTCCCTCCGAGCAAGTCAAGTCGAAGGAAAAAAAATATATTATTACAAACGAGTGGATAATTTATCAAATGAACCGAGGGAGGGACGGATCTTATGTGTTACCACAAGATGACGATGAAGTCATTACCACAGACAACAAACCACACAAAAGGAAAGAGGCAAGCCCCGAAATATAAAAAAAAAAAATCAAAATCAAATCAAAAACTACGTCACATGTGAAGCGGATCAAATGATTTCGTCATAAACGAGCAACAATTACTGTATTTTCTCTTGCTAATAAAGGAATAAATTGCCAAACGCAGGGCAGTAAATTGGTTAAATGGTTTTGGGAAGGAAGTGGAATCGAAATGGTAGCCGAATAAAACAAAAACAGACTGAAACCGAAATGAATAGTGTGGAAAATTAAGAAGAAAGAGCCAACAATAAATCTTTTGGCAATAAAAAAAAAAACAAAACAAAAGCAGCCATCAGACAGACACCACAAAAAAAAGCCCCAAAGCATGTTCACAAAATTTTACTTTCGAACACAATTTATTTTTATATATATTTTTCCCAGTTTGTTTCTTTGGGTTTCCAAACCGATAGATAGTTGCAGAGTTGAGGAGTTTTTCTAGCCGGCGCTTTAATAACCCCGAAAACACGAATGAAAAACAATGAAAAATTCATGTACGATCCATTCAGGTTCATCATTAACACGAAGATCGAACCGCTGGCAGGGGAAAGGTTTTCTTTTAAGCCACAGTCAAAGTCGAAGGCTTTGTCGCCACTTTAATTGGCTCAAATTAAAGACGAGCCGGGACTGGAATTGATGGGAGCAGGAGAAGATGCAGAAGATGCAGCTGTGCCGGATTCAGAGGCGTTATTGTATTTCGCTGATTAATGAAGAGATTTTTTGTAGCTTCTTCGTCGCCTTGTTAACGACTTTATGTGCGACTTTTCGCAAATAACTGAGACCGGTGTAAATTAAATTTAACAAAATGTACAATAAAATGATCAGCTCAGAGTGTGTGAGATGGGCCATAAAACAAGGCATATTATATGCGAGAGAGATGGGGCCATAAACTGTGGAAAATGGAAAGCTAGCTTAGCTTATTGATATGTAATTAGTAAGGCATAAAAACACATTCAAGTCAAGAAAAATCTCATAAAATATTATTTAATTAAATATATGTGTGGAAGGTGGGAGGTCTTTCATTAAGCAGAAAATTTCCAAAAAAGAAAACAACTTTGATTATTTTTGGTTAATTTAGTTTGTCATTTATTCAATCAACAATCGAAATCCTTGTCAGTTATGAGATCACTTCTTGGCCAGTCCATGGTAGAGTCCATGACCATAGCTGGAAATACCGTAGGACTTCACCACGGGCACATGGGTGAGGACAGGGACATGCTTGACTACCGGTACATGCTTGACCACAGGGACATGGTGGACCACGGGGACACTCTTCACCACTGGGACATGCTTCACAACCGAAACATGAGAGACATGGGCCACAGGAACCACTCCGTAATGGGGCTCCAGGTATCCAGGAGCAGCGAAAGTCAGGGCAATCAGGGCAAAGAACACGACGATCTAAGATGGAACGATTTAAAAATATATATTTAACCAAAGGATTATTCAATTTACAATGCGGAACATCTTGAGGTGTTTGTTAAGAACTTGAGACTTAAACTTTGAGCTTTAGTTACTGGAGATGTAGTCGAGGGACTGATGTTGATTGACCATCGGTGGCATCTTTTTATACTTGTCACTTCAAACGAAAATAGCGACGAAATAACTTCTGTTCAATCGCCACGCGCCAAACCAGTTTAATTATACTTAATTTTTGGGAATCTTCTTCGGCAATATTTTGAATAAATTCTTCACGTCTTCAGCATCGAACTTTGCGCGTATCGGTCGATTGTCTAACCTTTGGACATAATAATCATAATCCCCATTCAAAAACTCTTCAATTGTGTGTATTTCCATTTGTGTTTACTTCCCAATGCCTTTGTCATTATATCGATCGATTATATTCACGCGCCATCGGTGATCGCTGAGAACCAAGGTCAAGATCACACATAAAGACATAAAGACCTATTTGAAGACACCTCTGGGTCAGCGGATTGATAAGTCCATTCTCCCAATTAAACCAAAGAATTAAACAAATCGATGGCTAAACTCGTTTAGTATTTGGTAGTAGAAGTGATCGTTGAGTTTCTGCTATATAAGGTAACTGATGAGTTGAAAAATTATCAGCAGTCAGCCGACTACAGCACAAGTAACTAAAGCTCAAACTTTACAAATCAACCCAAAAACACCAATCTTCAAAATGTTCCGCTTTGTAAGTAGAAGGATAATACTAACCGATCCTTTGGATATAGTAAAAAAAATATATATTTTGTTTAGATCGCCGTGATCTTTGCCCTGATTGCAGTGGCTTTCGCTGCTCCTGGATACCTTGAGCCCCACTACGGAGTGGTTCCTGTGGCCCATGTCTCCCATGTTTCGGTTGTGAAGCATGTCCCAGTGGTGAAGAGTGTCCCCGTGGTCCACCATGTCCCTGTGGTCAAGCATGTTCCGGTGGTCAAGCATGTCCCTGTCCTTACCCATGTGCCCGTGGTGAAGTCCTACGGTATTTCCAGCTATGGTCATGGACTCTACCATGGACTCGCCAAGAAGTGATCTCATAACTGACAAGGATTTCGATTGTTGATTGAATAAATGACAAACTAAATTAACCAAAAATAATCAAAATTGTTTTTCGTTTCGTCCTTCGTAATTCAAGACACTTAATGAGAAGTTCTTGTAAAATCTTTGCGATTTTCAATTAATTTACTTAACCTCCTTGGGAATCGATTATTGATATAGATTGAGATTGGATTAATCAAATATATTATTTTTCTATAGTACTTTCCATTACAAAAGCATAGCAAAACTAAAACCATGATTGATTGGCTGACCTAAATATATATAATTTATTCCGTGAGCGATTCTTATGGTGCACACTTAGTGGCTGCATAAAAAAAACTTCAAAGATGCAGCTTTTAATGAACATTTGAAGCTTCTCATCTCCATTGATGTTTTTCCTGCCATAAAATAATATTTTCACCAAAAAATCCATTAAATTCATGTAAAGAATTTGCTTTCGTCTCGGATTGGAAATTCTTCACGCAATCGCAAATGCGCTAAAATCGGGAACATAAATGTGTTTTTCTTTTATTTGGATTTTATGGCGTGGAGCTTGTAGTTTATTTGGTACGGATCGAGTGATAAACGCCAAATGTGCGCTTCGCCACCACCAGGCACCCCGAAAGATACAGATACATGTGCGAAATTGAGAGATGCAACAGTTGCATGAAACATATTGACTCGTTCGATTGACTGAAAGTGATTAATGCATCTCTGAAACTGGGGAAAGATATATCTATTTTGAACGGTAGTTAGAATCTGCCCAACACGCAAGTGAAAGAGTTTGCTGTCGAGTGGAGTGAAATGTTTGCTGATGGCATTGAAAAACTTCTATAAAAGAAAAATAAAAATAAAAAGCTTCCCTCCGCTTTTGCTGACCCACATTCGGCAGACGGAGAAATGTATTTGCCTCGGGAATTGTTAACAGCAATTTAGTAGTTCCCCTTGTTCTTTTATACCCCCATTTTCCTTGGCTGGATTCCGCTAAGTGTATTTTATTGTTTGCCAATTGCTGTGGCTGATGCTGTGGTTGTTGTTGTTGTTGTCTTGTTAACGCTTTTTATAGCCGCTTTTTGCTTTTCGGCCAACACTATTTGTCGAGTCTTTCTCGTCGTTGCTGCTGCGACTGCTGCTGCTGCTCTATGCAGATGTATCTTGCAGATACATTCATTAACTTGTTTGCAGTTACAGTTCCCCTCTGCCCCCTGCCCCCTGCCCCCGGGGCAACTGATTTATGCTTCGTCCAGCTTTTGTTTGTATATTTAGACATTTCCTATGTGTTGTCACCTCAATTTTTGCCCACTTTTTGCGACCTGCACTTGCTCAACTTTTCTCTAGCTTTATTTTTTAACTAATTAAAATAACCAGGCAATTGTGCAGTTATGAGGAGTGTCTCTCCAACAGCCAAGTAAGGGGAATGAATGTGTGAACATTGCTGCGGATGGGGCTGTGGATGGGGGGCAAAGAAAGATCTCTCTTCCTCTGCAACACTCGTTACGATTATGATTATGACTATGAATATGCATTGGCACTTGATGAGATCCCCGCATTCTATCTATATGTTTTTTTTCTCTCCTTTTCAAAGACCAAGAAGAAGTTGAAGGCGTGCCCGGGCAATTAGTTTGTAGCTGGGCCCGGGCCCTTCGATTGGGAATAGAACGGAGCCTGCAGGGCTATTTTGGCACGTTGTCAGAAGAGGAACACAGCTCCAATCAGGCTGCCAAATGACTGCAGGCGGAAACTCGTTCTCCACACCCAGTTTTCCAGCCAGATGGGCTCATAAATAGAAGAAGTTACAGAAGGGAGGTTGTAATTTTAATAGTTCTCACTTTAGAAAAGAAGAAAACGTGCCGTGCCGGTGTCGGTTTTTAACTTCCTAAGACTACTGATTGTTTTTTATGGCTTCAAATATTACCCCATTCCTATATTAAGGAAGTGTTTGTTATGGTTGTTATGGTATCTAATATAAATATTAACCTTAAATCATTCTCCATGAGAATAAAACTTTTATAAACTCCAGAAGGATTTTAATTGCTAATGATCTTACTGAAAGTATGTTCCTATTTATTCTAAGGAAGCAAATATAACTAAATCTATCAATAAACTTAGTTTTTTTCCCGCACTCAATGCTCAAGAAATCTGTGAGATTAAAACTAATTTAAAACCTAATGCTGATGACTTCCCCCGATCGGTTATTTCTCCCTCGTGCAAATCGTGATGGTTTTTACAATCGTTCTCCGCACTTGAGATACACTTTGAGAGGAGCACTCTCCTCGACTGGTTGTCATCCATCTGAATTGTGTTTGTGGTGCGGCGAACAAATAAGGGAAAAACTTGTCAGCCTCGCACACGTTTCCTACTTGGATTGCATCCATCGGATGGCTTTGCTTTGCTTTGGTTCGGTTTGGTTTGGATGGCTTCTTGGAAAAGCGGGGCCGGCAGAAGAATCTCTTCTATTTCCTTGGGAAATATCTCTGGCATTCGAGTGCGCGTTGTCTTTGATTCTGATATCGAGCTTGGAAGCTATAGTTGAAGCTGAAGATTCTTCCTGCTCTGGTTTTGAACAAGAAGAGAGCTCTTCAAAAGGCAGTGATCTACTTTGAGTTCGTCTTGGGTTTGACTTTGGTTCAGTTCGGTTCGGTTTACTTCGTTTAGAGGCGCGTGCGAAGACCGCAAATCGATGCAGGAAATCCGATTTGTGGTAAAAGTTTTTCTCTCTATTTTAGCTTTTCCTTGCTGCTCCCCCGCCGACTTTCCTGGCCCGGCATTTCCCTCATCCGAGTTGCCGTTTAAAGTTGTTGCGCTAAGTAGAAATATGCGCAAAACGTTGTGGTGTTGTCTGGCTTCTGGGAAATCAAAGCCGGTGGTCTGAACAAATGCGGAAAAGAGTGGGTCGCATTCAGGTGGGCGGAGGAGTGGGAGGTGGAAGGTGGAAGGTGGGTGGCCTGTCAAGGTGTTAAGGGTTGTCGGGGGTTAATGGTTGTTAAACGTCAGGGGAGGTCACTGGCTTACCATGGCCCAAAGGATATTGGAGACAATGGATTTTAGTTGCACCAAGAAATGGAAGTAGAAAAAATACAATATTAGAACAAACTTGTTAAGAACAATCAGATAATCCATGAACATAAATGGATAATACGTGTATATATACTTAATAAAACAGATAGTAAAATTCAAATAGATAAATCTCAAAGATTTAACATTTATATATGTCTGTTCCCTGAAAATTGAAGTAATAAATCTATTTACCAATATAAATAAAATAAAAAAAAAAATAAATAAATAAATTTTATTATAAAAATCTCCTTGGCATACTTAAGTTGCCCCACAGATCTTCATTTATAGCTTCATTTATAGCTTGTTTATGCATTTGCAAATAAAAAGCCATTGCGCCCTCATTTAGTTTCACTTAAAAATATTTATTTCAACAATAAATATGAAAGTATGGTGGCTGGATACTAGAGGTTTCTTCTCATCAAGATTCATTGAGATTTCTTTCTTTCCATTCAGCTCTTTCTCCTCGACTATGTGGGGAAAAGTCAGCAAAAGAACCCCAAAGACAATATCTGATCAATTTTTATGCAAATGAGTCTCTAATCTCTTACCACTCCAACTAACCCGCCATCATCTCCTTCACGAAGAATAACAATTCGTCATTATGGCAAACAAAGATCGAAGACGAGTTTTCATCTCCATCATCCTGGCTCCATTTCCATCTAATGATGTTTACCTCATTTATCCCAGGATCCATCCGCTGCGATCCGCTTGTAATCAATCCGAAATCGCAATACGAACTCCAATCCGATATCCAAATCCCAGCCAGGGGCAAGTTCAAGTTGCCTTTTTGTGCAGAGATCTTCGGTTCCTTTGTATGATCTCGAGTCTCATCCTTTCCACTCCACTCCACCTGGCTGTTGAGTGGGCGGGCGGAGTGCTCTGGGAGGATTTCTGGGGGGTATCCGTATCCGAGGGATCTGCCGTTATGCAGCTGCAAATAAACTAAGAGTCGACTTCAACACTCGACTTGGCTTAATGCAAAGTGCCGCTGAAGGAGGCGCGTCGAGAGATGCGTGGGTGGGCCCACATGGGAAGCCTCCTCTGGCTCTGCTCCAACATCGTTTTACACTCTAAAAAATATATAAAAAATGTTATTAGCGAGTTTAAAAAGTCATTTATAAACACTTTTTATGTGTAATTTATTGTAATTAGAAAACATGGACTGGAACATATTTTAAAACAAATCCTTAAATATTTATTCCCTTAAGTAAGAGCATCATTTTCTTAATGAAATCAAATAATATTCTTCTGAGTGGGAGATTTGAGCTTCATTAACACTCTTCGCTCGTTTTTCCGAATCTCTCTTTTTTTTGTTGTTTGGCTCAGTTTTTGACACCAAACTTGGCGTCACTTCAAAGCCCAGGCGATTAATCTTGAGTGCGGAGAGCGGAGCTGGAACTGGCGTTGGAGCTGGGATTGGGTAGAGATCTTTCAGATCCGGTCGGGACTGCAATTTGCGAGCATTTTGTTTGGCATTACCAAGATTCTGGCAAGAGCAGCAAACAACAAGCAACTCATTTGCCACTTTTTACACCCTTGAAGTCGACTTTTCACAGCTTGCAAAAGCTGAGTTTTACCTTAACACCAAATGGAGGAGCCGCCTCATAAATCATCGCCCAGGAACCCAGCGAGGGAAAAAAAAACCGAAAAATGTGGGCGGCGTCCAAGTCCATTATTTTGAATAGAAGTGTGCGCAGGCGCAGCTGCTCTTGCTCCTCTTGCTCCTTTCCTGAATCCAGATTTCTCCCGACTCATTGTCAGCTGCAAAGGTGCCAAGGAATTGAACAAACGTCACGGCTGATTTGGTGGATATTGCCCAGCACTATATATTGTTCCAATTGTGGAGCACTGGGTCAAGTCAGTCACTCAGTTAGTGAGTCGCTCAGTTGTTGAATTGAAGTGTGAAATTCTATGGAAATTGCTTTATTGTGCGCTGATTGAAATCAATTTGGCGTGCGAAGGAGATTTACCCCCCCAAAAGTATCCCACAAAAGTATCTTGCAATCGCGTAGATCTTGTTAGGCATTTACGGTTCAAGAGTTCATTATGTCTGTGGCGATGGGATAATTTGTATATGATTAGGATTGGGTAATACTATATATAATCGCTGGCTAGGAGATTCCTGCCCCATTGAAGGTGAATGGTTAATGGCAAGCAACTGTTTTCTTTGGGGTTTTCTGGATAACCGTAATAAGCATTAGGGTTGAGGTTTAGAATTTGGGGTCAGGTGCTTGCTCTAAACGGATTTAGTATTATGAGGGTCAGGGGTTTATTTAGAAGCTTTACTGGAAATGGCTTAATCCGGGTAAGTCAATGATTGTGGGTTTAATGTTGTGCTTTTGGTGGAAAGGAATTTATCTTCTGAGAAATTATGGAATGTAAAAATATTTACATTAAAAAAGTAATCAAAAATGTTGGTATTAAGTGAAATTGCAAATATTAGCCTTAGATCATGATTTTATTTTAAATTCTTTCCATATAATTCAGTGTAAAATTTGGTTATAAATTAATTAAAATGTATAATCCGATTAATGGTTTCTGATTATGGTTTTGCCCAATATATTTCCCAATCTGAATTGATTTATGAAAATGGGATAATTTATTCAGAAAAACTTAATAGTATAAGCTCGCAGATTGTATCTCCCTGAGCTCCCAGTTAAAATCAGCTTCATTCGCTGAATTTGCTTTGGATCACCGATTCGATCTATATCTGAATCTGTATCTGTACACCGTTCCTCTGCTCTTTTATTAAATACAACGTAATATTGCGCAACACTCAGAAAGC
This sequence comes from Drosophila setifemur, assembly GCA_021224005.1. Lineage (NCBI taxonomy): Eukaryota > Metazoa > Arthropoda > Insecta > Diptera > Drosophilidae > Drosophila > Drosophila setifemur. The sequence continues at coordinate 16,474,850 of JAJJHY010008789.1, forward strand.
TGAAAGCGTTGCCAATTATCAAATTACCATCGCAAGGCAGCCGAAGGCAATTTCTTTTCTCTCGCATTTTCAATCCCCTTTCTGAGATCATGAGTTGAGTTGGTTTCATTTATCTTGGGGTTCTGTGTGCTCACCTTTATGAACCAATCAATCAGAGCCAATGGGCAATAAGCTGGCGGCCAACGCAATGCGGCTGCAGCAGTTCGATTATTATTTTTATTGCCTCGGAATAATACCTTCGCCCCGATTTCCCCCATGCCCTTATGTATATCTCTCTATATCTTTGCCGCCTTTTTGCTGTTTGTTTTTCTTGATTTTTTGCTGCCGAACAGGAGTTCTTTCTCCTCCCGATTTCCCATTTTCCCCAAGTCTTCGGCTCTTTCACCACCGCCGCCAACCGCCAAGTTGCGAAATGTTGCAAACACGCAGAGCCGACAAAAATTGCCCGGGAAAATGCGGAAAATGAGGAAAAATGGTTTGGCTGCAGCGCTACAGCAGAGGCAGAGAATTATGCCTCCGAATGGTGGAAAATGTTGGGAAAATGGAAAACGCATTTCGATTATCATTGGCGCGCATCTGCCGAGAACATGAAAGTTGCTTTCAGCTGCCAGAAAATCTCCTCCTCTTGGATGCTGCTCTCGAAAGAGAGTTGAACACTTGGGAAGAAGGTGCTCGCCGCGATCTTTGAAGGGGGAAAGTGAGTCTGTAAATCTTTGGGAATAAAAACATAAACTTATGAGCCTCAGACACTCTTTCGATATTCAAAATATTTAAATAAATAAATGTTTCTATTATAATTCCGCATTTTATTACCTATTGCTCATGGTTAAAATAAATACATTTTATTATTATGGAATTTATAATGTATAGCTCAAGAGTATTTATAGGTTCGCTTTGGTTATTGCTCTCCATATCCTTGTTGCCTTGTTTATGTTTTCATTTTTGCCAACTGCCAAGTGGGCAAGCGAATGCAATTCACTTTTCTGTTTATCACGAGTGGATATTTTTTGACTTAGAAAGAAAGCCAGCTGAGAATTGGGAAAAGTCGTTCGGAAAACAATCCTCGCCTTTTTTTTTTTTGCGAAAAGAGATTGCAATTATGGTAAGCGACAACGACACTGAGGTAAAATAATAATAACAAATAGAAACCTCTCTCCGCTTCTTTGGCTCATAAAATCGAGCTTAAGATCTTGACAATTAGACATCAAACTGGGTGGCAGTTGTTGGAAGTTTCCTGAGAGATTAGCCGGAAAAAAAATGGAGGAGGCAATCAGGCAGGCAGGCTTTTCTTCTTCGGGTGACTTTGTGTGGGTGGGTGGAGAAAGCAACTGTTTTGCGGTTTTTTCAGCTCGGAGGGAAAATCAGGGAGACAAAGGCAGACCAAACTGTAAATGCTGCCATCAATTAGACTTCCACCTCAATGGGGGTTGAGATGAAGTTGAAGCTGAAGCTCAGACACGAGACACGGGACACGGGACCTTGCGCTTCAAACTTCAATTAAATGCTGAAAATCGTGCATAGACAATATTTATCAATCACCATTATTCTAACTGTATATTTCGCTCTTACAAGACGAACAACCCAAACGAACTAAACTAAAACTCAACTCAACCGAACTGAGCTGAGCTGACGACGACGTTGAGAGACTTTGTTCTCTATTTAAAAAGGCAGCTCAATTGGTTTTGGAGATGACACTCGTTCTTAGATACAAAAATGTTGTAGTTAAATTAAAAACAAACAAAATTTATGGATTTTTTTTAAGTTCTGTCCTTTACCAATAATTTCAAAAGCCTGTTATTAAAAGAAAACATAAACAAGGCAACATGGATATGGGAGAAATAAGCAAAGCAACCTTAAAGATAAAATAATAATTTCGAACATAATAATATTATTTATTTAAACAAAGTAAAATGTGTTATTTTTTCTATACTTTTCTTAATTTTAATAATTTTGGTACATTCATTAAATATTTCAAATTCTATTGAATAAACGTTTCCAAAACTTCTTCACCTAAGTCAATCGTATTAAAAAATTAATTCATTTATTTTAAAATATTTCTTTAGATCCTCTTTACTTTTAAATAGTTAAATTATTACTTTGAATTATATCCCATAAAATAAATATTCTTTGCCCCTCGAACCACATCCTGATCGTGTCACGCTGGCATCTCTATTTGGTTTGGGATTCTCGGATGCGGATTCGCATTCGCCGGTTTCAACTCATAACGAACGCAAAGTTCACCAGGCAGTTCAGTAGAACAACCAATGTCAGTTGGGATGGCAAAGGTGGATGAGGTGGTTCAGGTGGGAAGGAGCGGTGGTTGGTTCTGGATAGGAATGGTGGTTCTGGAGCGGAGAGGTGGCTCTGAGGTAGCCAAGTGAGCAAACGGTGGCTGCTGCTGCCGCTGCTGCTAAATCTTGTGTTGCAAGTCTGTGCTGCGGAGTCGGTCGGAGTCTTTGGTAGCCACAATGAACTCGCAACTTTTTAACTGTTTTCATCGGCGTCGTCTGTTTGCGATTTGTGAAAGCTTCTGGTTAGCTACTTCTGTTGCTACTACTGTTTCTGTTTCTGTTGCTGTTTGTGCCTTGGAAAATGAGTTTACTGGTATTGGATGGTTCAGTTCAGTTCACTGGCTCAGTGGTTTTGGTTTTTCTTGATTTTTTTTTTGTTTTGCTTGCAAACAATGCATAAATTGTGCGCAAAGGCCACGCAAAAGGCGACATTTCGGCTAGACCTGGAAAATGCCTGCAAAAGTAGTTCAAACTCGCAGATGCAGAGATATGCAGATTTTATGGAAATTTGAAAGCTACAAAGTTTTTCGGGGGAATGAACGAATGAATGAATGAATGCATATCTGCAGCGGCAACTCAACTAATTAAATCTGGATCTAATCTCTATCCAATGCACAGCTAAATAAATGGCTCGAATGACCCAGTTAGATTATCGCGATCTTCAAGATATATACTTTTCTCTGGCATCCTGAACGCATAGAGCAACCTCCCCTATCATTTGGCGCACTATTTATTTTTTTTTTTAACAAATCTTTACTCTTTACTAAATGTTTTCCCCCTGCTTCTTTTTCTTTGCAGGTAAGCAAATCATCGACGCATTCAACTTTTACCCACAGCTGATGGCTCTTATATATATGTTTTATATTGCCTCGTAAGTAGCACGACCATAAATCAGGCCACATCTGGCCACTTTGAGACGAAGTTGCGACGGAGGTCTGGAGTCCGTAGATTGTTTTTTTTATTATTGGCCAGAGGTCCATACAAATAGCTTGACGATGTCGATGTTATTATGCAAAGCCCTTTGCGTTTTTATAGCTGGACAGCATAAACCTTAGAGTGGGAGAGTTAAATAATTAAAAATAAGAATTAAAAGAAGATTGCTGGATAGTAGGAAAGCTTATTTTCTATTAATGATTTAAGAGGTATTATGTGAAATTGAATCCTTTAAAAAATAATGTTAAAAAGTCCATACATTATTAGAGGTTTAAGATTGAAATTCAGCAACTTATAGGAAGAAGCTATTTTAATTTTAATTAAGTGGATAATAGGAAAGTTTATTTTCTATTGAAGATTTGTTATGAGGTTCTAAGTGTCATTACATCCTTATAATTATATTTTTTTACTTGAATATATAATAGATACATAACTCAAGAGGAGGCATTACTTGACATTATAGTAAATAATGAGAATATAATTCGACAAGTTATAGATAGAAGCTATTTTAAAATAAATAAATAACTTTATATATTTGACAAATATTTCCTATTAATGATGCAGCCCAATTGAGTGATCTCTGGCCAATTTTCCTCTCATCTGAATTAGCTTTGACAAATGGTTAAAAATGCATCAAACTCATTTTGGGATTTCCCTTTCTGTCCACCGATTATTACCGATCATAAAACTTTCGGATTTACCTTTGTCTTGCAACCCGCAACTCGCAACGTATTTTACGCATTTATTTTTTGTTTTTTTGCGGGGGGAAATTAATGTGCTTTGGGGCCTCTAAAGTTTCGGTCAGGAAATGTTTTTGTGCAATGTTTTACAGGGCATTATAAATAATTGGTCTTGTTATGAAATTTACATAAATTTGATTACGGTTTCGGGCTGGTCTTTGAGTTTTTATTTTTCGCTCGCAGAGATTCTTCGCTGGCGTCTTCTCGATTTTTGCTGCTTCTGCTGAGGAGGCATCGGCATCCATCATTTGTCAAATCGAATTATGGTCAAGTGTATTCGTGTATTTTCTCTCTCAACCAGCTCATTTTTTTGGTTTTTAGCATTTTGCGTATTTTATGCTGTCACCGCCCGAGGAAAGACCGAAATTTCGATGGGCCCCTAAAAAAATCACCCGCCCAGTCAACGGAGATTAATCAGTTTTCGAGAAGAAAAAAAATAAACATAAAAATATATTGAGATATAGGGAGATATATAAATATATATATATGTCTGGTTTATGTGCCTTATGTGTGGTGTTGATTAATTTGTTGCGATCATAGACGAGTTGATAGTAGAAGACCATTAATATACTATATATTTCGGGGGAAGAGAGTTCAAGGTGTGTCAATGATTATGCAAAAAGGGGTTTTATTATACGTTATTTCAGTGCCTCATTTGACACTAATCCATTGTATCTTTTTTTTTTGTTTGGGTGTAATCTGAGGAATCTTTTATAGCAGCCAATATTATTTCCAAACGTTTTTCCTAATATCTATGGACCAATAAAGTGAATTTTTGTATTTATTTCCGAAACCAGGAAATACCTCACAAAATTTTGAGATTCTTTTGGAAGCCATCTAATCAATTCCCGTTTGTTTTATAACCATGTTAAAAACTGTTTTTTTTCCCAGCATTCTAATTGTATTTCGCACCTCGCTATAAATACAAATGTCAAAGACCTTTGGCCAGTCCTGGGAAAGCAGCGTTCGATATTTCTGTTTTCCTTCTGGCCTTCCTGCCGCTGTTGTGTGGTGCTTGTGTTTTTCTTTCACGTGCTTTCCTTGTGTTTTCCCCGTTTGTTAATTTGCAAAATTCTTGCCGTGCCAACCGCGAAGTTAGCACCCACATATGAACAAACAAAGGCAAAAACAAAAGCACAAACACACGCGGATACTAATGCTGGCAATTATCAAACTGTTTCCTCCATTTTTATTTTATTTGCAAAAGGGAAGGGGTAGTATTTGCTGCCTGAAACGATTTACTCGTCCTATAGGGTCATAAATACCGCATGGAAAATTACCAGCAATAAAATCATTGAGAGTTTAGCTGAAGAGAAGGTATTGTGCTCCTGAACTGTTTAGAACCAAAAGATCAATTATATTCACATAATTATGATAAAAATACTTAGGAAAAATATATAATTACCTTCAAGAAATATCAATAAATTTCAACTGAAAAAATTTGATTAAAAAATATTTTACAAATGAATGAAATGATGATTTAATACAAATATATTGATTCTTCGCTGTTTTAATATAAATAGACAAAAATGTTGCCGGGAATGTTGCTGGTATATATTTTGTTTGCAGAAATTTTCAGAAGTCTATGAAGTTGTTTTATTTAAACAAAAAAAAATATATATATATATATATATATATTACAAATGTAATGAATGAATATTTTGATGAATAATAATAATAAATTTATCATTCGCTTTGAAAAGAGAAATAAAAGAATTATGTTGCCAGAAATGTTGCTGCAATATGTTGCTGAAACTTCCTGAAGTCAAGGAATTTTAATTTATTAAAAAAATATAAAAACAGGCTTAATAATATTACTAAATAATTATATTAAAAAAAAAAAACTTCCAAAAATTATAGTAAATATTTTTAAATGTTTTGCTGATCGAAAAATGTTGCTGCAACATGTTGTGTCTGTTCGCCTGAAATCGCCTCAAACGTGTATGACACGGCGAATACATCTGCGGCGAAGTGGCGGCAGCAAAATGTATCTGCGCACTGAGCGCCTGCCTCAGAAACTCGCGAGCTCTCCACGCAAATGAACAGCGTCGTCGGATCGGAATGGAACTTTTCCGGTGGTTCCACATCCAAGAAAACAACCCGCTAGGGTAAAAAACGCGCGCGCAACGCGTGGCTTCACATGCATTTTATGCCGAAGATCAACGATCAATCGAATTGTAGGATTCAATCAGACAAAGTGCCAAAAATGAAGTGAGAGAAGTGAAGATAAAGAGATATATATAGAGAAATTCAATTGTGTTCAAAGAAAAAGCATTTACATTTACCGGCATTTTGGATGGAATGTTTTTAAACTGAACTGAACTGGAACTGAAACTTAATGAAACTTCACACAGATACTGACTAATACCGAAGACCGAAGTCAGCGTGTTTTATTTGCTTTTGTATTATATATATATATATGAGATATACAGATATATCACAAGCCAAGTGCCGCCTGCATTTTTGTACAGAGCAGCGTAGCTCGTTTCCTCTCACCAAAAATTCCCGCGAGTTCGTTTCATTTTCTGTTTGTGTTTGTTTGTTCTCAACCCCAACTCCGCTTCGTATCTGTGTGTGAGTGCTGCAGCTGCAGCTGTGTACGTGCGTATCTGTGAGTGCGCAAAACACTCTCGGGAACTCTCTCGGACCTCAAAGGTAAACTACCTACTTTGCCTGCTTTGTGTTGTGTTGTGTTGTTTTTGTGCCCCTCCAACGAAAAGCAGCCGCAAAAGTGTACGAAAAACATACCGAAAAACATATCGGGGGATACAAAAAAAAGGGAGAGAATCATCGAGTCATAAGAAGGAACCTCCGACATATGGATGATATTATACCAACACATTACTGAATCTCGGGAACGGCGGAATCGAATCTTGCGTCGCCTGCTCTGATTTACGACCTCCGAGATACTTCCTCTCCTTCTGTCTCGCTCCCCATCTACTTCTTCGTGTATCTTGTGGATATCAAACTGAAGCTGTTCCTTCAACCCGAATTGGATTTAAAACCAACATCAAGCGGCTGATTCGGAATCTTCTCCAACTTGAAAAATAACTCACTGGTATGTCTTCATTCTAAATCTCCGTTCGTTCGCTCTCCGATTTTATTGTTAAGTATTTCAGTTCGGCTTTTCTGAGCATTTAGCAGTTTATTTTTTTATTAAGCCAGTTCATTTTCCACAATCGTAATAAAATTACAGAAAAAAAAAACAATTCACTCTCTTGCTGTGAGTTCTGCTGGGTTAGTTTGCCTTTCATTGTTAATGACTTGCTCGAGTCGTGAGTTGTTTTATTTTCTCGTCTCTGCTGTTTTTTTTTATTTGCTGCTCTTCTATATATAAAATCATGTGTGAGCAATTTTAATTATAAAAGTGACAAAAAGCCAAGCCAGATATATCCGCAAGTGTATGCATACATATATTTATTCTTATGTAGGGGGTCTCTCTCTTGCTCTCAAGCTAGCCGGCAATTTAGGCAACATTTTTTGCTGAGTAAAGGAAAAATAGGGGATACTAAAAGAATATATATGAACGAGCCAAAAGAGAAGAGCCAGCCAGCCAATTTATAGTTTTTTATGTATATTCATATTCATAGCGGGGCATTATTCTTGAGTTGATATTGGGGAAGTGCTTAATTATGTGGGAAATATGTATGTGCTAAAAAAAAGCACACGAAAATGTGGGTTGCGATGATTGATTGTAGTAAAGGGAATTAACTAAATAAGAGATACAGATTCTACTCTTTTATATTGAATTGAATAGAAATCTTAATTTGAACTTCTATAAAACACTATTTGTATCAATCCTTTTTCTCTTCAATCAACTAAAATCCTTCCAATTGTTAGCCATCCCAAAATCCCAATAAAAATCACAATAGATTCATTAAAGCTTGATTTCTACACCAATTTTTTACACCATATGTTGGCAATTGAAGCCGTGGTAATTCGATAAACGTTTCGGTAATTTAGCAATCCTTCAAAAAAGGAAAATAATAAAAAAACAAAAGCAATCCGCAGCTTAACCCTTAACACCCAACAATTGACAGCATAGCAACCCCAAAAAAGTTGTAAATTATTTTATTTTATGGGATTGCGTAGTCCCAGGAAACTTTAAACATCTGTGGTTTCGGTTGAGGTTGAATTTGCGAAATTTGCAACATCCTGTTGCATTTAAAGTCCTGCCAAAACGCACCCCGCAGAATATCAGTGATATATATAGTAGTATAATATATAGTAGAAGTTCCCCCCACAGAAAAAGTTTCCTTTCGTTTTGGGAAGGTTGTGCAGCTGCTCTTTGCGCTGATGACTATTGCGTGTTTTGGTTTCCGATTCCGATTCCGTTGAGGGTTGTATCTGCAATCCATTGTACTGCTTGGTATTGTTGTTATTGGTACAACAAACCGAAGCAATTTAATTTGATGGACCCTCAACCTGCAAAATGGAAAAAAAACATGGGGGGGAGAGGTGTTATGGTGGTTGTTTTTCTGGGTTTATGGCTGGGAACTCGAAAGGATCTATCAGCAACTAACCAAACTAAACTCATCGATTATTTTATTACCACTCTTGTACCACTCTCCACCCTGTGTTGGTTATGGGTTTCCTAGTCCAAAATTCTCTCCGAAAACTTGTCATCGTGCCACAAGTTGTTGCCCTCCTCAGTATACAACATTTTCCATGGTTATGCCCTTCCAAAGGGTATTCCTATATACAAGCAAATTAATGTAATTTTTCTTTGCGTAAAACTTGGTAGGTTAATGCCTTTTCCAAAATGGATTTTGGCTTAAATCGGAATACTACATCCTAGGCTATAAAAACTATTGAGATCATAATATTTGTTAGGATATATGTATAAAACTATGTTCATGAAATTAATGTTTTACAAGACTCTGAGGAGTTTGATTTAAATGGGAATACTTCATCTTAGGGTACGGAAACTATTGACATCCTTACATTTGTATCTGCAAGGGTATTAAATCTTCGTTTTTTGCTTTATTACTTTATTTTCCTGTGTTCTGTATTCTGTTTTCGGTTCTGTGTTCACTAATTTTCGTGCTCTACCTCTCTTCGTGTTTATCAGCTGCTGTTTATCGAATTCTTCCCTCTCTTATTGAATTTTTGGTTCTTCAGCGTCGTTCTTCTGCTTTTCTGGCAAAGACAAACTCAACTCGTGCCAAGCGTCTGTTTTTTTTTTTTTTTCAGTTTTAAGTTTTCTGTTTTCAGTTCTCCGCTGAATTGATTTCGTTAAGTTGGGCAAAAACGTGTTTCGGCTTTTTGGCCAAAAACCCGTTTTAAGGACGTTCTTAAAGATGCACATGCTAGCAGGCTTCTGTGTATCTGCATCTTTGGTCCGAGCTTCAGATACTTTTATGACTCACTCCGAGCTGAAGGATGGTGAATGGAACTTTTGCCGGATCTGGGCTAATGATCAACAGCTGTTGGGAATTATTGAAATTGCAGGTGCTGTTTCGTGGATTTAATCATTTTGTCCTCGTGTCAAAAGAATCTCACAGGTGCTACTGAGAAACACACGTTTCTTTAAGTAGATTGGAAAGCCTTGAAATGAAAGTTTTTTATTTGGAAGATAAGGCAATCTATCTATTCTATATTTAAGGTTGCTAAGTAAATAATTGTAGTTGTGACCATTAGAAATGTAGAGTTTTCATATCAGGAATGGTCAATTTTTTTTAGGGTGACGTAAAATCACGATTACTGAAAGGTATTATAAATTATTTTAACCATTTTGTACAAATTAAGAGAGAGAGATCATGTAACAGTATTACCTGATCTTGGGCAACCTCATACTTTAGTTTAATGATTTTCCGCTGCAACATAAACCACAAATTTTTCACTTGAGTTTCCCCTTAAATATATATAGCCTCAAGTCGGATGAGTGTACAGTTTCAATTATCATGATGCGTGTGTGTCTCTAGGCATTATCTCCCCATACACACACTCTCCACCCTTTTTACCTCCGACTTAATTGCATTACCCCGACCCCGAAAAAAAAAGTAATGACAGTTTTTATTCCACAGTTCTATTCCCATTTCTCATCCTATACCAATCCATGTGCCCAACACGTGTCCATCCAGCTGAAAAACGCAGAACTTTTCCGTCATTTGCAGAAATGAAAAACATTTCCAGTTTTTCTCATCTCAAAGGGAGACGAAGTGTTCTTTTTTCCCTCGAAATGATGCAGCAGCATCGGCAGAGCAGAGCACAGAGCAGAGAGTCGCATAAAGAATCTACGGGTTTTATGGCTAAACCAAGGCAAACCAGTCAACAGAAGAAAGAGGACCCGCGGATTCTTCGGATGCGGAGATTTATGAAATTTGTGCAAGGCTGACAACTTACAGGTCTCCGACTTGTTGCAACCTAATGAGATTTGCTTTATGGAGTTTTTTGTTTGTGAATCTATGCAATGTTTGCTCATTAACATAACAAAAGGTGCTGCTCACTTTTTTGTTTTCCTATTTACCCGAGAGATTGTCCACTCCCCCAAAATCAAAGCAAACCAAACCTGAACTTTTTCTTCATTTTTCGGGGGAGGAGTTCAGACCAGCCCACACTTTGACATTGAAATGTTTTGAAAACTCAAGCTCAAACTCATTCGAGCAAATTGCTTACAAATTCCGAGGTAAATTACCGATCCACCTCCCCAAAACAAAAACAAAAGAAAAAAGTGAAATCTGCCACAAATAAAACACAAAAAATAAAAATAAATAGCAGAAACCGAAAAGAAAACTCTTTTGGGGCGATTTCTGTTCCGAAGGAAAGTGAAGGAAATTGCACAAAAAGCTACAAATCAAATTAATAATCATATGTCTGCTGCTGAGGAATGAAGAGTTTTTTTTTTTTTGTAGGGGGGAGTCTGTAAAGGTAAATCTCTCCGAGATCAAGCTCGTGCTTTCAATTCAAATTGACGCCCCCACAGATCAGTTTCCACTCCTCCCCGCCATTTTCCCGGGATTTATTTTGTTTTTCTTTCGATTGCTGGCTTGCACGTAATTTCATTTTCTGGTATCTAGGTTCAGTTTTTGCGGTCAGCAATTTGGTATGGTCCCATTATTATCGTTAATGATCTTTTCTATATATATATATATGCATGTATTTGGGAAACCTTTGTTGATTTTGTTGATGGTTTTCGGGTTTTCAATGGTAGTGGAACGCGAAAGGTTATAAAAAGGTTAGTTTTAATTCAGAACTAGGGGATCATTATCTAGGAAAATTAAAAACATATATATATAGATTAGTTTGTTTGAAAGTAGGTTAAATTCTCACGATTAGTGTTTTGGTAATTTAAATTGTTATTGATATTTCTAAATCTTTATTTTTATAGAATACATTGTTATGAGCACATTGTTTGTTGTACCCAATTTTTTACATAAATCGTTTATCGTTTAAGCTTCTCTTTTTGTAGGCCATTAATTATCCCTTGAACTAACCTTTTTTTTGTGTTGGCCATCTCCTTAACTCTATTTGTTTAGCTTTTTGCCTACAAAGTTCTTCTGCCAAAACTGCCATTAATCTTGTGTCTGGATGATAAATCGATTATTGATATTCGATCCCTTAGCCGCTTTTTTTTTGTTTGCCCAACTTTAATGATCGTTACAAGAGGTTGGAACTTGGCATTTGACATCTACTTTAGGCTATGACGACCAGGCAATGTGTTGCATCATTAGCAATCGATTAATCGACTCGTGCTCCAATCTTTCCCCAGGCACTTGGCCACTCGATTGGAGTAATCGATTTTCACCTGGTCTCGTGGGCTGCTGCTGCGAAAACTCTGACGGCTCTAATTAGTGGCTTCTAAGGTGGAAAACTAGTTTGCAGCTTGCAACACTGTCGAGATTGCCACACGAAAAATGCGAAGAACCAAGGCAACATGTTGCAATGTTGCCGCAACCCGGGAAGGTGCAAAAGGGGGGTGGCATTTTCAGTTCAGTTCAGTTTAGTTCGCGTTTTCCCAACGACAGCGACGACAATTCCAGAGAAACAGCTGAAACGTGCTGAATGCAGCTGGCTTTAGCATTGGCTTTGCCTTTGGCTCTGAGTCTGACTCCGACTCTGACTCTGTGTGGATCCCTCTCAGAACCCCCATTTTTGCCTCCTGCCTCTGCTCCCCCGCCCATGGAATTTGAGTCCAGGCCAAGGCAAAAGTGCCGGTCAGTTCTGCTGGTGTTGTGCTCTGGATTTATTGCCACAGCAGGGAGCAAAATAATAGGGGCGTTGTCATGCAATCCGAGTTTCTGTTCACTGATCTTCTTCTGGGTTAATAAATTACTAGCAAATTTGTTTGGTTTTAGTATATCTTATAAATCTAAAAGGGGGTTTAGGTTGTGGGAAATGTTTTATGGTTTTGAAATGCTTGGGAAAAATATTAGGAATGAGATGTTAGACAAGATTAAATATAATAGGTAAAAGTAATTACCAATATTCCTTATTGATCTTAACAAATTATTCCAAATCCGGATTTAGTAACATTGTATTTTTCATGTATTTACAATATTCAGTATTTCTCTTGACAAATAAATCCAAATTCGGATTTAGCTTTTTATGATTAAGTAACAACATTGTTGTAAAATGTTGAGAAACTCTCCATTAAATATAATGAATATCTTTATTAAATTACCATCAAGATTACCTTAAGTGTGCGTCGCCTGGTTGTCGTTTTTACTCAAACTGGGGACTGTGGACTCTCAGGATCGAAAAGGAGCTTGGGAAGGAGGGCTGGACTGAGTAGGGATGGGATGGGGGATGGGACATGGGACTCGAGACTGCAGAATGAGAACTGCAGAATGAGGAATGGGGACTGGGCCGGGGACTCTGGCTGGCCATCCCAACCTCTTGGGGTCAATGGCTTCTTCATTGGTCGACGGACGTTTCGTTCTGTTGGCTGGTTGGTTGGTTCTTCGGTTTTTTCTTAGTTGCTGTGCGTTGTAAAAAATGAAGCGCGAATTATTATTTTAGCGAGGCGAAATGGAAAATGTTGTAATAATAAAGTGACTTCCACTCCATTACGGAGGCGAAAAGACCAAGCCCCTTCTTCTGGGGCTTGTGCTTCTTTTGCAGCAAAAAGCTTACATCATTCGATGGTTTACAG
>JAJJHY010008789.1:16487938-16500878 GCA_021224005.1 Drosophila setifemur
TTGGGGGGTATATATATATATAGTAGACAAACATTTCCGTTAGCTTGCGTCTGACAAAACACGCAAAGCCGGAGCTAAAGCCAAAGCCACTCCGAAAATGAAGTGAGCAACTCGAGTGCAGAGAGCTTAGCCTTCGCTTTATAGAATAATGGCTCCGTTCTCGGAATTTAAGTTGAGTATATGGTATATAATTCAATTAATTGTGAATTGCGGTTCTAGAAGGGTGAACATCAACACACGACCAGATGGAGTGGATTGGAGTGATGATTGAGCCGCCGATTGAAAGATTGAGTTGCAAGGAAGTCGTAAAAGAAAATGGGAATGGTTAAGGCAAGGAGGAGATATCTATATACCAAATAAACTAAATTCCATTAAGATTCTCCGAATCCTTTTGAATTGTAAAGTTGTTGCATTTCTTCTTTTGTAATTTTATACTAGTCTTAATTACCAGACAGTTATATTAAATACATTCTTTCAACTTTATCATTTTCCATTCTCCTGGCTTTACAATTTATTCTTTTAATAACCGTTTGAAATTATATATAATTTTATCTAATCAGCTACGCCTTGGCTTGTTTGCTTTTAATGACTCAATTAATGTTTATCGGTCTGACGGATGTCTTGATTCGGACCTGATTGATTGAGATCTGTAAATAGAGTGATATCACTTAAAGACCTCGCACCAAATAGCTAAAAGACTACTGGGATTTGTCCATCAAAATGGTGGAATAAATATGTGTTTTTATTTATTTTACATTCCATTCTCGGACACCTTTAGAAGTTGTTATTTTTGGGGTAAAAGCTTTTGAAATCTTTCAAAAGTTAATATTGATTTTTTAAGAAAGTTCTTTAATTGAGACCTCAATCCACATCCTTTCTCCTCTATTTGTTAACTTAAAACTCCGCCGGAAAGAACTGAAAGCATTTGACATGTGACTGACACCTCCATGGCAACTGTCCAAACAAAAACCAAAAAAACCATCCAAACAATATTAAACACTCGTCTGATCGGGCAAAAAAAATATATAGATATATAAACCGATGAAGTTGTAACCCCTGCAAAAGATACCGAATTTCACTTTTTTACGTTTTTAAATTTTTCGGCGTTTTGGATATTTTTGTTGTTGTATTGTTTGTATTTTTGGTCGCCATTGCACTTAATTGGTTTATCACGCATATGAACCTGCACTTGCCACCAATTGGCATCGAAAAACACTTTCGTTTTCGGGTAGAAAAATAAAAATAAAAAAACATGAAAAACAGAAAGTCAACCGCTGTCCGAAAAAGATAAAAAATCTTAAAGTCCGGCAAGCAAGGGTTGTTGTGGGATATTTTATATAAATTTCTGTGGCTTGAAGGTTGGTTTTACGTCTGACTTGGAGTCGGAGACGGTTTCTTGTAGGAAAAACTGAAATGTAATTGATACCTTTTACTCCCGTGATTATACACATCACAGTTTTTTTTTCGGGAGGGGGCAACCATTTAACCGCATAAACAGTGCGTTTCATAACTGTGATGCATTGCTAAAATTTTATTTTGTTCATATATCTGCGCATTATGTCAATTATTGAATTAAAACGGTTGGGGAAATTGGGGAAATTGAAGGATGTAGTTTATTATAAAAGCAACGTTAATGGAATTATACAATTATCAAGTTATCGAAGGATATCCAACAATTGACTGGATAAACAATTTTATTTATGATTTGAATAGGTTAAAATGATCACATTTAACTATATTTAAATCACAACTAATACCTTAATAACGTAGATTTCAATTCTACTTATTATTTCAAGTAAAATATTGTATATTTAAATTTTAATTTTATAATACGTATTCTTAAATTTCTACCTAAAATATTTGTACTGAGACCTTCCCCTAGTTCAACAATTTTGAAACGCACTGCCCAAAAAAAAGCATACATCATGCATATAGTTGTTTGATCCATGTATGAAGATATCTTTTCTTTCTGTCACAAGTTTCTTTTCTTGTTTTATTTTGTTCAACTCCCCCCATACATATATATGTATATATATTTGTTTGCTCACCACAAAAATCTGCGGCTTGCGATCTCCTTGGTTGGCTTTTCTTGGCTTTGGGTTTTGGGTTTTGACTGGGTCTGAAGCTGTGGAGCTATGGAGCTGTGGGCTCCCCTGCTGTGAGCCGTGAGTTTTGCATAATTTCTCTGGGCTCGTAAATGAAACAAAGACATCATCGATATCAAATGCCAACTGCGGACTGCAGGCTGCAGACTGCAGAGAAGGCAACAAGTTGTCTGGGGGCTCTTGTTTGGCTTCCCCTTTCCATTTATCACAATTTTTTGTTGTTGTTGTTGTTTTGGTTTAGTGGCGAATATGGAGTTTCAAGACTCATTTTTTAATTGCTCATAAAAGCCGTATAATATTGTAGTGTTACCCAAGTGGATTTTCGTTGCAGATTCATTTGTATCTTGCATCGGCAGCCGGCCGCCCGCTCGACATACTCCGTACTCCATACTCGTTGGTTAAATGTTATAGAGCAGGCTATATCGCTACATTTGAATCGCCAGTCAGATACTCACTTGAAATTGAAATTGTAATGAACATTCCGAGAGACAAAGACCTCAACTTTTCCGGGCGCGGTGTGATAATATTTACTTTTACAACCATTTAATAGAGAAAACTGCATTGTTGGGGTCCGGTCTGGTCTGGTCCCTCGTTTGATTGGGGAAAAGCAGAGATGCAGCTGCCATAAAAGCGTCAATCCCGGCTACTGTGTTCAGAGGTGTGTTGTTGTCTGTGGACGCGGCACTTTTGATGGCCAAAATGAAATGGATTTTGGTTAAAAAAAAATTGGGAAAATTACTCAAAACGAAAGTGAAAAAAAATGTGGCCCCAGTTCAGTAGGTGGGCTTACAATTAACCAAATCTTTAATAGACTTCGGTTTGACCCAATTCAGCTGAAGGATGTACATTTTAGTGGATGAATCACTGTTCAACTGGTTTATTTAAAAGGGTTTTTATTGGTTTTTCGTGAGATCTAGAGCAGAGATTCTCCTCTCCATTAAAATCCCTTGATTCATCATGAATTTGTGGGCGTTGCCTTGCTCTCTTTTAATTTCTCCTACTCTCTTTTTCTATATCTCTTAGCTCTTTATTTCTTGCAGTGAGATTCAATTTCCTCTCCTCTAATTTAATTAATATAAAAACCAAGACCCATAAACCGCTGCTGCCTGACAGACATCGTTAAACTTCACTCAACTTTGTCGCAAAAGTGATTCCCCCCTTTCAAGTTTCTTTAGTTCTTGTCCAAACTAATTTGAAGTTTATGGCTTTTGATCTGCCCTCGAGTGAGTGTGTGTAGCAAAGTTTAAAGGCCCACTAATTTTTACGAGCCCTCGGAAACAGAAAGAAAACTCCACTAATAAAATTCTTTTCCATTTTCTTTCTCTCGTTGCAGGTAAGCCAAAGTCCAAAGCCATTTATCTATGAATATTTTTGTGTAAGTACTGTTTTGGGGAGTATAACCATGGCTTTAATTGTCTCGCTTTTGACCAAGCCTTTTGTTTGGTTGAGCAAAACCGCAGAAACGCGAAAAGCAAAAATTCCATGGAAACAATTTTGATTTTCCAGCGTTGATCTGTGGCTTTTTTTTTTTTTTCTTGTAATGGCTATCGATGCAAAGCTTGAATTTTTGAGCATTATGTGATTGGAGAAGGGGAAAATCGGTCCAAATAAGCGGGGAGTATTTGCCGACAAAGAAAAAATTCGATCGGACACAGATATATATGTACCTATATATTCGAAGCGGTTGCACAAGCGATCTGTCATAACTGTAAATGCGGTCTTTGGATTTGTGATTTGCTATTTGCGTGCTTTTGGCCTGGCTTTCAAAATCTAATTAGACAAACAATGCCCAGAAAAAAAAGGAATAAAACGATTCCCAAAAGACCAAGAACCGTTTTGTGGTGGAAAGTTTGCAGTTCCGCTTGCAAAACAGCAGAAAACTGGGATAACAAGCTTAGCCAAAGTCTTAATACTCTTAATAAATATAGAGTTAGTGATTATTTTTTGTTCAAGTATAAGATATAGTATTGCAAAACTTAGTTAAACATAAGCATACGAATTCTTACCTTGAAAAACAATATCTGGAAAAATACGTTCACTTGTGGATTCGGAAATGCCAAAACCCCTTGAAAGGGTATAAAAACACAAATAATAAAAAAAAAAAAACTGAGGGTCTGTGCCACAGACTACAGACTACAAAACGCGATCGTTTGTTGTTTCTGTAGACCAAAAAGCCGTAAATGGCTGATGAGGCCAACTTAATTATACCGTTGCAAGAGAAGCTCTTTGTTTTTCCCTCAAGTGTGTCTGTTTTGTTTTTGCTTTTACGGAGGTTTACTTCATTTGCAAATTGCGGCATGTCTTCAAAAAAAGGGGGCGGAGAGTGGGGCATCATTTCCGAAGGGAGATTGTTCCAGTTTTACCCAGTTGAGCCAAGTCGAGTTTTTGAGTCATTAATTATTACGGAGCCCGAAGCTCAAAAGGGTCTCTTTTGATATGGCATCTCAAAGGGTAATGTTAAAAGCAAAGTAGCTCGTGTCAGTCATGATTCTTGCAGATCAGTGTCAGAAAACTAACACACAAAATGGGTGGATTGTGAGCTCTTAATTGTGATGTCGAGGTGTAGGATACAAATTATACATTTTAACTAGGATATCACTGTCAAGGTGCTGTCAAAAAAAAAGAGTTTAAGAAAGGATATAGCAGATATCCAAATAATTTCTTGAATAAAAATTATATAAATAAATGTCTGTAAAGAAGAAAATTATAGAACTTACAAAGAAAATGTGTGATCTCATTCAAGTTGCAATAGTTAATCCCTGGATC
Organism: Drosophila setifemur; assembly: GCA_021224005.1. NCBI lineage: Eukaryota > Metazoa > Arthropoda > Insecta > Diptera > Drosophilidae > Drosophila > Drosophila setifemur. Next base: position 16,492,810 of record JAJJHY010008789.1, read on the forward strand.
CTAGACCATTATCATTGGTGCCCTGAAAGCATTCCATTAAGACTTAATTTCCACCTCCAACTCCTTTGATTTATAGGCTTTAATTGCACATTTCTTATCGGTGCAGTAAAACCCTTATCAAAAAATCAATAGCAGATAAATCTACCATATATAAAAGGCAATTATAATCTCTGGAAATCAAATTAAATGGCTCATTAAAATTTCTGCGTCGCAGACCAACAAGTTCACCTGCAGTTGGTCACATAAGCCATAATTTTATATATTATATTTTATTTGAAGGGATATGGCCAACCTTATTAGGGTCATAAAACATTGCGTGTTTTATTTTTTGGGAGAGGAAAGGAAATGAGTTCGAGATCTAGGGGGTTGCAAATGCAGCCGATAAAACCTCATTTATTGGAGCATTAGTGCAGGGAAAACAAGTTTTTCGGAGCTTTATGGTTTTCCCTTGCTCAACTAATTTAAATTAGAGTTCAACTCGAAACAAAAACAAGAAATATTTGTAATAATAATAAAAAACTAAAACGCGACCGGAAACCACAGCAGCAACTCTCTGCAACTCTGGAGCGGAACGGGCTTAATTTGGTCTCCACTTCTACTACTGCAACTACATACTACGGATATCATCTGGTTAAAGTCGGTTGATTTTGTTGTAGTTTATTTGAGTACTACTTGCTATGGGGCATCTCTAATTAACCCAGTTCTTGGTTACTGCGCTGACACATATAACCAAAGCAGTTTTATGTAGGTTGTTAAATGGGAAGTACGAGTATCTCCTTCATCATTCATGAAATTCAACCTGAAGTTCCCGATTTGTTTTTGGTTAAACTAGCCTTGTAATAAATTTGTATTCCGAAACTTATTAAATAGGGGAATGATGTAGGGATATAAATGGAACAGCTGCTGACAAGCGGAAAATATCCAGACAGATGGTCTCGAGGGTGATGTTTTTAATGGGGGAGGGATGATCTAATATATATAATTTAGTTTAAAGGGAAATAATGTTTAGGATAGCAAGAAAAATAGGATGTGAGAATAAGAAAACATGTATAAACCAAAAGGATAAATTAAAGAATAATCAAAATAACCATAATTGAATATTTTCAAAGTGGAGTTTAATAAACCAACTACTGTTGACACTTTTTATGGGAATGATTGATTGAGCAACTTACACGGTTAGATAGGGATAAATTGCCCGATAACCAAAACATATAATTATTAAAAAGAAAACTTCAAAAACTTCCCCTTATTTCCTTCCGTTCTATATATATTTTTCTCCTAGTTAGATCCAACCAAAACAATCCCCAGCACATGCCAGGCTCATTATCATACTCTTACCAACAACAATTACCATTTCCAAACCCAATTCCAACTCCATTCCTCAGAACCACAGAGACCGCCTTCGAAATATGGTTTGTTCGTTCCAATTCACCGCGTTTTCTCCCGGTTCTTGTTTTTTAGTACAGTACAGCAACCCCCTTTCCCATTTATTGTGGCCTCCGCCTCTGAATTTTAGCCACCTGCCTGCACTTTGCACCACCATATCACAAACATAGTTTTCCATCCATAAAAAAAACGCAGAAAACTATTTCCTTTTATGCTTTTTCTATTGTTTCGGTAATTGAAGTTTTTCCCCTCTAATTTAGTCACCCCAGGGGAAATGGTGACAACACCAACTATTTGGTAGGGAAACTCGATATCTGCCACCTCCGCCCCTAGGAAAAACTCTCCCGAAGAGGAATCTCCTCGAAAAAGAAAATGATGCAACTTATTGTAATTTATTTTCATTTCGTGTGGCGGGCAAAAGTTCATTGCCGCCTTTGGCGTTGACCAAATGTTTGGCTCACCCGCTTAATTACTCACCTGACCAAAAGAGTCACGTGCCCCCAGGCGACTTGCCTCACCGTAACTCCTCCCCCTGTAAAAGAAAGAAAATAAACCAACAAAAACGCACTTGACGTTCGTGACCTTCCCTGCTTTTTTTTTGTTTTTTTTTTTGCTCAGCTTTTTTTCCTTGGTGTTTCTCGCTGTTGCAGCTTTTCCGCTGGATGGCGAGACCTCCCCAAGTTCAACGGAAGCCATTAAGGAAAAGTCAACACCAGGCAGCTGAAAAAGCCAAGTAAGCTGCCCCCAAATGCTCCGCCCCCAAGCATACCATTTTTCTTTTGGATATTTCGTAGAGATTTTCGGACATTGATAACCCCGCATCGCCAAATCGAGTTAAGAAAAAAATAAATAAACAGAAATCGCAACCACAAAGGAATGCATTTGCATTAAAGAGTTGGGGAATTTAAATACCTTAAAAAATATAATCATAAAAAAAAACAAAGGAAATATTCATTGTATTATTATTAATCACGATAAGCAATTTAAATGCGATTGAAATGTATTTAATAGCTTCCACTTCAAAATCGTATTTTAACTGATCTTAAAAGAGTTAAACATGGAAGTATTAATATAATTGTTAACTTGTTACTATTTGATGATTAATATGAATGCGATTGAAATGAAATTTATGGCATCACTTATAAAATCGGATTTTTATTTTTTTTTATTTATATATTATTATAGATATAAAATCTGTTATATTTTAATGCATGCAAATGATGTAGGATGTATTTAACAATAAATCTAAACAGTTTCATATATCCTGTATGATTTTTTCCCCTTTCGAATAGAGTATTTCCTTCATCAGCTAAATCATCGCGTTTTTTTTTTTTTTGGGTTCCAAGTAAAAGTCAGGCAAAAGTTTTTCTCTCTCCTTGGGTTTTCGCATTTGGTATCTGCTACTCGGGGGGCATCTCTGAGCGGTGAATGAATGGGAAATTAATTCGGTTAACCCCTGTCGACACCTCCCACTTTGGAGGTCTTCCCGACCCCCTTAAGACCCCCCTTTCTTGGCATTTTATAACATCCATCCCCCCTTTGGCATTGAAGAAGGCATAAGGCACTTTGCTTTCACCACCGTTTTTCGCCAGCTAATTCTCGGTATCAATTTCGGCTTGCATTTTGACTGAGCTTCCCTCATGGCGGCGTATGCAAATAAAACCTTCAGTCCTCCAAATCCTTTCCCCCTTCGTATCCATCAGAGGTCAAGTAATTATGCAAAGAAGGGACTAGTAGCTACAATTGTCTTAACGGAAGCCCGAAAACTGCTCAACGAATCAAGCTAAATGATGAGTTGGCTTAATTCCCTGTCATTTTCCGTCTTTTACTGGAAAATTCGTTTGCATAATTGAGGGTGCTGGTGGTCTATCAAACACAACAACAACAAAAATTTAGAAAAAACCCGGAAATACGTCAACTAAGCCAAGTAAAGTTTTCAAAGCAAAAAAAAAAATTGAACAATTCACGCGCGATTTTGTGTGGCATGCATGCCACGCCCACTACGCCCCCTCCTCGCGCCATCACACATTTCCACTTGAAATATTTGCGTGGAAAACTGTATGCGGAAATGCGAAAATGAAAAGCATTTCCATTTAGCCGGAGTGTGAAATGTGTGTGTTTTGGGAAAATTTGAAAACAAAGAATGCAGAAGGAGGGGAAGTGGAGTTGTGAAAATGCAAAGGAAAATTCGGAGGTGAAAAATTTATATAAGACTAGACAATAATAAGGAAAAATCAAGAATAGAGTACCTAAAAAAACGAAATCAAGAAAGAAACAAAAATAATTTTAGGTTTAATCTTATATAATTATTGGAAAAGCCTTTTTCTTGCTGCTTTTCTTGAGAAACCCTTCAGAATTCCAGAACTAACATTTGGCCTCACTCTGTTGATTAGAGGTGTAAACTGCTGCTCCTGTTTCTGCCCCATAATCATCATCAACATCCCGTGGATTCCACAAACGAGAACGATTTGTGCTGTGTGGAACAACCATTTCTGGTGATTACCTTCACCATTGAATTACCAATCGGGCCAAAACCCATCCAATTGCCAACCCAATTTCCCGCGAAAAGTGTGAATTAGAGTGGAGTTGGGGTTTGAGTTGGAGCTACTGGATTTGGCACGGGTGCTGAAAGGAAACTAACAAGACGGTGTGGGGTAATTTTCCATAATGAGGAAAAACTAAAGAGCACCTAATCAAAGAGTGGCAATCTCTTCCGCTTTGGAGTCCACGGGGTCTCCATGGGTGTCATTTCCCAGGCAGAATCCCATGGAACGTGACCAGATCTCGGGGAGTTACGCGAAAAATAAGATTCGAGAGCTCTCCTGGCACTCAATTATCTCAACAGCAATCGCAATAAAATTTTCACGCGCCAACAGCAGCAGCGGCAGTGGGCAACAACAATTGAAAATGGAAAAGGGGGCGTGGCTGGGAAATCGGAGGAAAAATTGCTATCCTGTCAAATGAGTAAATGCAACTGAAGTCAAGAGCCTTATAACCACCTGTTTTTCTTTTGCAGTCTTGTAATTCGGTAATTGAAACTCCTTCTTTTTTTTGCGGTTTCTACGATAATTATTTTAGTTTGCTTCGAAGTCTGCGTTTAATTAAATAAAATGGAAAATGGAAAATTCGTAAGCAGCAGCAGCAGCCAGCAAGCAGAAACTTAAATCACATTGGACACCTAACAAAGTTTTTGATAATTAAAAATGTATTTGAAAACGAGTAGAAGTTGGAAAGTGGGAATGGGGAAAGTTAACAACAAATATAAAGTGGGTGGCAACTCATAATTTCCAGTTGCTATTTTTGTATTTAATTTTTTTTCGGGTAGGGTACTCATTTAATTCCACTTTAAAATTGTGGGCGACATCCGTTTGTTTCTACATCGATATAAGCTCCACTCCTTTGGTTCTAATTCCTGACTTTCTCTTGGCTCAAACTCATATTAATCATATTTGCACTTCGAGAAATATCTCGTAGCTAGAAAATCAGATAAGAAATCAGAAAAATTATTTCTGAACAAATGCTTTATTATTAGGTATTAAATTATCGAAATTCTTGTACGTTTATTGTATAATGGAAACTATAAATGTCTATATCCCAAAAAATATAAAAAGGTTTTCTTTAATTACTATCTAACATTATACTTAATCTTTTAGTTTGTAATTTTTTCCGAGAGCTGCAAACAAAGTTGTGGCCTGGCCTTTTCCCCTTCCTTTACCAATTGCAATTAACAATTTTTTCTTTGTATTTTTTACTGACTAATCGCGATGCTCTTGAATTGCCAAATAGACAAAGTCTCATCCTCGTGATTATCTATTTGAAAATATCTTTGTTTTGCAGATGGCAAGCCCAAGACCCGAAAGTTGAAGTTGAAGGCGCAAATAAAAATTGATCGACGGGTGCGGTTCAGTTGGGTTTTTGTAATAGTTTGTATCTGTCGAAGAGGATTGTCTGTCGACAGATATATATATTGTAAAACAAAGATGAAGGAAAGCTTAGAGACTACTTTACAAGATCCTTGGCTTATGTAAGACAATAAGTCTCTTGAATAATGTGAAGATTTCTCCGCCAAAATATTTACATTTTTGAGTGAAAAACTGTAAACGTTTTTCCCCCCAATGAAAAAAAAGCCCGAAAACATTATAAACCCATCAAACTCATCAATTCGAAGTACCCATAGCCATACATCGAAGATTCAATTTAAAGTTCCATCCGAGAAATGCGCAATAGGCACGCAATCCCAAATGACAACGTCATGGAATGGAATTGCTTGGATGGGATTTTAAATGGGTTTCGTATGGGCTAGGATTGGTTTAGGAGATGGTCTGGTCGGGTCTGGTCTGGTCTGGGATCCTCGAGTGTTGCATGTTCGAATCGCATCTCTGTGGGCAGAAGATTGCTGTTGAGTGTTGAAAACTTTATTATGTCTGTTATCACTTTGGCCGGAAAACGGAAAACTGGGAGCAGGAAAAAGGGAGGGATGAGATGGGATTAATTTGTGTCTTCGACAACTCGGTTAACCATTTTCCATTCCATGTTCGAGTGCAAGTGTGGGCGTTGAAATTCCCCCAAAACAATAGATTTTTGGGGCTTGGTCTTGGGTCTTGAATCTCTTGAATCTCCCATCTAAGCTCACATGTGGTTGGGTTCCCTTTGGGCTTGTCTGTGGGTTGGAAGACAACGGAAAAAAGTACACCGAAATGTTGGGAAATCATTTAACAAATAATTAAGCCCATGCCGTTGAACACGAACCAAAAAAAAACATACAAAGTAGAAACAACACAAGAAGCTCAACCCACATAAAATTGGAATACTAAAGTAAATTATTTTGTTTGCAGCCGCTGACACATGTTGACTTTGTTTTTTGTGTGTTTCTTGAGAGATAGAGAACAAGAGAAAAACATTGAGATTGAAGGGTGTTTGATCTGTAGAATAAATCTTTGATGTATCTATGAAAATCAATTTAATTATTCTGTAGTATTAGATTTATAATATCATCCTAACTACTCATAAATATTTTTAGTAGCCATCTTCTTTACCTAAGCTAGACAAATTATTCCCCCATTTAAAGCTACTCGAAATGTTTTTCTCCTCGAACGAATTGGTAGTCCCTGGTCGGGGAGTTTCAATTAAAAAGTCGTTAGCCACCCACTGGGCCAACTTTAGTTCGGTTGTCATCCGCTGTCAGCTGGTTTTGGTAAACTTTGACTCTATTTACGGATCGGCGTAATTAAAGTGGCCAAAAAATTGAATTTCATTGCTGAGTTGGTGGAAGGGGGAAAATAAAGTTGAAAGTTAGTTGCCATTGCAATTGCAATTGAACAGCAGTCCCAGCAGTTAAAATTGGTTTTGGTTTCGAATGGGAATTGCGGTTTGTCTTCTAGCGAGTAATTTATGACTTTTAATTTTTGCCACTTGTGCAAGATTTATGGCCAATGTGCAGAAATTGAAATGCAATCAAAAAATATTATGTTAACCTTTGAACCAACGTTGGTTGGCTGGCTGGTTGGCTAAAGGAAAATCCAAGGGAAAACTCTGGTTACGGAAAATTTAATTTGCAATTTCTGCCACAATAAATCTTGCGGGGACGGCCCTTTTTTCTCAGGATTTCTCTGAAACGGATTGACACGAAATTAAATTGCATTTAAATGCACTGACAAATTGTGCGGGTTGTGTTTGTGTTTTGAAAAACTTGTATCCTGTGGAGTTGGTTGCTTATCCTCCTGTCTTGGAAAGCTTTTCGCATTAAAAAACCTCGAAAATATCGTGAACAGATCGATGATGGGTCAGGGACCTTTTTCCACCCATTATTCATGCATCATTTCAGATGCCACCCATGAGTTTTCCGGGCTTTTCCTATTTGCGGCCTTGGCTTCCTCTGTTTACATAAACAATTTGCATACCATTTCCACTTGTGTGTTTTATTTCCCATTCATGTGTCCCAGCCACGGGAATGTCTCACTCAACTTGTCCGACTTTTTTTTCTTTTCTTATTTATATGTTTTTCCTGCAGTTTTCCACTGTCTGACTGGTGCAACAATAAATTCGTAATATTTTCAAGAGTTTGCCAATCCATTGGAGCGCATCAAAGTGAAAAGCGATGGAAATGTCTTATGGGAAACGTTTTGGATGGGAGTGCGGGGATTTATATAGCAAGGGGGGCTTATATTGAAAGCAGATCTGTTTTTTTAATGGTTTTAGATTGGTTAATAAAACTACTGCCAATAAATTTTATGAGCAGGGAAACTGTATCTGAGTATCTACAAAAAAAGACTTTAACTACAAATTTTCTAGAACCTAGTTAAACAATCTACAACTCAACCCAATTACCACAACCCAACCCAATTGGAACCCTCAAGATATGTAACTAAATTCCCCAATTAATTGGAACTAATTCTCCTACTCATATTCTACATATGCTGACTTCTTCGACCCTGCCCAACTCAAAACTATGATGATTTATGCCTTCAATTAATAAAATGCCAACCGAACAATGAAAGTATAAGCTCAACTCCAAACAAACTCTTTATCTTATCGATTTCATTGGGGGCCAAAATGTGGGGCAAAGTTTGTTTGTTGTTTCCTCGATTTTATATCGATTTTTTCCGCCAGTCACATAATTTGTTGGGAACTTTCTAACCGACGACTGGGAAATGCATTCCATACAGAAAAAAAAAAAAAAAAAT
>JAJJHY010008789.1:16500885-16517421 GCA_021224005.1 Drosophila setifemur
CAGGCCATCGGCAGGAGAGAGAATATGAGAAACCGCAGGCCAATCCGTTGAGGAAAAACGAAAAAAAAAACACGATGAATTCGTCGCGTGCCCAAGTTTTCTCTATGAACGAACTCCACCCCCACTATTTTCCACACCCACGCGAATGTCACGAGCCAGAAAATTGGGTGAAAAGTTTTCCCCTCCTCAAGCGAACCCACTGATACATAAATTTCCCAGTTGAGTGGAAAAGCTTTTCTCGTTCGCTATTCAATTAGCATAACAAACCATCTGAGGGAGACCCCACTTGAATATCTTTTCCCCATGTGTGTGTGTGTGTGGAAAACTTCTCCTCTCGAGAACTGTCAATTTGTGGATTTGTTGGCCACCCAAAACAAAGATAGAGGGTTGGGGCGGAACATCTCAATCCCAAATTGAAAACCAACTAAGCCAAACAAATCATTTGTTGTGACTGCAGCCCCTATTTAGTCATAAATAATATATTTATAGAGCATTCTGGAAGTGGTTTCCCTCCTAATGCCCAACATAAATTTCATATCTTTCTGCCCCTTTGAAGTTATTTCCCCAAAAAAAAATTGTGTCAACCCAAAACTCACTTTCTCTTTCCATCTTCTCTTTTCAGGTAAGAATATCAGACATCTCAGGGGAGATACTATATCCATCTCAAGTAATAAATCTAATCCACACAAGGTTGCGTAAGTTTTTGCCACCAAAAAGGAGCCATTTCCATCGGTTTTCCGTTGATTTGTTTCCGCAATTAAAGTTGCCATTTCTCATGTCCGAAACTATCAACAAAATATTTCCCCAGCGCTCTCATATTTCCCATTATTTTTCACCACCGATTTGGCATTGCGTGCCATTTTTAATTTTTCATGGCAATTTAAAAACGAAACCGAAAAATCCAGCCAGACATTTGCCAATTTTTTTTGGTATTCCGTTTTTTCGGTGATGATGAACTGAGATTAAGGATTTTTTCGGACTGTTGAAAATGTTTTTTGGAAATTTTCATTCCATAATTAACATTTATTTCGATCGTTCAGTGGCTTTCTCTCTAAAGCCCGGCTTCTTTTTCGAGCGCAATTTTTTAATTGTTGTCATTTGGACTTTCGATCGCTTTTGGGGCCTCTCGTGTAATATCGATCAGCAATGTTGAGCAACCGGAGAGCAGGAAAAACTCGATTTATATGTCGATTAATGGGTGGGAATTAGGTTTAATGGGGGTTAATAAATTAGTAGTTTAATATATGGGATTTAATTTAGATATTGCCGATAAAATCGATGTTCGAAGTGCCAGTTAAAATTCGATTTATTAGGGCCTCAAGGTAATAATTACAAAGTTATAATAGGGGGGCTTATAGTGGCACTTGAGAATATATATATATATACTAAATGGTATGTCCCACTTTTGTTTATATTAGAAAGTCCCATAACTTGTCACTTTATTTGTTTTCCCCTGCTGCATCAATTTGGTTTTTTTGTTTTTTGCCTGAGCTGATCACGTGGCGATTTTATGATAATGACCCCGCTGGTGACTTTTCCACCATCCGCCATTGTCACGTAAGGATCGTACAAATATGAGGGTTAGGTGCAGCAGCACCAGGAGCAGCAAAAGAAGATCCCCTGATTTCCATTCCCAGGCCGAAAGTTTACCATTCGCCAGGTGCGAACAAATGCAAATGGGGAGGCAAGGTGCCAAAAGTCGTGATGTGACTCAATCGCGAACTGGCGGAAATAGAAAAGGAAAATAGGAAAACCTGGGAGACACCAACCTCGAGTTGATATTGGAGTGGTGGGGAGGCTGAGAAAAACCTTTTGGCATATCAAACTGCAAATCGCCGAGACAAAATCTCTTTGACAGCCTTCAACTAAAACGGAGAAAAACACAACGGCGACGAGAAAAACTGATGCAACAAAAACATTGTAACCCTGCCGGAAGAGAGTACACAGCAAAAAAAAAAAAAACACAATCCAAACCAAACAAAACAAAACGATTGGATGGGGGAAAAAGTTCAGTTCAGCATTAACAAAGTTCGAATTGTTTCCAATATCGAAATGCACTTTTTGCCTTTGACAGACAGCAACAACAAAAGTCAGAGATACACAATCTGACAGCAGTCCGAACTAAGCAATCCGACAGATGGGGAACTAATGGAGGAGTTGGGGGTATAAAACTAGGGAGGAAGGGGGGGACACAAGAGGGTCTACCCAGAGTGTGCCTCTCCTGGCCCTCTGATCTGTGTTTATGCTTCTCTTGGCATTTGGCTGGTGGAGATGCGCAGTAGGTCTTAGGGATTGAGGATGGGGATGGGGATTTGACATGGGCATGGGGAGATCTCTTGTTGTGTTCGCGTTTATCAGCGACATTGTGGATTGAAAAGCAGCCAATCGATGGGAGCTGATCATTAAAGGGATCATGCAAATGTTCGCAGCCTGCCTTTTTGCAAAAGCTAATGGTCAATATGCATGGGGAGCTTGTTCGGTCGGGGGCTTATCTTCCATCGACAGCTGTCATTATAATTTAGCAATGTCTGAAAATAGCTCCAGCATAACAACTAAGGAGGGCCTTATAGAGAACTGATGTATTTTAATTGCCATTAAATAGAATAGCACTCCCCAAAAAATCAACCAAATTAATGAGAGGTGATTCATGTTTAAAGTTGCGCCACTTGCTGCTATTTCGCAACTCTCAACTCTTCTTCAAGAAAAACCATTCAATTAGCCTACATGGGGAATGGGTGTGTTTAGAGCCCACCTCCAGCTTTTGCATATCTTGGGAGCAGCTCCCTTACTCCTCCATTGATAGCGATGAAAAGTCTAGCCTCCGTCTTGGCTTCGTTTTTATATGCAAATTGGCAAATTGCTAATAAAGTTTTTCACCAATTGCCGAACTGGCTATAAATATTGGTCTTACTTCGATGCAAAGTCGCGTTTTTTTTTTCTATGAACTTGAATGGAGCACAGAGGACCACTACTATGATGTGGGGTTGGATTCGGAGGAGGTGTTGATGTGTGAATGCGAAGGCGGTTATTGCGTGAAATCAATTGAGTTGAATGGAATCGATTTATACCTGCGGCGGTGGTGGCGGGGGCATTATAAACCTCTAAGGAAGATCAATGGAACTTTCACTCCTGCTACACAAAACAACGTTGACAAATTAACAAATCCCGGGGATCGGAAATCAGAAATCCCTGAAAGAGAAAGTTCACAGAGATTTGGATTAGATATATTAATTCTTTTCGGCATACTGTATGCATTTCAAAATTAATTTTATGGGTTATTAATTCCTAAATCTTTGAAAGAGAAAGTTCACATAGATTTCTATAAGAAAACAATTATTCTTTCGGGATACTAAATGCAATAATTACCTAAAGATTTCTCCCCCTATATTTTCCCTTTGTTTCTCCATCCACAAAGTTGTTGAACTCTCAAGCTGATTATTAACGCCCCGTGAAAATTATGAACGTCTTGCGGTTAAAAGAGCATTAAATAATGTCGTCGAGGTTAAATTTCCCGCTGCTGTGGTAGCAAATCACGTTCTCCCCTCGGAAAACCTAAAGATAACCATCAGCATCGATCGATTGATCGGTTTGAGGAAAGTGCTTCTCCTTGGCTTAGACCAAAAAGACCGTCAAGAGGCAGGAGGTCACCTCATGGTTGAACTTTTACTCTGGTTGGTTGGTTAGTTGGTGGGCCTTTTACTCCACCCTTTTTTCGGATGGAGATAAACGCCGAGGATCGGGCTTTTAAAAATCAATTTCGGATCGTGCTGGAGCTGGTGCAGGTGCCTCCTCACACCAACCGAGCCACACATGTCCAAAGTACAGCGTCATCATCGTGCCGGCGGTGGTTCGTTTACTTTTCGAGTATCCGCGAGTACCTGAGTATCCCAACCTGACCCTGCACCTCTCCAGAGTTATGAACTTGTTCGGGGCCTAATGAGTCGGGTGGGAAAAAAAAAAACAGCAACAACAAACCGACACAAAAAGGAGGAGGGACTGATGCCTCCTTGTTGTTTTTGGTGTTTTTTTTTCCACCAGATTTCCATGGCTTCTGGGCATGGGAAGGCATCGCAAATTGAGGTGTTGTAATGGCGGGAAAAACTCAATGGAATCGAAACGGATCGGATCGGTTGGGTTTTGTTGGGTGATGTTGGGATGCAAGTTCATCCATCTGTCCGCAGATAGTGAAAGTGAAGTGAGGCTGCTTTCGCGGATCTTCAAAAAAAAAAAAAAACAAAGCCTTTGTTGTTGTTGGCTGGCCCCAGGACATCCATCCCTCCCAACCAGCAAAAAAAAAAAAAAAAACTGGGGGGCTGGCAGTTCCACACTCATTTGCAATGTTAACGAAATGAGCAAATCCAAGTAACAAACAAAAAAATTTGTTTGCCATTTTTCATCTGTTAGATTTTAATTTGTTGCCTTTTTGCCCCTCGGGATGGCATTTCTTAGTTGTTTTTATTGCCCCGACTGTTGGTTTATCTCTGTCTCTGGGCTTTGGGGATCTCTTTATTTCTGCAGCTGCTGCGACCCGTAATTATGGGTATGGGCATTTGTCTTTTATGGCCACTCAATATGGTTAAATGCCATTGGAATGGATGGCCAAAGGGGGCTTTTGGTAATGGTAATGCTATGAAAATATCGGAGCTTATAGTTAAAAAATACAAACAACTAGAAACTGCTAGTGAAATAAATTACCTATAAATTCGAAATAGAAATTGATAAAGCATCCTCTGGCCAGGCATATAAAGTTTTCACATTTTTTTAAGCATTACATTTCAATTATTACAGCACTCTGATTACCCCAATCCAACCCTTTTCTCTCTCTCTCTCTCTGAAGATATATGGTTTCAGGTTCCATTGCCGCTTTCAGCTTTCTATTTATTACACAATTAACAACTCGTTAGGAGGGGTTTAGTCTGAGGTTTCTTGTTTCGGGCTTTTTGTGTGTGTTGAGCTTGGGCCTGAGGTTTAGCGGTAACTGATTTTTCCAGTTGTAGTACATTATCAAAAAAAAAAGTACAAAAACAGCTGAGAGAGCGAAGAAAAGCACACAAAAATCGTTGGCAATAATCTCATTTTAATTGCCGCCGGCATAAAAGCCAGAAAAAAAATTGAAATAAAGAAGACAAAGCCAAGTTAAAAGTCGGAGGAGAGTCGCGCGTAATGAAAATTTCATTGGGCAAACCCCACGAAGCCATAACATTCGGTAGTTGCTTAATTTGGAGTTTAGACCGTGGGCAGTGGCCCACAAAACGTGGCCAACCTGGGGTTAAGCCCTGCCAAATGGACAGCCGGCAGCCCAGGGTTAAGATCCACCTACAACTCCTCCTATCCTCATTTAGTAATTGATGCCAACTTTAAGTTACAGTCCAACTGCAGTAAAATTAATGTTTGATTCATTTAATATTTGAGTATGAATTGAAATAATTAAAAAGAAATTTATTTTATTGAACTTGCAATTTGAACAATTTATTGAGGTAAATAAAAGGTTCAATTTATGGAAGTTGGACTGTAAATTCATGACCTTGTCTGTTGTCCGCCGGCTCTTTTTTTTACTGTATTTTATTTTATTTTTATTTTGAGTTGGCTTGAAATTGATGTCGGCCAGCATCTTAATTGCACTTGAAGCAGCCCAAGACCAAGTTGGAGCGAAGAAGTCCGAAAAGTGTTAATGAGAGAGGGACAAGTTTGGTAATCCGATAGGCAGAGACCGACCACCAACACGCATATCTCGAGTGGTGTCAAATTTACACGCTTCAATATCTCTGAGTATCTGAATAACTGGGTGAACAAGGGAGAACCTCTCAAAAGATACATATGAAACGAAACTGGAATAGTTTCTCCCTCCCTCCCTCTCAACCAGCAACCACTTTAAAAAGTCCATTTCGGGCTCGCAAACAAAACCCCAATAAAACTTGTCAAATGCGGCACGAGGCGAAAGTAAATCAAATGTTTTGAATTATTGAGGAAAAATCAACAACAAATTGCCATGTACACATGTTCGATGTTAGTCCGATGTCCGATGCCCGATGGCAAATCCAAATCCGATTTCGATTTCAAATCCAATTGTTAATGGCAGGCATATTTCATGATTGATTTCCAAAGAGCCTAAGCTCGAGCCAAAAATGGAAATGGAAACTGTTGTGGTGGATAGAGGAAATTCATTTGTGACATTTTCCATACATTTTTCCATACTCCATACGACCGCCAGACGCATTTTCACAATTTTTGACAGTTCATTTGGGGTCATAACACCAGAGAGAGAGGCTGTGATTCAAACAACAAATAAAACAAATGTCCAGGTGGCCTCTGCAGCTGTCTTCCATTTTAGTTTCAATTTTATTTTATCCGCTTTCAGTTTGCAACTAATTAGCTAACTGAATCTCTGAGGGGGTCTCCTCTAATTATATGCAATTAATCGAAACAATTTTTTGAATCGGTTTTAGTTTCCAGGGGCAAGGCAATTTCTGTGCTCGATGATCGCTGAGTCGTGCCCCTAATTTTTAAATTGCAAGCTGCGTCATTTGTTTAGCAAAACGATCTTTAATTGCCCCGTTGCAGTTCGAAGCGATTTGATTGAAGGTTGCCTTAAGATTCGTGGGATTCTGATGGGTTCCCTAAGAGATAAGTTCTGATGGGAAGGTCAAATAGTTGAGAGATTCTCACAAGGGGCAATTGAACCCTTAAAGAGATAAGGGAGTTAGAAGTTATCAGTTAAAAATGAATAGGATTAATTGGGGTTAAGTTCTAGGGCGGCTTTCGAATGAAAGAAAGATTTACGAGCTCAATGAACTTGGAGAATAAAATGTGAAGAATATTGTTGATATCAATACTAAATATTGGTATTATTCTAAAAATATAATAAATAATTCCAGAAATGCTTCTAAATTTTTAAAAGAATAATAATCCCTAATGAATCCCAGAATAATTTTACAATTCCTTCCAACGATTTAATTTTCCCACCAAAATGTGATCCCTCAATGAACCCTATAAACATAAGGGTCTTGGGAACTAATAACCCTAGAATTGAGTGAAAAGTTCATGTTAAGAAGTTACGGAGAAATTCATAAAGATTTCTCCGGAACATGCGACTTTCCCACAGCGTATCAGAAAACGTTTTTCCTAATTTCATTGAAAATAATTACCCGAAACAAAAAACAGTTAAAGTCGTCCCCTCACAAGTCGGCCAAGAGTGTTGAGCAATTTCATAATCAGTTTCCATGTAACATGTTTCTAATGAGACCACAATAGAGTACAAAAAAAAGCCGCCCGACGGATTTTCACGACAAAGCGAAAACTTGTTCTCTGGCCGCCTCTTGGATTAAATTAAAAAAAAAAATAAATAAAGAAAATACAGAACGTGATGCCAACAAAAGCCAACCCGGCCATCATCTTTTATTTTTTGTTTTTGTCGCCGGCGAAAAGTTGAACGTGACACTCGGACGTGATTATGTCAACGCCGCTGTGGAGTTGATTTGAGTTTGGGTTGGAGTTTGGAGTTTGGGAGTTGGAAGAGCCGGGGAAGTCGGATATTTAACCCAAAACTCCTTGTCCGATATGTGTGTTACTCAATAGGCCATGTCGGGCTTTAACTGCAATGCTCCCGGATTAAATCGCCTCACACGTTCTCTGGATTCAGGTGACGATTTGTGGAGATGCAGTCGGGAGTCGGGAGAGTCTGGAGTCTGGAATCTTGACTTTAAAACGGTTGACCCCCTCTGCACGTTAATTCCCGATGCATTTGGTCACAGCACGTCGACGACATCAATTCTTGTCGGGGTTCTTCTAACTGGAGAATCCGGGGAGAAGTGCATTTAGAAAAAATAAAGCCACATAATCTTGAATTTTCATACTAGAAATGTATTTTTTTAAAGAGAGATATTTCATATATTTTGAAAGTTTATAATACCAAAAATGTTTTTTTTTTTCTTATACAATTTTTTGATAAAAAATAACCCTGGAAATGTATGGAATTATTCAAAAAAATATTATAAATTTGTCGAGAAATTCTTCTAAGTGTACTGCTAAAATATGTGAGCGGTTTTCTGGGTCAGCTGATTAATTGCACTTCTGGGATCGTATTTCCACCTGAGAAGATGGGGAAAAGACACATCCCATCCCATTCCATCTCCTCCTATTGTACCACCTTCCTGAAGATCTCCAATTTGTATGTCTTTTCCTTTCCGTTTCCAATTTATTAACTTTATTTTCTCTGGGAGATTTCTTTGGTACAGTAATTAGAGTCGCTGCCTGATTTTGTCCGCTTCATTTCGTCTAGTTCTATTTGGTTTTGGGGCTCTATTTTTAGGCCGATTTGGAAGTGTTCCAAATGTCGTGACTACTTCACATAAAAATGTTTGCAAAAAAAAATTGAGTAAATAGAATAAAAGGAATGGTATGGAAATGTAAAAAAAAGCACAATTTATTTTTTGTTCGTGCGTTCCCAATTTATGTGACAACTTGGAAATGTTCTTTTTAAGATTCTGCGTGGAATTTGGGCCATTGACTTCCTGCTTAAAACATTTGGCAATAAATTTGATTTCTTCTGCGAAGAGATTTATGGCAATTTGATAGCGTTTTTTTTTTTTTGTGGGAATTTTTGGTAGAACGAAGCGTTAATTTTTTTACTAATTCTTTTTTAATAGCCAAAATAGTTAATGTTTATTTTTTGCGAGTGTGCGGACTTGCCCGCGATTTGGGTGCGACTGCCAGGCGTTTTTAATCGCCATGCTGCAGACATTTATTAATGCCTTCTCAATTTTACACAATTCAGCTAAATTCTATTCATAATCAACCTCGGTCCGACCGAATCAGACAATATCCGAAGGCGTTGCCTGCGACCGAGACTAATAAAAAATGTAAAGAACCGAAAAATTGTAAAATTCTAAAAACGCGGTCGAGGTCACGCACTGACATTTCCGATAATGAATGTACGATCTCTCGGTGCTATTGTTGCTATTATACTCGTTTTTTTTTTTTTTTGTATTTTGTCTATAGCTAATAACGATTGCCCAACTCAAGTCTCTGGTCATTCGAATTACAGCAACTCCCCGAGTTGTCTGAGTCAACGAACCTCGGAACCACAGACATCAGGCATCCGAAAGATACAGAGATATAGATAGAGAGGCGACGTGCCCAGCGCCCAAGTTTTCTATTCAGTTTTCTACGGCTACGGGCTGGTAAAAATAAAAATAGCCGCCGCATTAGAGGAACTCATTTCATTCCTCGACCGACGACTCTCTGAGGGGCGATGAACATTTCGCATGAATAAACAGCGCGCTGGGGAAAATCGAGGAAAAATCGAGGCGGGAAAATCGCGTGTGTGCGCGAGTTTTATTGGGAGGCAGTGTGAATTCTTCTGATGCCCGAAAATGTGTTGCAATTCCTCTGACTAAGTCGAAGAAAATGTGGAGAAAGAAAGACAATTAGCCGATGGAAAAAACTCATTTTTCATTATGAAAAGATTTTAATAATTACTGAAAATTATTATTGTAACATATTGGGGCATTAATAATGAAGGGGGTTTATTTTTTGAAAAGGATTAGTTATACACCAATTTAAATTGTATGTAATCCCCACAAAGTTGTGGCTAAAATCGCATTAAATGTGTAAGTCTTTGAAGTTGCTGCCATAATTCTTGGAATAGTTGTACACATCTCCTGTTCCCCGGTCTAAAATATCTGCCAAATCATGGCAACAAATTGAAGCTCTCGATTCTTTAACTTTCACACCACTGTAGGTAACCAAACACAACATTCACTTTTCTTGTTGGAAGTCGAAGTCTTTCGTGCTCGTTTTTATTTTGTATTTTTTTTTTCTGCTGCGTTCTGCATCAGATTTCAATCTGGAGGAGAACTCTCGACGCCGTCGCACTGACTTCAATTTGTTTTCCCTGATTTCTTTTATTATTTCCTACGCTCGCCAATAATCTTGAGACCTCTCAAATAATAAAAGGCAACCAAGTTCAGTTCATCGCGCAGATTAGTCACGAATTTTGCATAGAACTCTATGCATTCTAAATTCTCATTCTCATATTTTTCAGTGGGTGGCTGCCACAAACTGCATTACAAAATTGCCCAGACCTTAGAGTCGTGCCGAAATGGGGAGTGGTTCGGTTCGGTTAGGTTTGGTTTGGTTTGGCTTGGTTTGGAGTTGGTACCAAAACCGAAAAACAACAAAGAGAAAGGCGTTCCTCCAAAAAAGAGAGATACATTGTTGCGGCTTTTGGCTAGGGGTCTCGGTTGAGTCTAAGTCTGAGTCTGAGTCTGAGTTGGGTTGGGTTTTTTCAGTTTGCAGTCGCAAGTTCTCTGCTCTTTTATTCAGGTAATGAGCCTCAAGTATCGCAAATGGGCAACCCACACCACCACCTGCCTCCTCCTCCTCCAAAATCCCACTCCCACTCCTATATCTTTGAGGTCTTACTCACAGCGTCGTCTTCTTTTTCAAAGTTTGTTCTGTGCCAAAGGCCCTCATCGAACTCTTAGGAGTTGGTTAAGTTTGCTGAAGTTCATTTGTCTATTTACCTAACCAAGCAGGCCAAGCCTCGAAAAAAAAAACTACGATTTATCTTCTATTCACTGCCTGCCCCCCTCCTGTGAATTCTTTTGTTTCTGCTGCCTTATAATTAGATATAATGATAAAATCATAATGCAAAATGATTTTCAAGCAGAAAATTGCTTGTCATGGAACCAACCAGAATTCCAAAATAGTGTTTGGATATTATTAGGGCAATGAACCAAGAGGAAGTATAGAAAAAACAATTACTAAAAATTATTAAAATATTTATTTTTTATTTTAAACAAAAATCTTGATTAGTCAATAAAATCCCCCGATATAAAAACACAAAAAACCATTTGATTGCTGCAGTGAAAATGGGCAAATGCAAAAAGGGGATACATCCCAAGCAGCCTGTCAAAACTTTCCCGGCATTTTTAAGAGGGGTGGACGGGGGGGACTTATAGTAGAGGGGAAAGATTTGGTAAGGCTTCCCCATAAATCTTTCTCGCGGCGTCGCTTTCTCGGATCATTCTTCAAACTGAAAATGGCAGAGTGGAGTTTTGGAGTTGCAAAGGTGACTTTGCCGGGACTGTATTTATTTATTTATATATACATTTTTTTGGCAGCTGCCTTTGAGTGTCAATTTGGCTATTACACAAAGTAAATCGACGGTGGGAGAGGAGAGCGGGGAAAGCTGTCCAAAGAAATCATTTTCCTAAATTTGCAATTTTCCGCAAAGAGTGAGGCCCAATCTCTCGTTGTGACATTTCAATTTGCCTGCCACGAAAAAGGGAGCCGAGAAATTGAAGTTCAATGAAGATCTCAAAACAGGTGAAAATATGAAATTTATGCTTGGAGGGGATTTTATTGGATGGAGTTGAGAGTAAGGATGTGTCCGGGGCAATAAATTCAGTCTCGGGGCGAAGAGGTTGCCTCTAAAAGGTCTCACCTTGTCGTTTTCCCCGTCTTTGTGTCGAGTATTTATCGATTTCTAATTTCAACTTTTTCGCGCACCTTTTGTTGATTTTTCATATTTGTATTTTTTTTTTGTTTTTATGGATGATGCAAGAGTTCGCCGAGGGGTTAAACTGTTTGTATGAAGATCAATGTCCAGATTAGAGTTAGAGCCTGCTTGGGCGAGGAGTTTCCTTCCTCGACGTTTTTCCCCATTTTTCCCCATTTTTCCACCATGTGTGTGGGTGTCACCGGGTGTCTCGCCCATGTGCACCTTTGACCCCTTTGGCGTCAATTGTCTTGTAATTATTTTTCGGATGTTTGATAAATTGAATATCGCTTTCTGCAACGAACGAAAAAAATATCTTTCTCTCTGCTGTTTGCGGTTTGGCTGTGTATTGTGATTAATCATGGAACAATGGCAGCAAAAGCTAACTGCTTAGTGCTCAGTGCTTATGCAATGCGTGGGACTTTTCCTTCTTCTCTACTCCAGCTTGACCTTTGTCAGGGAGGTGGATAAATATCTTTTGGCATGAGGATGAGCTCCCTCCCGGCAGCTGTTAAAATGACAAATGAGCGATGGCATATCGCTGCCAATGGGTGGAACTATTGGAATTGGATAAACTTCAGGTTGGAGTTGGATAAATAAATGTCTAAAAGCTTGAGGAAAAAAAGAATTCTCTATTGGTTAAGATAAAAATTTAATTAATTAAATAAAAGGAATATCCTGAAACTAAACTAAACAAACCAACCAGAATTATACTTTGAATATATGTAATTTAACTAAAAGGGAAAAATATTTGTTGGTCTATGTGTATATCTTTGAAATACATACTTCAACATAGATTTAGTACCGCTAAAGTAAAATAATATCCTTTCAAAGCCTTTCTCTTACTCGAAAACTCTGCCCTTTCACCCTTTTTTTGGTCACCTTTGTGTTTGTCTAATCAATTAGAGCTGGCTGAGCATATCAAGTATACGTCATGTTGGCCACATAAGTTGAACCCACAACAACGGACACCTTTTTAATTTCCCCGTTTTTTTTTTTGTTACCTTTCGATTCCAGGTGTTGTACCATGAAATTGTATCACACGCTCGAGTGGTGAGCTCTTGCATCCGAGCCGCCGAAAAGGAGCAACAGCAACAACAACAATTGCAACTCCAGCAGCAACAACAATTGCAGTTGCAACAGCAACCCGCCTCTTTGACCAGCAACTGTTCGAGTGAGTCAACCAGCGAATCGGCCACCAAATCGAGCAGCCTGAGCAGTGGTTTCGCCTCCGATCCAGTGAATAACACACCCACCACCACCACTATACCTTTACCGTTACCAACGGTTGCCACCCACCAGCAGCACCACCCACAACCGCCCAGCCACCACCCATCGAAGAAGGGTGAAGGGAATCTTGAGCGTCTGAGAGATCGCTATCATTTGCTGTATTTAAAGGCATTCGAACTTCAATTGTGCCTGGACAATTTGCTCAGGAAACGAAGCTCCACAGCGGTAAGTTTGGAATTAGAGAATGATTAGGGAGAATTATTACACAGTATATATTGTATCCGATCCGATAGATAAATTTTGTTTTTGGTTAAGTTCCCTCTTCAGAAGTCTTGCCTCTCTAATTTATGGCCCATCTGCTTGAACTTGAATCGATTAGGAATTTCCAAAAATAACCTCGTGTCATCGCCTCGTGTGTCACCTTGGATTATCTTCCAACCCAAAAAAAAAAAAAAAAAAGAAATAGAAAAAGAAAACCCCCAGCTAGGGAAAAGCATAAGGAAAACCATTCGACATGCCAGAGATTCTTGGAAAGAAAGAAAGAAAATGCATTTGGCGCCGCTTTCCCCTCTTACATCGCAGCGCATCTTGTCGCCTTGCCAATTGTGGAAATTTCTAATTACGTTTTTGTATAACTCCGACTCCGAGTGATTTAATTAATTCATTTAGTGAAAATGCCGGCAATGCGACAAAAAATGTATTGGGAAAGCTACACAGCAACCGCAACGAAGTGCTCTTGAACTTAAAAATGTGAATTGAATTGAGAGTGTGGCGAAGCGAGACGCGACGAGACTGGCTATAGATATAGAAAATATAGTTTGGATCCAGGTGTGGCTTTCAATTTTTGCTGATGAGTTCCTGTTCGATGGGAAGAAGACGGAACTGAAAGTGAAGAATTATCACCGGTTGAAATAGAAATTATGAATAACAAAGACTTGAATTATGAATAACAAAGACTATAAATCTTTAATTTCATGTTTTTTTTTTTTAATTGATAAAAAGGAAAAAGTTGAAGGTGGTACCAAGAACTAATACATCAGAATCATGAACTTAATAACAAACCTTTTTTCAATCGACATTTATCCTGAAATCATTCTGAAATAAGATTATAAGGACTTTAGAAATATATATAAATGGAAACTATCTAGTTTATATATATATATCCGAAAGTTGAAGGAATACCCCGAAACCAAACTCACTTCCATTTTCTTATAAATGGAAACTACATACTTTTCTTATACTTACATATATCCACATAATGAAGATCCCCATTATGGAACTCACTTCCTTTTTCTTGTTACCATTTGCCATTCACCTACAGATACTTTACTGCTCATTCTTTGGTATCTTTGGGCCAAGACCGTTTCGTTATGTTTAGATCCAGTGAAAGTTCATTTTGCCTCATAGACATGTTGACCCAGTTTAGTTTTGCTAGCCACCGGTGCGGATGGATGAATGGATGGTTGGATCCTCCTTTATGAGCTCTAAACGTTTCCTGACTAAAGTTCTCCCTCGTTTTTCCTTAATTGTGTGTAATTTTCAGAGATTGGAAGTGAAATAATTCATTCAAGACACGCACTGTAAGAGGAGTCTTCTCTGCGGCTGGCTTCCTCTCTTTCTTCTGCTTCCTCGGCTTCCTTTTGACTTCCATAATGCCTCCGGCTGTGGAGCAGCAGTTCGTATATATATTTATTTTTTTTTTTTCAGTGAACTGCTACATTTGATTTGGCCCGGAGCGGGCTTTTATCCAGCCATTAGACATTTTCCTTGTTGCTGGAGAAACAATTTCATTTTCCAGCGCCCGCTCTGCTGATGCAATAATTTGCATCCCCCCGGGATCGGGATCTGAGAGCGGCGCCCCCTTCTCAATTTAAGATCACCGTCCATGGACAATCTGTGTATGTGGGCCGATCCAGTTGGCAATTTTCAACACTTTCCGGGCCACATTTTGCTCGAGTTTCCCCTTCGGGGGGAATTCGCTGCTCCACATTTGCCATGCAGCAAATTTCTGGCCAGAGGAGATAATCCAAGCCATTCAGCTGTTTTCAGCCATTCAAGACTTCAAACGATGATGGCGGTGGCTATAAAAAAATACAAAATAGCGAATCGGACAAGGGGTAGACGGAAATGTCACAAGTGTAATGCACTTGGAGAAAACATAGTTGGAAATTTGAAAAACTTATGAAGGAGTATTAAAAACAATACAATACTTCAATGTGGGTATTCAAATAAAATCCTTTTTTTTTAATAAAAACACTTTTCTGCTATGAAATTTAGGAACTTAAATGGTTTTCCTTTTCCCATTTCTTCGAGTGCACAATTTACCGAAATTTCGTAATAAACTCACGGCTTGCAACCCATTTGAAACTCACCTTCCCGCTTCTTCATCAGCGGAGTTCAAACTTGAAGTTTAAGTAGCTGCCATAAAGAAATGTATTTATATCTAAAGCAATATAAAAATCAAAAACTCCGAAAAGTAAAAGTGAAATTTATGCGCCCTCAACTGCAAAGTTCACAAAAGTCAACGGCAATGGCAACAGCAACAGCTAACAGCTTACAGACAGAAAGACGGCTAAAAGTCCACCAAACGAAATCAGTTCAAGAAATCAACTCCGAAACCGAATGAAAGTGACCGAAATGAGCAAATGAAAATAAACCAAATCAAATTTACGACGTGCCTGGTTGGACTGTGGAAATAAGTTAAATCGGAGCGAAGGGTTATAGCCGGGATGGAAGTTTTTAGCAATCTTAAAGGGGAAATATATACAGAAAAACTCAAATTACACTTCTTTTAAAAAATATGAATACGAAAAAATAAACTTAAACTCCAAGATATTCAAAATATTTTCCAATCAAATTCGTGGAGAATTTTTTGGTTTTAAAGAAAGGATAATAAAATAATAATTTATTAATTCGTTTGAAAAAAGTTCTATAATATTAATATTATTTATTCCTTATTCTCAAAATTCAATTTTTGTTTTAAGCTTTTTTTTCTAAATTTTTCCCACACATTTTTCACTGGCAACATGTTGCATGTGTGGAAGCCGGCGGAGTCGCAACAAGTTCGATAAACAAATGCAGTTGCTTGAATTGCATTGAATTATGCCCCATTATGGCTGTTATTATTATTGTTATTACGATTCTGCGGCCTGTCTTTTTCTCTCTCGCCTCGCCTCGCCTTTGCCTTTGCCCCGGTATTATGTTGTTTATTCTTGGGAAATTGTATTTGTTTAGCTGCGGCGTCGGAGTGGGAAACAAAGAGACCTTTGGCTGCTTTTTTCCCCATCAGGTTGAAGGTTGAATTCGAGAGGCTGGGAAACATCTGGCGATTGAAAGGGAAACGACGAAACGAAGAAACGAAGCTTCTCAGATCGTAATTCTCTCTGCCGTCGTCGAGTGGGAGGAAATCAAGTTATCTTCGGGAGGCCTTGAGGTTGTCATCGTTGCTCTAATCATACCACTAATTGGTATCCATTTCCATGTCCATGCCACCTTCCTCCCTGCTTCCACCTCCCTCCCAAATCAACCAATTAAGATCGGACGAAAATCGTTATGAATTTAATTGGGCCCCATCATCGGCAACAAAGTTGCCTTGCTAACCAGCGTACATCAATCAAATACCGACATAAATCAATCCTCGAAATACTTGCTACCAGTCTGCAGCTCCACACCCAAAAACCAAAATGCAAATTTTGATGTTTGCCTCTCATTTTCCTCCTTTAGTTATAAATTTGAGCCACAAAGCGAGGCTTTAAAATGAGTGAATGCAAATCGCATAATAATTGACAGAGCAACAAATGGAAGGG
>JAJJHY010008789.1:16517441-16566125 GCA_021224005.1 Drosophila setifemur
GAGTCAAGGGGGTGTGGTTTCGTTTTGATGCACTGGGAAAAATACATTACAATATTAATTCATATTTCTCAGACATATTTTATTACCAATTTAAAAAAAAAATTAATAATAAATGGGGAAAACTCATTTTGGGAGTAATTTATTTATTTCCGAAATACTTTCAAAAGTAGAGACATTTTTTCTGGAGAGATTTTTCTCTGAGTGTTCATAACCATTTAGCTGGCAGTCACGTCGAAATCGAATCGGAACTGCAATTTATGCACACTGCATGCTGATTGCTTACACATGTAGCTTGCCACATGCAACATTCAACTGGCAACATACAGCGGACAACCTGCGATGCCCGGAAAGCTGAGCAAAAATTAAATCACAATAATTATGTAAAATAAACCGAGATGGGCGTGACCGCACCCCCCAAAAGAAACCAAATTCAAGAGTAAATACGGAAGGCATTGGCCATACACTTTTTGGGTTAATCCACTTTCGATGGGAAAGTAATTAGCCAGCGCACTGAATAATAAATGCAAACAAAAAAAGTTAGCTACCTGGAAAATGGAAAACTCTCCTTCTCCTCCTTCAAACCGCAAACAACAAAAAAATTGTTTTATAATACATGCGATTGCCTTTGGAGTAGAGGAAAATCCGTTAGCTGATCTACTTTCTGGCTTAGATAATGACAGATTGCTGGCTAATATTCCTTGGGGTTTCTTTTCTCTGGTCTCTGATCTGGTGATCTTTCCAGTTCGATCTTGTGTTTTTTTCGTTGTTGTTGTTGTAGCTTTTCAATTACCTGGACTAATGATGATCGAGGCCCACTTAAATGGTTCCATTATTTTACGCCAAGACCCAGATTGGGGGTTTTCTATATTAACGCGGATTAGATTTCGATTGTGATTTGTGCTCGCACACAATTGCTTTCCTGTTTTTTTTTACCAGAGCTGCCTTGATTTATGATCGCCATTGAAGGCCATAAAGAAAATCCAGAATCCCGAATAACAACAATGGATAAACGTTGCGATGAAGCAAATTGCCAGCAGCTGTTGACTTTAAACGATCCAGATTTTGGATTCCAGTTTTGTTTTTTTCAGATTCCCCCCCCATATATAGAGAAATTATTTATTGTTTGGGGGAGATGGAGTTTCTCAATCCGCCAAAGGAAAAACAAACAAGAGCAACATGTTGCTGTTGGAACTTGCGACATCTTCCTCCATAGCGACTTATTGTTTGTTTGACATTTGCCAAATGTCAAATTGCGACTTTTGTTTGAATGCCTTTTCTGATTCCCCTTCAATTTGTTCGTATTATTTATTTCCATTCAATTTTTAACCAGCACCAACACCTTTAAACTATCCTTCAATATAGTAGATTGAAAAATATGAATCGTATGTAACTGCAAGCAACCTGCAAATTATGGGCAATTGCGTGGCACAAGAATCGGGCATTAGCATCTCTCTGCGTGGGCTTTACTTACTTACTACATATATTTTGTATAAAAGCGTGGGCAACACCCACGCTATATAGGAGTTTTGTTTCCCCCATGGTGTTGCAGCAACATGTTGCACTTTCAACAGATTAGGGTCAGAAAAAAGAACGAGAATTGGCAGACATCCCAAGTGAAAATATGCAAACTATGGCCGACGGCCCATCGATGTTGCTGCTGCACATGCAACATGCTACAGTTTAACACTTAGAAAAAAAGGTAGGCAGAACTATAAATGGAATGAAAAATCACAGAAATTTTATTCTATTGTTAATGTTTATCTGATTATTTAATATTTTTTAAAAACAAATAGAGAACTATATCTCCAAGCAAGAAAAGTTTTTCTTTGTTTAAGAAATTTATCAGAATTTCATTACAAAAATGTTTCAAATTTTATTTATACTCTAATGACAGTTACTAAATATTTTAAGAAATATTTTCTGAAGCTGCATGAAAACCAAATTAACTATATCTCATTATTTTTCTTGAGTGCACAAGGCTGTGTTGTTTTGTCTTCTTTGCTAAATTTAGCATCTAATGCGATTTGTAATAGTTGAGCTAAATTGTGGACGTCCAAGTCGCTGCTGTACCAGGAAATGTTAGCTGCAACTGCAATAGCAGCAGCAGCAACAGCAACATTGCAGCACACCAGCAGCTTGCAACTACAATGAAAGTAATAATATTGTCGCTGCAGTGGGTTGAGTTTTCAGCTTTTCAGTATTTGGGGGGGTGGAAAATGGGGAAATGGGAACTCAGTCTGTGTTTTCCATATGACTTGGAGATTTTCATGTTGCTCATGTCGCCTGCTTAGCAATTGTTGTAGCTCGTTTTTGTTGTATCCACGGTTGTGCGGGTTGTCAACGCGCTGATGTTGTTGTTGTTAGTTGTTGGTTTTTGGTGTTGTTTTTGTTGTGTCTGCGATTTTGTCGCGCCAATGGAGAGTTTTTCCACTCGAAGTCCGAGTTGCTGTTGCTGCTGCTGCTTGTTGCGATATTGCTGTGGGGTTGTGTTGCTGTTGTCGCCGCTGGATTAAAATTCATTGAATGTTTTGTGGCGAATTGAGTAATTGTTGCGAAATTTCGTCCAGTTGAGAGAAAATGAGGGAAAATAGGGGAGAGTAATATGCAATCATGCATGTGAATTAAAACCATAATTGGGAATTATTGCCAGCAAAATTCATGCTTTCTAAATTGTAAATAATGTAGGTATTGTTTTAAAAATTCAATGGTAATTCAAAGTAAATTCTAATTATTTGGTAGTTATTAATAATATTTAAATGCAAATGATTTGACAAGGTAATCCTAACCCAAAAAACTTCAGAAATAAAAGATGCCAAATACATTTAATGGCTTTACAAACCAACCATAAAAACCAAATTTCTTATTATTAGTTTTCCCATCAACAAAACCGAAAACCCATCGATCAACTCTTGAGCAACATCTTGAAGTCTTTGCATATACCTGATTTTTTTCGATGACGGATTCCTGACGAAAAGACCAGTATAAATAGAAAATAAATAGACGCATCTGACGAATGCAACTCACGTTTTTATTGCACGATAATTACAGTCATACAAAACACATGCTAATGAAGTCGGCACCCAAACAACCTGCCATCGATGATATGCAAGCGTTTAACGATAATTAATCGCTGGCGTGTGTGAAATTCATAATTTCGAATGAAATACCCGGAGAAGAACACAATTGCTGGTGGAAAAATTTAGATTCAGGTTCTCACACTCAGAGATTCAAGACTTATCGATGGCTATCGCTCTAGTTTATCGTCGTTGAAGTAGAAGTGACAACAAAATTGTGACAGAGCCAGAAATTGCGTGATGAGATCGAAATCTGATTTCAAGGAGGCTAAAAGATACTTCCACAGGAGGAACAGGGCAGGGGTCCAAATGAGGTGCTAAGCGAGTGTCACGACATGTTCTCTCCCTATATTTTTGTATCTTCTGCCTTTTCCAAATAAGACTTGAACTTAATTTCCAACTAAATGGAGTGCAAAGTTGGTTGGGGTAACTTTAAATGGAAGGCGGTCCGCTCAATCTTGATGGTTGTCTAGGGCTTGTAATCTTCTCCCCCTTCTTTTTCCTTTTGCATAAAAAGAACATAAATTTGTTTAACCAACCATCCAAGAGTGTGGGTAGTCTCTGGAGTTCTAAGGAGTTGGCGTTAAACAGATTTGTCGGAGATTTCTCGGTTTAAACTATATGTAATCCCTTTCTACTCGGTTCTCGGGTTTGTTGTACCGTTTTGTCAACGGAGTTTTCCGCTTAATTTGTTTTTCATTGAGTCTAATAAAGCGAAACTCCGATTGAGATGAAAGCGTAAAGAAAATGGGTTACATTTGGAGGAGCCGAAGTGGTTGGATGAGTGATCAAAGATTGCGTCATCAAATGCGGGTGTTATGTTAATTTGGTGAAAGCTTAGAAACAAGATCAAAAGTGGAATGGAAATGGAAAAGCTGATCAGAGAGCTGATCATTAGATTAAAGAGCAAACAAATTAAAACTCGTTAAGATTAAATTGATATGGCTGGCTAGATACAAACTATTATCTATCTTTGATCCGATGAAGACTAATTTAATCGCTTACGGATAAAAGAGTTTTGATTTATATAAGGGGGGGGATATTCCGCAGACACATTATTTCGCCACTGTTCAGTGTTTGTTTACTCCTTAACTTTTGATGTGATGTGCCTAGTGGCCCCCGTTTACTTAACTTCCCTATTTATTTACAACACTTTCAGATGCCCTGGTCCATTTAACAAATTCCACCTCTTTGTTCGCTTTTTGAAAGCGCACCATCTTCCCCAGCTTCCTTCTCCCAACTATTTACCATAAACAAAAACAATCAAAACACAGGCGCCAGGCAGAAACCATCTGAAATCTTAAAGAGGTGTATAAGCAATCCTCCTCCTCCCATCAGCCATAAATCATCTGGACAATTAACAACCATTTCGGTTGGATAGCAGCTTCTTAAAATGTTATTCATTGACCTTCGCGTGGCCTCATGAGGAATTTTCAAAAACATTTATCCGAACAACTCAACTAAAAAGAATTACGCAAATCCGTAAAGGCGAAAAACACTAAATTGCCCAGCTAAACAAAATACATAAAAAAAAACACATCTGATGGCCATAAAAGCCATTCCACAGCTGATTGCAGATCGTCAGGGGTGAGGTCTTTTGGGTTAATTGTGGAATTCGTTAGTTTTCAGTTTTTATAGAGTGCTAACACAACAAATTTACTATTTACTACTCGTAGATGAGGTTGAGTGCCTTGAGTGGGAGAAAGGGGAGCAATGCGGATGGACCAAGGTCACTCGAGGTTAGCCAAAGGGAAGCTACGCGCAGATACTTTTCCCGCAGCGCAGTTCTTGTCAAAAAAAAACTAAAGATTTTCGAAATGCCATGAGGAGGCCTCCTCTCACACGTGTGGGCGTGTTTTCACAAAAAAGAAAAGGAAAATGTGGCAGAGGAAAATAGGGAAAATACGAATATGGGGATGCCCTAAAATAGTAAAATTAAATCAGGGATTACCTCCATATATATGTTATTAAATATAAGAATAATAAATACATTCAGTTCATTAATTTGTTTTCTAGTTTATATACTAGTTTATGAAATATTCAGTAAGCTCAAAGAATTTCTTTTAATATATTATAATACCAAAATTAATATTTTAAGTCTTTAAGATTTTCCTTAAGACACAATTTCATGTATTCAGAAATAAGGCAAGGGAAAAAGACAACCATGAATTCATCAAATTGCTGTTACCACAATCAATAATAAAGTATGCACTTTATGAATTATTGGTAAGAGGCCAATAATTTCCATAATTTAAAGAGACGACTCCCCAGAAAAAAAGATGAGGGTATAAAACATACTTTTTCTCGCCTCTCCGGCTTATCCGACATCTGTCTGGCCAAGTGGTTGTCTGTCTGTTTTTCAGTGTTTTCATTTTTTTTTGGATTTTGTTTTTGTCTCGGTTTTTTAGTTTTTCAACTTTTCTGTTTGTCAGGCTGTCTGCTGTCTACTGTCTACTCTGTCTCTGTGGTGGTGGTGTCCACCCGCTGATCCAATGCTTCCAGAGCTTCAGCTTCGTGTGTCGACAATTGAAAGCAATTATAATTTTTAGCCATTATGTGTGATGGGTGAGAGGAGGAGTGAGCTTGAGTTGTTACGTGATGGAAGCAGGAAGATGGAAGTTGGTAGCTGGAAGTTGGTAGCAATATGAAAAGCAGACTGGCTGGACCGGACTCCAATTTTCCCAGGCAAAGATCAAGATCACACACACACACGAGTTTGGCCAATTAAAAATTGAGCTCTCACAACTATATTTAATGAACTCGAAATACTGCAAAAATGCAAGTTTAATCTAAGATTTGATTTTTTTATTTTTCCAGAACGGTTTGGACGACGACGAGGACGAAGAGGAGGATACTGAGGACGATTCTTTCGGCTACGAGGGCGAAGCCACCGAAGACGATATCAACGAGGTCAATTCGGACTTGGATTTGGATGTGGATGTGGATCTAGAGAGCAGTGATCCCAAGTCGGATTTAATCCTCCAGCGCTGCCAGATTGCAGTCACTCAAATAGTTTGCGGTGGATTGGAGGGATTGGTTTCCAACTCACCGAACCAACATCAGACCGCATCCCAAAAGGAGGATCAGCCACGCGATTGTCTTGCACCTCAAAAGGTAAGTCACCCTCCTCATCTTCGTCCCGAGATGATGAGATGGAGAGATGAGAGTCACCTACTCCTTCATCTCCTGCTCAGTCTGAATAATTTGCATATTCTGTATGTAGTTTGTATGTTTGACTTGTCGTTTGCTGTTTGTTTGTTGTTAGCTCAGACTTAGTTGCATGTCTCCTTTTCCTTCTACCACAAAGTATTGTCAACCTTTTTTTTTTTTTGGCCTGACCCTAACCCTAACCCCAGCTCAAACTAACTAAGAAAACAGAACCCAAACTGAAAGCCAAACCAAAACCCAAAAAGAAACGCTATCCCGCCACCTGAAATCCTTAAAAGGAAAAACAGAATACTTAGCAAAAGATCTGGACAACTTTTTGGGCATAATTTGGGGGGAACCAAAAAAAAATGGAAGAACAAATTGTATATGTTTATGCTGGGAACTAAAGATACTGAAAAGGATTTTTATATATAAAACGGAACTGACTTATGAACAAAATATAGATTCAAAAGTAGCGAAATATAATTTTTAAGGGGAAAGCCTAATGTTCAAAATTTAAGTAAAATAAAATAACCAAGTAAAAACATATTTTTCCAACCTAAAGTTAGGACAAGAAATTTCCCTCAAAATGTTGCCAAATATTATTTGGCCATCCCAGAGCATGTACGTCCAATATTTGAATGTGTGTGTGTGATGAACCACCCTTGTTTGATTTTTGAACCCATCACCCACTTCCTTATGTATGTTGCCCCACTTAACATATATACACCTTGATCCCCACCTGCAAACTGAATCTCTAGCCCGGCGATGAGGCCGACGAGGAGTTAGAAGACGAAGAGGACGAGGAAGATCGCCCTCTGGGCACCGATGTGGTAGACTTCCTGATTGCCAAGCGATCGTGGAGGCCTTCGGCTCATCACCATCATCCAAGTGGAGTGGCCACCCTCACCGATTTCGAGGCGGACTCCGAGAGCAGTGATTTCGAGCAGATCGGCCGGATTGTGGGTTGTAATCGAAGGATTCTGAATCTAATTGAGATGCCGCAGAGCAGTAATTTAAATAGCAACCCAGGAAATTCGTTGCTGCAGCAACGTCACCACAATTTGGGCAACAAAATGTTGCCGAACAAGACGCATAACAAAAACATTGCCGTGGCTGTCATAACGCCCAATTCGCATGGGAATACCAGTCACGGTCACGGCTTGGGTCACTCCCTAAATCACGAACTCAACAAGTCGCCGTTGGGTTTAAGGAAGTCGCGGAATCATGACACGTCCAAGTTCAACAGATCAAATCGTAAATCCAAGAACTGTGCGATATTCTATTTCAAACATTTGGATACGGACAACGAGCAGAGCGGGAATGGAGGAGCAGCTGGTAGTGATCTGCAGAGTGAGGATGATCCCTGCCTGATCCACAGGCGTCGGGGAGGAGGAGCTGGATCCGCTGGAGATGTAAGTACCAATCTTCCTCGGGTGGCGGATCTCTCTTGGCTACGGATCATCGGGAAATTCGTTCCACACCACCATCGAAGGTGTCTCTCTCTCTCTGGTGCTGGTGCTGGGGTCACGTTCAGCAATCCGAAATGGCAATGGAATGGAGTGTTTCTTCTTTTTGTTTCCAAACCCACTAATTAGCATGCTTCGATAGCTCGCTACTATTATTTCTCTGCTGTCTGTAAACTAACATATACTCTTATATATATATATATATATATTTAGATATATATGTTTATATCTTTACTAAAACTATATTCATAGTTTTTGGCATGCCTCTAACCATTTGTTAATTAACTTTTCTACTTCATTATTCGGTAGTCGTCATCAGCGACAACATCATTAATCATTAAACACGAAAACAAAAGATTCAAAAATATATTTTGAACATAAAAGAAGCTAAAACAAAAGTAAAAGCTCTTTTGGGGGCATTTAGTCTGGGTCACAAATGGTTTTTCCTTTGGAATGAAGTTGAAAGGTGTGAGGTGAAATCAAGGGAGATTAATTAAGCCACATCATTTGTCATAGAAAGGGAATTCAAATTGGTTAAATTTAATTAAAGTATTTAATGGGATTTTTAGTAAAGCCTAAAACGAAATGCTTTGATCTTTGAAGGCAGCTACTCATAGAGTAATTTAAAATTACAATAATATCGAATAATCAGCCAACGTCAGATATACATGAAATTTCAGCATTCAAATTAAAATGTAAATAGCAGTAAAGAAACTCGTAACTCCATCAATTTAAAATCTTGGTATCTTGAGACCTTCTCAGCCTTCACTCTTCGAGATCTCATTCTCCCTTCTTTTCCAACTCGACAACATTCAGAGTTAATTTGTTTGTCTGGCTGTCTGAAACTTGTTGTTGCCTCCAACTCCACCTCCTGCAATTCTGCCAAGATGACGACGACGACTCCTCCTTCGATTCTTCAATTCTTCTGCTCGGGGTCTTCCACCCACATTTGACAACTGCTGAGGACGTCACCATTCGAAATGGAAATAAATGGCCAAGCCAGAGGAAGAGGAGGGAGTCGAAGGAGTTTCAAAAGGGGGTGGGGGGGCAAGTTGCAGAAGGCGTTGCTGTCGGCAAATAAAAGCGGAGCCGCCACAACTTCGTTGCAACTCCAATGGCAACAATTTGCCATTTTGCGCAAGTAACGCTAATTAAAGTTTATTTTCTACCACTTCATCTTCATCTTCATGGTGTCTTCATGGGTTTTTCTTTCCTCTAAGCGAATTTAGTTACCACTGATTTTAATGTTGCATTGCGTTTTCCTCTTTCCCCCTGCTTGGCACAAATATATATATATATATATATAGATACTGAAATCGGCTGATGCCTCAACGGATGACGACGACGAAGGTTGGCTCTACACAGCAACAACAACAGCAGCAACAGTGGAAGCAGCAGCAGCAGCAACTGTTGCTGGTACGACAGCAACATCCACATCAATTGCGGATGGTTTACAATCCGCGGCGATTTCCTCCACAACGGCAACGGGTGGAAAACTCCCGCCCAACGACAACGATTCCGATAAGGAGAACAACAAGGAGGCTCTGGTCACCACAACAACCGAGGCAACAACAACGATTGCTGTTGTGGCAACTGCAACAGCCGCAGCAACAACATTGCAACATAGTAGCAACTACGACAGCAGCAGCGCCTGCTCCTCCTCAAACTCAAAATCGGACTCAAACGGCAGACTCACGGAGACATCGGCCACCTCGCGAGTCACTCAGATGCAGATACATTCGCATTCGCATTCACAGATGGAGTTCCAAATCAATGGCAATGCCAGCGAAGGCAGCACTAGCACCAACACCAGCAACACCAGACACATCATTAGCAACAACAACTGCTGCAACAACAAACTGCAACTGCAACAAAACAACAACGAGGGCGAGGAAGTCGAGGAACTCGCCAAAATGGGTGTCGATGAGACAACTGTTGATATGGCAAATGGAAATGCCAGCAAATCTCAGCAGGTGAGTTGAATAGGTTATTTGGTGATGATTTAGAAGCATTAACTATTGGATAATAATCAGGGAATTTATAGTTAGAGATATTTAAGATATCAGATGAAATTAAATTATATAACTTTTCAAATGTTTACCCCACAAAATAGTAATTTAAAAGGATGCAAGAAAATCAATAATAATAATATATACAAATTTTAAATTATAAAATGTATCATAGGAATTGAATTGGTATTATTGCTAAATAATATTTAATAGATTTTTATATGATGGTATTATTGAAAAACACATTGCCCGAATATTTAGGGAATTTACAAATAATTAATGAATAATAAATGAACCAAAACAAAATTCTTACAAACCCAACATTTCCTTCAAAAGTATTTGAAGAACATTTTAAGAATTTTTATTCAGTTTTATTCATTCAGTTAATATTAGTATCTCATTCATTGAAAAGTAAAATAGTAATTATTTTTTTTTTAATAAAATTCACTTAACATCAAAGAGCAAACTTCCTAATAAAATCCAAGAAACATCTCGAGCTAAATCCCAAAGTATCCCTCGATTGCACAACATCTCTGTGAGAACCCACTTGGCAGTGCCACCATATTTGTGGACCACAAATCGAATCGAGTCTCAGTGCATTTTCTGTGTTCGACTTGGAAGGAAAATAAAAACTATAAAAATAAAAACTATTGGACAATTTCCCACAGTCAGTCAAGTGCCAAGTGCTCAAGTCTAGTGGCCATGTCTGTGACTTGTGTCAATATGAAAGAGTTTTGCTTTTGTTCGGACTCCCAGCGAAGGGGTTTCGTTCGTTCGCATTCGGAGAGAACAGCGATAGAGAAGGGGTTTCAATAAGTAAATAAATGGTGAACCTCGGCGGATGATTAAGCAGTTGGGTTAATGAAAGTGAATCATGCACCGACTGCTACTCTACTCCTGACATTCGAAACGAGATTCAACTGCACAGGATTTACTATAGAGACTGAAACTTTTGGGGACTGAGACCTCGATCGATGACTACCAAAGAGACATGGCATGATGTCGTGGTCCAGGAAAAACGATCGCCTCGGTCGCCCGGGAAACTGAGCGGAGCACGTCAAAAATGGGAAAGTACAAAATTAACCGGGAAACGTGTGATTTATTTCTTCATTCAAGGCAAATGAAAAAAGAAGCCCAGGCCGACGTGAGTCGAAATAAAACGAAAAAACAATCGAAAGGGACAGCCTAAAATGGGGATTGAGGCTTACAAATGGGGGTAAAATATTAGATATTATTTTGAGAAATATAAAAAAATTTTGTTCTATAGAATTTTTGTATTACTAGAATTTCAATTTAAAATTGTTACTGAAGTTTTGATAAGACTAAGTCTTTTTATTAAAGCCCATTTTAATAGGTAAACAAAATTAAGTATAATAAAAAGATTTAAATAATTATGTAATCATTTTATTTAAGCTTAATTTAATTGTTTGACTTTTATTAAACCCCCAATTCAATCAATCTTAATTTAATACCCTTCAGTGTATCCAACAACTAGTGTTTGATATTGAGGAAATTTTCCCATTACTGAAAACTGGCAGCTGTCAGTATTATGATAGAGTCACCGTCATTTCACTGGATGACATTTAATAGATTTAGCTGGAAATTAAATCTCAATTTAAGTGCAACCATTTCCTTTCCTTTGCCACAGATGAGCAGCAGCTTCTACAGTCGTGCGGACATTTGCAACATCAGCGTTTGGCCGGTGGAAGCGAATGCCAACAATTGCCACTTGCCACCGAGATCGCCGGCCAAATCCTCAAAATCGCAAGCCAGCAGCAGCAACGCCACCATGTCCGCAACCATGATGCACAATTCTCCAGCCAAGGTGAGTCATGTACGATTTGTTAAGATACATATACTATATACTATCTATATAAAAGAAGGAAGTTACACTTCCTTTTAAAAGAGATTGAGACATAACGTTAATGACAGTCTGGTCTTCTGGGGAAGTTTGGTTGACTACGTTGAGAAAAATGATTAATTTTGTGGTAATGTTTTAATTAAGGTTAACAAAGTGGTTAGTCAAGGAAAATTAGAAAAAGGTTACACAGAGAAAAATTGCATTCTAGCTTTTATAATTAAACATTTTCTTGTCCTTCTTAATATGTTATATGGTATTAAAAATACATATTCAAAATATTTTTAGAGAATTTAGAGTAACTTTAACCTTTTTTTATTAGAATTAATAAACTGCCACTCTAAGGAAAGAAGATGATAAATAGTTTTAGGGAAATGTTCTAAAATATTTTGTGTTTTGTGTTATAAATCCTAGCAATCCTCTAAATTTGGAGGATTGCTAGGATTTATAAATTAATCTCGAATTTCTTCATGGAATTAATAAACTTTCACCTTAAGAGAAAATGGTGATATATAGTTCTAATGGATAATTTACTTTCCCAATTAGATACTGTTCTAGATTATATTTTTTGTATCTGATTCCCCAGTTTCCCATTAATCTTTCTCGTTCAGTCATCAGTCATAATAGATTTTGAGTTTAGGCCATCGATCGTTGGCCTATCAAAACCAATCGTTGCTGGTGGTCGATCGGATTCATTCCGCTCAAACACTCCGACTGGGATATATATATCCCCCTCCTCCGATCCTCCGCCGATTCCCCCGATTTGAATTTAATTTAGCTGTTTGCGTGCGTCTCGTTTCGTTTCAAATTTCTCCATCCGTTTTTTTTTTTGTGGTCAAGTTTTGTGCGTGTAAAAGCGGTGGTAAAACATGCAACGTTGACAACCCGCTGATTGTAATGGAGTGTAATGTGAGCTCTGAGATCTGCTCGGCTTTTCCAGCTTAAGTGTGTGTGGGAGGTGTGGGAACTACTCAGCTGGACATAATGGAGTCGGAGGTGTATACTTCCCTTAATGCTTCAGACAGAGATTTTTAAAGGCATTGAAGCGTATTTGGCATTCGACACTCTCACTTTCCTTTGGCCAGCTCTTGAACATGTTTCGGCATTTTTCGTACGCATTTGCATTTTGCCGCTGTCGCACGCAATTTTCACTGTCATTTTCCATTTTCCTCCAGCCGAGGGCAGTCGTCGGTTTTCCCTGTATCCCCTGTATTTTCCCTGCCCTCTGCCTGCCTCCCTCTCCCCCTTCAGTTCAGTTTGCGCACTGCTACGCATGCGCGTTGATTTATGGAGAGTGAAATTTTGTGCAGCTTTGATTAATTTTGACAAATTTTACGTTTTCGCAACCTGATCCCGATCCCGAAAACAAAAAATCAAACCCAAACTCACAAATCAAGTCAGGGCAGCCGATAAACTGATTTCAAGATAAGGCAAAGCGGGATATAGCCAATTGATGACGTCGGTAAAACAAAAATAAATCGTTTTTACGTATGTATTAAACAAAATAATACAAAAAAATATATTTATCTTATCGATGGACGATTTGTATTGAATTGCAAATTCAAACTGTTTACGCTGATAGGAAAAGTCGGCATTTAAATAACTTGTATTTAAAAGTCAATAAAATCAACTTCAATAAATAAAATACAGGCAGACAAATGATAGACAAGGGCATTTACCTTATGAATTTTCATGAATCGAAAAGAAAAGTAACTAAGTCAGCAAAAAATCATAAAAAGCATACCATAAAAATAAAAAATAAATAAAGAAATTAAATTCGTACTCATATAAAAAGAGACGGATAATAAAATAATATACTTTATAGAAAAGTTTCCGTTTGCAAACGTGAACATTTCAATTATCTTATCGTTAGGCACAAATGATTTTGTATATACCCGCAAATTAAAGTGTTGAGCAAAGATACGAATTAATAACAGAAATTGAGCAAATAATAAAAAAAACATAGTGAATAAAAAAGAAAGCAAAAAAGAAATCATTTGCAGGAGCGGGAGCTCCCTTCACCGCCGTCGATAGATAGCATAATTCCACTGCTCTCTCGCAGATTTCGATTGCGAATCGATAGGTGTGAGCTTTTCATTTAAATTCATATATAAATTATCTTATCAAGCTGTCGCCCGTCCGCCTACCGATTCGCCACGCCCCCCTTTCGAGTCCCCCGCCTTGACCAACGTGCTATTATCAAACGCAGTTCGACAGTTTATTTTAATTCGTTTTAACTGTGCCTCAGCCTGAGCCTGTGCCTGAGCAAATCTCTCACTACAATAATAGTATCTCAAACTGTGTGAGTGCACTTCACTGCGGCGGCTGAAACAGAAACTCAAACTGAAACTGAAGAGCATTAGCCTCAGTGCGATTCGCAACGTTGGAGCCGACGGACGGACGAAAATCGGGGAGCGGACTCCTCAGATAATAGCGCAAAAAATACAACAAAAATAGACAAAACCGACAAACAATTGCTAAAACAACAATAGAAAGACCAGCTACAAATGTGTTTATTTTGCTTGCGAAATTTGCATTAAATAAATAGAGTATATTGAGCTACAAAAAAGTCGGAATAAATTAACAAAAAGCAAAAGCGTTATTCCCACTAAATAACATTAAAATAGTGAAAATAGCGAAAGTACAAAAAAAAGTTTTACAATTGAAATGAAATAACAAAAAAGTAGTAAGTTACTAAAAAGTGAACAAAACCAGTGATTAGTTTATAGATCCCATTAAAAACAATAATAAGGATCTCTTATTTATACACATAAAGTTTATTATTTAAAAAATCTATACATTAATTTAGAGTTTAAAGTGATTTTGTATTTATTTGGTGTAATTCACTCCTCTACCAATAACCATCAAACTGTAGGCCTTCGACTGGCCTCAATTTACTTAAAACAAAAAAAAAGCGATTAGATTTTGGCTATAACAAAAAACCACATTGCGAGTGTTTAGCAGCGAGTACTAAAAATACAAACAAGAAATCAGCAAATGGTCAAAGCCCAAAGACACGCAGACAGATGCACTAAAACAAATATATTATTTTCCAAGATTTATTATTAAACAAAATTCGTATTACAATAACAATGCCGAGCTCAATGTTTGCAGTGCATAGATAAAGATACAGCGACAGCGATGCAGTTTGTGAGTCACTGCTGCCGTGGAGTCTTGCGAGCTCAACATGTGAATGTATCTGTATCTGACGCTGCGCTTTCCAGCTTTGGGCTTAATTGGCAGGCCGGCGTCCGCACTCGCACACTAATAATTGCCTTTAATTATCGCAAACGCCCAATCGCTTTGGTTTTCCTTTTTTTTCTTCTCCAACTCCATTTTTGCGCTCACTGGGCAGCATCGGTAACTGTAAATGGTGAGCTGCAAACTGTAAACCGTTTTCACTAGGCATTCAACAAAAAAAAAAAACCGTTTCCGTTTTTCAAGCCCCCTCAACCTAATCCAGTGACTGCCAAACTGTGATCTGTGTCTTTCGATCGCGTGCCTCGCTCTCCGGAGGAAGTTGTTAATTAAATTAAGCAAGCGATTAGCTTGGTTTTTGGACTTGAGCTTGGCTGACCAAGTGATAAAGACACAGCTGACAGACAGTCAAAGATACAGAGATACAAACATCTGTCGGAGCGAAAGATGCAGCACGAAAAAAAAAACCTTCAAATTGTTCAATTGCCCCACAAAAAACAATAAGATTTCGTAATTGCAAGGGGAATAATTAGACATGCTTCAGTAATTTGAATTTCGGTGTCGAAAAACTGTCAACCTGAAATCATGTTACGATTTTGGTGAGGTAACGAAACTCTGATTTAGTCAAATTATCATTTGGGTTGACGTTCCATAAATGGCAGAAAGATTCTTAAATGTAACCCTTTTTGGAGCTACATTTTGACAGAT
Source organism: Drosophila setifemur (assembly GCA_021224005.1). Classification (NCBI taxonomy): domain Eukaryota; kingdom Metazoa; phylum Arthropoda; class Insecta; order Diptera; family Drosophilidae; genus Drosophila; species Drosophila setifemur. Next base: position 16,532,905 of record JAJJHY010008789.1, read on the forward strand.
ATAGATTAGAAGATAATGAATTTGTTTTCCTGTGACTCTATATTTTTAGTAGCAGTTATTCAGCTATCATTTCCATAGAACCTCTTACGAAAATACTTTCTTTTGTCATGCGATAACCTTCTGTCATATTTCCTCGTGAGCAACTCACTTATTTTCATTTGATTAATGAGTGAGCCACCAAAAAGAGTTGTGCAAAAAATAATGGTGAGCAAAATAAACAGAACCAAACAAATCAAGCAAAAAAGCAACAGTCGACTGGTTAAGACCCTGTACACTGACACAAACGATAAAAGAACATGTGATTGTGTTGCGAATGCTACGTTTTATGTTTATTATCGGATTGCAAGGCAAAGAGGAACAAATTTATTAACTTCATCTGCATCTCATGGATGCTTTTAACATCTCTGTATCTTTGTTTATACCAACAGGCGGACAGGCATGGTTAGATCGATTTGTATGGTCAATCTTTGAACATAATTTTACTTTTATTTTGGGGGCTTTGATGTCTCCTTCCCTTTGGTACATACTTTTGCACTAGCTTGACATACTCTTGTACCATAGGTACCTCGTACCATAGGTCTAAAAAAAAATGGCAGATAAGAAAAATGTGTGTTTGTGAGATTGTTCTGTGTTTGTAAATTGCAAACTCAAGTCGCCCCTTCATTCTCCCTTTCCCCTCTCCCTTTCCCCATCAACTGCTGTCTGGAATACCATCCAATCCATTGAAATCCACTCGACAGTAATGACGTTGAAGTGCACTGAAAATGGGTGACAAATTGCGATAAGCGGGCGGTAAAATGAGTTCTCGGCGATAAGAAAATTTACTCCCACCATTCTGAAAGGCACCCCTCACCCGCAATTTTCCTCTTTTTTTTTTGTAGATGATAAGAACTCAACTCGTTTCCATTGCACTTCCTATTTCTCTTGGAGCTACAGTGAATCTTCTTTAGTAATGAAATTATTTGTTAATATTAGTGCTTAAAATAATATTGATTCTTTATAAGCAATATTTAATAAGAATCTGAAAGATAGATCACCAATTGGCAAATATAATAATTTTTAGAATAACAATAATAAGACTACCTACCTAAACTTGGTTTTTTATATTTTTAAAATATTTATAAATTATTAATCTTTCTTAAGAAACAAGTTTATAGGATGGGTAGACATTCAGATGTTCCTTAACTATTTTCGAGTTTAAAAGATTCGTTTTTTATAAGTTAGACTGTAGTTAATCAGCTTTATGACTCCACTGAATCAGCCGACAGCGGCAGCGCCACGCTCATTAACTTCCGCTCTCGAAGCAAATATTTACCTCCCTCTTCTCCATTTCTCGCTCTCTATAACTCGATTCTCTCCCGTCTGTTTCTCGCCGTTTTCCCCAGGGCAAGGTCTCGCATGATTCAATCAAGCAGTTGGTGCTGGACGCGGAGCATTTGGTGCGCGACGCCCAAGAAGCGGCTCTGAAGACGCCAACCAAGCAGAAACATTCCATCGTTAAGATCTCGTCGACGGTCAAGAAGCGGGAGGTCATCATGGCGCATCCCATCAAGCAGCGCGTGGAGGTAAGTCCTGTCCAGAAACAAAACCGAAAAACAAAGGATAAAAGAAACTATATATAAAGTGTCAATAACTAAAGTAACTTGATATCTTTGGGAATTACTTTTTAAAAAATTGATATATTATTGATATCTTTTAGTAATTTCATAAATATTCCTATTTATTTGCAGTTCCATTATAATAAAATTTAATTAAAATATCTAGTAAACAAAAAAAAAGACACCTAAATTAAATAAATACATTAGCTAGCTAATGATTAACTTTGTATCTAATCTCCTTCCATTTGGTATCTGCTCTTTCCGAGTATCATTAACTTTTATCTAATCTCTACCTGATTTATTGTATCCCTTTCCAGGAGTGGTTGGAGCATCAACCCTCCACCCCGCAACTGCTCACCCGGAGCCACACGCACGAACTTTTGCCGGGCTGCAAGCCCGATGACTGCGAGGCATCTGGAGAGGCATCCGAGACGGATTCGATTCCCCAACCGGGAGGAGGAGGAGGAGCAGGGGGAGCGAGCGCACCTAATGGAGCAGGATCGGATACATCCGAAGGATTTACCGACTCCATAGCCACGTGCATGCAGACGAGCACAAATTCGTATGGGAATTCCACAGAGAGGATCGGTGGATCCGCTGAACCCATTGGTCAGCCAGTGACACCCTTGGGATTCGGAAGCAGCAACCAGAGCCTGAATGTCAAGATTGTAAAGCGTCCGCAGGCGCGTCGCAAGTCGGAGAGACCCTGGTCCGTGTCCTGTCTGTCGCAGTTGACAACCGATGCGTCCCAGCTGACTTCGGCTAGGATTGTGGAGAATTCACCACCAGGATTGGCCAGCCATTCGATCAGCGAGAGTGCCTTGGACTCCCTTTCCCCGGGGCCAAGACCTCGAGCAGCTTCCTCCTCGGGAACTGGAAGTAATGCGGCCAGGAAAGCGGATAGCAAGGGTTCCTTGAGGCGGAGGAAGGCCCGCAAGAAGCGCATTTCCGCTGCCTCGGCAGGCAGGAAGTCGGATTCTGGATCCGAACTGGGTGGAGATCTCACCCAGACACTGATGAAGTCCTGCGAGTCCATGTCCTCGCAACAGTTGCAGGAATTCACCAATGCCCTGCTGAACATTCAAAAGGGAGTGGCTCCTCTCAGCCCGAAGGGAGAGGTTCTGCTGGGAGCAGGATTAGGAGGAGGTATATTGGCTCCTGGCGAAGTCGGTGAAGCTGGCTCGGAATCACAGTTGATGCTGCCCAAGTTCCGAGTGGGTTCCTTCACTACCGCTGGCCTTTTGGCCGACACCAGGCTGGGAGCTCTGGCAGCTTTGTCCAACTACATGAACGAGGACGAGCAGCAAGCAGGTGAGTGGGGAATTCTCCTGGATGGGGGCTAGGAATCAATTTCAAACTGTGTTCTCTATCTGTATCCATCTATCTATCTGTTTTTTCACACACAAGCACCCAAGCCGGTACAGACCAGGCGCAAAGGTACTGCCAATGCACCAAGCCCTCTGAAATCCTCAGATACTACTCCCTAAATAAAATCCTATATACCATTTGATTCTATTGATTATTACTTCTTTGGCAATCCGATAAATTGTAGAACCCAGAAACTTAAATGGTTATTAATTTTATTTTTTCAATTTAAAGTATCTTTTATCTTTAATCAACATTTTTAATTTGGATTTATTAAAGTCTTCTTCTATATATCCCTTCCAAAACCAAAACCCACTTCCATACCAATATCATATATTAATTACAAAAACCCCCAATCCCCCCAGAACTGAGCACCGAGGACCATCACAGCAGCATCTCGGAGACGGCCTGGGACAACTACCAAGAGAAATACAACTCGGAGAACTATTCCGAGGGCTTCGATTCGGATGCCGCACGTCGTCTCTTAGAATTCGGCGACGACTATCGGTGGGTATTCCGCTGCGAAATAAATAATAATAATGATGAAGGCGACCTTTGAGGTTGTGCCAAGATTATTTATAACCGCTCAAAACTAAATAATTATATCGTCTGGTTTTATGTTCGTTTCGATAGGAATTTTATCGACTCACAGTCGGACTGCTGCAGTTCTCTGTCGGCGGCCAATAATTTGGATTCATTCTCGCCACCGCGCATGGACTCGCTGCAGAAGCACGAGCTGAAGGCATTGCATATCCAGATTAACCAGGACACCATCAGCGGATCGGTGGATCACGCCCGTCGTCAGCGAGCTTTGGAATTGCAGTACGAGCGTCGTCGCAAGACCTTGGAGGTCAGACGCAAGTCCTGCCAAGGTGAGGGTTGCTCAAGGATATACCATTTATTGATTCTATTACTAATCTCGTTTCTTCTCCCAACTAGACATGGATGAAACTCCCACAAACAATCCCCAAAAGGAGCAGATCCCACTGCAGGCCCAACCCTCGCTCTCCGCCTCGGCCACTGCTCTGATGATGACCACCCCCAAGAATCAATCCACTCAGCAACTGAACCAGCGGACGGAGTCCGTGGGCCGTAAATTGGATTTCGGTGGAATGAGTCACTCGGCTCAGTCTCTGTTGCGTCGCACCTCGGAGAGTGACACTTCGACGAGGAGACGCCGCACTATTACAGCAGATGAGAGGAGGCGGTCCTCGAGGAACCTGGAGAAGTGCATCAAGCTGATACCAGCCACCACTTCTTCGTCCAGTGGTTCCGACTCGGAGGATGGCGAGCAGGAGATGCGATCCCTGCTGCAGCAGAGTCGCGATCGTTTGGAGGACACTAGAGCCCTCAAGATCAGATGTCATCTGCTTAGACCAGAGGATTATGTGAGTTTTTAGGAATAGTTTTTAGAATATTGCCTAGATCAATCCATGTCCGTGTGTCTGTTGGTCTCCAAGGGTACTCCTAGCTTTATCCACTTAATATTGATCATCCCGGTTAAGAGATCCCCACTAATCCCTTGTTATCATCCCCACCAGAACGAGATCATCAACACTTGCCGCGACAACATCCGCTGTTTGGAGGCCGTTTTACGTGGCCCACCCGGCACCGTGCTGTCCAATCACTGCGCTGGCCAGACAAAAGGTGAGTTCCAGCCTCCGCCTTTGCATCCATCATCATCACCATCAAACGCCAGCAAACTGCGCCGGAGACGGAGGCATCAGAGGCAGCAGCTAGAGCCAGAGCAAGAGCTCCAACAGGCTGATGTGCCTGCCAAGATGCAGCTGGAGGTGCAGAGGCAGGCCGAGTGCCAGTGTGCACCCATTACGCGCTTCTTGGCGAGGGTGATTGAATTTGTGATGGACGTGGGCAATCTGCTGGAGCACTTTGCGCTCTACAGATTCCTCGCAGGGACCCTGAGATCCCTTTACGCGCTGGCCAACCGGCCAGTGGGAGGAAGGCTCGATCGCTTCCTCGGCGGCCTCAGGGGCCTGTTGTTATAAACAAAACCAGAAGCTTTAAGCATGTATTACCAAGAAAACAAGCAAACCAACCAACCAACCCGGATGCCTTCTAGATTTACAATCGTTAATCGCTAAATCACACTTTTGTATACGAGCTAGTGCATATGATGTATGATTTAAAGGAATTTTGTTTTTGCATTTGACAAAACGCATTTCGCATCGAATTCTCTTAATCTTTATGTTTGATTTTTATAATCTTATTTTAATCGAATCTATTCTATTTTATTTGATTTTATTTTACTTCATTTCTGTTCTGTCCATTTATTTTCGCTCTACCTGCGCATTTGTTTCTTTATTATTTTTTGGCAATAAAATTTACAACACCAAAAGCAAAACAAACTAAAATTGTTATAATTCAACTCAACTTGCGTTTGTATCCGTTCGTTATCCTGTGATTTCCAATCCGTATTACCCCTAGAAATGTAGCTTTTACTTTGGTGTTGTGTCATTTTGTCATCTTTGTTAACTCCACGTAATGCTTGTCAAATGTCTTAACAAAATTAATTTAACCACAATCATCCATTAACTCTGTTGTGATCGTGTGTTTTTTTTAGATTGCTTTGAGTTTAGTTTCGAGATCATCGTAGCCTATATAGAACACTAATATCGATATCCCAAAGCCCCAGCCCCGAAGCGGTAATGGTTCACACTTGTGCCTCGGTTATAATATTATTTATGACCGAAAAACATTGCAATATTTTTATGAAATAATATATTCTTAGTTTTAGTTTTTTAATATTTTTTACTGATGATTTAACAGGAAACTCTCATGGGGGTCACGATAATATTTTAATTCATGTTGCACAAAATCGAATTAACTGGGCAATTTAAAACACATTTTCAAGATATATATAAGAGTTATGGGCCAGATATCGGAAATACTCCCCTCTAAGACGTATCTACATGAATTTTACTTGTGTCAGATGTAAATTCAGGTTGGCGCCTCGACTACAGTTTTAAAAGCACTGTGCCCAACAAGCTTTCCTAAGTAATTGCCACTAAAATCAAAAGTTAATGTATGGAAAATACTTCTTAAATTTTCCAAATTCTTTGAAGTCTTTTCTTAATGCCCATAAATCTGGTTAATTAGCTTTTAGGGATATAGGCATTATTTGTTGCCAGCTGCTTAATTCTACGGTTCTGACCCCGACCAAGAGCAAATTTATTTTCGCCCGCTGACGTCAGCGAATATTTATAAACAAACAAATGTGATGACTGGGTGGAAAATTAAGGGGGTTGCGAGGTGTGTTTTAAAAATATTAAATATCTGCTAAACTTAAATATTTTTGAAATATTTACTAAATATATCTCAGTGCTTACAAAACTGCAGCTTAAGCTTTTAATTCTATTCTATCAAAACTGTAGACTCAATAAAGTTTCTTTAGAATGCACCAGGTGGCGCTTTGGTTTAGTTCTTCGAGTGCTTTTCAAACTGTAACTTCAGCTTTTAAAATTTTTTTTTTTTTTTTGTGAGTGTCGTCATCTGTGTATTTCGCTTTTGTTGTCTGGTCTGGTTTTTGGTTTACAAAAAAATGACGTCGTCTTTTGAAATATAGACGCCTGGCTTTTGTTTTTGTTGTTATTTTCTTGTTGTTGCTGNAATATATATATATATATATATATTTTATGTTTTTAGAGATTGCGTGTGACGAAGCCAAGTTCAAAAGTTCTCTGTTTCAGTTCTCTCACTGTTCGTTTGTTGCGTGTTAGATTCTCTCGGTTTTTTTATACACAGACAAAATGTATAGGGTTTTTTGTATAAATATTAAATTTGTATAATATGTGAGATTATATTTGAAAATTATAATATTATTTAAAAAATATCAGAATGGTATTTAAGAAATAAAATTAAATATTCCAAGAACAGTTAAGAACTTAAGAAGAGAAAAACAATTGTTTTTTGAAAACAGAAGGCTCTATAAATATTTTTCGCTGTGCAACTGCTGCTGTTTTAAAAACAAATAAAACGCCCGAAGACATTCATAATTGTAACTGTGCTAAGTAGCGAGCACGCTGCCTTTTGGCCCCTTGCTCTCTGTTCCTCCGATTCCCCGCGGTTTTATTTCTCAGCTGTCTCAACTGTCTCTGCTTTTCGCTCACTTCTCCGCATCTCTCTCACAGCTTGTCAGTTGATTTTCTGCGCGCACTCCAAGCGGTTGTTCTCCTCGTTTTACCGCCTGTCCCCACCGCGTTTAATTAATTTTGTGTAACGTGCTTCCGCGAAATTCTGTGAAATAATAAATAATCCAACAAGAATCTCGCATAATACCTACAAAAATAGCTGTGATAAAATCATAGATAGACTAAGCTCTCTCCAAAGTTACTTAAGCCCTTGAAAAATAAATTCTTTCCTGGACGTTTCTAATCCCATCTGCCATTCATAAAAACCCAAAGTCGCGTGCTTTTTGTGTTTGCGTATAAGAGTTCCTTCTGTGCGGTATAAGAGTGCCTCCTGTGCGGTATAAGACTTTTCCCGCTGTGTTAATAGTTTTCCCTCAACTTTTCAAAGACGCGCAAACAAATTTCAATGCTTAATTGTTTAAACCGCAAGGGAGATTCCCATAGTACAAAGTTGTGTCGGTGCCTGATTGAAAAATGAAATCGAAATGCCTTTAAAACACAAATTGATTACGAAAATTGATTTCAAGTGGAGCGAGTGGTACAAAAGTGGGTCACATTGGGGTTGAACGTCGTCGAAGAAAGCTTTTCGAATTTCCGAGGGTTGCCAGCTGAATACTTCCCGCCTTCCGCTTCTCCACTTCCCTCTTCTGGCCAAAATGGGAAAAGTCAGCGTGGCCGTTCAAACGGATATATCCGAAATGCTTTCGGCCAACTCTTCCACCAACACGTCGCGTTCCTCATCGGAGCAAGGTAAACATTCCAGTCAAACAGCGCAAAGCAAAGATATAGAGCCTTGGGTAGATAGATGATGCGATGGAATGGTAAACATAATTGGGAAACAGGTGTAAACAACAATGTTAGAGAGCGGGGGACCAGCCAGGTGAGATGGAACACCAAACAAAGATCGCACAATGCCAGATAGTAGTGAAAACGAGAAGAGCAAATTAAGCCACCAAGGGGAAATAAAAAAGAAAGAGTAATGTAGGTGACTCAGCGGAGGAGATACATATCCGAGGAAAGTTGGGAGATAACAAGAGATTTGTGGGGTCTTTAGTTGTATTTAAGTACAGTGGGAAACCCATTTAAGTGAAATAACTAGCCATTCTTTGAGGAAAAATACACCAAAGGCAATTATCTCAGATGATAAGTAAAACTACGATCTAGAAAAGGGGTTTTGGGGGAATTTGTGAAAGAAACCTTTTCGTTACAAAGTGAAAAATAATATATAAAAAATATTTAAGTTGCTTCGAATTTATTGATAATTATTCCATCATTTAGGCATTATACCTTATTTAGGTCCCGGATTTATTTCCTACAAATATAGAAACCAAAATATATCATTCCCTCCTTAACGAACAATTGCCACATTTGGCAGCTCCAATCCCAAAGAACCAAAAACAAAAAAAAGAGAACAGCAATGTTCCAGATCATAAATCCGGCACTTGAGTACTCGAAACCACTAACTATAGCGCTATATCTCCGCTCTTATTGTAATTCCCATAAACCAAGCAAAGAAACCACTCTCAAGAATACTTAACTCGGTTTCTTCTGACTGATTCCTCTTCAATTGGAATCTGCCAGACACATTGACCGACTTCGACTCCGCAAACTCGGCAATCTTCAAACTACAATCCACAATCTGCAGGCTGCCAAATCCGGAGGCCAACAGTCCATCAACCGCAACACTTGGCCGGCTAATTAAGGCTAGCAGTTGTCGGTGTGCTTATAGACTTGTCCGTGACTGTACTAACGATCCCGCTAATTAACGGTACACGGACAACAGAGAGAAATAAAGAAAAGCAGGGAACATCCTATATAGTAGACCTTTTTTATGGTGCCAATCGCCTTTGAAGTTAGTCTTCCAACGCTTTTGGAGCGGGAAAAGCCGGAACCGGTTGCACCTCAATTACCTCATAACCACTTTTTTTTTTGTTTGATATTTTTTTTTTTGCCCAAGTTCAAGTTCTCAATTCGATTAATTATGGATCTAGTGGCCCATTTGTGGTTGACCTTCGTTTCATTAGAGTTGGAAACTGGATAAGCTGATTGAGCAGAATCAAATTGCGGTTTAGGCCTAAGTGGTTCAATGATTTTGTGCTTTACCTGAGGGCATTGAACCACTACTAACAAGGCACTTCCATTACCATTACAATTTTCCATTTTCATTTGCAAAGCCAATTTACATATAGTATGGCGATTGCCGTTTGGCACATTTCCTGCTTGGAAGATCGGCAGATTTATTACTATTACTTAATTCAGGCACGATTTCCATTCCATTCAGTGATTATCCGAATATTTCGCATCCCCTTCCTAATTTTCTGCTCAGTTCTCTCTGCCTCTCTCCTAATCAGCATTTAAAAATATCCACCGACGTCGTTATTTCCATATACATATATATATATATTTCGTTTTTGCTAATTGTCTATAATTGTTTGTCTCACTCACACAAAGTTTTCTATAATTATTCAAGATTAAATTGGCAAATATTTTGAGCTTTGCCTTAGGTCAGCCACTGAGCATTCGTTTTTGGTTTTATTTGTTTATTTGGTGGTTTGCTTCTTGTGCTTACCTCACCTGCCCCTATTTGTGTTTGTTTTTGTTTTTTGCTTATCTGCACAACTATTTAATTCCTATATCATATTCTACTGAATATAGCTATTTTCATTTAGTTTAACTGGAACACGCCCTTTTCTTAGCATAGGGTGGCTCTTTTTATGGCTTCTTGACACGCCAATCCTTGGGGTATATCCTGGCAAATCAAGGAGGGTATCAGAAAAGAAATAATGAATAAAATTGAGGTAGTCAGAGCTCATAACAATTTTGGGGTTAAATTATAAAAACATTTTGGAACAAAATAAATTTGCAATTCGGCAAAAATAATATATGCTATGAAATATAAAATGTAGAATCAAAAAACAAATTTTCGTATATTCCCAAAAATTTGAATATTTTTTTTGAACGACCAGATTTAAATTTAGTTAAAGTTTTTCTGTTCAGTTTTTTTTTTGAAACAAATGTCTTTCCATGTCACATATTTATTTTAGCTCACACAATTGCCATGGAAACGAGCTTAACGAATTTTATTGCCTCTTAACGTATATTTTTTATTGGAAAAAAACAGAAACAACAATTTTGTTTTACTGCACTGCATAATGTCAGCTTATTTCTCTCTCTGGGTTGACACCTCACCATACGTCCCACTCGCAGATACATTAAAAAACAGAAATTCTCTCAACTGCGAAAATTGCAGCCAACGTCAACGGCCTTGGTTGAAAACCTCTGCGGTTTTTTTTTTATTTTTTGTCTGGCGCTATTTGCAATTTGCAGTTTCAGCTATCGTGACGAAATGCAAAGCAAATAAAAGAAAATTTGCATGTCGGCAAAGAAGCTTTAAAATGATTAACAACAAGAGAGAAAAACACAAATATTTCTGTTGAAAATTAGTTGGGGTAGGTTCAGTTTACCATAAAAGATTAATTATTTACCCGAACTGCCGGGCAAGGTAAAAAAAAAAGAAATGAGCTATTCATGCCTTTTTGATTATTGCAAAGAGAAAGTCTCTCACTTAGCCGTTTTTAATGGCTAATCAATTTTATGTGCAATTTTTAGTTTTTTTTTGCCTCCGTGTCGCGGAGCTATCTAGCAAAGATTATTCAATATCTGCCGGAAAGCAGGTGGAGTCAAATCCCCCAACAACAACAAATCCCCTCTCGATGCCATCAAAATTCATTTTTCAACCAAGTTCGTACAACGAGTTTGATTTCTGATTTCGAACCAGATTGAGTAACGCACATTTAGCAAGACGCAACCAAAGTGCGTCAGCTTCAGGTGCACTGGGAAAAACTCTAAGCTCTAAAAACAATCAGGACTTATGGGAAATTCTTAACGATTTTCAAGTCAACAGAAAACTTCAAAATTTTCAAAGTGAAAGCTATTAAAGTAAAAATTCCGAAAGCTCAAGCTATTGAAATAAATATTTTTGTATAAAAAAAACACTAAGAAATTAATCCTTTGGCTTGCCCCTAATTCTCTCAGTGATTTGAACAAAAAAAATAAGCCCAGCTTCATGCATCCAACTGCAACACTCCATAAATCCCCCTACCCTCCCCATTTTTAGTTGCGCCTGAGTTGCTTTTGTGGGCTGATCCTCCCCGATCCTCCACATCTCCGCCTCCTCCTCCTCCTCAAAAGGGGAAACCCAGTCCACACAACCCAAACTCGGTCCAAGTCGAGCTTCGAGCTTCGTTGCAGCTGCTCTGAAGTTCACTCAACCAGTTTCGGTTTGCCTGCCAACAAGTTCGGATCGGTTGGGTTTTTTCTTAAACACTTTTGAATTACTATCTGCGGGTGCGTTTAATCCTCCTCCTGGTTTTTGATTCATCCAAGGGGAAAAAGCAGAAGAAAACACCGTTTTTGGCCAGCCCCAAGGTGAAAGTAATTTGTGCGAAACTCACATAACGCATTTCAATTCAATTACTCAACCCGGCCACACGCATTAGTCGCTTAAAAAAATCGGTTTTAAATCGAGATTTTAAACTTTAAAAGTTAACTAGGTAAGATTTATTTTAGATTAGGGAGTGTTATTTGTTCAGCTGTACTTGTGATTAGAAATGAGGGAATACAAATGTGATTTAGATCCCATTTTAAATGGGTTCTTATTAAGACATGATAGAGATGTGGACTAATGTTTACCCGCTATATGAAGAACCTGAGGGTGCCTGTATTTTAGGGAACTATAAAGTGTGCATTGAATGTATATTATCGAAGATTAAGTTCATATTTTTCTATTACAAAAATTTGTTTGATTTAAGAAGTATTAAGAAGTTATTTAGTAATCAAAAGATCTTATTAATTTTTAATGTAGGTTTGTGTAAGGGAAATAGGAAATGTAGACACTCGATTCCATGTTTTAATCTTCTTGAATTATAATCATACAAAATATTAATCCAAAATCGTTGTTGTTTCTTAGTCTAGGGTATTTCATAGTCCATGGTATTTAATAGTCCACTGCAGTTGTCCACATTATTTGTCGTGTAGTTCTTTGTTCAATTAAGGTTGACTTAACTCTCCGTTCTGTTCAGTTCTCTTCTGTTTCTGGTTCTGTTTCCAGTCCGCCCAATGTTCTTATAACATAAATGCAGAATCAATCGAAGCCCACAAATCGGCATACCATAAAGCGGAAATGGGTGCAGAAAAAATATATATAGTAGGAAAGGGGAAATACAACAGTGCAAAAGCAAACAATTTCAATTATAAAACCGCAAAGCGATTGCAAAAGTCTTTTTGTTGATTTTTCTTTTGGCTGGCCCAGAGCAAGCCCAGAGTTTCACTTTCCGCTGCAATTTTCCAGAGCTTGGAGAAAGGTATTCATTTCCAAGGGCTCGCCGAGAAGGTAGCCAAACCAAGCCAAACCAAACCAAACCGAAGACCAAACTGGGATATATAACGTAAATGGAAATGAGAAATGAGATTGCCAGGGCCCAATTAAATTGCCTTTCTCTCTGAGCTGCACCATTTAGCTGCTAACAGTTGGCAACGATTTAGCATCCTCTCCTAACCCGGCACCTAACCAAACCAAACCTCGTCCTGAAACCCTCGATCTGTTCTTTTTGCTCTTCCAGATTTGCTCTCGGCCTGGGAGGATTTGCTGAGCTGGAGCGAGAATGCCTCGAATGCCAGGAAGCTGCAGCAGGAGATGAGCGCTTTGAAGTATTCGCTGCAGAGGCTTGGAGATAAGCCCACTCCCGAGCTACTGGACACCGAACCGGCCATCCAGATAGCAGTGGAGGCCTTGAAGGTGGGTCTTTCGGATTTAATATTGAATTCAAATTAATAACCAATTAATCCTTTCTAATTATCCCCCTTAGTCGGAGCAATCTCAGCTGGCCAGCTACAGGACGAACATGCTCCGCTTGAACGCCTCTGTCCACAGCTGGCTCACCCGGCAGGAGAGGCGTCTGCAGAGCGCTCTAGAGGATCAGCTACAGCAGGAGCAGCAGCAACAGAGGGAACCCGAGTCCGAACACATGAAGGAGCTGAAGTCCCCATCCCTGGAGGAGAAGGATCTGTCAGCCAAGGGAGGAGCAGTGGCCATCACGGTCACCGACAGCAATGGCAACCAGGTGGAGGCACTGGCCACAGCAGAAGGCTCCACTTCAATGTCCACCTCCACTTCCACATCCACGGATGTGCACTCGCTGATGTCTGCGGAACAGGAGTTCCACAAGCACTTGAAGAACGAAGTCAGCGACATGTACAGCGCCTGGGATGAGGCAGATGCCAGGTGAGTTTCGGAGACAAATCCCTTAGGGAACTCTGTTCTAATTCATGATTCATATTCCCACCTAGAATCAACACCCAGCTGGAGATGCTCACCAACTCTTTGATTGCCTGGCGTCAGCTGGAATCGGGATTAAGTGAATTCCATTTGGCTTTGGGTCAGGATCGAGGAACACTCAAGGGTCTCGAGGGAGCTCTGGACAAGGGACAGGCCACTCCAGTGGAACTGGCCCAGAATGTCAAGCTGGTGGCTAAACTCTTATCCGAGAAGGTTCACGTTAGCCAGGAGCAACTAATGGCCGTGCAACAGCACCTGGATCCCAATCACATTTACCACATTGCCAAGTTCACGGCCTCCAATGGCTCGCTCTCCGATTCCGGGATCTCCGATGGCGGTGCCACCTCGGATGGAGGTCTATCCGAGAGGGAACGACGTCTGGGAGTGCTCCGTAGGCTGGCCAAGCAATTGGAGCTGGCCTTGGCTCCGGGAAGCGAAGCCATGCGTTCTATAGCCGCTCGAATGGAGAGTGCCGAGGCTGAGTTGAAGCACCTGCAGAACACCTGCCGGGATTTGATTGTGCGCACCGCCGCCAGTCACCAGCAGAAGCAGCAGCTCCAGCAGAGCAATCAGAACCAGAACCATCAGAGCCAGGAGCAAGTGGTTCCTGTATCCAAGACAAATGGAATCCACAAGAAACAGGCTGCCCAGCAACCCCATTCACCAGGAAAACGCGGCAAGAATGGGCGTAAGTCGCGACAGGCAAAGAAAGCTGGTGAGGATCAGGCTGAGGAGTCCCTGCCCCTGCAACTCAACGAGGACCAGCGAAAGGTAATCCTCAAGCAGATCAAAACCCTCACCGGCGACGATGGTGGCGATGATCCCTCCGATGATCCCTCCCGAATCTTCAACTTGGAACTGCCCGAGGGGGAGGACAACCAGGATGTGGATGAGGATCCCTCCAAGAACTCCAAGCGAGGCTGGGCCTGGCGCATTGCCAGGGCTGCGGTGCCCATGCAGGTGGCCCTGTTCACCATTTTCTGTGCCGCCTGCCTCATGCAACCCAATTGCTGCGACAATCTGAACAATCTCTCGATGAGTTTCACACCGCAATTGCGTTACATTCGCGGACCGCCTCCGATCTGATGGGAGAGGATGCAGTTTGTCCTTTCTGGGATAGTATCCTTCAATCGTTACGTTAGCTGTAGCTAGAGAGTAACTAGTAACTAGGGCGTAACTAGAGCTTAGGGCTACTAAGCAGCGCAAAAGCCACTAAGGCAGAGCTCGCGCGTTTCGTGTGCGTTTCGCGTGCGTTCCGCGCGCGACTTTAAGCGCCCGCTGGCCAGCCAAGCGGTTTTTAAGCGAAAAGAAAACAGAAAATCGGAAAACGGAAAACAGAGCTCCTCCGACAGATAAAGGAATTGTAGTTAAGGTAGCGAGCGCAAAAGGAACGCAATTTATGCTAAGGATATTTTTGTTATTTTTCGGTTAATTTCCAACGAGTTCACTTAGGTTGCAGCTCGAATGCAGATGCAGATGAAGATGATTTTTTGAGGTTGAGATTAAAGTTGAATAATCCAAGTACTTAGGCGCGAGAGCCACTTACAAACTGCCGCTTAGACAGGAACCCAAAACCGGGCAGATCCCTGGAACCCAGTTAATATTTATAGAGAAGCCGATGTAGAACGTTTTTGTACCCCTTTTTTGTTTGAGAAACACTAAAGTGCCTACAAATCCGAACTGTGAGGGGGAGAGAGAGAGGAGGAGAACGTAGAGGATGAAATGGATTTCCATGCACATGGAGCATCCCACAATGAGAGTATCAATCCAAGGCAACAAAGCAACAGAAGCTAAAGCCAACCCACTAAGAGAACCGCGATTGAGAACAAGAGTTTCTATTTTTATATGCAATGCAACTTATACAACAAAACAAAAAAACAAAAAAACAAAACAAAACGAAACAAAAACACACATCATACATTTTTATGTCTATTATATTAATAGGATAAACCTTAAATCTTAAACCCCAAACACAGGATTCTGCAAACGGAAGATATCAACGAATAAATGGAACAGAAGCAATGGGAGATCGATTTGTAGTTTTCGGAATTCCTAGACTAAGTTTATGATTTACACACTTCTGGCGGATGATGATCATCATTGTAATCTACTCGTAAGGTTTATATACTTTGTGCGTTTTCAAAACTTTCACTTGGCAGTAAAAAAAAAAAAGATCAGAAAAAAATAAACATTTATACACAAAAAAAAAAATACAAATAAAAATAATAAAAAGGTATTAAAAAGATCAAAAGAAAACTTGGATGTTTAAATGGAATATTTAAGGGATTTATTTTTTAAAATACAGGAAACAATTGGTGGCTATTAAAAAAATAGCACAGAATTTCAAAGTCTTTGCTTTTTTAATCAATTGTTCTTTAGGGATGTGAATCATTTTCTCGAAATCATCCCACATAGTCAGGACCCACAAAATGTTCAATGTCTGATTGAATTATTAGAAAATCTAAAAGAAAACTCTCGAGTGTAGTGACAAGATGCATCAGGAATCCCAGAATAACAAAATGACCCTGCCCGACGATATCAACCTGGCCTACCTCAAGCAGGTGGCCCTCGACTGGAGGGAACTGGTGCGCGAGAGGAAGGACGTCATTCTCCGCTCGCCCACGATGAGCATGGTGGAATCACTTCCAACCGTCGCTCCTATCGATACCATCGATAGATCATATCAGCCAGCAAGGCCAGGATCGATGGTAGCGGTAGAGAAAAGGGAATCGTCCTTCTACCGGGGCAATTTCGGGCAAGCGGCGCCGCAGTTGCAGATCGAGCATAGGCGGGGGAGCATGGAGGCGGCTCGGATCCGGGTTAACGAAGTCGTCAACTTGTACATCTACCCGCCCATTCCGGTGACGGAAGAGTTGCGGAGAAGCCTGACCATGGCATCTGCACCCCCGATCCCGTATATTTCTTCCATTACCTCCACAATTTTGCCAGAAATAATTTAGCATGTCCACGGTTCAAAAAATGTTGGGGAATTTCTCAGGCAATCGGCAAAAATTCAATCTCTGGTGATTCCATGGAAAAACCAAATAATTAAGCAATAAAGTACACTCGAGAAAAAAAGATCATGTCTTTTGGGATGGTCAAAACTTATTTCATTTTTATTTGTAAACTTTTTTATATAAATATTAACCATGACGAAAGTTAGGGAAGTAAAACTCATTTGACCCACCAATTATAACCATATTGAATTGGTTATTGAACACAAAATTTTTATTTGTTTTCAGTATGTTTCTTTTGTCATTCTTTAAATTTGCATTTACTTTTTGTGGGTTTTTATATTAGTATATGTTTTTTGGAAAGCAATAAAATGATCCCCATTCATTATAATAACGAATTTTTAAGCAGTTTTTTTTTCCACAAATTTATATTAGAATTTGAAAATATATACAGCACAATCAAGAAAATAAATGCACATCATCTGAAATAAAAACTAAAATAAAACAAGGAAAATTCTGTCTCTAGGGGAAATAAATATTCAATAAAAAAACTTAAAACTTGATTTTTATGAGTTTAACTAACAAAATCGAAGAAGTAAACCCTTTGACCGCTTTCCTTCGAAAAATAAATATCCATCCGATGAGTTTTTCCTATTTTAGCCCACTGAACTGAATATATCCTTCCGATTGCCTTCCGCCTGCGCACATCCTGCTGAAAATTGTGGAGCGTCCGCTGACGTTGATGGATCTGAGCCAAATGAGTCGCACAACGCGAAAGCCAAACCTGGCCAAGGGAACATGGACACCCAACTTCTGGGTGGGGAGTGGAGTGGAGTCCAAAGAATCCAAAGAGTCGACTCCAAAGACAAAGACTCCCCTCGAGCGCTTATGTAAAGTGATTAACCAATGGCGATGCGAATTGAATACATAATTCGTATTTCCCCTTTTTTGAGTGTAACATGTATCCCTCTCTCTCTCACTCGCAGGGTTTCCCATTTGTGCACCTCTAGTGTTGTCTCTATCTGCTGTTAATTTTAGTTCAGACACAAACCACTGTTAATGGAATGTTAAGGTTCAATGCAATGCAGAGTTTAATGAAAAAAGTAATAAATAATAGCAAAAGCAATAAATGGGAATTATTAATCATAGAGAAGGTGGTAAATGCAGTCTAGACTTGGTTTGCGATAATTCACATAATTTTTCTAATTTAAAGATCAATTATGTGCAAATAATTGGTATGGTTCAAGGGCCATTATGGTAGCGAAAATTAATCATTGGTCAAATGATTGGTTTAATCTGTGTATATAGATTTGCTAATATGATTATTAGTGGTTGAGTGGAAGTTCGTAGTAGTAGGAGTATAATAAGGTTGACTATATGTTTTAATGACAATGAAAAACTAGCTTCTATGTATTCTTTTTCATGCATAAATGACAATTCAGTTTTATTTATAGGAAAGTTAGAAATCAGTTTTGATCTAATAAAAATTAGTTAATAACGACTTTTGTACTTTAGGGATTTGCGTCCAAGAATTAATGAATTATTATTTTAAAAAGTCATGAGATGGTGTTTCAGATTAATGTATATTATGAAGAAATAAATATGCATAAGCGGACTATTTAACTAAATCAGTTAGTTATCTATTGTAACTAGAAATACCTTTAAGAAGATATAACTAATTCTCCCTAGTTTTTCTCACCTGAACCTCTTAGCGATCCAACCACCAAACCAGAAAAAAAACCCAAAAAGAACAAAATTGTGAAGCGTGTCAAGTGTGAGCGAACAATGAAAACATAATTTTGTTTATGCCAGAGGGCTAATCCCTTACAGATTCTCGATGGGAAGTCACCACCACCGTCTGATTCAGACTCTGAATGAAAAGTAAACTCCGAGAAGAGGGCGCTACAATTATAATAATATGCTTACTTACCGGCTGGCAAGCAGAAAAAGGGGCGTGGCTGGGTCCTCGACATCCTTGCACGCTCCTCAGTTCCTCTCGATTCGCGTGCCACAGCGGAAGCGTTCTGAAAATTAAATTTGCATAATTTTAAGTCCTGCTGCCGAAAATAAGTAGAGGCTGCTGATGTTGGAAAAAAGATTACACTCAAAGTGAGGGAATAGTGGTGAAAGGCGAACTTTACGAGGGAAATGAAACAATTAGTTTTATGGCGGGTGCGGAAAATATCATTATTGGTAGCATATTTATGGCCTAAAGTCGCTTTAACTAATTTAAGTATGATATATGGGTTTTAACATTTATAAAAGTTGTTATCTTGAAGTCAAAGTGATAGTTTGTTTTATTTTTGTTGTATTTAATAAGTCATCTCAACTTCTGAGGAATCGTTTTCTTCGTTTATTCTCCTATAAAAATGTTGTTTTTCATCCAAATTCCCCTGTTCCTTAGATCACATTAATCATTGTTATCCAACAAATTGCTTTCCTATGCTGATTTTTATTGTTCCTCAAAGAAAATCCACCTCGCCAGGGACTCGAAGGTCGGACAAATATTATCCCGAACACACATGAGGAGCAACTTTGCAGTTTGTTTTATTGGATTTGCCCGGCAATTGTCCTGCGGAACAGGGAACAGGGAACAGGACACCCACCCACAGTTGAAAGGAATGTCCATCAAAGAGACTTCCTACAAGACGCATAAATTATCCTTTTCCTTAACGCTTCTTTTTTTTCTTGTATCCCGTTTTTCCCGCTTTTCCACTCGGCGGGGGAAAGTGCGAAAATTTGTTGTCAGACAAGTGCAAAGTAATGATATGCAATCCAATTTAGCGCCGGATGCCATCCCAACTCGGAACACTGCTCGAAGGACCCAGAACCAGGCCAGGACGCTGGTCAGGGCGCGCGTCCAGGAACTTGCACATTCATCACTTTCCTGATGGACTCGAGTTCTTCTTCTGGAGATGGAGATGGAGGAAGAGAGTGGAGGGGTGACTGAAGGACCAAGGGGAGTTGGAATTGGGAGCTGAGCAAGTGTCAATTTGCTGGCATTAGGTGGCAGGAGTTGGGGGAATGCATGAGGAGGCAAACGATTGTATTAGTTTTCCTTGAAGGATCTTGAAATAACAAGTGTTGAATAAAGGAACTCCTTACCAAAAATTGAAAACTATTTTTAGCAAGTGATATAAAAAGGTGGCCATCATAAATATTCAAAAAGCATTTCCAATCAATTAAAATATATTTTAATGAATTACGAGTGTATTCATTGCCCCTTATTATTCCTTGAATCAAGTAATTTAAAAATATATATATAATTTTTAACTAGACACAATTAGCAGAAAATATCTTTGCTCTCAACCTCCTCCTATAGTTCTCAACCCCTTTTCTTTAATTTTCCTATAAAAATCCCACATAAGCCACATAATGTGTGGGAAGACCTCAAGAGTGCGGTAAATGTTTTCACGCCAGATTTCGTTATTGCCACTTTTGTCCTGTGGCAAACAACAAACGGGTTAATTACAACACCCTATCCCCCCATTCCCATCCCAAAAATTCCAATCCCAAACCCAAAGCTATCCCATATGGGTGCAAAATAAGGAGTGAGTGCCACGCCCTAATGGGTTTATTGTAATTTAGGCAGGAATATGACACATTTTATGACTCCTCTGGCAGCTTATCTGCAACTGAATTAGCATAGTTGAGATATTTGTAGGAAATTGAGATTGAGAAAAGGGTTTTCCAAAGTAGAAGGGAATCCTCTTAATTAATTGTATTTTTTTAGGATTTAGATTTAGGATTTATATTTATTCTATAAGTAAAATAAATACCTGAATCAAAGAAGTTCTCTTTTCATATTATTTCTGGTACGCATGGCGAATTCAAATTGACTTTTCCCTTTAATTTATGGTATTGTAATTTTAAAATTAGAAAATATCTGAGCCAAACATTTTTCACTCCATAAAGTGCAATCATTAAATCAGCCACCTGTGATGGAGCCAACAAAAAAAAAATTAACGGCTAAAACAGAAGAAAAAAATCGAGGAAAACCCCTAGGAAAGATAGAAAACAGAGGGTGATATTTGCATAGAAAAATCATAAAAATGTTTTGGTACTTCTTTTTCATCCTTTTACCAACTGCAATTCGAGCGTGACGAATTAAACTGGAACTGGAAAGGAATATCAGGGGGTGGCAACCGAAGGTGGCAAAAGAGTTAAGGAAAGGAAAGTTGAGTGCAACTTGGAAAGACTTGGAAAAAGCACTTATATATATATTTTTTTTTTGGCGGATGATAAAAGGAATTAGTTAATCCTGGCTGAAACGTGAGTGAAATTTTTTAGCTGAAGTTTGTTCTATTCAAAAGTTGAGGGAATATTGTAATTATATTTAACATAATTCTGTATTAAATTTATCTTTGCATTAAATCCAAATTTATAGCGTTTTTTATGACTTAAACATTAACAATTTTTTTGTATCATATTTATTATAGTTTAGAATGTACATATGTTATGTATCTAAATGAACTTGAAAGAGTTTTTAAACATTGTTTTTAATAAAATGCAGAAATGTTATCTGTCAAGAAATGTCATTACTCAATTATTTGCACATTACTCACTTTAATATTTATATTTAATGGCTATATTTTTTCCTCGAAAATATTTAAAACAATCAAGGATAACATATAAGGAAAATATTTCTCATCCAAGAAAAGGCTCGAGAAATAATCAAGAGGAAGAGAGTGCTGAGTGTGGCAAAGTGTTTGTCGTGGCCTCGAGGGAAATTCTCCTCTCGGTCAGCAAGTAGCAGCTTGGTCCAAGGACGAAGGACAAAGGTCCATTGAGGCAGCCGCAATGTTTACGCTGCGGTTCAGCTGATGATTCCTGAGACGAGGGGATGGACAGATATTCCAGGGAGAGGAGGTGGGAGCTGTTAGCTGTCAGTTTTAATAGAGGCCAAACGAACACTTTGATGGCGCTGACATCGAATGTCCTCCCAAAAAAGAGACCAGCCTTCGACTAGCAGGACTCACATGTGTGTGTGTGGCCGGCATTGGCATTGGAATCGAATGCCCCGGGGAGCAGTTTCTAATGAAGGACTGGCAGGAGGAGGAGGAGCAGGAAGATGAGGTCCAGGGAGATGACAGAGCCTGCTCATTTGGTCGAAATTTTGACGCTTTATGAGCGGTCCCTTTAGTGCTGAGTGTGCGCAAAAATGTAATTGAATGAATGCGAATGAGAATCCGGATGAGGATTGGAACGGGAGTGAGGACAAGGCAAGGATATGTAAGCAAGTGCCAGGGAGGAGCAACTCAGCAGGTCAGTTGGCCATAAAATGTTTGTCTTCCATTAGGCCAAGAATGCTGGCCACACACAAAATACGCCACTTTGAGTCATTGGTGGATGGAAAACAAGATACAGTCAAGCATCAATAAATAGGAATTAATATATAAACAAAATACAAATTATTAAAAATATTTTTCACAAGGTGAAAAATTTCTATAAAAATTAAATGAATTAAAATAAAATTATCATAATATTGTGTATCATAATTCGTTGTATAGTAAGCAAGTTCCACTGTCCACACAAAACACATAACTTCCTCAGGGAGATGTCAACTAATGTAGGCTCCCCAATAAAATCCATCGCCTGGACATATGACAGCATTATGAGCTGCTGCTGCCGGGGGAAAGCCTTTTTGTCAAGTAGTATCTCTGGGATAAACAGATACTTTTCTGTGTGCAGTTTGTTTGCTTAATTCGCGTGACTCGCGTGTCTTCCTGTATTTATTATTTTCTTTTCATTTTTTTCGGTTAGCATTGTTTTGAGTCACGAATGCAAATTTCGGGACGGGGGAAAAAAAAAGATTCGATCTGAGTCTGGGAAATATTGAAGCTCATGTTACAAGCATCAAATATTTATAATTTCCGCAGTTGCAGGCAGGGCAGCTGCCTCCGAGAGTCTCTGAAATTATCATGACAACTTATTTAACTTTGGGGAGGGGTACCAAAAGAAAAGAAAAAAACAAGATGCGGATCCATGACTTGGCCTCTGGGCTTTCGACCTGCGAAATCGCGGTGAAAACTTCAAAAACTTCCAAGGCGGCAAAGAGTCGCAAGTTTGTCGCAACTTAAAATACTAATTAGCAGGCCATGGGATTTCTTTTTTGGGAGGAAACTTTAAGCCCTCAAAGTTGTCAGCCACTTGGCACGTAGACTCACCAGGTTCACAGTTTCCGCAAAAAGGAATCCCACACCATAAATATCTCAAAAGGGTTGAGGTTACCAGGGAGCTTAATGTCTGTATTATGTGTAAACTATCGGGAATTAAAAGATACTAGGTACGATTAAATCATAAAATTATATAGTTATAGAAAAAATATACATAAAATATACTTGGAGTATATTGCGAAAACCAGAGAATATTTCCTTCAATACAAAAAGTCAACGAAAACAAATATAAATATATAGAAAATATATATCTAATATTGTGAAGTTTGTTTTATAAATTGAAAAACATGTAGTTTTTTCCAGAACGAAAACCAAATAATTTTACTAGAAGTAGATGTCGAAATCTAGAAAATATATATATTCATAAAAACGTCCAAGAAATCTAATATAAATATATGGAAAATATATTTAATTTTTAAGTTAAATTCAAAATCATTACATAGGCAAAAGAAAACTGTTTCCTATGTATTAAGAAACCTATAATTTCCATGCAGAAGGAAAACCAAATAATCTGGTGAAGAGCCCTTCATTTGGCAGTCCACCTCACCTCATCTCACCTCTGATCAGCTCATCAGTATTCCCGGCCAGATGTTTGGCAAATGTCCTGGAAACACCCGATGAATTCACTCAGTTGACATTTGGGATTCCAATTGATTTTGCACTCGGCTCGGATCGGCGCGGCTCGGCCCTTCCTTTATCTCAGGATATTTGCTTTGCTGATTTGCGGAATAAGCTGGCAAAAATTTAAAAGAAAAACACGGAAAATTCGCATCCGTTTGGCAAATGAAAATGAAAATCCTGTGTGGCGAAAATATTCAAATGTGCAATATTGACACTTGATTTGCATTTATAATGGCTACGTGATTTTGTGTTCCGGTTCTGGTTCCGGATGAGGTCTTTCTCCTCACGGAAGTTTGCGGTTTCTTTTCATCCCGATAGCTACTTTATCTTTATCTTGGCCATCTCTCTCTCTCTCTCTCCAGCCAAATGTGTTAATTTCTCTGGCCAACTGGTGGTGCTCTGTTTTTTTTTCCTACTTTCTCGATTCCAGCATATTGCGCATAAAAAATTGAACAACTTGGCCTCGGGTTGTTTTCACCATAAAATAATCTTTTTAAGCCGAAAACAAATTACAAATAAGAGGAACGACAACACGAGGCGAGGGAGCGAATCCCTCGATATATAATTTGTTCCATTTTCTTTTTTTTTTTTGTATCCTGGCCGCTGCTTTGCATATTTTTGTGTGTTTTCCTAGTGGAGTTCCCCTCGTTTTTGTTCTCTCACAAATTATAATGTATTGGAAATTGACAGAATTATGTAATGAATAGAAAATTATGCAAATTACAGCGCAGTTACATTTAATGGCACGACCTTTTCCTTCCATTTGCATCCTTCAGGTCCTTGCCCCAAAAACTGAAATCGAATTTTATTGGCAGGTCGAAGGTGGAAGAAACTCATTCAAAGGACTTGGGTCGAGCATGGAGAGTAGTGCATAAAGGGAGCTCAAAGGGATTTCCATTTCTGTTAATAGGACACCTTAAAGGAAATTCTTATTGAAAGCTGGCAAATCTTCAACCTACAAATTTAGAAAATTCCTACTAAAATTCCCTTGTAAAAATAAAAACTTTAAATTGTTGGAATATTGGAGTCAATAAATTCTAAAGTAATGTTATGCAAAATATTAGCCACAAACAAATCACAGGTTATATTTTATCTTGTTCAAATAAAAAATCCACCTGACTCAATTATTATTTTTTTCAGCTCGAATTCCAACGCTTAAATCATATTTCCTTCAACAAGAACAAGGATGATAAAATGCCTGGGTTTATTAAAAGTCCTTCGAGTTTATCGCCAACTAGGGAGCAATAAGGAAACTTTTCCACGCCCCCCGCTTATCGCAGGCATCGTTTTTCATATTATAATATTTTTCTACCAGCGGTAATTAATCATCCAGAAAACCAGAGAAATCCACGCAAAAAAAAAGATACACCCAGACACAGAGGCGAGATAGAAAAATGTCTCTCGAGATAATGTCAACATAAATTGTTACGGCAATTTTCTACAATTTTCTCGGTATTATTTATGTGGTTTCTGTCGTCTTTATTTTGTTGGATGGTTTTTTCTCTGCTTTTTTTTGTGTTGCTTGTAGGAAAATGTATGAATTTAAAGGCTGAGCTTGGGAAATTAGCCTTCTTCAAGGGGGAAGGGGAATTCAGGGGCATTCACTTCGATTTGTTGACTTTGGCCTGTGGCCAGCAGGAAAACAGAGGCGGAGCTGAGGGGGCCACTGAATGCGGCATTTAATGAGCCTGTCAGCAGTCAACGTCGTCGCTTTCCTCAATTCACTTCACTTCCATTCACTTGAGTAAACTGAGCTCCGAAGGTCTGGGAAGAAAAAGGGATGGGATGGGAATGCGGTGTTCCGGGGTGTTTACCTCCCCCTTTTTGTACATACATGACCCCACCCCTGGCTGTGGTCAGTTTAATCACAAAGTTTAATGAATGGCTTAAGGGTTGAGACGGGTGTCCCCTCCTCCTTCCCCTTTCTACCTTCCAACTTCCGATGCAGCTTATTGACAATCTCCAATCAGCCCGAAGGAAACTTATTTCCATAATCCCAATAAAAAGCAATCTTAAATGTGGAGTACAAGTTGAAGGGGATTATGAATCCTATATAACTAAAGTAAAGTTAAATGGTTGAAAACGATTTTAGAAAGAGATAAAGTTGTGCAGCTTTTATATTTCAAAATACATTTAAGATAGTTTCAAGTTTCTTTATTTTTGGGTAAATGCCAAGTTGAAAAATTGTATATTAAATTATATAAAATATAAAAAAAAAAAACCTAATAAACTCTTCAACCTAAGTTGACATTTTCGACCCCTAAACGTTTATTTTAGCCTTCAACTTTTGACAGCTCTACAAGGAATTTCCGTCATATTAGGAATTTTCTATTCCCCTGAAAATTCCAATTGTCAAATTTTGGAAATTTTCAAATTCCATAGAAAAATGTGTGTAAATCAAGTTTGGTTAAACTTTGAGCTCCTGGCTGTCGGATTATATGAATTCCGAATGCCCTTTCCCCATTCTCGAATGACCCCCCTCATTAGATTTCCCCCATTTATGTATGTACATCTCACATCCCACATAACTTCTGGCTCAATTCGAAATTAAATTTATCACCAATGTAATTAGTGGCCATAAATTAAGGATTCGCCTCCGCCTTGTCCATGTGCCCGGGAAATTCCCGCTCTTTGTGTGGTCACAAGTGTGAATTATGGCCGCAATGCCGCATAACCTTTTCGGTTTTTATTCTGCATATGTACACCTCTCTCTCTCTGCTCTGCTCATCCTGTGTGTGTGTCCTGCGGTCAAATTAAATTAAATTGTCCTTTTTCATTTCGATACACTTTCGAATTCTCTAGAGGAAGAGCCAGAGAGAGATATGTGGGGCGAGTGCGAGTCTCTACAGCATCCTCGTCAGCTCCATTAAGCCAATAAAGCATTCGTTTCATTGGATTACGTATGCTGATGTCAGGATGGCGAGGCAATCGAACATGGAGAAGGAGAATGCCCAGGATCCGGTTTCACTCACACTTCAAAATCCCAAGGATATGTGAGCGAGCATTCGAGCAAGGAGCATGGTCAGTGGGGAGCCAAAATGCTTCCTCAATTTGTGCTCTGATGAATTGGCCAAACACAGCCGGAATCGAATCAAATGAGTCGCACTTTGAAATGGAAAAAAATCAAGAAAATTGGAATAAATAAAAGAAAAGTGTTTTTCAGTTGGGGAAACCTAAAGAAAATTATTTAGGGGTAAAGGTAGTACCTAAAAGTCTGTTCTATATTTGCCAAAAAATTACTTTATTCCTAGATTATTCTTGTTTTATTAAAACATATCTATAAACATTTGATTCACCAATTTAATATTCAAGAATACAGAATATTTATTTAACATTACTATTTAAGAAAATGAAGTTGACTTGTGAAAATATTTTAATTAAGCATTTCAACTCTTTTTGGACATCCAACCTTTGATAATTCTCTGCCCAAATAATATTCCCTTAATTGTGGTCAAGGTATTTAAGGATATATAGACATGTGGCCTAGAGAATTTTAATCACCCAAACCCAACCCAATCCAAACCCAACCCAATCCCCTGCAACTGGTGAGGATAATTGCATATCTTGTCTCCCCAATTCCCCTCCCCTCAAAAAATGTATCTCACAACTCCCTCACAACTCAGCTGGTCAAGTTCAGTTGATTAAATGTCGGAGATAATCATTTAATCCTCGAGAGCGAATCGCAGGCGTTGAAATGAAGTTGTTCATGTATTATTCATCGTTTGATGGCCTTCATTACTTTCTACTTTCTTCCCCGTTTTAATTTCTCTAGCCCTCGACTATTCCTGGCCAAAATCCAGATTTAATAAGAGAAATGCAGCGAACCTAATGAACATCCTGTTTGTCCTGTTTGAGTTTTCCCCAGTTTCCTTTCATTTTGGCCTCCAGCCAAGCAGAAGAGATTTTATTTTCCCTCTCACCCATCAAAAAAAAAAGAAAACTCCTCCTTCTCATTTCTCTGCCGCTGATTGTGATGGATAAACTATTGGGGAAATTGCCTAGGATCGGAAAGATTCGGGAAATTCCGTTCAATTGAATGCGTTTCAATTGAAATTCACTTTCCTTGCTTTTGGCATTGATGTTTTCGAGTCGCTAACTCTCTGACACGCCCCCCAGTGAAAAGACAAGTTGCCAAGAGCAGAAGTTGCTATATTCTAGACATATCCAAAGGAGCATATATTGTTCAAGATTAAAATCATGGGACATTTATATAACACACTTTAAAAAAAAACTTTTCTTTTCTGAATAAGTTTAATTTCTAATTTGATTATTTAGTTCAAACGTTTAATTTGAAGATAAAGTGTTTTGTAGTTTATGGATATATGTGTTATTCTGTAATTTTTAAATTTATTTCTAAATGCTGAAAATGTATTATTATCTGTATCTGTATTATTTAATATAGTCCCTATTTTTTTGGGTCAGACAACTGGCGTCGTTTTTATGCAATACACTATATCACTCCACCCTTTTTTTTGTTTAGTAGTTTAAGGACAATCCTCCAGCAACATTCTGTAATTTGAAGCTTGGCATATTAAACCATGCTTTGTCATACAAATGACTTCATTAAGAGCTCTTCACCACTTTCATTGCGCCAAATATTTCCCCAATGGAAGCGCCAAACTGTCTCCAAGTTTAAATCCTGACATCATCTCCAAGTTTCACAAAAGTCCCCCAAAGTTAAATTCAAATAAAGTGCAAAAAATATAGTTGAATTTCAAATAAAGTGCATAAAATATACGAATTTGAATTTAAATAAAGTGAACATTCAGCCGATGACACAAAAGCATAGCATAAGAATTCAATACAAATTCCCTGAATTATTAACCAGAATCCTCGAAGAATGGAGCACTTGCCCGAGCGGATTTTTTGTGCCACAGACACGTTCCATTCCAATTTGAGCTCCAATAATCGATCCCAAAGGCCTTTTTCTCCGAAGGACACTTTTTTTTGTACCCACAACACCAATTTTAATCCCAGTTTAAAGCTGGTGTTATCTGTGAGATGTTTACCTTTTGCCTCCCGTCGATCTTTGATTCCGAAGAGGTTTGGGCTGTGTTTTTTCGGAGGATTAAAAAGAAATCCACTCGAAATTGAATACGATTAAATTGGAAATTGACCTCTGCCTTGACTTGGCTGACCATATGCAAATTTACCTCTGAATAAACCGAGTCCCAGGCCCACATACCCGTAAAATATTTTATTTTGTCCTCCCCTCGTTTAATCGAGCTGTGAAAGTCAGCAAGTCCTTTTGTCCCTTTGTCCTTTTCCCTGTTGCTGCAACATTTTAAAATCGAATTTTCTGCCGCCGCACAAAAGTCCAAAAAAAAAGGGGTGGAACAAAGAAGAATGGGATCTTTTATTGCCAAGGGTTGAACTCATCTCATAGGGGTTCCATGGTTCCATAGGGGATGGGCTCTCAAAACATAATTACGTGCATGTAAACAATAATTTAATTTCGCAATAATGCAGCAAATTTGTGGGCTGATTGTGGGCTTTGCTAACGAACTTCCTTCTTGGAGGGGGCAGGAATTTTAAACCCGGGGAATGGGTGCAAATTTAATCTTGACACCTTTTGAAGTATTCCTTACCACATATTGAATTTGTTGCAATATATTTTACATTTTGTGGCCCAAAATCACCCCTCTTAAATCCATCTTAACTTGGATTTTTTCTCTGACAAATTTTGATTTCTTCTTTGAAAGATTTATGAGAGTAACCCTTGAAACCCTTTTTCCTTTGTTCCCTCGAATACAATAAATTATGGCACATAACATAAATCTTGTTTAGCCAAATGTTTTGAAATATTTTCAAGGAAAAAAAATATATAAACGTGATAGAAATAAAGTTTTGTAACCCAAATATATATCTAGAATATTTATATAACAATTTTAATCTGCTACAATATTTTCCCCAAATTTTATTTTATCTCTTTTATTTAGTTGCTTTAGTAATTAACATATATCTTGTTTAGCCAAATGATTCAAAATAAATTAAAAACAAGAAAGGAAGGCTAGCTTCGGAACCCGAAGCTTAGAATACCCTTGCAGACCAGTTGCCTTTAAACTGTTCGATCGATTGTATGGCAGCTATAGAATATAGTGATCTAATCTTTGGTTTTTAAATTTCCAAAAAGACATTTATGTCTATGAAAACTGTTTTTATCAAGAATGAATTAATTGTCTTGAAAAACACCAGAGTTATGCTCAATGACCCATTTTCTCCTATCGTTCCTATGGCAGCTATAGGATATAGTAGTCCGATTTTGATAAAACTTTCAGAATATGTTAAAATTTCCATTCAATAGAGTTTACCAAGAAATAAATAAAAAATCTTGAAAAATAGCGAATTTATGGCACTTTTTCCCAATCGTTCCTATGGCAGCCATGTGATGTAGTGTTCCGATTCCGGCCGTTCCGACTTATATACTACCTGCAACAGATTGAAGGGTTGGTGCAAAGTTTCAGCCCGATAGCTTTACAACTGAGAGACTAGTTTACATAGCAACCGACAGACGGACAGACGGACAGAAAGACGGACAGACAGACAGACAGACGGACATGGCTAGATCGACTCGGCTGGTGATGCTGATCAAGAATATATATACTTTATAGGGTCGGAAATGTCTCCTTCAATGCGTTACAAACTTCTGGTCAAAATTATAATACCCTCTGCAAGGGTATAAATATATAAACGTAAAGGAAATTGTACTTTTGAAGCCCAAATATATTTAGATTATTTATATTTAAATTTTATTGTGCTCCAACATTTTCCAAAAATTTTCTCTAGGCTTTCATAAATCTAGAATATCTATATTTCAATTTTAATCTACTCCAACATTTTCCTAAAATTTTCTCTAGGCTTTCATTTAGTTGCTTTAGTAATTAACATATCGAGTAGAGACTTCCCGCTTTCTATTAAATTTAGTGCTGGAACGGAAATCCCATTGAGTTTCAGGTTCGATGGGCAAACATTGTTCCGACACTTAAATTTGCATAATCAAAATCAAAAACATCATTTGAATTTCCTCCCCGCTGGCTGTCAATATGCCACTTGGAAAGCCGCAGTATTTGGGCTTTTAAAATTATGCAAATTCAATTTTGAGACACTTTTTCCACCTCTCTCTCCTTCTGCAGCAACCCCCTTCCTCCACCCAAAACAAAACTCCGCCCCTGGAAACTCTGAAGACATAAATTCGAGTAACTGTATTAAAATAATTGGCCAGGGGCGGAGTTGAGTTTGCTGGGAGTGGGGTAAAGGGGGTTGGGTTGGCTCTTAAAATTAGATTTAGAATTTTCATCTGACTTTCCCCCACTCTCCCTTCACACTGCGATACATCCTTCTGATTACCTTTTGTTGTCTTAAGGAAGTAAGATCCTGGCTGCAAGTTAAAATTGCGACCATATCGAGCTCCATTTAATACAAAGTGGCCATAATTTAAAATCTCTATCTCTATCTACTTGGCCATAATTCGTTGCATTCGCTGGCCATGAATCATGTTTAGTTTTGAACCTGCAAATCGTTTTATTATTCCGAACCGACTATAAATAATTAATTTAGATGGTTTCTCGGGGAGGTGCTCGGTGCTCTCCGCTCCAAGCGGGTTCAAAGTGGGTGCGAGTCCTTATTTATGGCCAAGGATTTCGGGGTCCGGCTTAACTGTTGCTTCCCAGCCAGCTTCCCAGAGATTTGTGGTCTGTGGCTGTGACTTTTGGCCATTTAGATGTGAGATTACCTTTTATGGCTTTGCTAGGGGTTGAGGAAGTCAACTTATGGACTCTTTTTTAGAAAGGAACAATTGCAGGAACAGGACCTCTTTTTAAAGTGCCTCGAGCATCCTGTACTTCTCTTTATTCCAAACAAAAGTTTGACAAATTATTGTCTAATTTTAGGCAAAGAAAATGCAATAAATAACTTAAGTGGAAATAAATTTAGATTTTATATTATATTTATTACTGAAATCCTTTTCCTACTTGCCTATAAACTCTTCAGAGAAACATATCCCCATTTAATGGTTTCCTGATCCTGGAATATTAACTTTATCAAAGATCTTCTGAAACTTAATTCCTTTATTTTCACATAAGAAAAATCCAAGTATCTTAAGCCTATAAGGATTTATCCATACAATAGCTTCTTGAGCTTCATTGGCTCTTCAAAGCTCTTCTATCTCTTCAATTCCCATTTAAATAATCAGATTGTTGGAGATCCTTTCGCCCAAGGATTCCAGCTCTTCACTCAAGTACTGGAAAATCGCGCATGACTTAACTGCCAAATGGCATTCGATTCCTATTTCCAATTTCACACCTTCTTGGGGCATTTTCGGGATTCCGGCAATGTCATGGATGAGGACATCCTCACACGAGGATAATGCGTTTATGGCAGCTGCAGCCGTTAACTGTCCATAAAAGTGCACATTATTGTAATGTTGCATTGTCGTGGAACGGCAGTTTGAGCCTGGCTAACGGCAGGACATCCTCTGTGCTAATCTCGAGTTGAGTTGGCAGCTTGCCCGCCAGCAGGACATCCGGACATCGCTCCATCTCTCGAGGAGTGTAAATGTTTTAGTGGATTATCGCTTGGCACGATTTTTATCATCGAATGGCATTCGATTGGAATGTCCTTTGGCTGGGAGAAACTGCTCCTTTAAGCCCGTGCCATTGCACTTTGGCCAAGTGAATTGTACCTAGCCAGCATTTGACCCAAGGACATTAGTCCTTGGAAGAGTCAAAGAGCGTCGTCCATTAGACCAAAGCCCAGCACCGTTTCGAATCTCGTTAGACGACCCCCCACAAAAAAAACCAAAGGGAACTCAAATCCGAGGGTGGAAAGTGGAGTTCATATGAAGTCGGAGAGAAAGCCCTCAAATGTCAGCAATAAAAAGATAATCATGATTTACAGTCAACTTCAATATGTGCCCAGGAATTCATCCTGGCAGACACACACAAACAGTTCCGAGGGGGAGAAGCCTGTGAAATGTCCTTGTTCAACTGTCATTTGGCATTTTATTAGCATATTAATTATAGGCTTCACTGTTTTCCTCCTCCTTTTGCAATTAAATTCTCGTGGAAGCATTTAAACTTTGACACCTGAACAACTCTCCGCGGAAAAGCCGGGAAACTCGTGAAACTCGGGAAAACTTTTATTGGCCCACGCTGGCAAATCTCATTAATCTTCGGCAGAGAGAGAGGTGTAAAACGTAAACAAATCTCTTTTTTATGGTAATTGAACTTTTTTATTGTTTTCCCTTGACTCTGTATTTTTTTTTTTGTTTTTTGATTTGGATTACTTATCGATTTCATTTAATTAGTCCGACACTTTCAAGTCAAAAGAAAAACAAACTTCTGGATATTTGAGGGAAATTCCCTTTAGAATTTATTTACGGGGACTTGTGGGATTTCCAATTTCCCAGACGGGCGGTAAACTAATTTGTAGCTACTAATTGAGAGATTTGCTGGTCAGGCCGGGCTAAAACTTTATGACGTGTTCTCTCATTAGCAATAAAAACCAAATAGAAATGGCCTGATTAGCCCCGGAAATGCATTTAGTATATGGAAAACAGCAAATCCTATATATGAGGGGAATCATTTTCCCTGGGGGAATCCGAGAGGAATTTGCCAGAGCACCAGTATTTATTTTCCGGGGGGTTGGAGTGGAACTAATTGCACACATAGTTCCTGGAATTACGGGGTTGAATACGAATTAAACAAATGTGCATACAAATTGTTGCTAATTTAGATATTAAATGAATACTAGTCTTTATTGTTCGCATAAATTGTTGAGTGCTTAACTATGGGAAGTTGTTATAATTAAACTGATGTTAACCATTTAATTATTATAAATGTATTTGAATAACAAAAGCCTAGCTGAATGTGTATTAAATAATCATATACTTGTATGATATGATTTAGTTATTTATTCAAAAATAAATGTTTGGGATTTTTTTATTGAAATAAATTTAGAATAAATAAATAATTCAAATATTTATAATAATTTCAACAATTTAATTACCAATATATATAATTATA
>JAJJHY010008789.1:16566157-16599609 GCA_021224005.1 Drosophila setifemur
ATATTATAAAATATTAAATAATTTAACTGTTTTGAACAATTTAATTATTATAAATGTACTTAAATATCAAAAGCCCAGCTGTTTGTCTATTAAACAATAATACACCTGAAATTTGTTATAAAACTAGTTGATTAAATATATATTTCCAAATCTCCTCTTAATCCATTCCGCATTACAAAATAATAATGAATCAAAGTACAAACTCATATCCTGTCCAATTTCCCCTTTAGTTTTACTCCCTTTAATCCTTTAACTTCCCAAAATTAGTCCACAAAAGTATCTTAAACCCGAGTTCCTTTCCTCATCCCAACCTTTAGCTCTTCGCATCCTTGGCAACCTTTGGTATCTGCATTTATGGACTAATAGATAATGGCAGCCAAGTTTTGAAATTGTTTCCCTTGGCTGGGACAGGACATTGCTCCTTTGAAGGACTCATTACGTCGTCGTTATCTGTCCCATATGAGAATCCCAGCCCAGAGTGGAGTGTTTACCATGGCGAATGGCTTTATTGTAATTGTGCTGCAACATTTCGTTAAAATATGACATATTTTATGACTCACTGAGAGAGAGAGCGAGATGAGAGCCAGGTGGAGGAGGATTCTGTGGGCTCTGTCCCAAGGACTTTTATCTGGCACTCTCGCATGTGTAATTTGCATTCGACCCGGGAGTCCTCGTGAATCCTAAGGATCCAGAATCCTGAATCCTGGCGCTCGCATGTGCGCCAAATGAATTCGAATTGGTCCCATTTGTACTTTATTAGGGTTAAGTTTGGTTATTATCGCAGATAATGAGATACGTCCAGGAGTGGGAGCCCAAAACAAAGAATTCTGGGTTTGGAGCTCAGCTCAGGTATAGAAGGTGAACTTTGGTTTCGCTAATAATCAGTACACAGGGAGAAATTCGGAATCGTTTTGTATTTAAGGTGAGCTAATCAACAAATGGAAAGGTTTCCATAATTAAATTTTATTAAAATGGAAAATATATGTTTTTATTCCATTTTTTTTGGTACCACAATATTTTATTTTCGAAATTTCTCTTGGTGTAAAGAAGTTCTGCCTGGGCTTACTCTCCTCCAGCTTTTTGTTCGCTCTTTTCAAATTGCAAAATATGCGTGGAATTTCTTGTACTCGTGGTAGCCGAAAAAAAAACTTGAAATACATTTGGGGATCCTTGAGGTTTTTTGGTCGCCCTCAAATGTCTGGACCTTGAAGCTGAAGTTCTTCTGGCCACAAAACTCCGATTCATCCAGGGGCAGATGGATATCAAATCGAAAAGTCTTTCGATAAATTAAATCAGATTTTTCAGATTTTTGTGCATGTTCAACGCGTGCAGGGAGTGAGGACAACAAATATAATTGGACACAGAAAATAAGTCAGAACAGGAAAAAAAAACCAATGCGAGAGAAATCTAAAGTTGGCTCATTGATTTTCCTTGGTTTTTTGTCCTTTTTTTTTGCTGTAGCAAATTCAATAAAAATGCCACAAAATGTCATAAGTAAATTATTCACAATAGATTCCCAATTGATTGACAACCACACGCGTTCGGGACAGAAATCGCCTCAAATTATATGGAGAAGGGAAATTGCCGGGCGTTGGCCACGTGTCTGGGAAAATTCGGAAAATCCAGCACAAAAAATCAACTCCCACTCGATACACATATATATATCCAAGGGGGATTTGTATTTTAATAAATTAACTAAGTGTCCTCGACATTAAGTTGACAAATGTCTTAATTTATATAAAGTCTGAGCATCCCCCATTCCCATCCCCCCGAGGAGTTGGGAATCGTTCTCCCAAGACATGCAAATCAAAGAATTTATCACTCCGGATGGCTGGGAGATTCTTCTAGTCTGGTCCTAGACTCCATCGTCTTCATTGCCGAGGCGGCCAAGTGAAAGACTATGAATAATAAAAAGGGTTAAATTAGCATTTTCGCATTTATTTGAGCGATGACATGGCCAGATACGACGCGGAGTTCGTCTCGAGGTTTATCTCCCAATTTTTGTCATGGTTTGGGGTGGCTCAGGGTTAAGGCTGGTTTTATTCTGGGGTTCTGGGTTCAGGATACTGGTTTCTGTATCCTGGTTTCTGGATTTTACTGGCTTTATTAGCGAACGCGTGCAGCGGCAATCATGAGGCGTGTTATCGATGGAAGGGGCAGGACTGCGACGCACTGTCGCAATTTCCGATGACATACATGAAAAGAGTTGCCCCTCCGGGATATAATCACACTAATGATGGACCCAAGGACATTTCTGCATTAAAGGAGAAGGCGTTTAAGCGTGGTGTCAAGAGATTAAGGCAGTTCCTTTTCCTGCAAAAAAAAAAGGATTGAGAACGGGTTGCCAGCATCCATGATAAGAGATGAACGAGAAGATTACCATTAAGTCAGAGATGGAGCTATCAAGGAAATTGCTTTCAAGGATGATCAAATATGAGAAAGTGCTGGAAATTATATAAGGGAAATTTGTAATAAAAAAAAGGATTCAGTAAAAGTATTAAATCTAAAGTTATTGCTAGTCAAACTCAAACTTCATCTCAAAACTACTTTTAAAGTAATAGCACTAAAAAAAGCACATTGCTTAATGAGAAATTATCTTATTTAAATCTCAAAATTGTAATCAATTTAAGTAGACTTTAAATAAAGACAACGATTCAAGAAAATAATCTAAGCTTTTAAGATATTCGTATAACCAAAACTTGATCTACTGATATTGATGCATAAATCGAAGGTGCATTAATCTACATCACTCCAGTTAGATGCAACCCATTTCTCATCCATCGGAGGAACTCCCCTTAATCAAGCAACCTCCTGCCGGTTAATTGCTGTGTAAATCAAATCCATCCACCGTCAAAACACGGATCCATTTCATTTCGCCTCGTTTCGGAGGCGATGCCGCTACAAGGATTGCCCATTAAAAATGTTAATTAGTTGCACAAACAGTGAGCATCGGTGATTGCAGGAGGCCTGGCCAGCAAGGAAAGAGCAAGTCCCAAGGCGGATTCAGATACAGAACAGCTTCAGATACTCAGATACTCTGCAGATACTTTGAGAGCCTCCGCAGACATCGCGTGTATGCAAATTGAATCCGCTGCTGTCGTTGTCGATGTCGTTGGATGGTGTCCCCGATTGAATGGCAATTAAGATAAATGTTCGCGGCATGTCCGCACTTAAGTCCAACATGCCGCCAACTCACACTTTTGGAGGGCAGAGCAGAAAAACCGCTCCAAACTACCAGGGAGCTGAGTCCGGAGGAGACCAAAGGCGGATCTTAAAGCCAATAATTATTAACTAATTTCCCTGACACTTTGAACTTTAAGGAAGCAAGCTTCAACAATTGAAATATGGAATGAGAGTGCACTGGGAAAAATGAAAAAAATCGAGTTAATTATTAGATTACAATCCAACACCTTTGTTGGATAATCTAGAATATGTCAAAGATCCAAATTAATATAAAGAGTTAGTTGAAGAACTTTCAATTTTAAAATTGGATTAGTAAATATCTCATACATAAAATGTATAAATATTCAGATGTAAATAAAATCCCAAATTATTTTAAAGCTTTAGTTTGACAACCTTTAATTTTAAAATTCTATTAGTAAATATTTCATACATCAAGGAAGATGAAATAAAGATTAAATAGATACAAATCCCGCGCAGCTCAATCAAATTACATGGCAATCCATCATTATTTAACCAAGATCTCCGCATTAGTCCCGCAGTTTCCTATCAAATCCCAAAGCCTTAATATATGTATGTAATTTGTGCTACCTTTACTATCTCAGTGTACGAGTGCGTGGACTCTTTAAGAGGACGCTTTTTTTTTATATTTCGCAGGTTCCCTGTATCAATTGGAGATTCGCGTCACGTTTGCGGCGTCTGGCGAAAATCGATACGCAGTAATACGGTTGAGGAAGGGGAAAAAGCCGGACAAAGGCCAAGGCGAACCGGAATGCCCCGGAACAATCAGCTGGATGACCATGCCCTCGGTCCCGGTCCAATTCCCCTTCTCCTCCCACCTTTCCACCTACTCATCCAAAATCTCCCACACATCCAACATCCCCCCTCCCACATGAATAAGTGCAACGAACCGAGGATTTAAACTTTTCGAGATCCAGAAAAATCCCCTTGGCCAGGCCCACCATTAATCCTCCATAGAACAGATATTAGACGGTAGCCGAAGTAAAATATTTTTATAATTTCGACTTTTTGATAAATCACAGAGCAAGTGACATCATTTGTCAAGCAGCATCCCCGGGAATCGGCCAAAATATAGTGCAAGATACACTTGGAAAAATCTGACCTGTCCAGAAAAAAACTTTCTACTAAGATGTTACTTTTTCTAAAGTTCCATGAAAAGGGAAAATTTTCCTATACCTTTTCTTGTATCCCAGAAATATGTTAACCATAAATTATAATACCACCCCCTAAAATTTCTCTGAGTGTTGCATTTTCCACATATGTCACTGGGGTCAAAAGTGCGACACTTTCGTCATGGACTCGGCGAGTGAATCTAAGGAAAAAAGGGGAACCCAGGAAACATAACAAATGACCTCTTCCAGCTCGAGGGCCCAAAATGAGTTATGGTTTCTCCGGCTAATAATATGCCAGGACATGTTCAGCAAGGATCTCTGAACCCTTTACTCCAAAATCAACTTGCCGTGATGAGCACACATTAAGTTTTTAGGCAAGTTCCTTGGGGAAATCGAACCTGGGAAAACAATTGTCTTAAGGATTCTCCAACTTGTTCATCTCCTCGGGCTGCTAATTGTGCTGACAATTTTGATGGCAGCAGGACATCTGAAATATGGGAATATTATGCGGAATTAATGTGGCCCCGGAATACGGACTCCATCTGCCAGCAGCTTTTATCAAAAAATTAGAGCGTGAAAGAAGAAAACAAGCAGCTCTCGATTTATTGGCCACCATAAATCATGCAACTCAGGGGTTGCGATTGGGATTGGAAATGGGAAAACGGAATCCAAGGAAAATAGGAAAATTCTTGGGAGTAAACTAAAGTTTAGCTTCATTGATGGAATTCTCCCCGCCAAACTATTTAATGAATCGCTAACCCTGCTCCTCCCCTGCTCCCACCTGCCCCTCGATTCATTCATAAACTCTGAAAATTAGTTGAAAATTTCAATCACGTCCCCATTTCATATATATGTGAGTGCTTGATAGCATCTCCTGAATGAAACAGAATTTTCGAGATACCAAATAGAATTAGGAGAAGCAACACAACCGAAAAAGGTGAAAGATAGATTTTGGTGAGGGCGTAGCTACGGGATCAAAAAAAAACTGAATGAAACTGAAAAGTTCTTAAATTCAGAGCGCGTGCTGGGATCCAAAGAGATTAGTATCTTTCAAATGTCTTCATTCGGGGGAATTTCGGACAGGTAAACCGCAACAGCGGAAATAAAACGCATTGAGGAAATGCCTATCTCAGGGATACATCTAACCGAGATATATGTACCTATATCTCTCACCCCCCGATAAATAAACACTATAGTACAGCCCAGATTGCTGCCATAATGAAATTTAACCAAATGTGGAAGAAATCGCTAACCGTCTGCATTTGTTGCCATAAATCGAACTCGAATTCCGCGTACGATCGGCATCCTTATTTATCCGACTTGTGGCGTCGCCTTCTTGGGAGGATCGGCTTCTAAATCTGGCCAACGGTGGATGGACACGTGCCCGTGTTCTTTGGGCCTCTCTTCTGCCAGCTCCACGGTTGTGTAATTTAAATGTAGATTTCCTTTTTAATTGCATTCAATTAGTGCTGCATTGTTGACTTCTCTTCGCTGTCAATCATTACGATGGAGTGTAAAAATAAAAGTAAGGTACTGACAAGGCCAAATCGGAGATAGCGATAGGTTCTCAAAACAATGAAGAAATAATATTTTCAAGTTAAAGAAATATATCATAGGTTTTCTTCACATAAAATATTTAACCGGAAATTACAAGGTCAAAAAATATATTTAAAAATAATCGTAAAAATCGAAATAAGAAAATCAAAAAAAAAAACAAGAAAAATTTTCGAATTAAGTAAATTATGTCATAATATTTTAGATAAATAAAAATAATTTGTTTCTCCTCATGAAAATGAAATGAAAATACATTTTCCAAAATAATTGCATATGTGAATATTAAATTATTTAAATAGTTCGCTGTTTTTTATTTTTATTTTACCTTATTTAAAACTTGTTTCCTAATTTCTCAAACCTGATAATCAATTCCTCCAATCCTTTAAATAGTATTTTAATCGCACAGCTAAAAGTATCTCAATTTGGTTAAATCTGAGCATCGTCATCCTCTCTCTCCCCCTGCTTGAATTTTCTTTGGTCGCCCGTCAATTAACTCCGTCCGCAGAATCCTTCTTGGTCGCAAATCCCCCAACTCCTTTCAACTCTTTCCTGGCCATTTATGGCCGGGAACTTGTTTTTGTCTTCGGTCGCGTAATGCGACTAATTGGAACTGCCAGAGTCGCCGACTCATCACCCAGCATAATTAGTTCCCAATCAGAGGAGGATGAACCTCAGGACGAACCACATCCAGGTAAAGATTTCTTCTTTTTTTTTTTTTTGGCAGGTGTAACCGAGTAAGTGTGTGACAGTTTATGAAATTTATGACATTATTTCCAACCCGCACACCTTTCTCCGGAAAATCACTTCGGTGGCTAACTGTTCTTGGGTGAGGAGGTGTACAAAAACAATCGGGGAAAACCATCCTTATTTTTTGGGATCAGCAGGGTGCCATTTCCCTGGCGCTGTCCTCATCATAAATGTCAAAATATCACACACAATGCAACTTGATTATTATTTTTATTATTTTCGGTTAATCAGATAGGTTCATGGATATGGAAAAGTGCAAAAACATATTGGTCCCTAGATCCTGAAGATTGTTGCCCAAATTGAGTTAGAAGAGGTCAAGGGTATAACAAGTTGTATCTTTACTTTCTATCTATGCTATATTTTTCACTCGGAAAAATAAGAAATATTCGGATATGTAAAAAGTTCAATTCTTTTTGGGGTTTCCTAATTTTTATGTAATTTTTTCTTATTGTTTGAATACATAATTGTCCATTTATTTTCCTCTACCTTATGTTGGACCCTTTCGAAATTTGTTTGCAAATTAACCATTTGAATAATTTTCCTAAAGGGAAAACTCTTTCTCTCTCTCTCTCTGCTCCTTACGAATTTATGAGGAGGCCCAACAATAGCATTTCCATTACCAGTCTCAGTCTCAGCTGTGGAAAAGTTACGAGAAAATTGCGTGCGACATGGAAACTTTCTCGCAATTGCCAGAAATGAACTCCAGTACTGAATGTACTGAATGGAATTGGGAGCCAAAGTCCTTTGTCAACATTTTAAATGCATTTTTATTGAGATTCATATCGCGAATTCGCACAGCGAACAACCAAATGCGCCGTTCGATTGACTTCAAATTCCTTAAATTATTGCCTAGCCCCCAACCCAACCCCTAACCAGGACAGAACAAGAAAACCCAACCCAACCCAAACCCAACCCAACCCCATGTGAGAGCAATCCCCCCTGGAACAGGAACATTGTCAAACCGAAAGCCTGAGACCTGAGAATTTTAAAATCGTTCCGGCATCTCGCACGTTTTATGCGAATTTGAACGGTAATAATCGATCCCTGCGGCATTTTAAAAAATAAATCCGTTTCGCAAATGGAAATCGAAATGGAAGTGGATGCTAGATGCTGGATGCTGGGTAGGAAGGGTACAGGAGCACAGATCCAGATACAGATTCACATCCAAAGTGTGTTCCCTTTGAATTATGGCAGTTGCTAAGCTCGCACATATGGAACAATGAATTTGGCCCATGGGGGGAAAGGGGAAGAGAGAAACACATGGATCCGGATCCCTGGGATTTTTTTATGCGTTTCTTATCTGAGTTTGATTTGGCATCCGAATTGCAGTAAATTAAAAAGTGCAAACAAAACACTTTGATAAAGAATCGAGTTCAACTTTATGGCCCAGACGTTGCCAGGGATTCTTTATATATATATATCGAATTGGGTGCGGGGTGTAATTAGGAGGGTTGGGTTGGAATCTTTAACATGTCTGGGATAAATGCTATTAAATCGATATCAGATTAAAGGATGTTTGGTGCAATAAAAAACAGAATAAGGTTTCAAATGAAACTACTTTCTGAATGTCAAATAAGTGAAGAAAATAAATCCAGAGATTAAGAAGCTCTATTAAGATTTAAAGTTTTAAATTCAATTAGTAGATCTGTAAGAGGATTTCCACTCCAAACTTATCTTAATGAAGAAGTAACCAAGAACTAATTTCAATCACAAACAACAAAGTCAAGCCTAATGAATGTTACACTCTGTTCTATATCCCCTTACCAATGTTTTCCCTTTCTTTTTGTTTCCAAAACTATAGTATGTAAATTTCCTTTGTTCACATATTGACACCCAGAACTCAACCCCCTTTCAATCAACCCTTCCATGTGCTGGTACAAATTAATCGCATTACAAAAGGGGCTAGCATTTTTTTTGTTCCGTTCCCGAAAATGTTGCAAAAATTTGAAATTCCAAATAGGATTTTGCTTTGCATAATTGAAGTGTGTAAACAATAATTAAATTTCGGGACTTACTCTCAAGAATTTTGTGGCTTCATTTTGGGGGAAGGATCCTTAATGTCAATTCAATCGGGGGATTTCCCGGAATGCTGCTGGTCGTAAATTAAGCCAGGCTGTCATTAATGTCTTTAGCGGACTTCAATTAAGCGCGAATTATGAATATTTTGCTATGGAATTGATCACGTTCTTCATTCTGCGAATACGGATGCGGAATCTCCACTATTTCCCGCTTCCCCCCTCCTGCAGAAGACGGCGATGTAAATCATGATTATCA
The DNA here is from genome assembly GCA_021224005.1 of Drosophila setifemur. NCBI lineage: Eukaryota > Metazoa > Arthropoda > Insecta > Diptera > Drosophilidae > Drosophila > Drosophila setifemur. The sequence goes on from JAJJHY010008789.1 coordinate 16,575,046, forward strand.
TTTTATTGCTGACACATGTTTTCATTAACATTCCGCTTCCCTTTTGTCCAGGGAACCACCACCACCACCGACTGTATCCCTGTAGCCCAGAATCCCTGTATCCCAGTATCCTGCATCCTGTAGCCTCCTGTGCCATCCATAGTTTTCCCCGCTCGAACTGCTCTCAAATATGATGACAAATGACGTCCAGCCAACGACCACCGATTCCACCCACTTTCCATAATTTCGCAATTCTGCACACTTGCCGTCGTCCATCCAAAAGGTCAGCGCAGGATTTACATAATCGGGCAGTTCCGTCCTGGTTTATCCCAGCCATATCCCTGCCATATTCCCTTCCGACTCGGTTCACTCCTCCTGTTCTACTTCCCAGTCATCAATCAAAAATCGCAATTGGCTGCTGGACAAGATGGGTAAATAAACTTGGTCTGTGGTTGTCTTTAGAAGTTATGGATAAATGGGGATTACAGCATTTTATTCGTGAAGAAAATATTTCATATATATTTCTTGGAACTAAATTAATATTAAGGGGATTTCTGAGAATATTACTTCCATCTAAAAACTAATAAAACGTATATTTTCCATACTTATATGCAAGTATTATATTATTTTAAGCCCTCTTGAATTTTTTTATTGCATTCTTTATACCACTTAATAAACTTGGTCAATGGATGTTTCTAAAAATTCAGGATAAATATTTTTTACATATTTGTAAAAAATTAAAATATGGTTTCCTTTAGTTAAACCGAATAAAATAATACAATTGAGATATATGATAATCATTCTTCCATCTAAAACCCTTTAAAAAACTTTCAAAAACCAATAACCTGGTAAAGAATTATTGTAAAAATTATATTTAGTACAAATAATATTTAAAACCACTTCGTTCCACAACCTATTATTACAAAACAACCTCCAAAATCCCTAAAAAACCCATTTAAATGCAAAAATCTTCGTCAACAGCTGCCGTCGCCTCAAGATGTCCCCATAATAAAAAGACATTGAGATTCGCTAATTAAACGGGGAAAGTGTAAAACGAAAGAGGAAAATCCAAGGAAAACCCAGAAGTTAAATGGTTTGTGACCGAAAAGGGTTGACTCTCAGGGCAACCTTGTTGAAATTAGCATTAATTGGTCATTGCAACTGGCCAAAGGAAGAACGAGGAACTGCCCTCCAGGGAACTCTTTCTCTCAAAGATTAAACAACGCGGAGAAACCGAATCAAAAAAAAAATGGCACAATAAAAGGAAAAGGCGGAAAATGAGAAATGGGAAAACAAAAAGCTTTAAGATGAGACACAAGTACAACATAATTTGACAAGTCATAATATTGATGGCCATGGCCAAGATTTATGGGCCACATCATCTGCGGATATCGAAGGGCTGGAAAATATCCTCTTCGTGGGTTGGGATTTCGATTATATGGCCTTGTAATCGAACAGATCGACAATGGGGCCATAAATCTCTTCTACTCGGGCCAGCTACTACACTTTAAATCGAAATGGAAGATTTATTTGCCAGCCACAAGTGTTGCCCGGAAAAAAATCAAATATATATAATAGAAGCCTTCACCCCTTTCCCAAATGTATTTTCAAGTGGTTCGAATGCAACATATGTGCGGGTCCTGCCTTTCCTTTTGAAAGGGTTGTTAAGATCGGGGTTCGGTGGTTTCCACTCCCTCCTTTCACATCCTCAACCCTCTCCCTCCCCTTTTTTAATATAACCTCTAGTTGAACTAATTTCCCGACCTTTTCGCTTTTTACAGACGATAAATTTAACGCAATTTTGCCCGTTTTAATTTCTCAAACAATTGTTAGCCTCGTTTTTTTTTTTTTGTCTTCGCAAAACGCCTTGGAATTTTCCGAGGGCTCTGCAAATGGAGGTACAAAATATGCAAATGTCCATGAAATTGTCGGGGAATTGGTAGCAAAAAATGTTGGAAAAATAAAAGAAATTAACAAACATAAAATTAATGTTGGCACCCAACAAAAAAATGCTTCGCCGCTCTAAATGCAACCCTGAACTCAAAGTCCACCGGAAAAGCGGAAAACTCGAAAGGGGTTGGGGGGGTGGATGGAAAAAAGGAAAACGGAAAACGGCAAGGTAGAGCCGTGGAAATTGTGTGTGTCCTGCACGTGTTTCCATTTGCGACATCATTCGACACTTGGCTGGCTTTTCCTTGCGCTTTGTTGCGAAAATTGTTTTTTCCCCGACTTCTTCCTTCGTTCGCTTCTCGCTTTTCCTCCCAGTCAGCGATGAGAGAAATCGCATCGAGGAGCTGCAAGGATATCAGAATGCAGAAAATGTGGCCAAGTGCCAATAAGAGTCATCAGAAATGGGCAAAAGTAAAATGATGTGAGGAAATGGGAACGAGTCACGGGGGAAATGCGAATGCGAACTTCAGATATATACCTATATATATTCCTAGAGGAAAATTTGCTTTATATGAAATTGCAGGAAAATACCAAAAGAATTTGAGTTTAAAAAATAAATTTTAATTTAATGGGATTGAAACTTTAGATATATACCCATATATATTTCTATAGGAAAATAAGCAATGCAAGAATGTGGTAAAAAGATCGAAAAGAATTATAATTTAAAATATCTATTTACGATCAGGAACAATTTTGATTTAGATGCTTTAATGATTTAATTCCCCAAAGAACAAAACAAATAAATATATATAAATTATATATAACATCTAATCGACGCCTGATCAAGTTCATTTGCAATGCATTTAATTGCTTTCAGAAAAATGAAGGAAAAACTACTAAGGAAGCCAAATAAATTTGGTCAGTTAAGCCTGTGTCTCCCCTCTTTTTCTCCCTGGATCTTCCTTTCTCTGTCTCTCAGAATTTCTTCATTTAAGAACAGGAAGTTCGTTAGCAAGAAGAAATTTCTCTTTATTAAATTTTCACTTGCGGCAGCAGCGTTTTTGGGGAAAAACAACAACAGGAAAATGAAAATGAGGAAAAATGCGTGAGGCCGTGCAATGAATAATGTATGAATTTTTGTATCTCGACAAAAGGCTTTTTAAATGGTGAGGGGAGGGGTGATTGGTGGGTGGAGGGGAAGGGTGAGGGTTGAGAGGTAAGGGGAAGGGTCAGTGATTATCTGGACGCGTGTGTGGGTGTGTGTCATTAAGCCCTCATATATATGTGTGTGCCTGCCTGTTTGTCCTTTGAATGGCCACAATTACCCAAACCAAATCATTCCGAATCCGTCGACAGACGTCAGCAAATTGCGACCAAATATTAAGCATATATGTAACCATTATTGGTATAAGTTGTGCTAATATTGTGGTATGTGTAAATAAAAGTCATAAATATTATTGGGAGTGTAGATATATCCTTGATATGAATTCAGAGATTTTTAAATTAAATTATATCCCAAAAATAATACATTAATTTTTAAGTAATGTAAAGTCAATTTCCTTGATTTCTTTTAAATCAATTAAACCTAATCCAAAGATATTAAAACACTTGACTTGGTCCCCCTTATTTCTGATCCTGTTGCTCCATCAATTCCTCAATTAGTGGCTGGTGCAGGTTTCCGCTCATCATCCTGCTCATCATCATCATCATCCTCATCCTCATGCCCAACCTCATCCTCCCGCTCATCATTGTTGTTTGTACAAATTGATTGACACTGATGTTTCCTCCCAAGTCACCCCTCAACCTCCCCCCCAAACAGACAGCAAACTGACACCAGTCGAACTTCACGCACACGCATCCTGCCACAGGATCTGCCCCTCCTCCCGGCCAGCCTCCACATATGCAACATTTCCCCATCCTGTCCAATATGCTTTATTAGTTTATTCGTTCCAGGGGTGGCAAGAGCAACACACGCTAATATTAATTTATTGTCCTCCCACACACACACACACACACACACACAGTGATATGCATCAAAATGAAAAAGGACAATTTAATTTCATTTACCGCAGAGGATAAGCCAAGTTTTTTGTGGGGGGGCAGGATGTTCGGAATGCTCGGGATGTTCGGATCAAATGCCATTATTAACACTTGCGACCACAGAAATTCGGTCAAAAAGAGCCGAAAAACTGCGCAACTTTTGTGGCCCCACATGAGAGCAGGACTCGAAAGGAGAGGAGTGTCCTAATTATGAAATGATGAATATCCCTCTGCATCTGCGGGAAAACTTTACTTTACTCTCCATCCAAAGGGGATGGTGCATACCCTTCCCCCTTTAATAATTCATTTTGAATACTTCTCGCTTATCGCTGAGGGAGAGATTTATGAGTCGGAGAAGGTAACCCGATACTCCAGGACTCCTGGCCAGGATACGCCACAGCTCCTCTCCACTCCACTCCTTATCCGTGTTGGCCAACATGATTTAATGCTCACTTACAGCAGCTCTCGGACGCTTTTCCCACTGGCGCCATTAAATCTCATTAAAAAGTTACTCCAAGTCACATCCTTGAGATGCAAATTACAAATGTTTTCACATTTCTCACTCTTTGTGCGGGGAAAATGCAAATGCAACACAACCAGAAATATATTTGCGAATTTTTCATTTCCAAGCATTTTCCATTTTAAATCAAGGGATTAATCAACATTCACATGTGCAGGAGATGGAAATCAAAAGTTAAAGAAGGTGGAAAATCAATGACTATTGAAATTAAACTGATTAATGTGAAGTAATCAATATTGTTGAGTACTAATTTAAATGGTAATTTAAATCTGTGATTGAAAGCCTGAAAACCTGAATAGAAATAACTACACTTAACTATTTAATGAAAGCTATACCTATTCAATTACAATTCATTCAATAATTGTTAGTTGTTATAATTATTGTATTTAAACAATTATCGGATATAGATTATACCTCAATTAGCTAGCAATTTTATAATCAATATTTCTCTATTTGTGGTTTCATGAAGTGCGTCACTCCATCTACGAGTATAAGGAGTTTTTAAACTCCCCTTAATTTATACAATTATGAATCATCGAATGACGTTGAACTTGCGGATTCATTTTATTAATCATTAATAAATATATTTCTTTCTTTCATTATTAAAAGCGACAACAAATAAAGTCAGCATAATAAATCCACACATGCCTTGTCTTTATATTTCTATATATATGTACGATATATATATATGCAAGATCCAACCCCTCCACCCCCCCGATTACCCTCCTAAACATGGAATGTAAATGAAAAAGACGGCAATATCAGGAATCGAAAGAGAAGGCAGCAACAAAAATATTTGGCATTAAAATTTCAGTCACATTTCAAACCGAGAAAAAAAATCCAAACACACAAACAGAGAGAGAGAGATGGCCAGTTGGAGTTGGAAAGAGATGGGGCGATACTAAAGACAGACAAAAGTAAATAAGTAAACAAGGAGCTGCTAGACAAAGAGGGGAGATACACTGAGCGAAATGGGCGGAGGAGGAGGAGGAGGAGGAGATGGTGGAGTTGACGCTTCGTTTTACATAAGCAAATAGAATACAAATGTTTTTGGGCAGAAAAGGACAGAGTGGTGCTCCCCCTGCCCCCTAATAAATGCTGTACATATATATACTGTATATATGTACGACCTATGTACGATATATATATATATATATGTATGTATAAAATATGTAGTATATAGCAACCCAACTCAGTCACGTCCCGCCCATTCACTTGGAAAGTCGATGCTCGATGTGACTGATTACTGCTGTAGATGTTGCTGCTGTTGTTGCTGCTGCTGTTGTAGATGTTGCTGCAGTAGATGTTGCTAGTTGCTAGTTGCTACTTGCCCGCTGCTGGTGTTGCTGTTGTTAATGACAAACAACGTCTGCCATTTTGAACAAAAGGCATCGGCAATACTAAACTCCATGGGGATATGTTTATATGCACTTTGAACCCTATTACAAAGGGAAGAGTGAGGAGAGGTTCTTGAGGTGAGAGGCCACTCAAAGGTGTAAAAAAGTATTTTAAAGATTTTATGTATTACTATTTATATAGAAATCTTAAATATTTTCAAGGATACATGAAATATACATATTGAATATTTAAAAACGATTACAAAAATGGAAGTTAAAAAAACTTGAAGTGCTAATAATTATTGTGGAAATTGTTACTATTCTACTACTACTACTACTATTCATTTATGTAAATTATTTCTAATAGTTTTCTCTTCAAAAATTAATATATATTATTTACAGATATTATTGAATAGCTGAAAAATAAAGCAATTAAATTGCATATTTATACAATATTTAAACCTAATTATATATTTACAATTTAGTGAAACAACTTGAGGGGCTACTAATTATTTTGAAAATTCTATCAAAAATGTTAAAATCTTTATTTATTTTTGTATATTTATTTCCAATTCTAAACAAATATTATTGTAGCTATTCAAGACCTAAAAAAGTAGTCTACTAATTTATTTCATTTAATTAAGCTTATTCTTAACACATTAGTAGTGTAACAAAATCTTCTCTCGAATAAATTCTCAAATTTATTAAAATAAATTGAACTGTTGAAATAAAAATAATTGAAAAACAATTGTTTAAAACCTGTTTTTATTTTTTTCGTAATAGTTTTTTTTTTAACCCTCTTTCCAATCTCTAATCTCGATCTCCATTCGAAAATTTCTCTTTGAATTTAACCCATTTTTCAACTACCAATGCAATGCACCATTTCTCTCCATACCCATTTATTTATTTCTTTTGAAGAACTTGCAAAGATTTTGTGTATTTTTTGTGGTGAACTTTTTAATATGTAGACAGCGTAGCCGAGGAGGAGTCTTTTTTTCTGTAGACTGAGGTCTTCATTTGAATATTTGGCTGTTTACTCCGAATCGAGGTTGATTTTCCTTTTTTCGGTTTTTTATATTTTCTTTTTTTTTTTTTTTGGTTACTCGGACGGTAATTTGTCTGCGGATCAAACAAACCGACTTGGAGGTTGAGGTTTGGTCGAGGAGGGAAAGGTTTATGTAAATGGCGAAAATTGCGGGGGAGGGGATAACCCCACAAAACATAAAGCTATAGTACCTCAACCATACCCCTGGAGTGATAATGTTTCGTTTGTTATTTATTCATCACTCACTCGACACTAATCAGGCAAAGTAACTCCCAGAATTCTGGGCTTCAAGCCACGCATGTCCTGGCCACAAGGAATTATGCACTCGCATCCTGGGAGATCCTGGGCGAACATAAAACATTCCGTTGCATAATTGAAGAGGAGAATGCCAACGAATTTATGGCAGGAGCGACTCATATGTCTTCGGAGACTTATTTGTGTTTTTGCGGCGGAACAATTGTCATTTGGATTTGGATTGGGGCAGGAACCGTGGAGCAGGGAACAGGGAACTGGGTACCGAGGAGCAGGAAGCACTGCGAAGGCTCCACGACAATTCCTTTTGCATTAAATATTTTTATGGCCTCTACTTCAGACTCAACGTTTTATTGTTTTATGGCCTGGGCTACCCGTGTTGGTGGTTTCATCATGAATATTTCACGCTAAAAGGCGAAAAGGAAATCAACTATGATGGGCGTTTCCACCAAGAGCCTAGAAGTTAATCTCTTTAAGTAAAATCAGGCAATGTGGAATTAAAGTTGGGAGGGAGCTCGGGCTGTAGCTGGAGCGGGAGCGTCACTCATATGTGTACTATATATATAGTGTGTATCCGCATCCACGAGATACGCATTTTGAAAAGAGAAGTCAACGAACAACTGCGACGTCGACGAAGGCAGCTCCTTTGGCAGAGACTAACGTTCCCGGCACGTGACGGGCATTCCCAATTGGATTTATGATTTTAATACTTCGTATTTTTTCATAAAGCCAAGTCTTCTGAAGTAGCACTAGCCCCAGTACCAGCACCAGTACCAGTACCCAGTACCCGAGGAGCAGCTTGAAAATTATGGCACTGCACTCGGCGGCTCCGGCTCTAAAGTTTTCCCAACCCTGTCCCCCTCCCCCATCCCTGAAAAGGGGGGTTCTGAGCGATGTGATCAGCCTGGAATTGATGTGCAACTGATATGCAGATGAGCATTAGATGCAGAGTGCAGATACTTCAAAGTGCGGATTGCTTTATGTTCGAAAGAGAAGCTATAAATTAAACAGAGGCTTTTAAATTAATCAATTTTTGTAATTTACCTTAAAGGAAAGTGCAACTTCTTCGAGAATTATACAAATTCACACAAATTATACAGATAAGAATTATATGGAAAGAGCCGATACTTTAAAGTGTAGATTGCTTTATGTTTCAAGGAGAAATTAATCAGCTTTTAAGTTAATCTATTTTTTATTTAACTTAAAGATAAGAGCAACTTCGAGAATTACACAAATTGAAATAATCAACAATTAAAACTATTTAATACCCATTTTATATATATAAGACACAACTAATTTATGTTGTTCCTTCTTTTCGGAAAAACAATTTAATTATTTTATTTTATAAATACAACAATCCAAAGCTTAATGACTTTTTCACTTGGTTTTTCCCCAATTGCTATGTAAAACCGGGGGAAAAAAACCCAGATATGATCATCTTCAACCCAATGACTCCATTAACCCCTACGAACCGTGTGATATTTGCGCATACCGCTGACAGGAGTATATATGTATATATATCTCCGATCTGTTCCCAAACCAAATTGGCTTGCGCGTCACATCGAATTGAATGGGCCATAAAATTTGTTAATTCTTCGCAGCAAAGAAACAAAAAAAAATAACACCGAAAAAAATAAATCAGGGCAGATCTAAAACCGAAATGAGAGCAGTATTCAGTTGAGTGTTGATCGGATCGGATCCGGATTGGGTTAACTTAAGGTTTTTAATGGCACACAGAAGCATCGAGAAGGGGATCGAGGGGGTTATTCAGGGTTTATTTTTTTCAGGGGGAGTTTACCTGATGATGCCCCACCTTATCTCAAATGGGAAATCATTACGACTCTCTCTTTCTCTCCCTCTCTCTCTCTTTTTCTCTTGGTTTTTTATGGGTTTTTCGCCAGACAAATCAGAGATTTTTTTTCTGGACACTCCACATTTTATGGCCCAACTTTTGTTGTAAAAATATTTTCAACTACATTTCACGTAATTCCAACGACGGGCAAACGAAATAATTACAAATCTTTTTAGTGTACTTACAAAAGTATTTCTCACATTTTTCGTTCAATGGAAACGCAATTAAACGGAAAGATTTTTAAGAGAAGGGAAATCTAAATTCATTAAGGGATTTAGGAGTATTTCTGAACTTAATTATAAAGATACAACAAATATAGAATAATTTTTTTATTATAACGAGTTCATTATAAGGAGAGAAACATTGGTGATTTCAAAATCTGGGTTCTAAAAGTCAAATTACTACTTAAAGTAGTAAAAAGAAAAAATAAATAAGGAAACAATATTAGCATTCTATAAGTAAAAATTTGACAATAAAATATATATTTCCTTAATACCCAAAATTGTTTTTAATTCTTGAAATATTTTCCCAACAACAATCATCCCAAATTTTGGGTGTCCCAAAAAAATAATTATGCTTTATATTTTTATAGTTCATTATAAGGAGAAAAAATATGAAGAAACAAATATAGGGATTCCAAAATAAATTCTAATAAAAATGTAATTTTAAAAATATTATTAAAATATATTTCTTTAGAAACTTCAATTTTCTTAAGTCCTTGAAATATTTCCCCAACGACAATCATGGCCAATTTTTGGCTTGTCCCATTTGTCCCCTGTCTCCATTATCGGCATATGCTGCAAACTATTTATCTACCGACATCTATCTCCATCTATATATCTAATCTATAAACCGGGAACAGCCGTTGCCCGCAAAAACAGTGGGACAAGCCGATTACATCAACCAAAACAGCCACTTTTCAAAACTCGAGAACCAAAAAGAAAAAAAACCGAATCAAAAGCCCGGAAGTTGGTGTGAAATATTATGCGAATTTGTTGTGGATTTGCCTTTTGGCAATAGCCGCCCTCCTTCTCCCCCTCCCCCCCTCCAATGCTGTTATGTTTTTATGTTTTGCAAAAATTTTAAAATGTTTTCACGGTGGCTTCGGGCGAATGTCAATAAACAACAACTGTCACCAATTTCCTACTGGCTTCCTTCCTTTGTTTCCCTTCCAGATTTTATTCGGTTTGGGTTTTTTTCATTCGATATGAGGAGGAAGCGAGTGTGCGAAATTGTCGGAGATTTATCAAATCGCGAATTGAACTTCCACGCTCCTATATATATATATATATATGTATATAGTAGCTTCTTATCACCCCGCTGCTCTTCCCTTATTTTTTAAAGCAACAATTTCACGGTGAATTATTCGAGTTTTTCCGATTCGCAATTTAACAAACGCGAAATTTCATTTAAATAAAACTGCAATTTGTCAGCAGTTCCCCTCGGGTCATGTTAATTTGATGTTATGTGATTATAAGCATTTCCTCTGCTAAGTAGATTAGTGGAGATTGCTGAAAAATTCATGAAATTATGTTATATAAAAATGCGACACCTAAAAATTCAAGATTCACTCATCTCTCTTTACATTTTCAGCTTTTTAAGGAGCCATTAAAAACTTGCAAACTAATGGAGGGAAAACTACTTTCTTACAAAACTTTCCACCCAAGACTGACTTTATTTTCTCCTCGCCCTTTCCCTAGTTTTCAATTAGAAAATTTTTGCTGTCTCAGCTAAAAAGCACTAAAGGGACAAGGACATCATAAAGTGTCTTCAAACTCTCTGCAAATGCGTGACACATGAAAAGCTGGAAAAGAAAGGATTTTAAGGGTTTATGGTAAGAGAAGGAGAAAGAGGAGCCCCCAGAGATGTGGAAGTTAAAGTACATACAACCCGAGGAGAATGCCAAGATATGACCCCGAAATAATCTAAACATTAGCATACATAATACATAACATCACAGATAAATCGCACATTCAGCTTGTGGAATAATTTTCCAGCTTGCTAAATAATTAATTTAAATTGCCGCAATCTTTGTACTCGTTTTATTTATGTCCGAGGCTCAAAACCAAATCGGAAATCTCGCTTCCAGATTTGTTGGCTTCTGTTTTCTGCGGTTTCTGCAGCCTCTTGGGATGGTCAACAGAGAATCCGGAGAATCCCGAACAGAAGTCACTCGACCATTTCATGGAGACGGCTCATTTAGATGCTAGATTAATTTTATTGCTCCGAGAAACTTCTTGCAAATTGTTTGCGTAATTTGGAAATCGTGAGGGAGTAGCCAGTTGAATTTTGAGTTGTATAATAAGTAGTTGCTCTACTTATTCTCAGTTATTTATGCTTATTTTTTCACACCAACAAATCAAAGTTGAGACGCCTTAGGAATTCATAAAAAATGGGAATAGTCTCCCTGGAGACCAAAAAAAGCTGGTCCAAAAAATGAGCTTCGATTTTTGCGCATTATTCAAGATTAGCCAGATTATCCCCGTTAAAGCTGGACTGGAATCCGTCTCCATCCCGTTGCCAATTCGTTTTCCATTCCATTGGACACTCGACTTGACCCTTGACCCCCCTTTGCACCCCCGAGGCAAAATCCTGCGTGCAGACAAGCGAAGGTAATTCGCTTCCTGACTATTGCCAAACCTTTTCCCTTGCCCCAAGGCTATATCCAAACTTAATGAAGCATCGGGCTTTGAATGGGGCAGGTCCTTGGGACCAGCAGTTACTTACAGGGGAGTAACGAGAAAGGGGTAGGGATGGAGTTGGAGTGGCAGGTTAAATGAAGAGTTGAAATCCCCGACAGCTTTCTATAACAATATTATTCCAAGACAATACCTGATTGATTAATTTAAGTCTGATGTACAGGGGAGAAATAGTACAAAAATATAGATATGTTAAGGGATTTAAGATTTAATTAACTCACTTAAACAAAAAGAATACCAGGAAATAAATTGATGTTTAATTAAAATTAAAAATAGGATAATCCTCTTTATTTATAGTATTATTTATAGTATGAAAAAAAACGATAAATTGATTTAGATATAATAAATTGCACTGAACCTGAAGGAAAATATCTGCAAATTCCAAAAAAAAAATGTTTTTTCAATCGGGGCACGGAAACTATTTAAATAAGTATTTATTTATAAGTATTTTAAGGTTTAAGGTTGTATTAAATTATTTAAAATTTAAAGAAAAATACTAAAAAGGAAGAAGTTTATTTGGTAACAATAAATTTCACTGAATCTGCCGAAAAATATCTGAATATTCATAATAATTTATTGTGAATGCAACACGAAAACTATTTAAATGATTATTTTTTATTGAATCATTGAAACAATGAACGAAACCAGGATTTCCCCAATGGTACTCAAACCCCCCTTTCGATGACTGAATACATTTTTGACAAATTGAGTTATGTTCGAGGCGCCCCCGATGCTCTGTGATACAAACTGAAAACACTGAGCTACACAGATTATTTCATTAGTATTCGTAACGCTGATTGCATTTTAATTAACCAGGCGCCCCTCCCCCAGTTAACCCCTTCTAGAACACAGAACCCACAACACTGAAAACTGAAACCCGGTTGAAACCCGTTTGACACGAAAAATTGCAAGAATCTTGAGTGATTTCATTTTAATAACTCAATTTGGTTTGGCGCACAGCGCGTTTCCTTAAATTGTTTTAGCATTCTGAATGCGATTGCAAATCCACTTTACAGCTCTCTCTCTCATCACCTTCATCCAATACAATACAATATATAATTAAAGCTGCATATATTTATTTGCCAGCTAAACAAATTCCTGAACCCACTAAAAATGTTTCCATCTGTCCCATCAACGGGGGATGAACTACCACATCCACACCTTTTCGTGAGGCCATGTGAGGGTATATATTTTATGGACAATTCGCAGTTGACGACCATGCAATGATGATGATGCTGACGAACCGAATCGAACTGGTCAGTTATCCGAACTGGAAGATGGTCAGTCGGAGCTGGATGAGATGCCAGTCGGAATGTTCGAATTGGGAATTTCGATCGATCGTAAAAATAAAATGGGAATTGCCGACGCTGCTCAATTTATTTGCGGCCAGCGATAAAAATTTTCATGAATTATTAACAGGTAAGTTAAGATGTAGAAAGTCCGGTAACATAAAATTGAGGCGTGTCTTTAAGGGTGTGGTTCATTGAACCCTTTTTGCCACGATGGATAATCGATGATTACATAATTTGCCCACAACTGAAAACTAGAGCTTCCTTGATAAAAGCCTTATTTTTGGTTATATGTAATAACTAAATTTTGTTTATTAAATATCTTTCTATCATCCTTTAGATACCTGTAATCTTTTTGAAAGGCTTCCCTTTTGTTTTTCCCTAGTTTTCACAGATGAATTTAAATAATAATAATAATCTTTAAATTTGAAATTTACCCTCAACGAACTACTAAAGCTCCTTGATTTCTTAATTCAAGCCTTATTTTTAATTCTTTGTAATAATGAAATTTATTTATTAAATATCTATTTATCAACCTTTAGATACCTGTAACCTTCTACCAAGACTTCCCTTTCACTTTTCCCTAGTTCTCACAGTTGTGATTACATAATGCGATAAAACAGAGCAAACGCCCCTAGAACAAAAAAAATATATATCTAAAAACATTAAAAGTGAGGTAGAAGGCATGTCCTTGAGGGTAAATTCAGGTGTTCCTTTTGACACTTTATGAAATTTATGACATTATTGGGTTTTGGTTTGGTTGGGTACTCATCCTGTATCTGCTCCTTTCACTAGAAAGTGAATCTAACGGTAACGACCTGCCCAAGGATACCCAAGGACACCGGGAGGGATGTTAGTGTCTGGCGATAAGTCAAGAGCTGTCCAAACATTTCCCACTCGCCCAATGATATATTTCTCTATTACACACAAAACCCAAACCGATCCGTTCTCAGCTGATCCCATCTTAGGGTTCCCTAAGATACTTTTGGCTCAGATTCTTTTTGCCTGCCGCCTGATTAGAATCTCCTCAGAGAGGAGAGAGAGAGGAGAACCCCGAGAGAAGCTTTTCAAAAACGCCGCCAAAACTTTGTCTTTTCTTCTGGTTATTTTTTGTGGTTATGGCCAGAAGCAGAAGCTCCGGCGGCATAAATTATCTCCTCCGTGGATCTAAATTAAACAAAAACATTTAACATTGCCCGCAGCAGCACAGCAACAAATCCTTTAAAGACAAACAAATGCAAGACGCTTTCCACACAGTTTTCCCCCCGGAATTTCCCTGTATACCTTCCGAGGTTGTCTTACAAGGATTCGCCATTAAAAATGTTAATTAGTTGAGCAAACACTGCGATTGAGCTTTACTTCGCAACGGTGGAGTGGAGATACAATTTTTTAAGATACAAAAAAATATACAAAATATGATGCAAATTTAAATTAAAGAAATATAATTCCGAATATCTTACTTCTGGGAAATTTCTGCTTTGGATTGCTTATATAAAATCTATAAGTTGCAGATGTAATCCAAATACTTTTCTATATTTAACACTTATATTAATAATAGATTTTCAGAAATAAAAACCCATATATGATCTCCTTCTTTACCACCGATCCCACTGTACCCTAATAGCTGATCCAAATTGGAATGTGAGAACGTGGCTTCCGAACTTGCGGCTTGCCACTGACACTGCCACTGCCACTTGGACTTGTTGTTGTTGTTTTGTATCTCGTAGTTCGAGTCTGACTTTGGCCGGCGGACATCGCGTGTGCATGCAAATCGAAGGCAGCCGGAGATTGAACGCCAATTAGGATGAATGTTTGGGGCACGCCGCCTGTGTCTGCTCCCCCTCCCCCTCCCTCTCCATCCCTTGTCCATGCTGCCCATTTGAGCCAGACTGCATGACGCCGCGTGCCGCATGCCGCATGCCTCATGCCCCATGCCTCATACCGCATGCCTCCGCAGAAGCAAATAAGAGAGAGAGAGGAACACGAGGAGGAGCAGCCTCCGCTTCCTCAAGCAACCATCATCAGTTGTCAGTTAATTGCTAAAAACTGTTCACACGTTCCAGGTGCGACTTTTGCATACTGTCTCCCAGCTCCCCAGTCTCCCAGCAGTTCCCAGTCCAAAGATGAAGTACGAGCTCAAGACCAAAAAGGAGGAGCACTGGCCATTCCAGTCACGTCCTCCCGGCAGTGCGTTCCCCCATCTCTCTCCCTCTCTCTCTCGGAAAAATCAATATCAAGAAACTCAATCTTTAACTTCCGCCGTCGGACATCATCCCCTAACAAAATAAAAAAAGAAGGAACATTATAGAAATGGCAGAAGTTTCTCTGCTCTTTCTCCGAATATCGGGGCCGTCGAAAGTTTCTCCGTTTGTGGCCATCTTTTTCGGGAGAAATTAAGCATGTACGGGCTGTACTGAGACCCAGTTATGCAAATCCAAGAAATCACAGGCCCGGCACCAGAGACTCATAAATATCGACGACGAATTCTACGAAATTGCTCGAGTCCCAGGGTCTTCGGCAGGTGTGTGCTTTAAATGCACGGCAGCAACTGCCAAAAAAGCAAAAACCAACAAAACAAGAAAGGAAGGCTAGCTTCGGTACCCGAAGCTTAGAATACCCTTGCAGACCAGTTGCCTTAAAACTGTGCGGTCATTTGTATGGCAGCTATATTAGGATATAGTAATCCGATTTTTGGTTTTTGATTTCCTAAATCAGTTTTATGGTCTATGGAAACTGTATTTCTCAAGAATGAATTAATTGTCTTGAAAAACACCAGAGTTATGCTCAATGACCCATTTCTCCCATCGTTCCTATGGCAGCTATAGGATATAGTGGTCCGATTTTTATGAAACTTTCAGGATACGTTAAAATAGTCATTAATAATAGATTTCTAAATAATGAATTGGTTATCTTAAAAAATGGCGCATTTATGGCACTTTTTCTCAATCGTTCCTATGGCAGCTATGTGATGTAATGTTCCGATTCCGGCCGTTCCGACTTATATACTACCTGCAACAGATTGAAGGGTCGGTGCAAAGTTTCAGCCCGATAGCTTTAAAACTGAGAGACTAGTTTACATAGCAACCGACAGACGGACAGACAGACAGACAGACAGACAGACAGACAGACAGACGGACAGACGGACATGGCTATATCGACTCGGCTGGTGATGCTGATCAAGAATATATATACTTTATAGGGTCGGAAATGTCTCCTTCACTGCGTTACAAACTTCTGGTCAAAATTATAATACCCTCTGCAAGGGTATAAAAAAAGAGATATACAAACGCTAAACAAACCGAGTCCAAAACAAACCAATTGGAGGCCCCAACTATGGGATTACACTTAAAGAAATTTATATTTAAAAATATTAAAAAAAAAAACTTCAGAGTATATTTTATGAAGAAAGCTAGTATAAAATACAATACAAATAAAATAATTTTATGTAAACCCGCTTGAAATTCCCAAGTTATATTTGCTTATATGCTTATAATTCCCAAATGAAGAATTTCCAAAATTAACTGCAAAACAAACTCATTAAGAAACCCCAAGTATGGTCTTACACTTAAGGAAAATAAATTTAAATATAGGAAAACATAAGAGTGAATTTATTGAACTTAGATAGCAAACAGTAACATGAAAATAACGTAGTTTCTCTCACTTTGCTTGTAATACCCAAGTTTTATTTTAGTACTGATATTTAATGCTTATAATTCCCAAAAGTAAATGAAACATAAATATTCAATATATATTCAAAAAATATTCCAAAGAAGTCGTAATAAATTTAAAATTCCTTTAATTTAAAACCTAAGACTGAATTTATTGAAGTAAGTTAGCAGAGATTTTTGTATAGTTTTCGCTAAATATGCTTTTAGTTCCCTAGTAAATAATACCTTAAAGGATTACATATATTCAGGAAGACATAGCCCCCCTGTGTTAACCAAAAAAGTACTAATTTTCCCAGTGTACGATCTTACTTTTAGTGTAATCCCAAATGCCCAACCCTCGCTCTAAAGCGGGCTCTTAATATGGCTAACACGTACCCCTCAAAACCGTTTGGATCGGCAGATCGGCGGGGGATTGCAGTGGATCAGAGCTACCTCGATTTATTTGTTTGTTTTGCTTGGCTTTTCGTAATTTCCATTCGGCGCACTTTCAGCGAATCAATCAAACCGATCCAATCCGAACCGATCCAATCCGATCCGACCCGATCCGAGGCCCGGAGAAGGTCTTTGCCACATTCCCCGATCGCCAGATAAACCTGTCAAGGCAAGGGCGTAAATCAATCGACGAAAACCCATAGTTTCGACTTTAAATTTTACCAAATTAGAGTTGCTCGGGAATTTCATTAAACTTTCGCCGAGGCTGAAGGAAAAATCAATACTCATTCCCGGCAATCCCTCTCCGAAATAGTGAGAACTGTAATCCGGGCGCAAAGTTTCATCATGCATCCTGGTTCCTGCTCTCTTATGCTCGTCACGTGCCGCAGGACGACGCAAATATTCCCCAGCTCCACCTCCATCCCCAACTCCATCCCCACCTCCAACTTCAGCTCCAGTTCCTGCTCCTGCTCAAGTTTTGTGTACATTTTAGCACATATTTCCAACTTGAAGCCTCATTCGATATCCTGACAGGTAAATAGGGATGCATTTGAGCGCACATAGAGGATGGCTTATGTGCGGGGGAAGGAAAACTCTTCAGGAATAGTTGTCGCATATTTATTTTTGGACTTTGACGGGTAATTCCTCTGGATATGCGTTTAATTTCTTTCCAGTTCAGAGAATGCCAAAGGAGCTCACTTCAAAATTACTTTGCCCTCCATTGGAGTCTTGAGTAATTTAATAACTAACCTTCTCGAATGCTAAATATCTTTTAATAAGTAATTATGTAAAATATTTTCATTAAGGTTTCTCTAAGCAAACGTCATTCAAAATATTAATTTAAATTATAAAGTTTCCTCTCAAATTTAATAGATTTTAAGTTACAAATTAGTGTTTTAAATACAGGTAGCAACTTGGTTTAGAAATTGAAGAATTTTATTGGCTATAGTGTAATGAATTATTAACCCCATTCCCTTACATTCCATTTTATTTTCCGGATGATTATAATTCACTAAATTAAGCATTCAAGTATTGCTGAATATCATTTAATACATAGTGTATTTTTTTGGCCATTATGTATAATAAATTCTTATAGATTTCTCTTAGCGAGCGTCAATCAAGCTATTAATTTAAATTCCTTTACAGAATTAATTGATTTTACAATTTGCTAGTTATCAATTTGAAGATTTTTAATAAATTATTAACCCCTTAGAGCAACTCCATTCCCTTACATTTCATTTTATATTCGCGATTATCTTCACCACCAATCACCATTATCACACCCACCATGAAAAGTAACCCAGAGTCTGGCAGCAGACTGCAAAAACCAAACATTTCGAGTTGGGATATCATTTCCATTACAGCCAAAGGTCATCTGGCCGGGGGCAAGGCCTCATTTCATTTTATTCACCGCCGGAGCAAAGGCAGCAAGCCAGCAAGCCAGCAAAGTAGTAAGCGAGCAAAGTAGCAAGGCAGCAAAGTAGCAAAAGCAGCAGCAAGCAAGGCAGCACGCTCCAAGCACATTTGCCATGTTTAGAATTAAGACTTCAGATACTCGAGATGCTCCAAAAGCGCCCAAACAGCAACCAACAGCGGACAGAACCAATTGCGAAGCCAAAAGGCAGAAGGCAGGCAGGCAAAAGGCAGGCAATGCCTTGGCCTGAGGTCTTGGGGCTTCAGTTTCGAGACTCCACAGACCCGGGTCCAACTCATGTTACTCACGTTCCAAACGAGCTTTTGTCAACTTGTCTAAATGATTTTTGCACACTGTAAACAAGCCAAGACACTGCGACACACCGACAGACTCTCGGATGGACGGACAGCGGACGGTTGGACAGAGAGTTGGAACGGCGACAACATTCAGTATTGACGTTGACCCTGCACGATTGCGATTCAGAAGTTGAAGCTGTGACTCTGTATGCGGTATCTCTGTGTGTGTGTGTGTGCCAAAGGATTCTCAACCTGAAGCTGTATCTGAATCTGCAGCTCAAGTCGTGTGTGATGGGGCAGGAAAATAAGGAAGGGAGTGGGTCGGGGTCTGGGGTTTGGGTATGGGTTCGGGTTTGCGGAGCAGAGCATTCCCCGTGGGAGTCTTTTGTTATTGTTGCGCTGATCTTTCGGATTTTTCGTTTCGATATTGTCGTGTAATCACGAATTTATTTTATTGAAAATCACTTGACAGGTGGCGCCTTATTTAACTAAGTTGTCAGTCCTTCCCCATGCCCCTCATCCTCACCTGGCCAAGGGGGAAATGGTTATGAGACTGGGAATGGGAATGGAAATATTGTTAGTCATAAATGTTTTTGTGGGAACATTCAGGACTTGGCCCAGACATGTTTAGTGGTTAGAACACGAGGCAGTTCCTTGGCCTATTGGTTTATGGCTCAAACATTATTGTTTGGTAAGAAATTGCAAATGGTTCTGGGAAACACATTTTATTATAGATTGATTTTGAGAATTGATTAATGCATGGAAATTATGAGAGAACAAGAAATCAAATGGGGAAAAGTTTAATTTATAATATATATTATTTTCTCACTCAAGAAGAGTTTGAAAATGAATTATTTATAGTGTGCCTGTGTGAGTTTAAAACTATTATTTAATTTGTATTCCTTGATTGATCGATATCTGGAGATGTGTGTTTTTATCGGACGCCCATCAATCGATTCCGAAACGAATCTTCCATAATGGGTAACAAATGACTACCCCAGAAGGCCTTCTTATCGCGCCCTCAACAACATCGACTGTGTTGTGTCGTGTTGAGAGTTTCCCAATTCTCCAGAGAACAGAGAACGCAGAACGCAGAACGGAGAAGAGAGAGAGACTATTGCGAAAAAAAAAACAAGAAACATGTGTGGCAAGCTACGACTCTCTGGAGATGCGAGGAGCGAGAGAAACCAAAACAAAATACACGCCAAATATATGATGTGTGGATGCTGGAGAGCCAGAGATTCTGAAGTATCTGTATCCGAGTGTATGTGTGTGTGGTGTTGCGTTGTATCTGTGAGTGGCTCTCGCAGCGGGAGCATGCCAAAAACCTGCTCCACCACCATTTGCAGCTTGCAATGCGCCGAGCTCCAAGTTCGCAGATGCAGCCCCGATGAGATGCCGATGACGATGATGACGATGACGATGCTTTCGAGAGGAGTCTCAGCCTCTCAGCCCCTGGGTTCGGACCAACATCCAACCAGGCAGTGAGTGAGGCAACAACCCAACCAACCAGCCAGCAAACCAACCAGCCAACCAACAAAACCGACCATCGACCAAAACGACCAAACGACCAAACCGAGGCGACCGACCATGTTTCCTGATGCGAGGCGAGGCGATAGTTTATCGCCAATTTTCGTGCCGTGCAGAGGTGAACGCGGACCAAAAACGTGCGAAAAGAAAAGCGAGCATCCTCCGCATCCGCATTCGCATCTGCAAGTCCGCCATCCGCTATCCGGCATCCGCTAACCGAACACCCGTATCGCATCCGTTCCACACCCGTACACCAACCGTGCATCCTACGGATGCCCAAGTCCACCCTCGAGTTGCGACTCTTTGACACTCTCTTCTTTTTTATTTTTCCCGCCTTGGAGTTTGTTTTTTTTTTCTTAGCTTTTTTGCGCTTCGTCGCTGCCGTCGGTTCGGTTTTGAGATTGAGATGAGGGGCTGACATCCCACCCATTACTCCCTAAACTCCCGAGATACGAAATACGAAATACGAAATATTCCCCGAAAACGAGATACTCCCCCCAAATAACAGCCATGCGCGTTAACGGTAAATAATGGCCGCCATCTTGGCCCGAAAGGAATGTGCAAATATGTCTATGTAATCCATAAGTGCTTGTGCCTGTGTGTGTTCCCGTTCCCCCGATTCCTGTGACCACATCAAATCAAAGATAAATAGCCAAAAGCTATCGCCGGGAATCCATATCCATATTAGGGTGGGTCGAGTTCTAGGGAAGCCGAAAATCTTAGGTGCGGAAAGAGCTTAGAGGCTTAGAAAAGTGATTTTTTTAGGCGTTGTTATGTCCAAACCTTTTTTTAGGGTTTTAAAAGAATTAAATTTTAATTGTGCTGGCTTTTTATATGGCAGTGATTAATATCAGTTAAAGCTATATATGTTTATATTCTTTTATTTTTTCGTGTTTAATATAAAATTAAATTTTATTTTGAACTCAAGACAAATGTAAATATATTACTATTTTACAATTTTGTATTTTAATTTAAGCTTGATGATCATCTTCAAAAAATACTTGGAAATAAAATAAATTGGTTTAAGAATTCATCTTGTTGAGACTTTTAATGGATAGTGACATCCAATATTCCCTTTCTTTAATATTTTATGAAGCTTGTGAATTTATATATGATCTATAAAACTATATATATTTTTAAGTTTTCCCACATATTTTTTCCAAGTTTCGAATTTAATTTAAATATTAAAGTTTAATAATACAAATAAACAGTTTGGCTCTCAAGCATATATTCCGCCCCTCCGATTTCTCTGGTCTTCCAAAACGAGCCACCCTAATATACCTATATATACGTTAGATATATATATAACACAGAGAGGCAGTAGTACCCCCTCGGAATGGAGCACCACGGCAGTGGTTTTGTCGCCTCGCCCTGGGCCGCCGTTTTGGGGCACCACTCGATGGCCTCCGATGCCGGCTTCGCTGCCGCTGCGGCTGCGGCGCATGTCCAGAACCACTCGATGCACCACCCCATCCACTCGCACCACCATCACTCCCATCCGCACTCCCATCCGCACTCGCATCCGCACCCGCATCCGCACTCCCATCCGCACCATCATCCGCATTTGGGGGCCGCCGGAGGGATGCCAATGGATCTGCATGTGCCCCAGGGATTCCCTTACTACAGGTAAATAAATGACATCCAGGTGCACCACCACCTGAACCTCTTCCCTCTCCCTCTCCCTCTCTCTCTTTCTTTCTCTCTCTTTCACGCACTGGCCATCTCTTTCGTTGGTTTGCATGCAAATTTTGAGAGGGCGTTGCCAATGGCAGCGGAAAGTGTCATCCCGACATCCAATGGGCCATTGTCGGGATACAGAGAAAAGTCGCTAGAACTGCCCCCTAAAAACATAGGAAATTAATTCACTTAAGCGCTTCCGATTCGGGGTTGATCTATGTGTTATGGGTTATGCCTTACCGAATCAAAAGTCAACATTTTGTACATAAATTTTGGGGTAAAATGCATCAGGAAAATTATTAGTAAAATAGGATCAAAGTTTCAGTTTTGTATATAAATTATAAGTTTTTATTTGGAATAAATCTATCTCTCTTTGGGTATATAACTCTAGCGATTTATCACACAAGAAGTAGAGTTAGGGCTTAATATTTAAGTAAAAACCCCTTTCTAATTTATATTTTTTACTCCCGAAAATTCCCCATCATTTTCCGGCTTATAAAAACCTCTTATATGACTATCCCCTTTTGACCCCGACACCTTATACTTTTACTGCCACCCAAAATGAACCGAAAATAGCAATCCCCTCCTACAAGATATCCGAGATAAAATTTGCCAAAAATTTCATTTACCAAAGTTGTAAAGTCCAGGAAAGAGGGGACCAACAAGGGGGCCACTACAGAGGTGCCAACATCGATGAAACTCATTATTAAACTAATTGAATTTACGTGACAATAACACTTTCGGCACTCACTCAACCCGGTACCAAAATACCAAACAAAAAAAAAAAAAGCGAAAGATGAACGCCTCACGAAGTCGGGCGATTGTCACGAGATCACTTTTGGCCAGCATCGCGCCTGCTTTTTTCACTTTTTCCAGTACTCTGGGTTTCGTAAGCCCCCCTTTTCGAGCCCCTCCATAATGCAGGGTTATTTTCAATATCGAAAAATGAAATCGGCATCAAAGAACATTTCGCCGCAATAGCCATGAAGCCGAAGTGGCAATCCAAAAGCTAAGACCTCTCTTTCAGACATTCCCACAACAATATTGTTGCAATGGCGATGTAATTCATGAACTCTCTGATTGGTGGCCCAGACGAATCAAGCTGAGGTTGGACTCGTACTTAAGACAGCGGACTCAAGGAGCTCAGCTCCGTCTCCGTCAGTGGCTTGAGGTTTTTTCGGGGTCTGGAGATGGACAGGAGCTTAGCTGGGATTAACAGGGAACTTAGGGATGGGAGATCAAATTGTTGAACCAAACTGAGCTCAGAAAATGTATAGTTTAATTTTCCAAATATATTTTACAACTCTAATAGTTTGTTTTATCAATTTGTTTTTTTATAGTATTTCAAATAATTTTATACAAAATATGCATTATAAATTATCGCATCTTTTAAATGGCGCCCCGACAGGGACCTAACTCCTTCTGCTCCTTCGTCCAAGTATCGATTACTCCCTCAAGCACATCTCCAACTTTTTCAACCCAATCCACCCATTTGGGCCTCCCTATTCCGGACTCACCTCCAACTCCTCAACTCCGACTCCAACTCCGACTTCTTGGCTCACACAATCAGCGTCTATCAGCATTTTTCAATTATATCGAAATAGCGTTATCCGTGGCTGGATCGCGTCAGAACGCATAATTACTATAATCACCTGAGTTATTACCTTGGCGAATATTGGCGAAGACACAGAAGACAGTCAGCCAGACAGAAGACAGAAGACGGGGTCCACCAAGTAATATTAAAAGCAACAAGCTCCGAGGGGTAAAGGGTGGAATACAGAAATCTAAACTGTGATTGTTGCCCCTCCGCCGTCGTTTGATGGGTTGCTTGGTTGTTGTTGGGTTGCTTTCTTGGTTGCCAGATGATGTTGCCTCAATTTCATTTTGGTCTTTTTCCCATTATTTTCATTTTATTTTTTTTTTTTACTTTTTTCTTATGCCTCAATTCGTTAAAGTTACATTACACTGCAAGAAACGGAGGGTGAGGGGTGAACTGGTACTGAAAATAAAACAAAAAGTGTTTTGACCTAACTGGAAAATTGCAGGGACGTTTGTTTTTCATTACAGCCGACAACTTTGTTGCAGTTGTTAGCTTGGAAGAATGGCTTTTCAAGGGGGCTCAAAAAGGGGGGGCCAAAAAATATCTAGACGGGGCAGGGACAGGAGTGGGGCAAAGGGTAAAGGGGGTCTGAAATGCGCGCCAGGAGCACGAATTGCATTTTCATTGCACAAAGCGATCTCCACACACAATTTTCCATGGTCAAGCCAAGGGGATTCGAGAGCTCTTTGCGGTTTTCGCAGCCAAGGCGGCCCCCCCTCAAACCCTCCGCCTCTGCGCATAGACCCCCTCCTTCCCCAGAGTCTGAAGACCCCAACGGTAACACCGCAAAATGTGCAGTGAAAAACCATCATTTCAACAATTTATATTTCGAACGTGATTGGTGGACTTGGATACCCAGAGACGCCTCAAAGGGGGGGTGCAGGAGGGGGCTTTTCAAGGGGGGTTCCAGGGTTAGTAGCACTGCACAAGACGGCCATTAAGAAATCGCTGTAAAGCATAAAGAGCAAAATGAATCCGAACAAAGAGCAGAAGGAAATCGCCACAAAGCTCAGCGCGAGAAAATGAAATAAAATGCTGGAGATT
>JAJJHY010008789.1:16612308-16692916 GCA_021224005.1 Drosophila setifemur
GCATCGCTGCACGTCCGTGGCCATTGTCCTCGGGGCAGTCGAAAAGGCGAATCTGAGGCCACACACCATCCACACGCAGTCCACACACACTCAGAACAAATCGAATCTCGAAAGCACAACATTTTTGTATCTGAGATTGGGAGTTGCACTACTAAGCCAGGATGCACTAATCCTTGCGATTCTATCAATTAAGGATTGAAATAAAAACTGGAAAATTCCTGAAGAGTACCCAAAATTTAGAGGAACTTTTTAAATAAGTTCTTAAAATTCTTAATTGTTTTGAAGTTGATTACAACAAAAAAATCAGAATTTTGATGGCATAAAAAATACACTGAAATATATCGTTTACATGCTAAAAAGAAACATATTCTTTTGAAAAAAAATGTTTTGTGGAATTATTATTAATAATCTTCTTTGCGAAATTTTATGAAAATCTGATAGAGGGGATATTCAATTAAAAGCATTTTCGCTCAGTGCCCGCGCGTTGCCAATTTCCGACCTACAGAAGAAGGTTCTTCCACACAATTTCAATGCCTGCCAATGCCACACTGAGGATAATGATGATGTCGATGATGACCGCCAGAAGATGATGATGGGCACGATGTCTGCTGGGTGTCTGGACGCGGACGTGGACGTGGACATGGACATGGCCCACAACCCCCTGAAAACCATCGCCCAACCCAACCAACGGTTGATTCATTCCGGAAGCGCGAACGCTTTCCACGTTCGATTTTATGGCGAGCGCTGGAGCATTGGAGAGTTCCTCATTCATTGTCTGCC
The DNA here is from genome assembly GCA_021224005.1 of Drosophila setifemur. Classification (NCBI taxonomy): domain Eukaryota; kingdom Metazoa; phylum Arthropoda; class Insecta; order Diptera; family Drosophilidae; genus Drosophila; species Drosophila setifemur. The sequence goes on from JAJJHY010008789.1 coordinate 16,613,089, forward strand.
CGGGCAGAAACCTCTTCCTGCGGCTCTTCTTCTTCTTCTGCCCGGTGGACACACTCCCCCTCACCCCCCCCCTGACAGAGCCTGACCCGACCACTTGGCACGTTTCCTTTTTAAAATTCACAATTGCCGCCGCCGTAATTGTGGGAGAATTCGCTACGCCAACTTGTCTCCCCGCCATCTCGCTCGCTCCGTCACTCCCTGACTCCCTCACTCGCTCACTCTCTCTCTCAAGAAATCGATCACGTTTCGGTTTCTACACATGTTCCAGTTACGATACGGTTACGTAATGTTTGTACTATACGTGTCGATACTCTGGAAGGGGGAAGAAGTGGGAGGGAGTTCCAAATTGCCTGTGGTTAAGGCAACAACCAAAGCTTTGCTCTAGTTTTAAAGGAATTAGAGGAAATTAGTGATGGATGTTGAGTAAAAGTATGGGAAATCCAAGATAAGATAGCGATAGTTCCAGGAAATAGTCCTATATTGTACTATATATTATACTGTCATTACGTTATCATTGCATTTCAGATAGTATAACTCTAAAAACAATTTGATAAAAACTTATGAACTGTAAAAGCTCAAACGATTTATTTATTACAAAGTATCTTTAAATATTGTATTATTTTGTATCTATAATTCAGTGATGTTTACACATTTTCCGGGACCTTGATTAAGGAGAATCCTCCTTGTGTGGAAATTAAAAGGAAGTGCTGCTTCTTCTCCGTTTTTATTGGAGGTGTGTGGGAGGAGGTGGAGGTTGAGGAGGAGGAGGAGGAGGGGGCCAGTGCTGTACAAACATTCCCATAAAAGAGACAGCTTCTGTCTGTGCGAGCTTGGAATAACAAAACGAGCACCTGTTCCCCACCTCTACAGATATATCCTCGACTGGGTTCAAGGGTTCAGGTTTGCCATGCCGCAGGATACGGATCCGTTTGTAGGCTTTTTATTTTCTCCTCTATTTTCATTGGCATTTCGGTCACATACACAAACACACATAAAAAATGGGGAAAAAAGAGGCGAGGCAGAAAAACAACACCCACGCAGCTTGCTGTTGGGGCTAGAGCGAGAGCGAGAGAGGGAGATGGCGATGGCGAATTCCCAAATGTGTAAAGAAGTAAACTAATTGCTGCGCGTGCTGAAGCGCCAAACAAAAGCTCCCTCTCTCTCTCGCTCTTCCAAGCTGGTTACATAAGCGCTGCCGCGATGGGTGGAAAAGAGATGGCGCTAGGGCAAACCAGTTTGCCAACAGAGGCACGTATCTGCAGCTGTCCCTTTTGCACCGCTCTCACCATCCCGCTCGCTCTCGCTGTGTACATGCGGCTCATTTGGTATGCGCACTATGTCGATTCCGATTCGACGCCGCGTCACGTCCCGCCCATTTGCACGCATACACGCTTGCCTCTCTCATTGAGAGTGTGCTTGTGTGGGGACAGAGAGCGTGAGGCTGCTTAAAATGCTACTGGCGCTGCTCGCACATGACTCTACAAACGGTCAGGTGCCGCTCTCTCCGTGCTCCTCTCTCCACTCGTCACTCACCCACACTGGCCCAAGCATATATATACAGTAGGGTGAACCATTTTTTTAACAGGAATATGATAACAAAAAAAGTATTTTTCATATATTCTTGCGTTAAATGGTAAACTTAAAATTTGGGCAGGCTTGGAGTCCCTACTCTCCTAACTGAAACTATTACATCTACGTAATTCATTAAGTGAATATAGTATGCAGTTAAGATTATTCTTAAACTTAAAGATTTTTTAACATCCTTCCTTCGCTTGGGCCACCCTAACGAAGCTGGCGCCGCTGCTTCGTTGGCTTCGTCTTCGGCTTCCCACTTCGTCGTCCGACGTTCGACTTCGGCTTTGGCACTGCTTCGGCTCTGCTTTCCACTGTCACCCCCGAAATTCGAGCCGTCCTTCTCGCTCGCTCTCGCCCTGCTCTCCCTCGCGCTGCCTCTGTCGCTCTCTCGCCTTTCTTACTCACTTTTTTTTGGCCTGCTTTGGTTTTGTTCGGTGAATTGAACGTGACTTTGGATTATTCTGAACGAAATCGTCGCCAGCGACGGACGTACCGTACTCCGTGATCCGTATTCCGTAGAGCACCGTCTCCCGTATTCGTTATTCTGTATTCCGGCACCGTACAGCGCAAGGCGTACTCCGTAGCGTCATCAGCTGCAGTTTCACGTACACGCAGCCCCTCTCCCTTCTACTTTCCGGACAAGTGCGTGTCCGTAATTGGCAGGTCTCTTTCGCCCGTAGCCGTAACCCGGAGACGTGCCAAGTGCCCGGAGATAAATTAACTGAACCGAACCCGAACTCAACTGGACGCGGGCGCGTTCCAGTGTCGTCTCATTTGAATGCCAATCGATTGACGGGCTAGTTTCCCGATCTGCAGCCGTGCAGAGTGCGTGACCCGTAACCCGTAGCCCGTAGCCCGTAACCGCATCCGGGATAATTGAAGACACGTACCACACGCGTGCGAGGATGCGGCCTTCAAAGCGAGTGCCACGCCCCCATCGAAACCAATCCGAAGGCAAACAAGTGCAATAACAAAACCAGTGAAGATGTGCTAAAGTGATAGAACAACAGATAGAAAAATAAATAAAAGGAATCCTAGAGGGAAACTCTAGATTGAAACTCCCTACAGAAAGAAAAAAACCAAAATCCGAATACTCCAAAATGTTGCCATACCAGGCTGCCGTAGCCATGGACTACGCCGGATACCAGCGCCAGCCCACGCCCGGACATCCCGGCTCCCACATGGCCACCATGGGGTCCTTGGGCATGCCAACTGTCCCGTTCAGTCACAGTTGGATGGTGCCCACGCAGGACCTCTGCGCCATGCCGCCGTACAACAAGATGCCCGGACACCAGCAACCGCCCGGACCCGGCATGCACGCCCAACAGCAGCCCATTGAGCCTGGGTTAGTAGAGGGGTCAGTCAACCAATACATAACAAAAAGGATGTTAACATTGAAGAAGAAATTTTATATATTTACAACAAATTAATATTCTGTCTCTTGTAAAAGAGAAACAGGAATAAACCAAGACTTAACAGGATGCGAATCAGGATTCATTTAACTCTTTAGATACATATATATTTTAAAAAGCCTTTTTTCCACATCAAATCAAGAATTTATTTTACAAAATCTTGGGATTATTAAAGTCCAAACTAAACCCTTTTGTTTACCCAATGAAACATATGTCTTTTCTAAATTTCAAAATTGTTAAAATATTTATTCCCTCTTTTTAATAAAATAATTTAATTTTACAATTAGAATTACTTAAATCCGAATACAAACTCCCTTCTCTCCTTAAAAAAACTCCAATTGGCAAAACTGCCTGTAATAATTCTTTCAAAAATTTCCTCGAATTGCGATTACGTAAGGACGGGCGAAGGACATTATCCCGCTGCGTCCTCGGCCATATCTCAAAAGATAGGTTCACAAAGGTTGGGAGACAAGGCTGATAAAGCAATAACGGTACTCGCACTCTCCGTTTCGTTTACCTTGACAAAGGCCTCGGGTCACACTCCTTATCCTTTGTACGCTATCCTTTATTGTGGGAATAAGCGAAGGATAAACAAAGGAGGAGAACGAAGTCTGTGATGACTTTCCATCTCGTTCCCTGACCGCAGTAAGCCGCTTACATCCTTCGACATCCTTGGGAGCTCTTAATTCCCGCATTAAGCCGCTAATCGAATTGCATTTTCGATCTATAAAAATATTTGCACACTTTGGCCAATCATCTGGAAAATAGTTGTCCAAAGGATTTTTGGGAAACAGATTGAAATCTCACAGCAGGAAAAATGAGAAAATATGTATCTTGAAGATATTTTTTGGGATTTAAGTATTCCATATGAGTTTTTCTCTATTTTATGATGGAAAGTTAGGGAAATGTTTTAAGTTTATCTTCGATCAGAGCTTCGATTTATTAAATTTGATTATTCGAAACCGATGATGTGAAATTTGGTATCTGAAAGATATTTTTAAGATTTAAGTATTTTATACGAGTTTTTTCTCTATTGAATAATGGAAACTTAGGAAAATGTTTAAACTTCAAGCAAAGCTTTAATTTATTCAATGTGATTTTTAGAAAACATAATGACAAAAACTAATTCCTTTAAAGCTATATAAAATTAAATGGTTTTCAATTTAATAAGATAGCAAATCAAATACATGAATCCATTATTTCCAATTATCTCAAAGCATAAAAAATTTTGTTCTGTAACAGAAAAAAAAACCATTTAATTTGAGAAACAAATACCCAACCACCGACTGTGTTTGTCTTTGAAAGCTGGCAAAAGACTGGCAAAAAGAATAATTTGCCCGATTTGGGCAATTTTCGCTAATGACAGGGCAATTTGTGTTGCCGTTAGACAGTGGCGAATTTCGTGCGAAATTAAAATCGAGACCGCACATCATTTGTCAAGGCAACACCTCCGACATCCGTCCTCCTCCTCTTCCTCCTGTCTCCTGCCTCCTGCCTGATGGCTCATTTGAATGGCATTTCGATATTGACGAAGCCAAGATTAATGCATTTTCCTAGCCGAAATTTAATGTAATTTGCCATCTTTGGGGAGAGTGGGAAAAGGTTTCTTGAACCAGACCAGACCAGACCAGGTTTTATTAGGAAAGCATTTATGGCATGTACCTCAGGTACTGACATCTCACTAAACGCAATTTCAACACAACTAATTAAAATTGTTGTTCATGTGTTGTTCTTACCTTTTCATTTTTTTTTCATGTAGTTTTTTGTTTATTGTGAACAAAAAGCAAGTGGCTAAAGGGAAAACTGGCTTGGCCCGTGGCAAAGACGCGGCTGGGGTTTCTTTTTAATTATCAAAAATAATTTTATGGCCACGACGGTTTCGGTTTCGGCTGAGATACAAATCTCCAAAAGCCCGGAGCCGAAGCTGGAGTTTAGATACGAGTCTCGAGAGTCCAAGAGTCGAGAGCCAGAAGCCAGAAGCGCGGCTCAAATAAAGCTACGCAAAACGAAGCTTCAAGCCCGGTGATGAGCGCATTAAAATAAATTTAAGAGCCCACAAAATGTACGAAATGAAGACAACGTGTTGCGGCTGCGGTTAACATGGACTTGGGGAATGCCCTACGGAGGAGGATTGGGCCGATGGGACAAATGATAATAACGAAAAAGTAACGAAATATATCTTGTATCTTTCGGATGAACCAAAACGAGATGATTAAACCAATGGCACGTTGTTTGGGATAGTTTTCCATTCTTTGCATTGCAAATGTTGATACTGGCAATTAGTTATTGTTCCTAGCTAATATTTACTTTATATATGATCAAATATAAATATTATATCCATATTCGATATTCCCCTTTGCTGTTTGAGTAGCGCATTGTGATTTCACTGTTGCACTACCAACATTAACAGCAACAACCAACAAAGAAGTTGTCATCGGAGCTGAATTATGAAGGCCCGAAGCCAAGTTTTCTGGCGAAGATGCTCAGAGAGATGGCCGCCTTTAGATAGCGGAATTGCAGAAGGTTGACCAGATCCGTATCCGTATCCACACAGCCCCATCTCGGAGCGGCACTCTTTTGAGCCAACCAACAGACTGCAGCAAGTTTTAGGGGAATGATGAAAGAAAAGTTACTATGCATTTAGAGATCGTTTTTTTTTTCTTTCGTGGCGGCCTTTTCACAGGAACTCCGAAATAATAATGAAAATATCAGCATGCCTGGGAAAACTCTCCCACACACACAGTGGGAAAATCTTCGAACAAATGAGCTGACATTTGTTGGCAACGAAACTATTGTCCCCGGTGGAAAAGCCAGCAAACCTTTTGCCCCATCCTCCATCCTCCACCCTCGCCAAACCCATCGCTGAAAGGCTGACAAATGTCGGGCAATTAGTTTAAACTGACACCATTCCCTCACAAAAGCCGTGGCTTGGCCAAACAAATGGTGCTGACAGGTGCGAAGAAGAGAGCGAGGAAATATTATCACAAACAGATCCCAAAGAGATCCCATAGAGATCCCAAAGAGATCTTCACTAGCCCTTAGCCATTCGTCAGTGTCTACTTAGGCATACTGATTGATTTGCCCCGTTTATATTTCGGTTTTCGTCTTTTGAATGTTGAGTAAATATATATTAAGCGAGGAATTTCCTTTATCTACTCAACAGCATCCTGGAGCTGCGCAAGGAGAAGTCGCGGGATGCGGCGAGATCGAGGAGGGGCAAGGAGAACTACGAGTTCTACGAGCTGGCCAAGATGCTGCCCCTTCCGGCGGCGATCACCAGCCAGCTGGACAAGGCCTCCATCATAAGACTGACCATCAGCTACCTGAAGCTGAGGGACTTCTCCGGACACGGCGATCCACCATGGACCAGGGAGGCCTCCAGCAGCAGTAAGCTCAAAAGTAAGTGAAATTGATTTGACATTTTACATTATTCATTATTATTTGTTGTGGTTTATTGTTATTAGTATAAATTTTGCTTAAATTTTAGAGATTATATTTATTTACTAATGTTTTAACTGAAATATAATTTTATGATAGGAATCAACTTATAAGTATATTTATATAAACAAGGAAAGTGACTTAACTGTTTTAATTTCTTTATTTATTTTTCACTTTCAAATAACTGCTTTTAATTGTACCTTCTTTTTTGGTTGTAAGAGTAATTATTTCATTTAAAATTATGCAGATTTCTCTTAACCAATAAAAAAGTTATGATTATTATTGTGTCTTTAATATACAAAAATGATCATTATTTATTTTTTGCATTATTAATCCATGTCTTAATTAATTAACAAAAACAGTGCCAATATAATAATATTAGTGTGAAATTTTACCTTGTTAGAAATTGTTAAATGGTGATATGATACTAAATCATAGCAACGGGATTTGGTATTACTTAAAATCCAAAGTGGAGATCAACAGTTGCACATAATGAATCACGATTCCTATCCATTATGACAAAAGAGATTCAGTTATTGAATTATTTCTTAGATTAATACGTATTCCTTTCATATATTTTATTTAATGTTAGAGATACTAAAACCTAGTTTATGGCATTGAGTTAGGCATTGAGTTTTCCCTTGGGCACTTAGCTTTTGGCGCCTACTGTACTTAAAGACCTCCGCCATATTGGCGGCCATTTTCGATCGCCACAAGGCAGAAAGGGACGGGTAGAGACGGAAAGAAAGAGAGGCGAAGAGTCAAATGATAGGCCATAAAAACCGAAAGCAGGAAACACATTTGCCTACATTTCGTGAGGACAGAGTTTGCTCCGTCTGCCTTGGGTGAAATCAAAATTGAATTCCACATATATTTTCGCCCCCGCACCTGTCTAAGGCAGAAATTATGCTCATACGCACCTTAAAATTGCGGCTTGTCCAAGGTATTCGTTGTTTTTTTCAACTCTTTATTTTTATGTTTTATTTTTTTGGGCTTTAGCCGAATTTGCATAAAATATCGTTATTAAGCGCAATTTATTTTTATTTGCTGCGCATGCGCGACCATTTTGGACACGGCTAGTTCGTCAATGAGGCGGGGAAAAAACATTGTGACAGTTGGTGGAATTTCAGAAGGCCCCATTAAAGTGATCGATTGGCTTCGGATTGACAATGGCTATGCAAATCGCATGTTTACTGTTCTTGATATTATTTGGCTTGATTTGTTGATTCGATGCCAAAAATAGGTTTCTAGAAAATATCGCTGGAATTCTCTTTAATTTATTATTTTTATTAGGGAATTTAACAATTTATCCAGCTACCGAGTTTATCGACTCTTGGCCTCGCATTAAAGTTTTAACATTGAAAGCAAAGTGCAGATATTCCCGACATAGCCATCGGGTTATTGTCAGCAGTTCCAAGCCATACTAAAGTACTACAGTACAATATGGAAACCATGCCACGTCATGCTCCGACGACGTTGACAACAATGCATTGTCACGTCAAGTAAAATAAGTACAAAAAAAAATAAGAAATACAAAACAAAAATGTTAAAAAGGCATTCCACGCCGACAGCCCACGACTTGGCAGCTCTCAGTCTTGGTTTTGAAAACTGAAACTCTGGCTCAGACAGTATTCAAAAGCTGCCAACTGGCAACTGCCAAATGCACTGGGAAAAAATAGAGTAACTAAGGCAGAATTAAATAAATTATACGAATTTCTCTGGAATATATGAAATAGCAAAGATGTTTTCATATAATTTCCTATAATTTACTCACAATATTGGATTTACATACTCAATTAATATATCAAATATAAAATTCTGAAATTAATTCCAACTTATAAACATGAGCTCATTTTAATATTTAAAAAATTTATATATAATCCTTTCTTGTTATATTAAATTTTCCTAAATATGTAAGAATAATTTCAACAATAATTTCTGAATTGAATGCAATTACATTTATTTAAATATTCCACCAAAATGATTTCTAATCAATATTAACACAATATTCTTTGACTACTAGAATGCGTATATAAATAATGTATATAGGCACTAATTTTGTAACAGTGCATCAACTGTGCAAAGTGGCAAAGTGGAAACGGGCAGAGCCAAAAGGCGAGGGCCATCAAAAAGCCAAAAAGGTAGTCAAGGCACTAAAAAAATAATCCAAAATCAATGGGGCGTTATGTATGGATGTATTTATGGACGAGACGGAGGGTAGCGACGCCTTCATCCATTCAATTGGATTATTATGCGAAACTAAACCCAGAAAAAAAAGCAGCATAACATAGAAGCTGAATCCGTCTTTGAATCCTGCGAAGGAACTGGACTCGATGAGGAGGATGAGGAGCAACAAGCTGCGGGGCAATAAAAAGCACTTCAATTTGACCCACAGCCGCAGAAATATGGGTGGTTTATGGGTGGGTGGAGTGCGCTTGGAGTGGGCTCGGAGTGGGCTTGGAGTGGGCTTGGTGAGGGAAGGTCATTACGGCTGGGTAACAGCCACATATGGCCATGTCCAAGCGGAAGCGGAAACTGTTTGCCAACTTAGCGCTTCGGTCAGTGGAAATCGCTGGGGATTTGGGATTTGGCATTCGGCATTTGGAGGGGAGGGAAAATTATTTGAAAAGGAGGATGACGATGAGGAGGAGGAGCAGGAGGAGAAAGGGCGTGCGAATTATGACTCGACCGGTCAGTCGTCCATAATCGTAAAATTCTATAATTGAATTAAATAAATACGAGCATCAGCTGGGAAAATATTGAAGTCCCGGTCCTCTCATATTTATGACGGTGTCCTGCGGCTGTTGTTGTTGTCTCGTCTGGCCAGGATGGGGATGCTTTATATATTTTGATTGGGTCAAGCAGGAGCAGAACAGGGGTAACACTAACTTCCCGAACCACATCCGAGAATATTTCAATAGTCTTTCCATATTTATTTATTTGTTTTGGTGTGCACTTGAGCAAATTCTTATTTAACAACTCAATAGACTTTGGTATTCAATACCAAATAAAGTGCAATATATTGGCCAAAATCCTTCTGCGTAAATGTATTTACAACTTAGCATATTTGTAATATTAAATAAATAAAAACTTATTAACAATCTAGCATTTTTGTAATATTAAATGAAAGTTTGAAATGCTTTTTAACAATTTTAGCTTCGTAATAAGTTTAAGTACTCAAAGATAACTTATCATAATTTTAAACCATTTGGCAAGTTCCCTTATATTTAATGGTATATGGTTTAATTTAATTTAATTGATAATGTTTCTTTCGGTGTACTGTTGCATTTGCATATTTTGGAACCACACCCCCATTCACACTTTCCACCACTTTCCCTCCATCCGCAGGTGCCGCCATCCGTCGCAGTCCCGCCGTCGATTTGTTCGAGCAACATCAGGGCACCCACATTCTCCAGGTAAGACCGGCGGACCAACCGGAAAGAGATGGCACTAGGCCCGAAGAAAGAGAGAGAGAGAGAGAGCGCTGCCCGCAGCCATCTTGTGAATACGATTAAATGCATAGGCACCCATGAGATACAATTATATATTCACAAATTATCCGAAAGAAATTCATAAAAAAATGTTTTCTATTTTTATCAACAAAGAATTATCAAACGGAATCTATTGAAATTGTTCTTGTAATATTAAAAGCTCCTACATTAAATTAAATATTAAATAAATAAAATATTAATTTATTTGTTAAAATTACTGTGGCACTTTAAATGTTAAATATTGCTAACTTAAATTTCTTTGTTTTTCCCAAAATTCATCCTTAGTCCCTCGATGGCTTCGCTTTGGCAGTTGCGGCGGACGGACGCTTCCTGTACATCTCGGAGACGGTGTCCATCTATCTGGGCCTCTCCCAGGTGGAGATGACCGGCAGCAGTATCTTCGACTACATCCACCAGGCGGATCATTCGGAAATCGCTGAACAGCTCGGCCTGGGCCTCACCAGCGGTGGCGGCGGAGGTGGTGGAGGTGGAGGCAGCTCCGGCAGCGGAGGTGGCGGAGGAGGATCGGGAACGGGCATGGCATCGCCCACATCCGGGGCTTCGGACGATGGCAGTGGCACTCACGGTACGAACAATCCCGACGGTGAGTCAAGTCCGAGTTGTTGAAGGACCAGGTGCGGGGATAAGACCTGGCGAGGAAGGGGATTTGAATATGTAGGAATGAGCTGCGTTTCCTGTTAATTAATTAATCGGAACATCTGAGTAATCCCTCCAAAGAGGGAGCTTCGATAATACATCTACCATAACTAATCCCAAAAATTGTCCAATCTTTCCACAGTTGCCGCCTCCATGACCCAGGCATCGACGAGTGGTTATAAGGGGTATGACAGGAGCTTTTGCATCCGGATGAAGTCCACACTAACCAAGCGCGGATGTCACTTCAAGTCCTCCGGCTATCGGGTGAGTTATCCTTTCTCTACTACCCTACAAAATCTTGCCCCTCAGCAGATATTACCCAATTTTAATTTGGTATCCTTTTTTGTTGAATTAGAATTTGTTTAACCCTTTTGTAGCTAACTTGGATTCCTTAGAGGGGTTTATTATATTTATTTCTAAGTTTTTAGTTTGATTTTCGTTGGCTTTAGGATAGCTTTAGAACAAGACTAACCCCATAGAACCATAGATTTTCGGTTGTATAGTGTTGTGTTGTGTAACCCGCATTACCTGCATCCCGTATCCTGTATCCTGTATCCTGTATTCCGTAACTCGTTTTGGCGTATTTCGAACATCCGTATTACCATCCCATCCACTGCTTATCTACAGGCCAGCGATGCAACCGGCAATTGCAATGGTAACAATCCGAACAATCCCAATCCGAACAATAGCAATGCTAAAAACGTTAAGAATCCGGGCTCAAACTATTCGGTACGTATCAATTGAAATCAGTACGTTTGTATGCTACCAAAACAATGCAAAGCAAAATCTAAATCTAAATCAAAACCAAGAAATCAAAACTTTTAATTACTGACAATATTTGTTTGGTTTTAAGTTCCTTACTATTTCGGCCATATTTTTTTGTTTGCTAAGCGAGAAAAAAAAATAAAAAAAATAAAAGAGCAAGGCAAAGCCACTGACTGATTTTAGATTGATCAGTATCGAATAACTAGTGCGGAAGCTGCTTCAATCATCCATCAATCAAAATCCACCATCCATAAACGCAATCACCACATCTTCAACACCATTTATTTTTGTTTGCAGAATATATAAATTTAAATATGAATATTCCTCCTTGAATCAGGAATATCCCATAAACATTTTCCGTCAAATCTTAAAGGAATTTCACTTTATTATGAGTGAATGATGAATATAAATACAATAAAATATTTAAACAATATGTAAGAAGAGTTCTTTAAATTAAAAATGTTAATATTAATTACAAATTATATAAAACAATTAACTTTAACATTTTTAAAATGGGTGATTTTCCTTTAAAGATCGAATTTTAACACAGAAGCAAATAAAGCACAACCACATTTCTGTGGTATCTAGTCGTCGATCAGCTTTCTTCCTCACTTATCCCAGTTATCCCAGTTGTGAACTCCAGTAGGGAGGTTCCATCCATCCATCCATCCATCCGTCCTGGTCATCCTTCCAACGACTAACCGCGAGTTCGACTCCAATTGGATCCTTTGCAGGTGGTCTTGTTGCTTTGCAAGCTGCGTCCCCAGTACACCTTCTCCCACAGCCGGAAGTCGCAGCCTCCGCTACTCGGGATGGTGGCTTTGGCCATTGCCCTGCCCCCGCCCTCGGTGCACGAGATTCGGTTGGAGTGCGATATGTTCGTTACCCGGGTGAACTTTGACCTGCGAGTGGCCCACTGCGAGCCTAGGTGAGTGGAGATAAGCTAATCCTTCCTCAAGATTTTCCTTACTAATTGAATTGTTTGCTATGTTGCAGGGTGTCCGATCTGCTGGACTATTTGCCGGAGGATCTGGTCAACAAGAGCCTCTACTCACTGTGCCACGCGGAGGATGCCAATCGCCTGCGCAAAAGCCACTCGGATTGTAAGTTCTCCATTCCCATTTAACTTTAATATTAAATAATATTGTTACTAATTACTGTTTTGTTAGGCAGGGTTTTTGGAGGCTTGAAGGCTTCTTTCTTTTTACTATTTATTTGCAATTTATATTTAAGCATTCAACAAATTAATTAACCCCGAACTTAAACCTTGAACTCTTGATTTCTTGCAGTGATCGAGAAGGGCCAGGTGCTGACGGGCTACTATCGACTGATGAACAAGAGCGGAGGCTACACCTGGCTCCAGACCTGCGCTACCGTGGTCTGCAGCACCAAGAACGCGGACGAGCAGAACATCATCTGCGTGAACTACGTGATCAGGTGGGTGAAGGTCTAGATCAAATCCGGTAACCCCGGAGAAGATCAGCACAAGGAATATCATTTAAATCAAATAACAATAAACTAACGCCATAATCCCTTTTTCAGCAACCGGGAGAACGAGAACCTGATCCTGGACTGCTGCCAGCTGGAGCCCAGCGTGGACAGCATCAAGAACGAGGAGGGCCTGGGCAATGACAAGAGCAGCGGCTCACCCGGAGGAGATGCTGCACCCGGAGAGGGCAACGGCGGTGACCTCAAGCTCAACTCACCGAAGACCGACTCGGACAGTCACTCGCACCGCGGCCGAGGGCGCAGTGCAGCAGCCTCGCAGGGCAGCGTCAGCCTGAACAGCCTTTCGCTGATCAAGGAGAGTGCTGGTCTGGAGATCGACTCTGGGGCTGGTGTTCTGCCCACCACGGTGGCCGTGGTCACACCCGCTCCAGCAGCCACGCCCGGAGCGGGCAGCAGCTCCGGCGGCAGCTCCGCCAGCAAGCGGAAGCGCAAGACCAAGGCCAAGGAGGAACAGGGTCAGGAGGATGTGCACCCAGAGCAGCAGCCCCTGCCCAAGCTGCCAGCCATGGAGCAGCAGCAGCCCAGGAGTCGCCTGCCCTCCATTGTGGAGGAGGGTCCGTCGGCTGGAGCGGACTCGGCGGTCAAGGACCTGGAGCAGGCCATGTCCAAGCACCTGCCCTCACCAGTGCCGACCCAGCCCTCCACGGACTTTAGTGCGGACTCGCTGATCAAGCAGCACCAGCAGCACCAAGAGCACCAGCACACCCATCCGCACTCGCACCCGCATCCACATCCGCACCAGCAACAGCTGGATCCGAACGAGAAGAGCAGCACCATCCAGTGGATAGGTGCTCCGTACCAGCAGCCACCTCCAGCCCCGATGCCCGCCACCGCCCTGCTCCGACAGCTGTACGCCAACCGGGAGAGCGTGATCCGGGCCACGGCCCGGCAGACGCCCACCGGCGGCGTCTTCTACGGGGAGCAGCACCATGGGTCCGGGCCCCTGCCCACACCGCCTGGGAGCGAGAGCTCCTACGAGAACCAATACCTGCAGCTGCACTCCGCCGGACATGCGCCCCAGAAGAGTTCAGCGGATGCTTTTACCAACCTGGTGTCCACCTACGGAGGCTATCACAGCTCCATTGATTACCACAATGCCATGACGCCGCCCAGCTCGGTATCGCCCCGGGACTCCAATCAGCCGGGCAAGGCAGCCGCTCCGGTCCTGCCCTCCAATGGCTATGACTACAATCCGGATCCGTTGCGGGGCCAATATGTGAGTGGTGAGGGTGGCGGTGTCCCGGCGACATTGCCCCTGAAGCCACAGGCCTACACGGCCACCATGCAACCGTCGAGCAGCTCCGGCACCAGCACCACCACCGAGGGCGGGGTCACCTACAGCAATCTGGAGCAGCCGCAGTACTTCGCCCCGCACTCCAGCTTCCATCTGTACCACAAGGGCAGCCCGGCCAGCGGTTGGTACTCAACGCCGTCCTAGGTGCTAGACGACCAGGGCCACCAGGAGCAGCTCCACCACCAGGCCCACATTCAGTCCCACCACCACCAGGAAGGCTCCACCGATCGTTGGGACTTTGTGGGCGCCCTGGGCAAGGTGGCCAGGATGTTCTTCAGCGCGAGGAAGGGGAATCCGGGATAGTCTGACGGGGGAAGGATGTCCAATTATTAGGTGCTCAAATAGTTTCCGCCGGTTGTTGGTTGTTTTTTTGGATCGTTCCATTTAGGAACCAATTTTCGGACTTATAAATTCCAGTTTTCCCGATTTATAACTTATGGATTATAAGGATTTCCCATTCCAATGAATTATAGTATTTATCCTTAATCTTCAAAATTATTGTAAACGGCGGCAACTTATGGGTACACCTAATAGTTCAACCTACTTCTGTTCAAAAATTGTATATTTGATGATAACCAATCTCCCCAAGAATTCCTCCTCCCCCTACCAGATCCCAATCGGTAGGATTAGAGTTAGAGAGCCAAACCTAAAGCGTTAAAAAAAAAAAACATTCAATGTTGTTAAATAGTTCGTAAGTCTGTAAATTATGACACACCGAGACCGAGACCCAATGAAATTAGAAGCAGAATACTCAAAATGCAATTCAAGGACACTAACGAACCGTAGGATTAACCTCAGATACGATTAGAGCTACACTAAGACTAAGACTGGCCAAGGACACAGCCAAGGAGACCCAATCCAATCGGAAGCAGCGCTATAAATAAATTCAGCTAAGGTTCAGCCTAACTAACCCGACCCCAACCCCGACCCTAAGCTAACAATTGTTATTAATTATTTAAATCAATTGTAATTTCACCAGTACTTAAACGCGCGCGCATATAGGATAATCCAATCTACATTTAAATTAAACAATTAATATATATATATATATATTTAACGATTTTTACAACATATCAAATGCTTCCTCCTGTAGACTATAGGGTATACCATTAAACGTCTAACTCCGATTCGAATCGACTCGACTCGACTATTACCTCTAAGAGTTCCGCTACAGTTCGTCTAATTCCGATTGCTCCCTCTATTGTATATTTAAAGGTCGAATCCATCTATCCGAATAGTTAAAATCAAAAGGCTACGACAGCCAGGCAAAAGTGTAATTAAATTTTTGTATAAACGCAAACAAGTTTCTCCCTATTAAAGGCTTAAATTAAAATAAAACGAATAAAATTATTATAATCACATTTCAATCAATTTGCCGTAAGTATGGAATCAAAAGGATCAACCAATCAATAAAAGGAAAAGATACGCCGGAATGACGTGTATCTGTGTCCAGGCAGATGATGGGCAATGAAAATGCAGATGAGGTATCACATGATGCACTTGGTGGATATGGTGGAAAACTTAACGGTGTGTAGATTTTGTGGAGTATTCCTTGCGAAAAGTGTTGCACTCTCCATTGAATGCCTGAACTGGAAATCCATTAATGTGGATGTGGATACATATAACCCAATTTTTATACCCTTGGATTTCTGCAGGATTAGCAGCACCGAACTCTTCTCAAATAAACCTTCCAAGTGGGGATGCAAATCTCAACTGATTTGAGAATTACCAAATGTTTCCAGAGTAATTTTTAGCTCTTTTATCCAAGAAACAAATTGGAGCTGAAGTTCGGAATGTTCAGGAAATTTAACATCGATTATAGTGAATCTATCCCGACCCAACTTTGCTCTCGTTATCTCTCGGTGAGCACTCCTCCATAATCAAACTTACTCCTTTAGATAATTTCCCCGCTTCGGTTGACCTCAATCAGCAGAATCAATCTCGGATTCGTATATGTATTTCTTGTACTCTAGGATAGCTTTATACAGTGGGGAAAGAAACTGACAATCGATTTGAAAAGCCTTTCCCGATTACCATTTATACACACACATATCATATGTACAACAACAGATACTTAAGGATCTAAAGTAAATATATATACACCATTGGAACAAACAATGGGAGTAAAAGGAAATTGTATCTTCGGTTAACATTCTCCGAAGCAGTGACGGAAACTCTCCTCAAAAGTGGGTGTAAATCCATATAGTCTCTGGAATATATATACACAACTAATCAGAAGTTATACAAAGTAAATAAAATCCGAAACTATATGGTATTCACTCCCCATCTGGACAGAGCTCTGTCGGATCTTAAGACATATCTAACATTGGTAGAATTTTGGTATAAAAGTCAGTATAAACTAATCGGCACTTTGTGGGGGCTGCTTTCGCCCCACTTCCTCCTCTTTGTCCACGGGGTATGCACAAAATATGGGATGCAGCCACCCTGGAGCCTAGGAAGCCTGCAGGACATCCGCCAATCCCCTGCCAATCTCCTTTGATTGATTGGAGCCTTTGCTGGAATGTGCGAGCACCAGGCTGCTCTCCACCTTGATCTGCGAGGGAGTTGGAACGGGAACCGCAACTGCACCTGCCACGGGAACTGGAACTGGAACTGACACGGGCACTGGATTCTGGCCGGGATTGGTGGGTGGTGCGTCGTGCTTGGCCTGGTGAACCAGCAGCAGGCCTTGATTGATGCTGGAGAAGCTGCACTGATCGCACTTGTAGATGATCGATGTTAGCTCCTGCTCGGGATGTCGCTTCTGGAGGTGTATCTGCCGGAGGGGAGCACAATATAAATAAAATTTCTGAGAGATCGGGATCGGGTAACTCACCCGAAAGGCGGTGCTCTGGATGGCCCGGAAATCACAGTGGGGACAGGCGTAGCGCTTGCGCTCCTTGTGCGTTGCCAGGTGGCGCCGGAAGGCGTTGTGGTCGCTCGCCTCGTGATCGCAGTCCCCGCACCGGAACCGCTTTCGCTCCTGGTGGCTCCTCAAGTGGAGCCGGAGGCTACTCTTTGAACCGAACACCCGCTGGCACACGCTGCACTCCAGTTGCTCGTTGCGCTGTTTGCAGAGATGCTCCCTCAGGGTCTTCCGCTGCTTGAAGGCCGCCCCGCAGTCCTCGCAGCGGTGGAGCAGAACTGGACTTGCACCGGCCCCAGCTCCTGGCGAGAGCTGCTCCTGTTGCTGCTCCTGCCCCTGCGCTTTGGACACGCCCAGACCCTGGGTGCGGTGCAGCCGGCGGTGATTCTTCAGCTGCTTGGTGTTCTTGAATCCCTTGCCGCACTGCTCGCACTTGTAGTTGCGCTCCTCCGAGTGGATCTTGGCGTGGGTGTTCACCAGCCTGGAGTAGATGGGCGTCTTGAAGCTGCACAGCTGGCAGCAGTAGAGCTCCATGTCGATCTGGTGCGTGCGCCACAAGTGCGTGTGCAGGCAGTTCCAGTTGCTAAACTCGTGCGATCCACATTCCGGACAGACCATCGGCTGACTGGAGTTCAGGGCTCCATTGTGGCACTTGCCATGGTATTCCAGGGTGGCCGGGTTCTTGAAGCGGAACATGCAGCCTTCCACCTGACACTTGCCGCCCTCGCCCGCTTGACTGGATCCTTGGGGGGACCTCCTTTTGGCTGCTGTGCCTCCGGAGTGCTTTGCGCCGTAGGGGCGACCCCGGACCGAAGTGCCTCCTGCCAGCGGAGGAGGTTCTGCGGCGGGTGGCAGAAGATTGTTGGCCACATAGATCCGAGCGGGCTTCTCGGTTGCTGCCTCCGTTGCCAGGGGAACCAGAGGAGGAACCGGCAAACTACTTAAAGTAGATGCCGCAGGCACCAGGGGCGGGACTGCTCCTCCTGATGCTGCTCCGTCCCACAGCTCCTTGACCAGCAGAGCCTCTGCCTCGGAATTGGCCAGTCCCTCGAGTTGCGGAGCCTCAGCGGCAGGCGGCAGGGTCATGCCTGCATCCTCCATCCAGGGCCAGTCCTCCAGATCATCGGCCAAATCGTAGCCGTCCTCGCTGGGCCAACTGCCGCTGATCGAGGCCTGGAAGTCGCCCAGCGACTGTGGAGGCACCTCCAGCTCTAGCTCCAGCTGCTGCTGCTCCACAGCAGGCAGTTCCATCAGGGGATGCAGCCCCATCTGGGGCACGATCAGGTGCTCCACCTCGGTGCGGTTCATCAGGTTGAGCTCGTCCACGGTGCGCAGGTGCAGAGTGCCCCGCTGCGGGGCCTTCAGGATGTCCACATTCTTGATGAAAATCTTCTGTTTGGGCTGCACACTCGGAACTGTAGGGGGTAGGTAGTGCTCCAAGGCAACGGACTGCTGTTCCAACTCGGGCAGGACAGAGACGGGAGCAGGTGGCGGAGTAGCCTCCGAGACAAAGTCCACGCTAAAGTCCAGATCCAAAGCACTGAAGCGAGTGTTCTCCAGCCCAGAGGCAACGACTCCGACACCGACTCCTTCTCCGTTACCATTCAGAACGGAGTCAAAGGGAAAGGCCTCGGAGCACATCTGGGCCAGGGGAGCCAGGCTGGGCTCGAATCCTGGGAGCGGGCAGGTAGGTTCCAGCAGAGCCTCCGCCTGAAAGACGTCGCTGCTCGCCCCTGCCAATCCTCCTCCGTCAACCGGTTGCACTTGCTCGGGTATGCGGGCACTGAATCCCAACGCAGGCAACGCGGAGGGTAGCACCATCGGCTCTTTGAGTATGTCCACGTTCCGGATGTAGATCTTCGGCTGTCGCGGCTTTTCCGGCTCCATTGGCGATGCCTCCAGCATGCTGTTGTTCTGTGTCTGCAGCTGGAAGTCAAAGGGCAGCAGTGCCGGCTCCCTGAGCACATCCACGCTCTTGATGGAGATTTTCTGGCCAAGCTTGGGAGGGGGTACTGGTGACGGACCACTTTCCGTTACCTCCTCCAGCAGGTCGAGAATATTTCCTGTACAAATGTCGCTCTGCGGGATTAAGGGAGGAAAATCCTGCAGGGAGTCCACGCTCTTGATGAAGATGCGGCTATTGAGCTGGCTGGGATTGGTTGGAATCGTTTTGGAGGGGGCTTCGCTGGACTTTCCACTCTGCAGGGCCAGAATCTCGTTGTCCTCCAGTTGGTGGTCCAGGCTGAGATGCAAGCTCAAAGCATCGCTGCTGTAGAAGAGGTTCGGGCAGCCTGAAACAGATTTAGAAACCGATTCAGATTCCACTTATTGCTTATTTGGAAAAGACCTTACCTGGACACTGCCTGCGCTGCTGTTCGCTGGTCCCAAAACAGTTTCCCAGGTGTAGGTGCTGCTGCAGCCTCACCTGGCACAGGCTGAGGAAGGGGCAGTTGGGACAACGCAACAACAGGGCCGTCGGACCATCCGGCCCAGCCTTACCCTCCACACTCGGGCAGCTGGTGCTCCTCGTGGGCGGCGTGGGCGTAGCATTCAGACGCTCCTTGGCAGCAGCTTCAGCCAGCTCCGACTTGATCAGCTCCGCCTCGGACTTGATTTCGGCGTTCCTGCGCCTGAAGACATTCCGGTAGCTCTTCTCCGGCTGTTGCAGATCCGTGGTATGGATTTGTACAAATGGGATCTGGGCAGCTGGAGGATTGGCAATTTGATGGCATTCCTCCGGCGCTTCCTCTGCACTTTTCGAATGGATAATGCCTGCTCCTGCTCCTCCTCCTGCTGCTGCATCGGGAATCCAAACAGTGGGCACCGAATGCACATTGCCGCCGATCCCCAGATCGTCGTCGAAGAAGCCTCCGAAGCTGGAATCCTGCTCCAGCGAATGGACCGGCGTGGAGAGCGAGAGGTCCGGTTGATGCGGATGCGGGTGCGAGTGAGCGTGCGGATGTGGATGCGTATGGAAGGGCAGCTGGAAGACACACGGCGTGGTTTTCGAGGCAGTGCAACTCGCTGCTCGGGCTCACCTGGCTGTGATTGTGACTGGGATTGTGAAGTAGCTGGTGCCCCCCACCATAGAATCCCGGGTGCGCCGCATCGCTCATCTTTCCGGGGAGTGGCCGCTGGCCGGTGTCGGGTTCCGGGATTTCCGTTTCCGGGGACGTTGCCGTCTAATTCCGCATTACAATTTACATTACGCAGACAAAAAGACTTTTTGGGCACGAAACTGATAGCAGAACAGCTGATTAGCTTTTCGCCTGTCATCGGGGGGGTAACACTGTTTGCGGTATATTTCGGCAAACGGGTCATACTAGTACACTGGAAATAAATTTAATATATTCGCTCACTAATTGAGACTGTAATCATGGAACTGATGCCTCTTTCTAACAAAATATTATACCATATAAACAGAAACCACTGAGCACAACTGATAGCTGAACAGCTGTCTGGCATTGAAAGCTTGAAAATCAATTCAATATATATAAAATATTAAATAAAATTAAGAACTAGATATTAGTACCTAATCCGATTTTTAAGAATTATTTTAAATATGAACATATCTCCTGTTCTTAACAGTTGTACAAAATATACCACTTAAATACCAAAGCATGGTCAACTGTTATCGGTTATCGATTTGTAGGCCATCACTAAGCGGCAGCCGCCGAAAAGTTTGCAGATTTGTTGGAAAAATTTTTCGAGTTTCGTACTTTTGTGGCTCAGTTGACAAATAAAGCAGCAAAATGCCGCGAATTATGATCAAGGGCGGCGTGTGGCGCAACACGGAGGTGAGTGCAGTTTGCAGATGACCCCTCTTTCCAAATCACATGCTAATTACACGCTTCGCCCCATGTTTGCAGGACGAGATCCTCAAGGCGGCGGTGATGAAATATGGAAAGAACCAGTGGAGCCGAATCGCCTCGTTGCTGCACAGGAAGTCCGCCAAGCAGTGCAAGGCCCGCTGGTACGAGTGGCTGGACCCCAGCATCAAGAAGACGGAATGGTCGCGCGAGGAGGACGAGAAGCTGCTGCATCTGGCCAAGCTGATGCCCACTCAATGGCGCACCATCGCCCCCATTATTGGACGCACTGCGGCCCAGTGCCTGGAGCGCTACGAGTACTTGCTGTAAGAATTGGCCTACAAACCTAACTCGAACCCTTGATTAGAATTTGCACGTTTTACCCCCCACAGAGATCAGGCACAGCGAAAGGAGGATGGTGAGGACACCATGGACGATCCGCGAAAGCTTAAGCCGGGCGAGATCGACCCTAACCCAGAGACGAAACCAGCCCGCCCTGATCCCAAGGACATGGACGAGGACGAGCTGGAGATGCTGTCGGAGGCGAGAGCCCGTCTGGCCAACACCCAGGGTAAGAAAGCCAAGCGCAAGGCGCGCGAGAAGCAGCTGGAGGAGGCCCGTCGCCTGGCCACGCTCCAGAAGAGGAGGGAACTCCGCGCCGCAGGCATTGGAAGCGGAAACCGCAAGCGCATCAAGGGCATCGACTACAACGCGGAGATCCCCTTCGAGAAGCGGCCTGCCCTGGGATTCTACGACACCGCCGAGGAGCACCTGCAGAAGATCGATCCTGACTTCAACAAGATGAGGCAACAGGATCTTGATGGAGAACTCCGCTCCGAGAAGGAGGAGCGCGAGCGAAAGCGGGACAAGCAGAAGCTGAAGCAGCGCAAGGAAAATGAGGTGCCCAGCGCCATGTTGCAGAACCTGGAGCCGGAGCGGAAGCGCTCCAAGCTAGTGCTGCCTACGCCGCAGATATCCGACCTGGAGCTGCAGCAGGTGGTGAAGCTGGGCAGGGCCAGCGAGGTGGCCAAAGAGATGGCCGGGGAGAGCGGCATCGAGACTACGGATGCCCTGTTGGCGGACTACTCCATAACGCCTCAAGTGACGGCCACTCCGCGTACACCCGCTCCCTATACCGATAAGATCATGCAGGAGGCCCAGAATATGATGGCCTTGACCCACACAGAGACGCCGCTGAAGGGCGGTCTGAATACCCCGCTCCACGAGTCCGACTTTTCTGGAGTGCTGCCCAAGGCCGCCACCATTGCCACTCCCAACACAGTGATTGCTACTCCCTTCAGAACGCAACGGGAAGGAGGTGCCACTCCTGGAGGATTTCTTACGCCCTCTTCGGGCGCACTGGTCCCGGTCAAAGGCGGGGGAGGAGCAGGAGGGGCTGTCAACACACCCGCCTATGTGCGCGATAAGCTTAGCATCAATCCGGAGGAGAGCTTGGGGGTCACGGAAACCCCCGCCGTGTTTAAGAACTACCAGAAGCAGCTAAAGTCCACTCTCCGAGAAGGTCTCTCCACACTGCCTGTGCCCAGGAACGATTATGAGATCGTGGTGCCCGAGCAGGAAGACACCGAGCCCATGGAGACTAACTCCGAGCCCGCTGTAGAGGACCAAGCGGATGTGGATGCCCGCATACTAGCCGAGCGGGAGGCGAGCCGGAAGCGGGAGCTGGAGAAGCGCTCGCAGGTGATTCAGCGCAGTCTGCCGCGACCCACAGAGGTCAACACCAAGATCCTACGGCCGCAGTCCGAGAAGCAGAACCTAACCGAGCAACAGCAGGCCGAGGAGCTGATTAAGCACGAGATGATCACCATGCAGCGTAAGTCGTCCATGTCCTCCCAACTCCTTGCGAGAATCACATATAATCGTTACTCTTTTGCATCCCATAGTTTACGACTCTGTGAAGGATCCGGTGCCGGGGCAGTCGCAGCACAAGCTGGAGCAGCTGCAGAGCTACTTCAAGGCGAATCCATACGAGGAGATCTCGCAGGCGGAGCTGGCACAGGCCAGGCAGATGCTGGGCGAGGAGATGGAGGTGGTCAAAGAGCGCATGTCCCACGGCGAGCTGCCCCTCGATGTATACGCCCAGGTGTGGCAGGAGTGCCTCGGACAGGTGTTGTACCTGCCCTCTCAGCACCGCTACACGCGCGCCAACCTGGCCAGCAAGAAGGACCGGCTGGAGTCGGCCGAGAAGCGACTCGAGCAGAACCGACGCCACATGGCCAAGGAGGCCAAGCGATGCGGGAAGATCGAGAAGAAGCTGAAGATCCTCACCGGGGGCTACCAGGCCCGGGCTCAGGAGCTGATCAAGCAACTGCAGGACACTTATGGCCAGATCGAGCAGAACTCGGTGTCGCTGTCCACGTTCCGCTTTCTGGGCGAGCAGGAGGGGATTGCCGTGCCCCGTCGCCTGGAACAGCTGCAGGAGGATGTGCGCCGCCAGATGGACCGCGAGAAGGAGCTGCAGCAGAAGTACGCCAGCCTGGTGGATGAACGGGATTCCCTCTACTCCCAGATCGAGCAGATCACGGGGGTTATGCCCACGGCGGAGCAGCTCCTACCCGAGAAGGCTTAGAATCCAATTTAGTTTATAAGCCCCACTACCCACATTTTTGTAATCCCCAATTCCGGACCAAGAAAGCCTACACTCCAAACTGGGAAGTCACCTCTAATTTAGTTTATAACTCCAATATACACATTTCTGAACCCAATCCGCTCTAGTGCCCGTACTTCTGGTAGACCCACTCCTTGTTGTCCAGAGGGCAGACCAGGCGCGTCTTCAGCCAACGCGCAATGCAGTGGTAATGGAAGGCGTGATTGCACTCACCCCATGCCACCGTGCACTCGTCCTTGTTGGCATTGGGATCGGCCTGGCACTCGATGCACAGGTTCATAATGTGGTTGCGACAGATGGCACAGTTGTCCACCGCCACGTCCCAGGACCACAGGGCATGAGCCACCCACTTCTTCACCGTGAAGCGTTCCTCCCTGGCGCCCTGGCCCTGAGCTGCCTCCTCGTCGTTGAACTCGTCCAGGTCATGGAAGTCCTCCGTCTCCTCCACTTCT
Organism: Drosophila setifemur; assembly: GCA_021224005.1. Taxonomy (NCBI): domain Eukaryota; kingdom Metazoa; phylum Arthropoda; class Insecta; order Diptera; family Drosophilidae; genus Drosophila; species Drosophila setifemur. The sequence continues at coordinate 16,636,986 of JAJJHY010008789.1, forward strand.
ACCTCCTCGGCCATTTTTAGTAACTTTCTTTAATTTGTTTTTTTTTGCTCAAACGTTGTGTTCCGCCTCGACGAAGAATTAGAAGTGAGTTCTATATCTGTTTGCTAACCCGACGTTACTTCAAAACTTATCTGGCAAACTAGATCATCGGGTTTGGATTTCAGCAACAGCCTTCCTTGATAATCTATTTGACTTAAAAACGCTTTCTTTGTAAAAATAAAATGATGAAATATGCCAAAAAGTTTGGTTAAACTGTTTGAGTTAAAATCGGGAATTTTACAATACAAAATATCAAATCGAATAAAGTTATTGTTTAAATTACACATTTTATTGTATCTTTTTCAGCGTAAATACATGTACGAATTGATTTGGTGCTAAAATACTAACAGTTTCGCTTCTCTGCATCCCTTTTCTTGCGTTATCAAATGTATATAGAAGGTTCGTGGTTCGTATTCTCTGGGCTAATTGTTGCACTACCGTGTTGTTGCATATGTTGCATGTATTGTTCTCGAGCGTTGGTTGGGTGTAAATAAATCGCCATATCCTCTCCTCTCCTTCGCTTTGTATACTCGATTAGGTAGTTGGTTCATGTCTTTGCTTTGTAAATTTAGAATCCTTTTCCTTGCAGCACTTGCGGCGTGTGGTTAGAGATGCTATATATATGTATATACGATATTGGGAGTTTAGGGGTAACTAATTACGGCTTGGATAATACAATAATTGGATTCCATAATAATAGTAATGATATACAATCAGTTTTTTAACCATATGTCTACGGGTACTAGCAGTAAGATAGAATTAGATTGGGTTCGTATGGAGTAAGAAGATCCCGGATTGGGCAAATAGCTTGGATAGCCTAGTCCTCGTCGTCGTTGATGGCCGCACTGCTGCGCGAGATCTTCATGTAGGCGGCGCAGATGCACTCGCACACGAAACGGTACTGACTCTGCAATGGAAGAAGTGATGAGAATCGAGGATCAATCATTCCCCGCAGGCACTTACCACATTCTGGACCATACAGGCGCGCTGGTCTCGCATGGTGCGCACAATATCCAGTGGATAGACCGGCTCGCGTGCCTCCATCAAAGCCAGGGCGGTATCCATCAAGATAAGAACGCCAGTGCGGCCAATGCCCGCCGAGCAGTGGACGATCACAGGGGGGTTGGCGGCACTGATGCACCTGGTGGAAAATCCGGATTAGTATTTAGGAAGTACGTAATTAGGTGGGCATCTAATAAACCCCATTGACCACTCACTGATGCACGCTTGTGGAAACGGGCGTCTCATCCTCGGGAGTGGCTCCGTTGCTGGCCGCGCACTTGCGCTCCCGCATCAGGCCACCGTTCTCGTCCGCATCCGCATCGGCGTCCATGAGCCTCACTTGCTTCAGGCTCTCCTCGATCTCCTGCAGCAAGGTGCGACTGCGGGCAGAGCGCACCCGCTCCGTGAACTCCAGGAAGAGATTGGGGTCGGAGGGTACGCAGTGGTCGGGCCAGGCCAGGTACTGCATATGGTGGATATGCCGCTGTTCGTGCTTGTCCTTCAGCACGAACTCGCGGAAGACGAAGCTCCCGGTCTCATCAGGCTTCTCACTGAGGCAGCGCACGGAGAAGCCTTCCGCCAGGTGCAGCTCCTCGCCAGTGACGGGCCAGTACTGATGGCACTTCTGCCGGCCCGCCTCCATGACCGTGGTGAGCATCACTAGCAGGTGACTGCTCTCCTGCTGCACCATGCGCCAGAAGTCGGTGGTGGTGCTGGCCAGGGGGCCTTGGGTAGCGATGTACCTGTTCACCGCTCCTCCGGGTATCTCCATGTTCACATAGTTGGCGTTGATGTAGTCCCCGGTGAGCGAGTTGACCAGCGACACCCGCGTGCAGTCATCTGAAAGGTAGATGCACATATATTATTACACAATAACTAGTAAACCATTATTAATATTTTACTATTATTTAGAGAAGTTTTAGAAAGTATATTTACATGGCGATATGTCCCGATAACGGTTCTTGGGCGCATTGTTTGGCTTCCGCGCCTCGGTGATGGCCAGATCCGGATTCTTGCGGTACATCAGCTCGTACTGGGCGAGCAGGGCTCCAGAGGCCAGTCCATCGCTGAGCAGGAGCAGGCTCTGGGTGAAGAGAGCATCTCCGTCCAGCAGATTCGAATGCGATCCAATCTCATCGCTCTCGGGCACGTACTGATAGAGAGGCTCCTCCTCCAGGAGCAGCGGAGCCGAGCGCTGTGGTCGCACCGTGAGAAGAAGCTCTCCGCTTGATTGGTGACGGCAATCCCTGATCATAGACACCACCTGATCGTGCCGCAGGCCATGCACGTCCCGCCCGTTGATCATAAGCACCTCGTCGCCTTCGCACACGCGGGGAGTGCAGCAATCGGCGGGTGTGTGTGGCACCACCTTGGACACCTGCACGGGCAGGCTCAGATCGACTCCTCCCTTCACATTAAAGCCGTAGCGTCCTTGATCGTCCGCCTGCAGCCGGATTGTGATTAAGTCACTTCCACTCTCGGGCTGACCCACTGCATCCGCAATGGTGGTGGGAATGAGCATGGGACTGTGCTGCCCAGAGCTGTACGCGGGCGGCATTGGAGAGGGCGAGGCCGACTCGAAGCGCCTGGTGCATTGCTCGATGAAGCCCACATCGCTAGAGAGACAGGAAATACAGATTATTAAAATTAAAATATTCGTTGAAAACATAAATAATGGACCGGAAACTTACAGCTGGATGTCGTACTCGTCGCTCTGCTGCTCCCAGGCCTTTCTTGGCATGGAGTCGGTCTCCTTGGAGGTGACCTTGTTGTCGTGCGGCCGGCTCGTCTTGGTGATGGTGAGGATGGTGCCCGAAGCTGGCTTGCCATTGTGCGAGGTAGCGCTCTCCGAGCCGCTCTGCTGCAATGGGGTTCCCCCCGAGGAGCCCGAGGTGCCTCCAGCTGCGCCCATCAGTCCTCCCAGTAGCCTCTTGCTGGGCGAGCGCACAAAGACCTTGTGGATGCGACCACGCTGCTTGGACTCCTGCACCGCCTGCAGCTCGGTGCGGCCGGAATAGTAGAACTTGCTGCCCAGGCTGATGTTGAGGAAGCGCGAGAGGCGGTGGGGCCGTTTCAGGCGGAAGAAGCTGTGGTGCTCCACGCAGGACTTCCACAGGGCCTTGGCGTGCTTGTGGCTGGTCATCCCAAAGCCCAGGAGCGTGTCATAGTTCTCGCTCGGCTCGCGTCTCAGCTGGATAAAGAAGTCCTTGCGCTTGAACGAGACCTTCACCATCTTGCTCCACGAGAAGGTGTTCACGCGCAGAGCGTGCTGGAAGACGAGCAGCCCCACTGCGGAGACGCCCAGCTGGAGGTCTTTGCCGTTGGAGTCGGTGGCCTTGTGCAGATCGATACCGTACAGCTCCAGCCGCTTGGCGTGCTCCAGGTAGTTGTACTCCGCATCAGCCGGCAGCTGTCCCCGGTGCAGCTTGTGCAGCTCACCCACCTTGCGCTCTGCCTCTGTGGACTGCTCGCTCAGCAGCTGCATTCCGCTCAAGTACCCGAGCTGGTGCTCCGCCGCATTGAAGTCGCCCAACTCAGCTGTGGGAGGATCAGAGATTAGTTTGCTGGCTCCGATTCGGAATCTCTCGCACTTACACTGCACCGTGTAGCTGGCAAGCAGGCATTGGGTGTTGCTGGAGCAGGGCAGCTTGCTCTGGAGGATGTGGCGCTTGATCTGCAGATAGAACTGGTAGCGAGTGAACTCCTCCTGCAAACGGCTGGGATCGCTTACAAAGAACTGTTCGGGGAAAGGGGAGATGATGATTAGTGGATTTGGAAAACCAAGGAAGCTAAGTAAAATCCCACCTTAACCCTAAACTCTAATAATGGAACGGCATCGTTGTCGAGCGAAACGCTGCTGCATTGCTTCTTGAACTGCTTCTGGGCATCGACCCATCTCTGGAAGGACAAGAAATAGGGTTAGCTGTTTCCCGGGCGGATGGAGGAAGTTAAAAGACTCACCACAACATCACCCGGCTTCTGTGGAAATAGCAGACCGAAGTAGTCCCTTTCGGATAACTCGAGGTACTGAAAGACCTGATCCAATAGTTCAGAGCCCTTCGCACGTTTCTGAAAGAGGAAGAGATATATATGATTTAGTAAGTTAAAGTAACTCCATAAAAAAATTGGTCTTGTTTTAAAGATGAACTAAAAGTGGCCAATAAGAATAACAATTAATCTGCAATCTAAGCCCCAAAATAATAATTCAAATTAAAAATAACCACCTCAATTATGTAGTATAGTTCAAGAGTAAGTCTTAAGTCAGATTTCTCTATTCATTGTTTTGGATGCAATTATAGTGATTAAAGTGACTTCAATTTAGTAGCAATTTGGTAGACAGATTTCTTCTCCACTATAATCTCCATCTTCGCCAACCGAACTCTCGATCGAGGTGAAAGAAAGCGAAAACCCCGCCTGGAGATGGAGATTGAAGATTTAAAAACATTGCGAATGTGGACAAGTGCGTGTCTGGGAGATGCTAGACGAGAGATGAAAGCGAGCGGATCAAGTGCGGATTCAAAAAAACTAAATGAATAAATGAATAGCGATGAAGATGGGATGAGCAACAACGATCGAAAACCTTTAAAACTTTCATTGTTTCGATTGCATTTCGCATATCACATTATTATGCGCTTGAGTAATGAAACTACTACACAAATTGCTCCTATTTAAAAGTATTCAAAAGTTAATATATATAATTAATTAAAATTGTAGCACATTCACTAGAAGAACGAGTGTTATGTTATTATATTTTTGAACATTCATTCCATACTCAAAATTTACATAAACAATAGTTAAGCAATACTTGGATATTTTTTGAAGATTTAACTTGATTGAGGAATCGCTTCCTCATTAAAATGAAACTTAATAGGGACTAACCATTAAAAAAAACCTTTACTTATTCAGTGCATACCCCAAAACAAATACTTTTGACCTACCTATAACCTACTTTAATAGCGATTGTATTACTTTAAAGCGATATTTTTCTCTTAACGATTTCATCGGAATATCCGATTCCGGGAACTGAACTTTCTGAACTTCTGATAAGATTTATAACCCATTCGTTTTGAAAATATTTACATATGACAGATGGCATAAGCTGATTTTTAAGTGATTCATCATAGAGTATGATATAAAACAAACATAAAGGATGGAGTTAGGAACTTTGCTATGTTTGCAGTGGCTTGGTTAAGGGTTAGTTAGTTACTAAGCTACGCAACCCACCTCGATCCGAAAGGTGTGCGTGATGTCATCTAGGAAGAGGACGGTGACGCATTGCTGCCGTTGGGAGGGGTTCTTCTTGTCGCGCGCCAGTTCTGGGCCGCCTGCTCTCAGACGGAGGTTCCTGCTCAGGTTGCTCAGACGGAAGCGCTCAAACATGACCGAACTCCATGCTCCATGCCCCAGGTTCAGTTACTCCTTCTGTTTCTGGCAGGGATTAGCTGTGGACTGGCAATGTGTGGAAGTACGTATTTTGACTTGGAGGGCAGCACTGGTTGCGGAGGAGCTCCTATTTCTTGTAGGGGGGCCTCCTGGCTCGGCTTCTTGTTTCCCTGTTGTTTATTCGATAAATTGGCAAGAATATATATATATGTGTTTTGTTTGCTTCGTATGCTGTTAGCTGCTTGTTTTGATTCCAGTTAACTTGGCTGCCTCCTTCGGCTCCTTTACGTGTGGATGGATCTCTGATTGACTGCAAAGAGGGAAGGGTGAAAGAAAATGAGTACATTGAATGGATGAAGGCATAAAAAGTTGTTTATTTTTCCCATTTGTTATTTTTTGAGTTGGACCTGGCAGAGGTCTCTCACACTCCCGCAGTGCATAGTTCCACGTAGAGCAACAAGCCCCGACAAACCAACGACAAGTGCAGGATGAGTAATAATTTGTCTTCAGAGTTCTTCCCCCTTCTCCATCATCGCACTTTCAGTTCGAGTTACCTTTCTTATTTTCATTTGATTTTTATACACAGCTTTTCTTTTCCCACTTTAACGAGGAGGCCAGAATATAATTGTTGTCAAACTGGCAGATAAGAACTCAATGGAGGGCAGCAGAGCTATAATAAAAGCTCATTTACCCCCATTCTTGCACTCAGAGAAAACCAGAAGAGAACAAGATCTGGAAAGCTCTTGCATTCAAGATTCAAACATTATTTAGCTTAGCTTTCTTAATTTTCATTTCTATGATCTTAGTTTCTTTCAGTGCCTCGACTGCCTCCAGCCCTGTGCCACAAATCTTCTTTGCTAATGATTGATGTGCCTTGTAATTGGCTTAAATGCCCTCCACCGCACCGACAAACAAACAAGCCAAAGTATCTGAGTGTGCATAATTGTGGGCACTAGAGCTCTAGCATTGTATTGTATTGCATTGTTTGGCCGCCTCTTTCACCTTTCAACCTTATTTTGACGTTCCCGCAGACGTTGGCGTTCTTCGTCCAATTTTAAACTGGGTTAAACTCGCTGTTAAACCGCTTTTGTTGAGCTTCTCGGAACTCGGAAACAGAGGAGGAGCTTTTGTTGGCTAGTTACCATGCTGTTGCCAGTAATTATCGGCCTGGGAATAACAAGCCAAAGCTGGCTACTTCCCTTGAGTCAGTCAGTGGCCGCTTTTAGGCGGTGATCGAACTTCTGGGGGTCACATAGTCATCATAGCACGGGTTCTTTAAGCCTTTTATCACAAAATTATTTCTAGTCACACCCTTGTTCTTTTCCTTCCCTGTTCCCTGCCAAGAGAAAGCAATTGTCGCAAGTAAAAATATATTTGTAGTATAATGGGGGAGAGATATCTGAGTGGTCGTCTCTATATAAATAAAACATTTCCGGACCGTTGTCAGGCTAAAGAGAAAGAGATATGGGGAAATGCCCGGATCTAAGAGGCAGAACTAAACTATAACTAGAAAAATGGCCGCATTACCGATGACATGACGTATATTTATGTGTCGCCACAAAGAAATCACAAATGGGCAATAAATAAATGTGGATCAAGCTGTGATCGAGATCCCAACCGATACTTTTGGGGATCCTCCCCTTCTCCCCCATCTCCGATTCATCCACTATTAACACTTCCCCCGGTTTATTATCAGTTGGTAGCAATTATTAGCACAAATACGACACAAGCTAATTTGCCGGACCAACAAAGTGTCAGAGTGGGCCGATAATGTTCGTTGAGGGTACAGTAGCTGCTCGAAAAGTACGGAAAGGTATTTAATATTTTAATATAAAAAAGAATAGATTTAAACCTATATAAATAATTTAAATGAGCGCTCACTTACTAGGCTAACTATTTAAACCAAAAAAATATGGTAACTTTTAAATGTTTAAGTGAAATCTCTACCAATTTATACTAATTATTAACAACTCTATAAAATAATGTTTTCCGATTGCGTCGTTCTGCCAAATCAACAAAAGCCTCTGTAATCTTTTTAGGTCTACTGGTCTTTCCTCTTTCCCTAGCACCACTTTACCTGACTGGGTTATCAACAGGTTGGCACAACAGGAACACGGAACAGACAGAAATTGGAATATTATTAAAAACAAACAAACGGACGGGTGGGTTGCGTCATCCCATGGGACGCCCACGAGACGGGGTTACGATTCTAGATGAACGGCAGCAACCAGAAAGGGGCGCCATATTTGTGCGGAAGCCATAGCCAATGGCCAGTTTGTGGGTTTCCATTTCCATCGCTCTGTTTATGGCCAGGGCAGCTTGTCAATGAATACGCGCACCCAGCCAGTTGGGACTTTTCATTATGAAATCGAAATCGATGTGGACAACACCTAGGTGCTCTTCTGGCGTCCTCCATTGTTTGGATACCTTCCTCTCGTTTTCGGTTCGTTGACCGACTTTCTGTGCGAAATTATCATTTGAAAACATATTTGCATACATGCTGTGTTGTCTGCGTTTGTTTGCTTGCCCAGCTCCCAGCTGCCAGCTCTCGCCCGCTGACCGAATAACGAATAACGGCCTGTGGTTCAGTTCAGTTCAGTTTCCGCTCCATTCTGCGACTCTTTCTTTGTTCTCAGCTTGCGGAGAATTGAGAATTGCGGAGGAGAAGAGCTCTTGCGAAACCAGTTGGGATCTTCTTCAAGCTAACGCAGCACTTTCCTAGGGCACTTGGGATCGAGTGGGGGACTGTCGAGTGTTATCACTCGTGGTTGTTCAATCAATGAAACAATTCCCCAGCCCAGCTGACAATGGAATCCGTGTGAGGTAATGGAAACCGCATTCGTCGAGCTTCTAAGGAAACGATATCCGAGCAACGCAGGCCACAAGAAATCCAGACAGCAAAACAAAGCCTAACCCAAACAAAGCCGCCGCCAAGATAAACTTTCTGAGGGGTTTAAGTTGAATGCTATAGCTGTAGCGGTAGCTGTGGAAAACAGAGGACAACCAGATGTCACTCAGTCTCAATTTCGCGGAACATCCTTCAAGCGGGTTTCCATTTTTAGAAGACCTGGCAACCTCAATCAAAGTCGAATCCTAAAGAAGGGGGGCAAAAAAAAACAGGCGAACCTAAAAGCTTTGCTAATCGTTGGGGATGTGCTAACAAAAAATATATATTTCTAGGACTATTGAAAGTCATTTTTTATATGTGGTAAAGGATGCTATTACCGAATCTTAAGGTAGACATTTTAATGATGCTGGCCAACCCCAAATTCTAAACGAAAATATGTATTTTTAAGTACCCTAATTGAATTTCCCCGGACTAAGGGTGATGAACCGACCTCCAGGTGGTGGAGCCCCCTTTTTAAATTGGAACATAGCGTTGCCATAGGGGATAGAACACTCTCCCCAGCTCTTGTTCTGGAAAACAGGTTACTACCGATTGATTTCCTCTCGTGCCGAGGACGCATCAATTACTACGCTGGACTGGCCTGGCATTAATTATCGGCTGGCGTATGCATTTGTGGGGTTTATGTCTGCATTACCGTTATGCGTCAGGGTTGCCATGTGTGTGCATGAGGAGGAGGAGGGGGAGGAGAAGTGGTAGAGTGAGAGGTTGAGGGCGAGAGCCAAGGCAGGGTTTAGTCCGCTTATCGTTGTTTGCCTTTTAATTTTTATTGCTTCTGCCGGACGGAGGAGGAAGGGGGGAAGGCAGTTGGTAGTGGGCAGTGGACGGGGGGCATGGCGCACCCCTTGTGTTTGGGTTGTGTGTTTGTTCAGCGCTCAACATTCCCGCTGCCAAGCTATTTTCGTGTTCGTTTTCCCCACATGCAACACCACACCACATCTACAGATACATTAACAGCTACAGCCCCCAGCTGAAAACCCGGGCGACAGTCAAACAAACTCAAAAACGCACATCTACCCTGGGGAGCCCTAGTGGGAACAGTTATTAAAATTGTACAAATTTAATAACATCCAAAATTAAACGTTAAACAATTTTGACGAAGATTTCGGGTTTAAGTTGTTGTTTTGGTAATGCAAGTTTTACAGCATTTAAATCGATTAATTTGAAGAGATTTTCAGAAAAAAATTGATCTTGTCATGAAAAGAAATAGAAAACATATAGAGACAAATACTCATTTCATGTGCGTTTCTTGTGGGTATGTTACCATATAAAATAACCCTGAAATTCGAATTTAGCAGATAGTTTATTTCAGTGCTGATGCTCAGCTGATTCTCTACAATTTCACTATCGCTCTCTCCCTACTTTCCCCTCCAATTGTACACACGCTCCTTTTACTTTTACCGTTCATCTTTCGGTGCACCCTGGGGAAGTCTCAGAGCAGTCAGCTTTTGAAGGGTGGGGAGCAAGAGGGGAATGCAGCTAATTGATGATTTTGTAAACAGACAACAAAATGATTAATTGTGCGAAAGAGGCAGTAAGAGAGATGCGGCTAAGAAGTGGGAGTGCAGCATCTTCCCTCTCTAGTCCTTTCTCTTATCCGCGCCCCTTGCCACTTCCTTCATTCCACGCTATCCGCGCGGCTTACGAGGCCTGCATTCAAGTGCAAGCGAGGGTGTGTGTGTGTGTGTACGTGTGTCTTAACTCTCTCAATCTCTCTGTCTCGGTCGCTCACGCACAGAAATCAGGAAGCGGCTGTTGAGATGAGTAGGCGGCAGAAGACAGAGATAGAGAGAGAGCGCGGAGGAATAATAATTATAATTACTAAAGGAAAGAAAGAGTTGCAGCATACGAAGGGGAACGAAGTTGAGAGGAAGCTAAAGTCTCCGGCTTTGGATGTCTCACCTCTCTTCCGTTCTCTTTGCTTTCCGATTTCCGATGGATTATTCTTTCTGTATTCCGTATCTCCAAATCCTTGCATTTAATTTTTCTTTTGAATTTTTCCTTTCAACATAAATATGTTTTTCACACACTCACACATAGACCGTCACCGACGCAGTCACACACACAGGCACAAGCGAAACCGCTTTGTGGAAATCAAAGTAAATCGAGGATAACAAAATCACAATCAAAAACACTCAGACAGGGTCAATAAACCAACCAAAAGCAGGTGATTACCTCGAAAGTGGATTTTCAACTCACTACTTGGGGTTTTTTGAAATTTTTTTCGAAAACGGAAGAAACGAAAACAAACCGAACCGAATGAAAAATTGTGCACGACTTGCAGTGTGGCCAGGTGGTGAACAGGAAATTCCGGCAAATTTCAGCGGCCTAACGCATGGTAAATCCCGAAATACCAGAAGTAACTGCACGATATACACTCGACGTCATACCTCTGCGCACACTTTGATTGATCATTTTAAATATAACTAAATTAAATCAAAACTAATAAAAAAAAAACCGTTTTTATTAACTTTAAATTTAATTTCGATTTCAGTTTCGTAAACCTACTTTTCGTAGATGGAATTGTAAGTTTTAATCAATCAAGTTATTTTAACGGTTCTTATATGTGAAATATATTATTTATGCTGATCACAAGCTTTGGCATACACAATAAAAGGATACCGACGGAAATGTCGATGCAAAACGAATACAAAGCAAAGTGAATGTATTTACCCAAAATAAAAGTTAGTATTTAAGAGTTATTATTTGATTTTTTTTTTTTTATTTTCACTTTCTCGCACATTCCGTTAATGTCTGTGTTAAATCTCAAACGGTTCGAACAGTGAAATTCCAGTGGATATCGAGCAGAGAATTTGTTAATGCTATCGATAACAGCTATCGATTGCAGTAAGTGCTGCAAAACATTTGCGGTTAGGAAACCACCAAAGAAAACTTATTCCGATCGTGCTTTAAAATACAACAAATAAATACATTACTATATATATGATGAATTATATTATTATAAAATGACTAATACAAAATCTCGAATATAGACGCCAACTTCAGATCCGATTTGCCGGCAGTCAGAACAACTCTTATTGTGTGGGATCCCAAAGGTACTTGAACCGGTTTATCAACTCCCTTTGGATATCCTATGTTATCCACTTTATTATTTTTGTTTACTACGTTAAGGAATCCACACCAAGATGCATTAAAAATAAAGCCCATGCTAGAGCGAAACTTTTCTTATCACATTCGCTTCTCGAAGCAGCTTAATCCAAATGTGTTTACCCTTCGTGCGAATAAGTTCAGTATTGTTGGGACTGTCGCACTCGGAAGAGTGTTGCCTCTTGCTACTCCTTGCGTTTCGAAATTGTAAAAGTGAAAACTCGGTTCATTGACCTCTCATTTTGGTTCGGTAATTGAGTTCAATGCGGACGCGCCTTTTTTCGATATTTTGGAAAACTAACTAACTAACAGCCTGAAATCCAAATACACATACGCATACCCATATATCCAAAACCCAACGATGCGAATTGCTGCCAAATATATATTTTAGTGCGAAATGCCAAACATCTGGCTTTCCGGGAAAAACGCTTTGTTTGAATTCTTGCGTTGGGAATTCGGATGCGATGCTTTCAATTAATTAATACCACAGATCATGCTGCTCCATTGACTGACTTATCAGTGGCTGTTAAACAGATTCTGCGAACAAAATATCTGCACTCTGACTCATCTGCAGATTATATACTCAGGCATATACAGTCATACACAAAAGTGTGCCAACACTCTTTCCGTTTTCATCGCCTTGAATTCGCGGTAAGCCAGAACCCTATCCGGTATATGTATATAGGCTTCTCCGATCTAAATTAAACTAGAATCATGGACGAAAAGTAAACTCACTTATTCGTATCTTGCGCTTTTCATTCACAATATATGTGCATATGTTTGGATACCAACAGGTGAACTTTCAACTTTGCAAGTTGTTTTTGTCACAAATAAAAAGTATTCTTCAGTCTTTAGTACTCATATCACACTCATATCACAAAAGTTGACATGTGTCGCCCATAAAAATGTTGCCAAAATTTCCGCAATGAATTCAAATTTCCAAGAAAAATGTCAGTCTACTGAATATTTATTTAGTTATACATATATATAGTTATACATACATATGGTATGTTAATTAATAAAAAGTATGGTGTTTGCTGGTCTTAAATTGATAAGCCATAGAGAGAGCGAATTTCTTGGAACTCATCAAAGTTTTATCAAGAATAAACCATTATTTTAGGAATTTGGCGCACTCTCTGGCTTGCCAATTTCCTCTCCCAAACAAACCCGTTGAGTTAGATGTGGATCTGAATTTGAATCAGTTGCGAATCGAAGAGCGATCGAGTGGGAAGGCTTCTGATCAGCATCAAAATATTCATTATTCTTAGGTATTTCCTGTTGGCCATTCAATTTTGAATCGTGTCGAGCTAGAGAAACTGTTCGCAACGAACATGTAAACAAAGTGCAATGCCCCAGGGCTTCTAGGGTACAATGTGTGGTGCAAATCAATCGAGATATGTAATCGAGCAAATGCGTTACCCAGAAAGGGAAGATGAAGTGCGAATAATAAATATACATTTCTTATGGTCGGATTCAGTGTTCTGGGTATTACTTGTGTGAGATGGGATAGTATGATAATATGTTTGATTGGTTTAAATCTAGTATTTCTCATTGGAAGGGTAAACGGCCGACGTCCAAGATGATTTCCCTCTCCCCCATCCTGGCCCTGATAATCGCTTTGATGCTACAAAATGCGACGGCGGATATTCCGGACTGCGACTACTACGACACGGTTAATATCACCGCTGGAGAGAGGTTCTCCAATGGATCGTTTCTGTACGAGGGTCTTCTCATTCCCGCCCACTTAACGGGCGAATACGATTCCCGAGTAATGGCCGACAACTCGGTGGAGCCGGAGATGAAGCACTGGAGGGGATGTGTCTGTCAGTTGAAGTCCTGCATCCGACTTTGTTGCCACCACCACAATCTTCTGCAGGAAGACGTGTGCAATATGGCGGAGGAGAATCAAATGGACCGCCTCGATCCCTACCTGAATGTGACTCTTGAGGATGGATCGGAGGTCAGGCGACACTTCCGCACCGACTTCGTTGTGCAGAGTGATCTGCCCAGGCCTTGTGCCGATTTCAACCACCTGGACGACCGGGACGCGGACGATGGGTACACCCTGTTCCAGGTTTGATAGCTCTAGTTTCGCCTATACTTAAACAGAGGGTAATCCAAAGTGTTTCCATTTCAGAACGGCTCATTGCTGCTGCATTCGGACGGGAAGTTCCTAACCAAGATGGAGTACTGCTTCCAGCCATATATGGGAGCATCTGATGACTCTTTAGGCGTTCGCATTGTGCCCCACACTTGCCGAATGGATTCCAAAATACCAAAGACCGTGGGTAAGTTGTGTGTTTTTTTCCGGTTGACTATCTCTTCTGACCTCTTCTCTGTTTCCCCTTCGCAAGTGATGGTGGTGTCGCTGGTCTGCATGCTCATAAGCATTGCGGTGTATCTGTACGTAAAGAAGCTTCAGAATCTGCAGGGCAAGTGTTTTGTCAGCTACATGATCTGCCTGTTCATAGCCTACCTAGTGCTGCTCCTTGACCTATGGAAACTATCGATGCCATTCTGCGCCACTGCGGGTGAGTGTTTAAGGCGTTGATCCTCACAACTGAGTCTTTAATGAGAAAAGAAGTAAACAATAACTGGTAACAATAATAAATGCCTTTCCACAAATATAAAGCTGTTGCAAACTACCCCATAACATATTTTTGTTTTCAATACCAGGATACATTGGCTACTTCTTCGTGATGGCCACCTTCCTGTGGCTCTCCGTGATCAGTCTGCATCTTTGGTTTAACTTGGGCTCCCGCAGGATGAGCCGATTCATTTCTGAGAACCCCTTCCTGGCCTACAATCTCTATGCCTGGGGGGTGGCTGGTTTCCTAACTGGAATCGTTTACGGGGTGGATCACCTGGTGGAGGATAATCCGGATAACGAAAGATGGATGCCCGGAGTGGGATTCTACGTTTGCTGGATCAACAGTGAGTTTTTAGCATTAACGTCGCTGTGAATGCTGTTCAATAATTGACCGTTCCGTTCCCTTAGCTTATGATTGGTCTGCCATGATTTACTTTTACGGGCCGATGCTCCTTCTGATCGTGTTCAACATTACCATGTTCATCCTGACGGCCAAGAGGATATTGGCTATCAAGCGGGAACTGAAGTCCTTCAACAACAGGAATCAGAGGAAGCAGAAACTCAATTCCGACAAGCAGACGTGGGTTGACGAATAGAGAATTCTTCTTGATATATCAGATTTACTACATTTTGTTGCGTCCATCTCCCCTACATCTACAGGTACAGCTTCTTTCTACGCCTCTTCATCATCATGGGCATCTCGTGGAGCCTGGAGATTGTTTCCTACTTGGTGCAAAATAACTATTTCTGGAGAAAAGTCTTCCTGGCTGCCGACTACTTGAACTGGTCCCAGGGCACCCTCATCTTCGTGTTGTTTATCCTGAAGCCCAGTACTCTCCGGCTGATTGTGGAGAGGTAAGTAGTCTGTAATGGACCAAGACTCCCGAATTCGGGCTCTCATCTCTGTAATATCTCCTATCTGACCTGACCCGAGCAGGATTAGGGGTGGTTCAAGCGAGCAGGAAGTCGACTGTAGCGAGGAAGAGATCTCGCTTGAGGAAAAGAGTTTTCCAATTGTCCTCTGATGGGTAAAGTCAATCCTTTACGGTTTTTTTATGGTGTTTGGTGTATGTTGTTTCGTCTATTAACTCGCAAGGCATGTTATATGTTTTGGGTTCCTTTCTCTCCTAATCTAACCTGCACTGCTTCTATTATTACTGGTTTTGGTGTTTGTGTCTTGTCTTGCTTTAAGTTGCATTCCGTATGTAAAGCATTTGAATGTATTCATATTATATTGGTGAAAGATTGCTAATGTTTACCCTGTGATTTTCTAGTCATGCCAAAAAGAACCCCGTGAGTTTTGGAAACTTGAAGTTAAACAACTCTCGAGACGTCACTCTCCAGTCCATCAATCTCATGCCCAAAACGGGCTCCTCATACCAGGACCTGGACTTGGCGTAGAGGTCAAAGCCATCTTAGAGATTAAAATAAGCTAATGCATTTAACTTAATTTGTGTTATCTAACTTACTTGCATTTCAATTAAATTATTTAATAGTAATCTTAATTCTAGAGCCCCACTGCCGATTAACAACCAGTGTAAGACAATTAACCATATTGTAAACCAATAAAGAAATCTCGTAAATTTTCCATGTTTTGTTCCTTATTAAGATTAAGATCTTTTCTCGAATTCTTTTTTTTTGATATTAGGAGGTATTTTAATTTGATGGAAATGTTTCAGTTTGAGACACACAAATAAAACGCCATAACTAAAACATTTCTGTAAAATGTTTCAATTTTAAATTATATTTGCATTATTTGGTATTATTTGGTGTACTAAAAACGTTTGGAAAGCAATTTCAAAATATTTTTGTGATTTTTGGCGTGGGATCGTGGGAAAAGCTTACACTTTGGGCTACGGAAGCTTTTCGCCGTTGAATTTTAAGCTTAGCTCGGTCAAACACCTTTTCCGTTATGGACTGAATAGCGAAAAGCCAAACTTTGAAGTGGTGTATTTCTCGGCTTCGCGCAATGTGACCAGTCGAAGGTCTGGGGGCAAATACCGCGAATACCGCGTATTTTGGGCAGACGCAGCGATTTCGAAAGCCCAAGCAGTTTACCAACGGGTCAGAACACAAAAAACAAAAAACTTAATTTTACACTCAATTAGTTGCGTTTATCTAGCAGTTATCTAGCATTTTAACAAATAACTCTGTAAGTAATCAGCAACACAAATCTATGTAGTGCCGATAAGTGATCTTTGTGTTTGGACCCATTGCACCATTTGAGACATCCATTTTTTATTGCTCAGTGAAGTACCAAATAGTTTTAAACCACAAAAACAATTACCCTCTTTGTTGTTTTCTCCCCTAGCCATGATATTGTCCGCTCAATGCAAGCTGCTGACCATCGACGAGTACCTCCTAATACCAGAGTTGAGGAACCCGCATGGAAAGAGCCTGGGCGTCCCCGTCAGCTGCTCCATTTTGTGCGTTATTCAGTTTAGCAAGGACATTGAACCCGATGGAAAGTCCTACTACTTCTTCAGAGGTATCCCGGACATCAACCGCTTCCAGGAGAAGATGCGCATCCTGCTTTACTCCTTATACGCCTGGTGACTGACTCTGGTATTCCTGGCCTCCACGAGAAGAGCGACTGGCCCTTCTATCTGAAGCTAGGAATCGGGTCTGGCATCTGCTGCCTGTGTCAGATATTAAAAAGTATCCTATAAGCTCCATTAAAAAAAAGGGCACAAATTCATCGAATTAATGCGAGCCCATAATGGACTTGTGACGCTCATAAAAATGTAGAACTCCAGGAATCAAAAAAGTGAAATGAATGACCACAAAATTTACCCAACGATCTCTAATTTTCAAGAAAATGTGAGTCAACAAAATATAAATATTTGTGTAAGCACATTTTTATGTAAATATACAAACATGATCGGTTATAATTTCAAAATAATTTTTTTAAGCATTCATCCATATAACAACATATTATCTTAGATTAACAGCTGTGTGTCATATGGCATGTATATTAATAAGCTTTAGGAAACCCTCTAGCAATCTTCAAATTTTTTATCAAAAACAAAATATTATTTATAAATTTTGCACTCTCCCTTGGTAGTTCATTTCCTCCACCATTTCTGACGAAAACAAACTCGTAGAGTTGGATGTGGACTTGAAAATGAATCAGTTTCGAATTGAAAAGCGACCGAGTAGCAGGCTTCTGACGAGCATCATAATTTATTTTACAGGTATAAACTTTATATTTGCAATGTATGGTACATAAAGACCCCATAGGCACAAAGTGAAAGTGAAGTTTTAGCTGATTAATAAAGTAATTTTTTTTTAAAGAGGAAAGACTTGAAATTATTTTTGTAAAAACTACATGTAAAAACTAGTTTTTCTCCTTTGAAGGGTAAGCGGCTGACGTCCAAGATGATTTCCCTCTCCCCTATCCTGGCCCTGATCATCGCTTTGATGCTACAAAATGCGAAGGCGGATATTCCGGACTGCGACTACTACGACACGGTTAATATCACCGCTGGAGAGAGGTTCTCGAATGGATCGTTTCTGTACGAGGGTCTTCTCATTCCCGCCCACTTGACGGGCGAATACGATTCCCGAGTAATGGCCGACAACTCGGTGGAGCCGGAAATGAAGCACTGGAGGGGATGTGTCTGTCAGTTGAAGTCCTGCATCCGACTTTGTTGCCACCACTACAATCTTCTGCAGGAAGACGTGTGCAATAAGGCGGAAGAGGAGCAAATGGATCGTCTCGATCCCTACCTGAATGTGACCCTTGAGGATGGATCGGAGGTCAGGCGTCACTTCCGGTCCGACTTCGTCGTGCAGAGTGATCTGCCCAGGCCTTGTGCCGATTTCAACCACCTGGACGACCGGGACGCGGACGATGGGTACACCCTGTTCCAGGTTTGATAGCTCTAGTTTCGCTTATACCAAGTCAAAGGGTAATCGAAAGTGTTTCCATTTCAGAACGGCTCATTGCTGCTGCATTCGGACGGGAAGTTCCTGACCAAGATGGAGTACTGCTTCCAACCATATATGGGAGCATCTGATGACTCTTTAGGCGTTCGCATTGTGCCCCACACTTGTCGAATGGATTCCAAAATACCAAAGACCGTGGGTAAGTTGTGTGTTTTTTTCCGGTTGGGTATCTCTTCTGACCTCTTCTCTGTTTTCCCTTCGCAAGTGATGGTGGTGTCGCTGGTCTGCATGCTCATAAGCATAGCGGTGTATCTGTACGTAAAGAAGCTTCAGAATCTGCAGGGCAAGTGTTTTGTCAGCTACATGATCTGCCTGTTCATAGCCTACCTGGTGCTGCTCCTTGACCTATGGAAACTATCGATGCCATTCTGCGCCACTGCGGGTGAGTCTTTAAAATGTTTTTCTCACCCTTTCGTCACATTCTTTAATGAGAAAGAAGTTAACAATTACTGATACCTGTCTTTCTACCGCCTAACCAATTTTTGATTTCATAACCAGGATACATTGGTTACTTTTTCGTGATGTCCGCCTTTCTGTGGCTCTCCGTGATCAGCCTGCACCTGTGGTTCAACTTGGGCTCCCGCAGGATGAGCCGATTCTCATCGGAGCACCCTTTCCTGGCCTACAACATCTACTCATGGGGGGTGGCTGGATTCCTAACTGCAATCGTCTACGGGGTGGATCACCTGGTGGAAGATAATATGGCAAACGTTGATTGGATGCCTGGAGTTGGATTCTACGTTTGCTGGATCAGCAGTGAGTCTTTAGCATTTAATTCCCTGTGAATCCAGCTCGATTGATCTTTCCGTTCCCAAGCTGACGGATGGTCTGCCATGATCTACTTTTTCGGCCCGATGCTCGTGCTGATCATGTTCAACATCACCATGTTCGTCCTGACGGCCAAGAGGATATTGACTATCAAGCGGGAACTGAGGTTCTTTAACAACAGGAAGCAGAAACTCAATTCCGACCAGCAGACGTGGGTTGACAAACAGATAATTGTACTTGATACATCAGATGTACTACATTTTGTTGCGTTCATCTGCCCCCACAGGTACAGCTTCTTTCTGCGCCTCTTCATCATCATGGGGGTCTCGTGGAGCCTGGAGATTGTTTCCTACATGGTGCAAAATAACTATTTCTGGAAAAAAGTCTTTCTGGCTGCCGACTACTTGAACTGGTCCCAGGGCACCCTTATTTTCGTGTTGTTCATCCTGAAGCGCAGCACTCTGCGGCTGATTGTGGAGAGGTAAGTAGTCTGTAATGGACCCAGATATCTCCTACCTGACCCAATCCGAGCAGGATTAGGGGTGGGTCAAGCGAGCACTAAGTCGACTGTAGCAAAGGGAGATCTCGCTTAAGGAAAAGAGTTTTCCAATTGTCCTCTGATGGGTAAAGTCAATCCCTTACAGTTATTTTTGTGTTGTTTCGTCTATTAACTCGCAAAACATGGTCTATGTTTTGGGTTCCTTTCTCTCCTAATCGAACCTGCACTGCATCTATAATTACTGGTCTTGTTTTCTTGAGTATTTAAAAGATGGCTAATGCTCATCCTTAATTTTCTAGTCATGCCAAAAAGAAACCAGTGAGTTTCCAAAACTTGAAGTTAAACTGCTCTCGAGACGTGACTCTCCAGTCCATTAGTCCCAATCCCAAAACGGAACTGGAGCTGACGATGGCTTAGAGGTAAAAGCAATCCTTGAGATTAACGAAAGCTCCTGCACTTAACTTAATATGTTGGAACTAACTCACTTGCATTTTACATTTCGATTGTATTTGCAAAAGAGTAATGTTATAGTCATCTTAATTTTAGAGTCCTACTCCCTATTAACAACCAGATATTGTAATCCAATAAAGAATTAATCGAAATTCTTCTGGAGGTGGTTGCTCTGCCCTTGTCCTATGTTTCCTTCTAATCGCTGCATAAATCCAAACCCGTTGACATTTGGTGAATAAATAAATCCGCTTGGCAACACCATGTCCCTGGTTTCCATATCATTCTCTGGATTGCCAACACACGCGTCTTTCATGACGACACTTCTGCAATTACCGTCTGTCACGAAACACGAACTATAAAAGGTCCCTATCCGGAGGAGCCGACATCTAATGCAAAATGAACAGGCTGCGAGGACTGACCCAACGGATCTGGGAGTCGAATGTGGACGAGGGTCGGATCGGATCACTCGAGCTGAACGCCTTTCTAGCCCAGCTGATGGGTCTGCCTCTGTCGGGATTTTTTCCGCAATCGAAGAAGCAGAGGTTTCGTGTCCTGGCCACCAGCTGCCTGGTCCTGCCCTGCCTCTTCCTCTACGTGAGCCTGGAGACCTATGATCTGGTGCTTAACTGGACCGATGTGGACGTTGTGACGCAGAACGTGTTGAGTACCCTCTTGCATGTGGGTTACTGGTTTAAGGTACGCATCAGATAGTTCTTTTCTGGATATAGTTACGTTTCTGTTAGGTCCTGAACACCTTCTACCACTACACGGAAATCAAGGATATTGTCATTCAGCTGCGCTTCCTCACCCGGACCTGTGTGATATCCCCCCAGCAGAGGGACACTTTCCATCGCCTGGAGGCGGAGGGCAAGCTGGTCTGCTTGATATACTTCTGTCTGGTGGTCTTCTCCTCTGGAATGGCTATGGTCATGCTGCTGATAGGTGAGGCTTTAGAAGGATGATCGCTCCACTTTTATCCTTTTTTACAATATAGTGCCGGATGCCATGGCTGGGAAGCGGTTTCCCTTCCGCGTCCACGTGCCCAGCCAACTTCCCACCCTGGTGAGTCACCTGTACATGGGACTGAGCACGATCTGGATTTCCTGCGGCATTCCAACCATCGACAACGTGAACGTGCTGCTGATGAACCAGATTTGCCTGCACCTCAAGGTGCTCAACTTGGCATTCGAAGTCCTGCAACCCGATCCGGAGGGACGCCTGCCGGTGGAGCCCTACGAATGGATGCTCTCCATTGTGCAGTATCATTGCCATCTGATTGGGTGAGGAATTGGAATGGGTTTCGGGAACTCCTAAACTTGGAACATAATCCCCAGATTGCGCCAGAGGATGGAGAGGATCTACCACCTGCCCGTGATGTTCCAGTTCGCATCCTCTCTACTCCTGGTTGCCATGACTGTGTTCCAGACCCTCGTCGGAGATGGGTCCAACTCATCGGTGCTCATCTACTTCATGCTCAGCGGCGTGCTCTGCCAGATTTTCCTCTACTGTTGGTTTGGTAACGAGGTTTACGAGCAGGTGAGTTACTCAATGGGTCTCCCCTCTCCCATTGACTTCGCCTGATCCATTTATTTCCAGAGCAAGAAGCTCTCCACCTCCGGTTTTGGCTGCGACTGGCTCCAGTGTGATAAGCGTTTTCGGAGCAGCCTACTCATATTTATGCTCAATGCGGATCGCCCCCTTCTGTTCACCGCCGGCGGTTTTATGGGTCTGACCTTGACGAGCTTCGCCAACATCCTGAGCAAGTCCTACTCCGTTGTGGCGGTGCTTAGGCAGATGTATGCCAAGGACCAGGCCTAGGAAATTAACCAATTACCCAGGAAAAGGTCTCCTCCGTCGGCGGTGGAAATAGAAAGTGTGTGGTAATTGCCTGTTCCCAAGTGGGTGTTTATCTACTGTTTTGGTAGGAACCCTTACCCTATCATTACGTCTTTAGAGCCTGGTTATGTTATTGTTATTAGGAATAAATAAATTATCCATATTTGTGTTAGGGAAGGTAGGATGTGCTGCTAGCTAATGCTAGGGGTTGGACTAACTACATGTTATAAATTGTTAACAAATATCGTCAGGTTAAATATTCATATACTTTTATTTCCTGTGCATTTATCAATAATACGAGAATTTCATAGGTGAAAGAAGAAACATTAAATCCCTTCTACTAGTAGAAAATTAAAAACAAAAAAAATCTGACACCTATATCTTACATCTATCATACAAACGATCGAAGGGATTGAAAACAACTGATCTGCAAGGGTATTGTAAGCTTCGGACCTCGAAGCTAGCCTTCCTACTAGTATATTGTACTTTGTTGTTTTTGTTAAAATAAATTTGCTTATCAATTTAACAGCATATCTAGGGACTCGTCAAAAATGTTTATCAAGAATAAAATAAAATTTATACATTTTTCACTCTCCCTTGGTAATTGATTTCCTCTACGTACATTTCCTATGCAAACAAACCCGTAGAGTTAAATGTGGACTTGAAAAGAAATCAGTTTCAAATTGAAAAGCGAACAAGTAGGAAGGCTTCTGACCAGCATCATTTTTTTTTGAAAGATATTTTCAATTTATGGTACATAGGTATAGGTATGCACTCCATCCATTTTCAAGTGAACGCAATAGACAGAAAGTGGAAAAACTGTTTTTTCTCCTTTGAAGGGTAAACGGCCGACGTCCAAGATGATTTCCCCCTTCCTAATCCTAGCCCTGATCTTCGTTTTGGGCCTGCAATATGCGACGGCGGATCTTCCGGACTGCCACTACTACGACACGGTTAATATCACCGCTGGAGAAAGGTTCTCGAATGGTTCTTTTTTGTTCGAGGGTCTTCTCATTCCCGCTCACTTGATGGGCGAATACGATTTTCGAGTAATGGCCGACAACTCGATGGAGCCGGAGATGAAGCACTGGAGGGGATGTGTCTGTCAGTTGAAGTCCTGCATCCGACTTTGTTGCCACCACTACAATCTTCTGCAGGACGACAAGTGCAATAGGGCGGAAGAGGAGCAAATGGATCGTCTCGATCCCTACCTGAATGTGACACTTGAGGATGGATCGGAGGTCAGGCGACACTTCCGCTCCGACTTCGTCGTGCAGAGTGATCTGCCCAGGCCTTGTGCCGATTTCAACCACCTGGACAACCGGGACGCGGAGGATGGGTACACCCTATTCCAGGTATGATTACTCTAGTTCCGCTTATACCTAGTTACAGGGTAATTAAAAGTTCTCCCCTCAAGAACGGCTCATTACTGCTGCATTCGGACGGGAAGTTCCTGAACAAGATGGAGTACTGTCTTCAACCATATATAGGAGCATCGGATGACCCTTTGGGCATTCGCATTGTGCCCCACAACTGCCGGGAGGCATCCAAGATAGTAAAGACCGTGGGTAAGGGGGGTTTAACTTCCAGTTGGGTAGGACTTCTGACCTTTGTCCTCTTTCATGTTTTCCCTTCGAAAGGGATGGTGCTGTCGCTGGTCTGCATGCTCATAAGCATAGCGGTTTATCTGTACGTAAAGAAGCTGCACAATCTTCATGGCAAGTGTTTTGTAAGCTACATGATCTGCCTGTTCATAGTCTACCTGATCCTGCTCCTGGACCTGTGGCAACTATCAATGCCGTTCTGCGCCATTGCGGGTGAGTTTTTGCGAGTTTCAAATATGAAGGTGATGCAAACTACCGCCTAACAAAGTTTTGTTGTCATAATCAGGATACATTGGATACTATTTCGTGATGGCCGCCTTCCTTTGGCTCTCCGTGATCAGCCTGCACCTTTGGTTCAACTTGGGCTCCCGTAGGATCAGCCGATTCTCATCAGAGTACCCTTTCCTGGCCTACAACCTCTATGCTTGGGGGGTTGCTGGTCTTCTAACTGGAATCGTCTACGGGGTGGATCACCTGGTGGAAGATAATCCGGTTAACGAAAGTTGGATGCCCGGAGTGGGATTCTACATTTGCTGGATCAACAGTGAGTCTTTCGCATTAAATTCCCTGAAAATCCAGCTCGATTGACTGTTTCGTTTCCTTAGCTTTCGAATGGTCTGCCATGATATACTTCTACGGACCGATGCTCCTGCTGATCATTTTCAACATCACCATGTTCGTCCTGACAGCCAAGAGGATATTGGCTACTAAGCGGGAACTGCAGTCCTTCAACGACCTCCAGCAGAGAAAGCAGAAACACAATTCCGATAGGCAGACGTGGGTTGACGAACAGAGAATTGTACTTCATATGTCAGATGTACTACATTTACAGGTACAGTTTCTTTCTGCGCCTCTTCGTCATCATGGGGGTCTCGTGGAGCCTGGAGATTGTTTCCTACTTAGTGCGAAACAACGGCTTCTGGAGAAAAATCTTCCTTGCTGCCGACTACTTAAACTTGTCCCAGGGCATCCTTATTTTTGTAATGTTTATTCTGAAGCGCAGCACTCTGAGGCTGATTGTGGAGAGGTAAGTAGTCTGTAATGGACCACGACTCCCGAATTCGGGTTCTCATCTCTGTGATATCTCCTATATGACCTGACTCGAGCAGAATTGGGAATTAGCAGGAAGTCAAATGAAGTGTCTTCCGAATGTCCTCTGATGGCTAAAGTCAATCCTTTTCGTATATATTGTTCTTTTCTCTATTTGTTGATAGTTCTAATGTCAATCAATTTTTATTCGTAAAAGATTACTAATACTCCAATGATATTCTAGTCATGCCGCAAAGAACCCAAGGCGTTTCGAAACTTGAAGCCAAATACCTCTCGGGACGTGACTCTCCAGTCCATTAATCCTATGTCAAAAACGGTCTCCTTATCCCAGGAACTGATCTTGGCGTTAA
Source organism: Drosophila setifemur (assembly GCA_021224005.1). Taxonomy (NCBI): domain Eukaryota; kingdom Metazoa; phylum Arthropoda; class Insecta; order Diptera; family Drosophilidae; genus Drosophila; species Drosophila setifemur. The sequence continues at coordinate 16,661,518 of JAJJHY010008789.1, forward strand.
GGTCGTTGAAGTAATCCTTGAGATTAACATAAGCTCCTGCTTTTAACTTAATTTGTAGTAACTAACTTACACACTCACTAACATTTCATATATAAATTGTATTCGCATAAAAATAATTTAATATTCATCCTAATTTTAAAGCTCCATTGTCTATTAACCCCCAGTGAAAAGCCCTTTTCCAAAATGCTAACCAATAAAAAGGAAAGAAGTCTTCCCAGTTTTCTTTTTCAAATCTGAGTAATAAAAATCAGCTCAGATTTGTAGATTTGTTGTTGATCTGCCCACAAATAAGTAGCGATAAAGTTTAATTAACTAAAACTTTTCTCTAAAAAGTTTCTCTTCTTTTAAACTCAAACTTAGATTTACATTATGCGATATTATTTGGTATACAAGAAACATTTTAAAAACGTTTTGTGATCTCCATAATATAAATGGTGGATGTCCTAGCTAATAGTGGACAAACTCTCACATTGCTCTAGCGAAGCTTATCTCAATAGAAATTACTGCTTAGCTTAGACAAACACCTTTTTGGTCTAAACAGCGTTGCCAGACTTTTTAGTGGTGTAATTCTCGACTTCACGCAATGCGACCAGACGAAGGTCTGGGCTAAAATACTGCAAAATCTGTGGGCACACAAATTTTAATTCAAAAACATTACATCGTTAAATTCGAATTGTAATTTAATTTCGCGTTGTATCGTTGACAGTCGCAGCTAATTCGGTCGCCGAAGAAGTTCACCAACGGGTCAGAAAACCAAAAAAAAAAAAAACATTAACCGAGTGATAAGAGCGGATAGTTTTACACACAATTATACTCAATTAGCCGCGCTTATCTAGCAGTTATCTTAGATATTAACAGATAACTCTGTAAGCAAATCCGCTGACTAGTAATTAGCAAAGCAAATTTATATGGTGCCCGAAGAGTGAAACGAACTTTGTGTTTGCCAATTAACAAATCCTGCCTGAAATTCGGGGGCTATTAAAGATCGGCATGCATGTTCAAGGCCTCGGGATGGGGGCTGGGATTGCGAAACATATGCGATGAAGCTCGGAGGAGCTTGTTTTTTTTTCGACTGGCATCTGGTATCTGGTACCTGGTGCTTATAATGCGATTTAATTGTCTCGCTCGGCCCACAGCAAACAGTCGCGTTGCGTTGTCTCTTCATGTATCGGCAATCGGTACTGAACGTTTTTTGTACATGTGCCGGCTCAATGCCAAAAACCAGTTTTTGTCTTTTTCCCAAGTTCGCATACTATAGATGTGACGGTAAACACTTTTAGGGAATACCGCAGAAATCCTCATCCATCCAAATCCATCTCCATCGAAAGTTCTATTGGCACGTTCGAGTTGAGTTCAGTCCAATTGAATATTGGCCATTAACTCTCACTGATGAGCTGTTTCCTCGATCCAGACCTTGTTTTATCGATCATTGTGCAATCGTGGGTGGTCGAGAAACTCTATATATATAGCAATATACATAGGTGACTGTGAACACGTCGTCTAAATATACATATATCCACAGTGATGTGTGTTTTTCGGAGGTACGTGCCGATGTTTTGGTTTCCCGATTCGCGACGTTGGATTGAGCTTCCTTTTAGTGGTTTTCAATCTGCTTGTTTGCTGGTTTTCTACAATCATTAATAAGGAAGTTATATTTAGTCACGATTGGATATCAACTGAGTGCACTTTATTTTGAAATCTATTTCTAGTCCAGTTAGGATTTTAATCCCCAATTTTAAATAAAACAAGAAAGGAAGGCTAGCTTCGGTACCCGAAGCTTAGAATACCCTTGCAGGCTAGTTGCTCTTAAACCGTTCAATCGTTTGTATGTCAGCTATAGGATATAGTAATCCGATTTTAGGATTTTTAAATTTCTAAAAAGGCTTTACTGTCTATGAAAACAGTTTTTATCAAGAATGAATTAATTGTCTTGAAAAACACCAGAGTTATGCTTAATGACCCATTTTTTCCCATAGTTCCTATGGCAGCTATAGGATATAGTAGTCCGATTTTAATGAAACTTTCAGAATATGTTAAAATTGCTATTAAATAGAGTTTTCCAAGAAATAAATAAATTATCTTAAAAAATGGGGAAATTTTGGCACTTTTTCCCAATCGTTCCTATGGCAGCTATGTGATGTAGTGTTCCGATTCCGGCCGTTCCGACTTATATACTAACTGCAACAGATTGAAGGGTCGGTGCGAAGTTTCAGCCTGATAGCTTTAAAACTGAGGGACTAGTTTACATAGCAACCGACAGACGGACAGACGGACAGACGGACAGACAGACGGACAGACGGACAGACGGACAGACGGACATGGCTAAATCGACTCGGCTGGTGATGCTGATCAAGAATATATATACTTTATAGGGTCGGAATTGTCTCCTTCACTGCGTTGCAAACTTCTGGTCAAAATTATAATACCCTCTGCAAGGGTATAAATATGCTTCCAGTTTGGGAAGCAATTTCTTGGTGAAGTGTATTTAAAGGTCAAAGCTGAATTCCTTATCAGCAGATTGAGCATAAGACCCCCCAGGGCAGATCTCACAAAGGTTAAAGTTTATCTTTTATTTTGATTACCAATCCAAGCGAATCTTAATTGATTGTATGCCATCGGAAGAAGATCGGATCAAAGCAAAGGGCAAGCTCAAGAAGAGCTCCCTCCACCTTGGCGCCTGGGCTAATTAATTCACAACTCCATAAGCGACCACTTTGAGTCATCGCAACAAGTGCCAGTCTTCCCCCCGGGCCTCTGACCCTCTCCACTCTCCACTCCGCTCAAGAAGCCCATTCATGTCCGATAATTGTTTTGTTTGCACTCACACCCAATCGAACCTCTGCTGGCACTCGATCAAGTTTCCCATTGTTGGTTGGGTCTCTTGCTCTTTTCTGTTTCAGTTTGTGTTTCAGTTTCGGTTTCTGTCTCGGTTTTGTTTTGCTTGCCTTTCAATTACAGAAGTCGACCAGAGCTACGCTTAACTGTTGCGGGAGCAATAGAAACGCGATTTGCTTTGAGAGTAATAATAGCAATAATAGCAATGAGCTGAACACAATGGGAAACAAACTCATTGACATGTGGAAAATAAATATTAATTGGTGTAGTGTTGAATTCAATGGAATGGCTTGAATCATGCTAAACAATAATTACAATGATTTAGTTATTTATCTGTACTATCGAAGGGTTAAAAGTGTCGAGTTAGAAAATGTATGTAAATTAGCGAACACTTTTTTGCTATAATATGCATAAATATAGAATAAAATATAATAAAATAGGTGACTGGTAGGTGCAAATATATCATTTGTAAATATTAGTATTAATTTGCTCCAACTAAATATTCGTTTGAAAGTACAGAATTAATTCTTAAACAGCAATGCAAAATATAATTTTTAAAGAACTTAATCAATATCTCATAAAAATATTATTTATATTTTTGGTACTTCTTAAAGAAGAGAATATTATAGGAAACGCATTCATTTGCTATAGTTAAATATTCATTTAGTAGAAAGTACAGAACACTTCCCATTGTAATAGTTTCCCAGGGAAAGATAAACAAATATTACGCATCGGCTAACAGCTGGTTAACAGAGCTCTCTAACAGAGCTCCCTAACAGAGCTAGCGTGCTAACAGGGCTCTGTTATTAGCATGGCAGCTCCTTGAATCGCACCTCTCATTTCGCATTTCTCATTTCGGTTGGAAGCGTCGCTCGTTGTGGGAGTGTGGTCGGAACTGGAAGTGGAACTCTGCTAAAAAGCCGCATCCAGACGCAGAGCAGCTATCATTACTATATATCGGAGTTGCGAACGCGAATAGCCGGACGACGGACCGCAAATGTCAATGTTAATTAATTTGTAATCTAGCGTGTGATTTTGCCAGTGCCTAAGCCCCGGAGAGCTCCAAAGAAAAATATAAAATTCATCCACTTCACAACCGGTTGGCGTGCGTTTGCATATTTACGCCCACCTTTCGGGGAATTCCCCGCAACCTGAAGTCTCAGATATTGGGAAAGAGAAGCGAGAAGCGATCGCAGTTACGAACATCGCGAACTGTGCGAGGTGAGGATCGCTTGGGAAGCGTTTATGCGGTAGCCCACCTTGATCGGTCGGTCGGTCGTTCGGTCGGTCCATTCAATATCCCATTTGCATATGCAAACTGGCAACTCGAAAACCCAAAGCATGTTTCGTTAACTCATTCCGCGATATTACCAACAAATTGCGCGACAAAAAGCCCGTAACCCCAAAACACTCTCACAGTTGTTTGTCTTTCTACCTGGTCAGTGTGTGATTTTCAGTGTCAGTTGATTATATATAACTGCTATATGGCAAACGTGGAATGCAAGTGTGTGATATAAAGTTATAAAAATACAAAAGATCTATAACCGGGAAGTGAGACAGTTGAACAACATCGGCACGGAGAGTGTTGACCAACAGCAGCAAACCACTCCACTCCAAGTTCCATACATTATTCATACCGCTCCGTCATCAGTTCTGGGTAAGTGTGCGAAAAAAAACTGCATTTGTAATATATCTGGATCAGTTCGTTCATCTCTTGGAATCTCTCCCTATCACTAATTTCCATATTGCCACCGATTTCCGCATTGGGCAGACTCAGATTCAGAAGCTCCCTCAGAATTCCATCGAAAGAATTTCAAAACTAAATTAATTGGTTCCCAACGTTATGACATTTATTTTTATACTTTAATATATTCTCTTGAGATCTTTAAGTGGCCGATGAAGGGGATTAAATGGGAAAGGGGACTTTACATATTCTTCGGATTTCTGTTAATGATTTTTTGAGCTCTTCATCCATCATATTTTATGGCCCCTCCAAACGGGGTAATATATCTAATCCCCAGCGTGAATCTGACTCTGTTGATATGCCATGCAAAGGGCAATTACCGTGCAATATTGCATTCAATGGAAAGGCAATCGAGTTTACACCCAGGAATTCCCTGATTGGCAAATCAGCGTAGCAAACTTGGCTAATTGCATGACAAATATCTTAAATTAAGTGGCAAATGTTTGACCAACTGTTCTAACTAGCTGCACTTCTATTGAGTCACCCAGAAAATTGGCAATTAAAGGGCGAGGGGGATGGGGAGCAGGAGCACCCCCCGAAGGCCGCACCTTGAATGGTTCAGATATGATGATCCAGCCCGGTGCGAATTGTTTCCACATATAAGAAGACAGAACTCAAAATCGAATTTGTTAAATGTTGTTTACACTTTCGCACATTTGGCCGGGAATGGCTGTTGAAACATCTTGGGAATATTGTTTATTGTTTGCTTTGAGGTCTGTTTATTTCGCAACAATTTTCTCTCCCCCGAGAGAATTAGATAAAAACATATATAATACATTTCCACTCCGCACTTCAACATCCACATCCACATCCATCCCGCTGGCATACTATCTAAATAAATGGTGTATGGTGCATATTCGGTTTCCTGTGAAAACTCGATTAATATGCATTCAATTGGCATTATCACGCACATGGTAGGGCCGCGGGGATTGCGTGGGGGGGTTTTAAGTGGCTCGTTTTCAGGGGCATTCGGTTTTTCCGCTGCGAATTTCCATTGCGATAAGCCAAATGCACTTGCCAATTAATTAGTGCAATTGGTTTTTTAGTTGCCCGAATGTGTTGCATGCCCATTAGTTGTATCCTACTACATGACATACTAGTCCCCAGGGGTTGTCCGAATCTCATCTCACATCTCATCCAGTTGGCTCTACAATTTTTCACCTTATCAAAAGCGTGCTGACTAATATTCACAAGGTACGATAATTGTGTATTTGTTCAAGGGGGGAAAGGCTAGGAACTCACAGATCAAGGCATTCATTAGAGTGCATTTGTGTTTTGTAAATGTAAATGGTGGAGAGGAGTAACCGGTAGAGATGCAAATTGGTTCCTTACTAATATTATTCTCAAAATCATTTATTCGTTGGCTTTTGAATGTATCTATTGATGATGCTAAAATTAAATGGTTGAGAAGTAAATAGATTTGTTTACAACTGAATTCTGTTTGCCCATCAAATAACATTGAACCATCCAGGAAAGATAACAAAATATTAAGATACAAACAAAATGTTTTATTTTCTGTATGTTTTCCTATGAAAATAATAAAACCAGAAGAATTTTCAACTATAAAAGATAGTGTTTCCCATACATAAATACATTCCACAATAAGAATTGGTATTGTTCCAACGACCTTCAGGTTATTAAACCATTCTTAGGGACTCAAAAACCGAAATTAATTCAAATAAATAGAGGAATTCGAATTCCATATTTATTTGTGTCTTTTTTCGGACTCTTACTCATTACCCCCGGGTATCCACACTTCTTTTGTCCCTCCCCCCAAAAAGAGTCTTCCATCAGGGCTAATGGGCTAATGGGCGGGCACAGACAGGAGGCCATGTTGACGTCCATTTATCTTTCCAATCCTTGGCTCCCGCGTGGGATCTGATCTGTTGACTGTTGAAATTACTGGAGCACCTCCTCCCCGTGGGGCGAGTGTCAGGGATATGATATTTGGCAAACTCATAGCCCTCCGCCCCTCCGCCCCCCGCCCACTTTAATGGCAATCAATTGATAGAATGTGTGCAAGTGCGAAAGCCACTCCGCCTTTGTTTACCAGCCACGGACAGCATCGAGGTTCTAAAAATACGCCAATCGGAATTTTCTCACGAAATCCACGGCTCCACGTCAAGGGGCGGGCTATTGGATTGTTGGGCCAAGTGTTTGTTTGGAAGGGAAACACCGCACACCACACAACAAACACCTAACAACAAAAACAGAGCGAAGATTTGGAGAGGGGGTAGAAAGAACGACGCCTCTGTACTTGTTGCTTATCTACTGACCACCGAACCCACCACAGTTCAACTTCGTGGTGATATATTCACGGTGGTTCTTCCACTGGCAGTGTGTCTCCTGTCTTTGGCGATTAGTTCCACTTCAGATACGAACGGGGAGCCAGAAAAACCGAAAAACCGAAACCCCAAAGAGTTCAGAAATCCAGAAATATATAGAAACCCCAGAAACCGATTGATAATGGACTTGCCTTGAGGAAAGCCGCTGCTCTTGTGGCATACGTGATAAGCACGGAAAGCACTCGTAAAGACCGCTGCGAAAAACCCAAAAAAAAAACACACACAAAATTAACAGATATAAAAACTTAAGGCGGACAGTATATAATATAATTTATGTGAGTGCGTTCACTTGTGTTTAAATTCGCTTCCGCCATATATGAGCATAAAGGATAGGCCTGGTGTCTTGAGTGCGTTTTGTTCCCTCGTATTGTATTGGATATTGGATTGGTTATTAATATGTTGACTGTGTCGCTGTTTGTTTACTGGCACTTGGCACTGGCACTGAGTAGAGAATCGTCATAAATTGCGCATACGCCGCGTGACACTTGGCCGTCGATAAATCTTCATCGGGTTTCCAGAGCGCTTTTTTTTTTTTTTTTTTGGCCAGTGAAATGGGACTTTGAAGGCATTTAGTAAATGACTCAGGGGGCGATTACTCACCCCCAACCCCAACACCCCACATCCTGTTCTAAAAGTGATACCTAGAACCAATCCCAAACCCTGACCATGGACAATTCCCATCAAATTATAAAAATCAACCAGATAATCAGCCAGTCAAAGCCCAGTAACCTGAGGAGTCGCATTGCCGCACATCTGTAAGTAATGCCTCACTCACAACATTTCCCTGGAATCAGGGGGGGAATCAACACATATGTATGAATACAAATAAGAAATAAGTACTCCTTTGTCAGACATTAGCAGGCGGCGTTGGCCAATTGGCTTTATCTTATCGGTTACCGACCACAAATAAGACATTCTATACCAACAACAACATATCGACGCCAGTCTCACTCTCACCGGAGGTATTTTTATACCGATTCGCAACGATCGGAGCTACTTCTTCGCAGAACCCCCGATTTCATGGCTGAGAGTATTTCGCGATATTTTCTATATATATGCTTGAGTTGCAGGTCATTTGTGCAACTAGTTACTATAATGCAAATGAATAGCAGGGAAATATTCAACTAATTACCTGGTAAATTGAAAGCATTTGAGGTGTGCTCTTGAAAAATACCCAATTAACATTCCCGTGAAGTTATGATCTTGAGATATACCCAGTTATCTGATTATTTATTATTTATGCACATATATGTGCATTGCACACGTTTTGATTTCGCATTCCCAGAACCACTTTCCAATCACTCAGAGATATATCCATAACTGAACAGATCCATCAATCAAATAATGTAAGCTCTGATTGGAATTCCAAAGTGATTCTTGCATTGCCATTATGATTTCTCTAGAAATCGGAGCTTTACGTAAACTCAGTGAAATCGCACAACGCCACATTAATTGATTGTTGGCCAATCAAAATATAAATACACAAAAACACAAAAAACCATTGAAAACAAAAAACAAAACCCAAATAAAAGGAAACGATTTAGAGGAAATATAGCTTCTATAAAATTGTTTCCACATGCTCATCGGACATTCAAAAAAGGGGGCAGGGAAGTTTTGAGAAATAGATCGCTGCCCATAATTCAATTTTATGGCCAATTGTTTTCTCGATTTTAATGTTCCAAAATGTTTTGATTATTTTTCAAACATTCGAACTTGAATGGTATCTCTGTGCACCGTATGTGTGGAGGAGGAGGAGCAAATGTGGCTTGTTGAAACTTTTCCCCAGTGCAGCGCCATCGATTAATTATGCTAATTTTCTATATGGAAAGATAAGTGCCCCCCATCTCCTGCCTTTTCCCCAGCCATTTTCCCAATCTATATGGAGTTTAATGTGTTTGCTATCGCTCCCATAAATGCTAAATGCTAATGCTAATTTTGTGGCCCACGCGTTTGTCAATGCCACAGGTTACCCATTCCGGTTCCCATTCCTGGTACCTCTCCAACTTCCCCTCCCCCTCCCTGGGGGCAAACAATCAGCGGATCAATGAATTAGGGACCGCAGGCTAATGATGCAAACGATAAGATAGCCCATTGGGTATATACTCCATATATAGTCGTACCTTTTCGCATTTGTAATGAATTTACGACAGGCTCGTTAGCAGCGCTTGAAAATGGAGACGAATCGGAAGCGATTGGGGGGGCAGATTTTGGGGAGCTGGGGGGAGGGACATGCTCATATAGATGTCACCGCTATTGACAGGCTACGGCAGTTACTATCAATTTAACACGAATCCATTAATGTTTGCCCGCCTATTTGGTTCGCCTGCCCCCTGCGAGGCTGGCCTTATGATGGATGCCCCATGGAGAAAGTGGGAAAATAAACATTACACCGAGAAAAATGTGGTTTTAGTTATGTATTTTGGTGGTGAAATTGAAAGTGAGCATTCTAGTTTATAAAGATATATAGAGGAGCATTTGATAAGCAAGCAATATAGTAATGCGTTTTCATTTAAATTAAATTTTTTGTCAGTTTTGCAGACACTACAAAATTGGGTAATATTGACAATAATGTAAATGATTATTCCTATGAATAATATATATAGGGAAGGATACATATTTATTCGATTAGCAAACAATATTATAATGTTTTTGTTTTAATTTTATTGTGGGTTCATACACTCTATAAAATTATATTTATTTACAAAAAGTAAAGGATTGTTACTTTCCATTGAACAATCACAATTAAATGCTTATTTGCAATATTAAATTAAAACCCCACACTTTAATGGAATTAATAAATTTAATGATTACTTAATAGTACTACTATATTTACTGTGCACTGCTAGTTAGTTGATACGTCAGTAACTAAGTTCGCAGCCCAGTGGGCCATTCCCTTTGGACTCGTTGCCTGCTTGATGTCCTTGATGTTTCTGCTCCTTTCACCACCCCAACAACAAACAACCTGTTGTCTGCGGGGATGATTCACTAATTGGCCCAGCTGAGGGGACTCGTCATGTAACCCAAATTAAGGACCTCGATTAGCCACACATCACACTAAATAGTAAACACGCGTTACGCATCGAGTTAGAGGGTAAAGAGTACATTAGTGGGTAACCTTTAGTACGGAATTGCTATTTATGTCATTAAACTCTGGAAAGAGCACTACCTGCAAGTAATTGAATAATTAAATGATATTTAATGTCCTACTTACTAAGAGTTAATAGAGGAATAAACAAAAGAAAGGATGGCCAGTTTCGGGGTAAGAAGCTTAGAATATCCTTGCAAACATGTTGCCCTTAATTTCATCATCTGTATGACAGATATGGGATATTGCCGATATTAGATAGATTAGATTTTGCTAATAACATTCTCAATTTAAATCCGATTCCTAAATGGCATACCTTAAAATAATCGTACAACTAATCGCTATGCAACTGCTTTTAATTCCCCGAAATTTATTTTTGTTAAATTTGTTCTCCATTTTTTTTTTTAATTACTTTGGCTTATTGAGATACAAAATAATACCATTAAATGTTTTGAGCTCGGGAAGGTAAATCTTATCCTAACCACAATATAAATTTTAAGAGTTTTTACAATAACAAGAATATATACTTGTATACTTCCATTGATTTTGTTTATCATTTTACTTGACTAAGCCCCGATTTTCCCCATTCAGAACCTTCAGCATGCCGAAGCTAATCCAGCAACGAGGCGGTTCCCTCTACTGCGGTATGACCATGCTGGGAGTCGTCTGCCTCATGCTCTTCCGCGTCATTCCCGGCCTGAATTTCGGAGTGTACGCTCTGGTGGAGCCCCCTCAGAGGGAGGGCACCCATGTGCCGTGCCAGTTCTTCGACACCGTCAACCTAACAGGACACACTCGCTTACCGAACGGAAGCTACGAGTACGAGGACGTGATCATACCGCATAACTTGGTTGGCAAATACAACTACATCTTCAAGACCCTGGTGGATCGGGTGGAAGTGCCCGACCATGTGAGGGGGTGCATCTGCAAGGTGAAGCCCTGCTTGAATCTGTGCTGCCCCTGGGGCTTCGTCTACGATGGGGACGCATGCTTCAACAACACCCAAGATCACCGGATGTGGCCCAAGCCCGAGTTGAATGTGACTTTCGATGGGAACATCACGAGGACGGTGAACATATCGGAGCAGTTCGCCCTCCAGAGCTTCCGGCCCTGCGCCCAAATGTTCGGACTGCAGCCGGAGGTAACCGAATACGATGCCTACTTGATCTTCCAGAATGGCTCCATGTTGCGCAAGGACGATCAATTGCTACTGGAAAAGAACCAGTTCTGCCTGGTCCCCACTTACGTCAATGAAACGGACCTCTTCTACATCCTCAATCCGGCCAACTGTGACTCGAAGAACGACCAGAGTGCGGTGAGGATCTTCAATACCTATGGTGAGTGGGGGAGTCGTATATTATATTATATTATTACTCTATGTTGTTCCCTCTCCTAGCCATGATTTTCTCTGTTCCCTTCATGCTGCTGACCATTGCCGTGTACCTTCTAATACCGGAGCTGAGGAACCAGCACGGGAAGAGCCTGGTCTGCTACCTCATGGGTCTCTCAGTGGGCTACACCACCTTGTGCGTGGTTCAGTTTAGTAGGGAAATTGAACCCGACAGCATGGCCTGCAAGTCCTTTGGCTACACATCCTACACTTTCTTCATGGCGGCCTATCTCTGGCTGAATGTGATCAGCTTCGACTTGTGGCACAACTTCCGAGGCACGCGGGGCATCAACCGATTCCAGGAGAAGAAGCGCTTCCTGTTCTACTCCCTGTATGCCTGGGGACTGGCTGTGGTCTTCCTGGCCTTCACTTTGTATGCCCAGGAGATCAGCGACTGGCCCTACTACCTAAAGCCAGGCATCGGAGGTGGAACGTTCTGCTGGCTGGACATGACCAGCTGGTCGGCCTTGATCTACTTCTACGGCCCCATCCTGGTCATTGTGGTGGCCAACACGGTGATGTTCATCATGACGGCCGTGAAGATCCATGGAGTGCAGCGGGAGATGGCCAGAATCATTGCGGGCGAGAATAGCACCAAGAACCTGCGCACCGAGAAGGACAAGTGAGTGGATCCGTCTGATTGCCTTTCCTCCAACTCTCCCCCTAATGAAGGACCCTCCGTCCTGTTCTATCCCCCATTAGGTTTGGCCTCTTCTTGCGCCTCTTCCTAATCATGGGCGTCACCTGGACCTCGGAGCTCATCTCGTACTTCGTTGGCAACGACAAGGCGTGGTCCAAGTACTTCTACATCTCGGATCTGTGCAACGCCATGCAGGGCTTCCTCATCTTTATGCTGTTCGTGATGAAAAAGAAGGTCAAGCACTTGATCACCAACAGGTTAGTGTCCGTTCGAGGCTTCTCTAGCGCCCTGGTTTTGTCCTGTCCTTCAGAGGATTCATACCAATCCATTGTGTCGTGTCTCTCATTATCCGACCTGACCCCTCCCGGAAAAAAACGAAACTATAAACCCGAAACCGACCTTTCCCCCAGAACGATACGAGTGCGTAGTTTGCGGCAAACCGAGAGCGTGACCTTGGGTCAGAGCTCGGTGACGATGAGGCAGCGGTTCATGGACGCCTCCAACCAGATCCGCAAGCTGGTGGTCATCCGAAACGCCTTCACCAATGTCTCCACCAGTGGCATTCACTCCCACGATGTCTGAGACATGTGTATCTTATAGATCCCAGTAAGCAGTCGAATCTATTGTGCTCGATTGTTGTGGCCCCTCGAATAATAACCCAGCTGTGGGATCCAAGATCTCAAGAATCTATAATCTAGCTGCAATGGAGATCTGCATGCCCCATTGCCTGTATCCTTGACTACATTGTGCCTTTCTGTTGTTCCTATTTTCGTTGTCAGACCGCTTTCGATATTGCTTAGGCACAAGCTCAGCAAGAAAAGAAACAGCCAGCAGACTAACAATAAACCCAACACTGACCAACACCAACACAATTCCGAGTCTCCAGCCACCTAGAGCTTAAACTAAACTCCGAACAAGCCAAAAGAACCAAATCCGCATCCCTCCATTAAGCATATCCAACCAACCAGTAACCCGATCTAATGTGTCGTCTATAATGTGTGTCCATATGTAAATGTGTTCCTTCCCCCATCAATATCTGAAGACTGCTGAAGAAAAAGCCCTCGAATGGATTGGGCTCTGCCACCAACTCCACCTCCATGTCCTCCGACACGAGTGCTCTGCCAAAAAAGCTGAATCTGAAGGCTGTTGAGAATCCGAGTGCGAGTCCCCGGCCAAAGGCAACCATATAAGAGTCACAGGTAAACCGCGTAGAAGTTGCCACCTCTAAGGAGCGTATCTAACCCGAGTAGAAAGTAATAGGGAGATTTACTATATCTTCACTAACCTAAAACCCCCCGCAATCCCCGAAATCTAATCATTATCTTTGGTGTTACTTGGTGACGGTGCTAATTATAGTTATAAGATCTATATGTTGGCTTATCTCTGTCTCTAATATAGCCCCAAATCAGAAACCAACCAACCAACCCCGTTCTAATCAGATTTCACGACATTGTCTATTCCACACTGCCCACGCAATGGACTTCGTGACCACTCCATGGAATCGCACATCACACATCAGGTGCTCGAGTGCGCGGGAGGGGAGCAACCAACGTCAGAGCCAGTACTCCACCAAGACAACGTCGAGCAGTGTGGCCAATTTGTCGCTGCACGAGAAGCCGCCGCTGGAGAAGCCTCTGATGATCAGCCCGAGTGTGGATCCCCAGCGCACAACCACTTTCCGTTGATCGCAGTCGTCGCCAGTTAATCGGAGCATCGAATAATCCAAAACTGTCCGTTGTGGGGAGGGAAATGCGGGATGGACAAGGGATCCTCCATGGTCCTCCTGCTCCTGCTAGTCCCACACCCACACCCTAGCCTAACAGCAACAGCCATATATTCGGATTGTACTTTATGAAAAGACACTACTGTAAGAGAAAGTCGCATCCCGAAAACCATTATCCAGTATCCCTTCACATCCTCACCCGCTCCGCCACTCTCTCTCTCTCTCTCTCTTTGTTATGTCCTGTGACCACGAACAACCTGATTAGTGTTTAAGCACGCCCCGCAGCGCCATATCTAGTATTTATGCATCTGAAACTACGATTACTATATATACATAATATATATTGCCGGTTCTCCGAACACCTGCTATGATGGATCACATTTGTAATTCTCCACTAGACTAAGTCCAATATTAACCATCTGCATATATACGCTATATATTGATGTGCCTTGAAAATGAGATTTGTATATTGTGTTTTTTTTCACACACTCGTACGGCTCTCTTCGCAACCATATTCACATCTACATCCACCATATCTATATTGATATAATAAAAGATACATGAAATTATAATTGTATGTCAAGCTTAATAAAGCCAAAGATAAAAATGATTCATCGCTTGATTACTATTACTAACGAAGTACAATTTTTTAATTGTCGAAGAATTATAATTTTAGCTGGGCTATGAACCATGTGGGAGGGATTTTGATCGTAAGCTGTGTTTAGCTTGGACAAGAACCTTAGCCAACGATAAACTTTTATTAGCCAAAATTCAAACCATCCAAAAAAATTACTGGAAAACTTGTTAGAAATTTAAAAATTAATTAAAATTAACTTGTTCCTGGTAGCATAATCCAAAATTAAATATTTTTTTTTATTTTTAATTTCAAAAACTAATTTTTCTTAATGAGTTCTTTCAAAAATATTAGCTGGAAAATAGCCAACTCAGCAGTTCTGGCAGAGATTCCACGATCGAAGATGGGGGCATGGTTTGGGGGCGAAAGGGGAGCCATAGTGACTGCTTTGCCGGCTGCTTGTTTGTGGTTTGGCTGGTTTTGGGGCTGGTTTGCTGGCTAATCATCAGTCTGTTTTTTATTCTTGGCCAGCATGGAGCTGCGTTGCGGTTGCTGAGCGAGGAGAGAGTCTCTCCGTCCGACGCTGTTGTTTACGCTTTTTTTCGGTTGTTCTTTTTCTCGCTGTCGTTGTCGGTGTCGTTGTCGTTGTTGCTGCCGTTGTCGCAATCGCATTCGCAGACGTTTTTAGACCCGTTGTTGTCACTTTTGGATTCGTATTTGGATTTTGGATCTCGACTGTTGTGGATTGTTTTTGTTTCGCGCCGAGTGCGAGTGTGCGTGGATTGCATAAAGCGATTCAATCCAATCGCTTCGCGTATTTGTTTGCCCAATTATCACCGCGTGACGTCAGAGGACAAAAGCGTGGCTCATGGCAAAGTGCTGGGCCATCTTAATAATCCCGCTTGTGGGGCTCTTTGCCCTGGGCGTGGACTCTCTGGAGATAGCCACAATTGAGCATCCATGCGCCTATGCGGCTACGGTGAACATCACAGATGGATTGCGGCTAAAAGATGGATCCTACTCATATGCAGGAGTGTTGGTTCCCCCTAATCTGATGGCGGAGTATAGCTTCAAGGTGGGGCTTAAGATACATTTAAAAAACATAACGAGCTTACAGAATATTATTTTAATAATAATTTTTAATGTTACTTACTCATTTTCCCCCTTCATCCAGGTTATCGACGGCGTGGAGTACAAGACCAAGAAGCACCTGCGCGGCTGCGTCTGCCTTTTGAAGCCCTGCATCAGCTTCTGCTGTCCACCGGATCTGGTCTTCGACTCTAAGCACTGGAACTGCTCCCGGCCACATCAGCGAAGGGAATCTACCCACGTGGAACTGACCTATGGTAACCGGTCGGTGGATCAGGTGCGCATTATCGATAGGTTTGTGGTGCGCACGGAACTGGGTTGCCGGAATAAGTTCGTGGACAAGAAGCACGACAGCTTCTGGGAGTGGGATCTCTTCGAGAATGGCACCCTGTCGAGGGACAATCGCATTTGGTCCACCGATGAGTATTGTTTTACTCCGCTGGAGCACAAGGCGGAACAGTGGGAGCTAACTCCACTCAGTTGTGAACGATTTCAAACAGGTTACCGGGTGTGGATCTATGCCATATGTGAGTGGATTCCTTCTTTTGGGTGCTTGATTTACTAATTCATATATCCTCCCCTCCAGGCAGCATCATTGCCATCATCATTAACATCTTTATACTCTCCCTCCTGGGTTCGGTGAGGGATGCGAGGAAGAGTCACTATGGCCAGTTGATCATCTACTACCTGCTCACCATGAGCGTGGGCTACTCTTTGTTGGTCTACTTGGCCCTCAAGAATCCAATGAAGCTCTCCCACTTGGCCTGCCGGAATATTGGTTAGTCGAGAGATACCCTCCTAACTGGGAAAACAAATTAACCGATTTTAATCTACAGGATTCCTGGCCTACTTCTGCATTATACTCTCCTTTGTCTATCTGGCCATATGCAGCTTTGATTTCCTTCTCAAATTCAGACAGAAATCAGTTAAAGATTGGGTGCGAAAGTTGTGGTATTTCCTGGCAGTTGTTGGAGTCATAGGCCTGCGGTTTGTGGTGTCCTTTGCCCAGGACTCCAACCTGCCCAAACACTACAAGCCAGGAATCGGAGAGGACTACTGCTGGTTTGATGGTGGGTTTTGATTTATAATTAAATAGTACTATTTATTGAATTAAAAATACCTACAATTTATAGTGCGTCTCTGGGGCATTTTCATCTACTACTACACTCCGATTGTCCTGCTGCTGATCTTCAGCATTGTGTGCTGCATCAAGGCGTACTTTTCCATATACGAACTACTTCCGGATACCAATTTCATTCTGGGAACTCAACTTAAGATTGTCAAGACTCAGTAGGATTCTTTTTTATTTCCTCCTTATATATAAATATTTAAATTTATGTTGTATTTCCCTAGTTTTTACGCCTTCAGTGCCTATGTGGTGGGCGTGTCGGCCGTTTGGATCCGTGAGATTGTGGTCTACATAATGGCGAGAGTTCGGGAGCACTTCTTCATCATTGACTTTTGGAGCGGAATCTGCATTCTGGGCCTGGCCATAGCGGGCTTTATACTCTTGCTCGGCAAAAATATGCATGTCAAAGCTTGGTGGGCCATTAATGTGTAAGTTTTCAGATATAACTAAATTAAATATATATATAAATGATATATGTATATCCCTCACCTTTCAGCGAATCAAGTCAAACCGATTTGAGTGTTATAAATGCCCGCGTCTACAACTTCGATGAGAAAGGCGATCTGAAATCGCCAGGTAACCACAATATCCAAAACCTATATTCATCTCTTTGTATTAAAATTGAATTATTTGATAGATTCTCCCTACAAGCCAACGGTGACATCACTTTAAATTGGAACTGAAATGATTGCTCATCTGAGTATGAACCCTGGTATTCAAAAAGCATATGATTCATTTGTCTGTATTTAATTAGTGCCTCAGTATACTAGCCATAAGACTTTTTGTTAAATAAACTCGAAATTATGTATAAACAGATCAGTGGAAATTCGGGACACAGATTAGATTATAGCCCTGTCTTGTGATTTATTTTTGTTTGTGCTCCATATAGATACTTCGACATTATTAATTTTGATAAAGAGTTATAAGTATTCGTTGATTAAAAGTTCATGTCCCCCTTTAATAATTTCCTTTTTGAATATATATTCCTCCGTTTTAGACCCATCGAAAAGGGCTGTAAATCGTAAACTATTCCTTGAACCTATTTCACCCACGAAATCCTTTGAAATGGGTGGTGACGTGCCCAGAGGTGGTTCAACGGTTCATTGGCTAGGACATTGGCCACATTGGACTTGGGTGGATTAGCTACCGGCTAAGTGGCACGCAACAAATGTTAAATGTTCCTTTAATGACGCAATTGACTAACTTTATTCCTATCTTGCCATCTGTACTGGTATCTGTATCCGTCGTTGTATCTATGCCTAAGTCTGTAGAATGTCCGGTCTTTCTCCTTTTTGCACGAATATTTCAATGGAAATATAAATAAAAGACGAATTGCAGAGACACTATTGGGAGGTTTCGGGATAAATTAAATGAAATTGAGTACTTCCTTGAATTGTATTGTATTTATTTTGAAGAGGATTAAGGTTCCAGGAACACCAATTTCCTAAAAGACTGACACAACTATTCCCTTCTACTCATCTTCAGAACTATATAGCAGAGCATTTCCCCATCTGCTTGAAGTATTCCCTTCCATCTGTTTTCCCCCTTTTGTGTTTTTGTTTTTTTCGTTGTAAACAAAATGCCGCACGTTCCAAAGTGGGTGTGTGGCAAGGCGCACATACCACGAACCACGAATAATCCACGGACCCGCCACCAACACCCTCGTTCGATTGAGTTCGCCGGGATTCGACATTCACAGTCCAAGTTCGGCCCGTGCCAGGTGCAGATGATGATCCGCCTTCGCTCACTCAATTAACCCAACAAATCGCACCTCTATTCCGGGCTACGTCATCAGTGCATTATCCAGTCAGTTCAGTTCGGTTCAGTCAGTCCGTTCCATTTCTTATAATTTTATTTCGATTCAGTTCGATTTCGATTTGGCAATCGTCCGGAGGTAAACACGCATAAATCCAACGCCAAAAGGTGTAAACAAAAAACAAAGAGAGACTGTCAGAGAGAGTGAGAAAGAGAGAGATCAGAATGGCGCAGTTCCTCCTCCTGGGATTGCTGGCAATCCTTTCAGGACACTCCTCCTGGGGCTTCCACGAGGAGACCCGCTATCCCTGCGCCTTCATCGACACCACAAATATTACTGGCAGCTTTGGCACCAATGGAACTTATGTCCACAACTGGACTGTGATTCCCAGCAATCTGGTTGCTGTCTACGACTTTGTCATTGAGAATGGCATCCGCATCCCGGCGAGGAGACATCTCCGGGCATGTGTCTGTCGCCTGAAGCCTTGTGTTAGGATCTGCTGTCAGGAGGGGGAGATCTACGATCTGGAGGGCAGGCACTGTTCGGTTACCAGGGGAAAGGTGCCACCACTTCCCTCTTACAGTCACATGGAGGTGGAGTTCTTGAATGGCTCTCTGAAGGAGATGGAACTGCGCTCGGGTTTCAGCATCCATGTGGACACACCCTGCGAGCACATGAAGGCGGTGACCAAGGGATTGGAGTACGTCCATTGGACACTACACGAGGTGGGTAGTGGATAAGGGATCTCCTGCATCTCTGACATATTCTTTGATTAATTTCCCAGAACGGAACGGTGAGCCATCGGGGTCATGTCTTCTCCAAGCACTACTGCTTCACCCCGGTGCTCCTCCGCAACTCCAACTCCTCCGCCTGGGACTGGCAACCTTTGGCCTGCGCCCCCGAGAAGCTCCACTTCGTGCTGGGCATCCGGGAATGGACCTACGCCATATGTAAGCAGATTTTAAACACAATTCCAATCGAACCACAAATATGCTTTCGATTTCGGGTGGGCAAATGTTTGGGTTTCCGAAATAGTCGGCTCATAAAAATAATTGCTAACATAACAAAAGGAAATCGAGGGTGGCGATTGATAGTTTAATCGCTCTGTCTCTCGCTCTCTGGGGAGATCTTGAGAATATTATACATCCAGCTGATCTGCTCTCCCAATCTTTTTGCAGGCCTCTTGATCTCCATAATATCCATGTTCATCGTGTTGATGGTGTATCTGCTCTGCTCGGAGATGCGCAACAGTTTCTACGGTGTGGCCATCAAGGCCTACTCCATCTGCATGATCTTGGGCTATGCCCTTCTGGCCTACTTAACGCTCCACAACCCAGCGAATCTCTCAAATGCAGCTTGCCGTATTCTGCGTGAGTTCGTTTGTTACCCCCAAAGATACAATATTTTTGATAATTTATCTTTTCCAACCTTAGCTAGCTTAACTCTGATGTATCTTGTACTCTCCTTCTACATCCTGAGCTTCATTTCATTTAAACTCTATCTAAGTTTCCATGGCGTGGTGTTTACAAAGCTTATGTTCTGGCTCATCTTCACCCCAATTGTAATAATTGCTGTGGGTTGGTCCTTTTATGTGGGTTTCAGTTACTATGGATCAAGGCTCGTCTTTGGCAGCGATACTTGCTGGTTTGATCGTGAGTTATTAAAGAATATTCTACCAATTTTAGTTATTAATAATAACTTCCCTTAGCCCGCAACTGGTCCATTATGCTTTACCTCTATGCACCCGTTTTTGTGGCCTGTGCCATCAGCGGTTTCTTCTACATCCTGAGCCTGATTTACCTCAGTGAGCAGCCGGTAATCGAGACCGAGAAGAGCTTTGAGTCCATTGAGAAGAATCGGTTTCGATCCTTTTGGAAATACGTTGCCTACAAGTCAGTTGTGTGGTTTGTGTGTGTTTGCTCCTTTGCCTTTAACTATTACAGGGAGGAGCGATCGCATCTCAACTATGCAGTGTGCTTTTGTGTGGTAAGTTTTTTGATTTACACTAGGAATTGATTAAATAATAATTAAATTGTTATTACCAGGCCCTGCATGGATTCGCTGCTCTCTATGCTCTCATAGGAAAAAATCAGCAGATTCAGAATTTTCTACGGCGCATAGATAAGTAAGTTGGAATACCTAGAATAATACCCGAATTTTACTACCTTAAATAATATCAAACTTCCTTAATTTTCCTTACTATGTAAAGTAAAGAATGTTATCTCCAATCTCCAAATATATTCCATCTTTATTTTATCCCTTTTTAGTGGAGAGGACACCTGCGAAAACTCAGTTCCGCTTTCCAGTTTCGGTTGAATTTCGAAATTAAAAATTTGAATTTTCAACGAACAGTTTTATGGGAACTGTAACTTTTTTAAGCAAATGCAGGAATCTAGTCTTGTCAACAACCAACCAAAGAGAAGAGGTTTGCGAACCAGCTGTTAGCCAAGTCACTAATCTCACATGTAGAATGTAGTGTAAATATATGTATTTATGAAATCTGGTAGAATACAATGTGTAAAATTAATAATATGTTGAATTTATTTGAAAATAATTAAAAGATCAAACTAACAAAAATCCAAAGAAAATATTCAATAAAATAGAAACTGTAAAATAGCCAAAAAAAATGTTTTGCTAAAAGAGTAAATATATAGGAAATGAACCGAATCAAAATCGCTTTTTTGATACCCTTAAAAATTCAAGCTTTTCCTCGATCATGTATCAAATATTTGTAATTTATTTCGAAACAAAGCAATTAAAATATTAACAGCCAATTTTGTAACGATCTTTAACAAACGAATAATATAAACTAAACTAATTTCGATATCAAAATATAAATATCAAATTTTGGCATGATCATTAGCTTAAGTAATAAAACCATCTCATTTTTGGGGGATTCCTGGAGCTGTTGGCATCTCTCTCTCACACTCTCTCTCTTCTNTTTATTTGAAACTAATTTAAAGATCCAACTAACAAAAATCCAAAGAAAATATTCAATAAAATAGAAACTGTAAAATAACCAAAAAGTATGTTTTGCTAAAAAAATAAATATATGTAAAGAATCAAAATCGCTTTTTTGATACCCTTAAAATTCAAGCTTTTCCTCGATCATGTATCAAATATTTGTAATTTATTTCGAAACAAAGCAATTAAAATATTAACAGCCAATTTTGTAACGATCTTTAACAAACGAATAATATAAACTAAACTAATTTCGATATCAAAATATAAATATCAAATTTTGGCATGATCATTAGCTTAAGTAATAAAACCATCTCATTTTTGGGGGATTCCTGGAGCTGTTGGCATCTCTCTCTCACACTCTCTCTCTTCTGCCACCAACAATTGCAACAATTTCGAATTGCCGGCGTATCCAATTTAAGCTTTCCCATCCAGCACAACAACTCAGAGCACAACAAAAGCAACCCGAAACTCTGGCCAACAATATACACACGTAAATAACGTAATTTACACAACACAAAACAAACTCTGAAGTTGGCCGTAGGGCAACACTAGCTTGGATTTGGATTGGGATCGGGTTTTGTTATGGGGACTCGGATGGGGATGAGCTGGAGCACCACAGAATCCAATCCACGGCAATCCACTCAGGCAGCCGGCTCCTTCTCCCCATGAACTGCAATTCCCTGGACCGTGGTCGAGTGTCCCTTGCATCCAGCTCTAGACCCCTTCCCCCTCCCCATCCCAGACTCACTCCGCAACCCACTTCCACCTCCACGCTTCTCCACTCTCTATATAATAAGTGCGCGCCGATTTTGTTTGACATCAGAGGTCAATGCCCGCAACGAGAGAGAGCGAGCGAGCCAAAGAGCGGCACTGCATCCGGTGCAAGGATTCGGGGGGATATAAGGGGAAGGGGAGCCGGCTGTCAAGCGCAAGGAATCAAGTGGAAAGTGAAAAGGGGAAGGGTGGCACAGGGGCAGGGGCAGGGGCAGGGAATAGGGGAGCACCAGGATGTGGTGCTCTACTACTACTCTTTTGATGTGGCCTCGCCCAACTGAACCCATCTCATGCCATTCCCAACCGAAACTCATTTCATCTCATCGAGCCAAGCCGAACCGGGCTTCGGCTTTTCGAACCGAGCAGGACCTGCTCTTGCTCTTTTTTGGCTGGGCGTACAGCAGCAGGATACAGATACAGAAATCGGGATACACACACACACACACACACACACCAGCTCCCAGAGAGCTTGCTGTATATGTATACGGTATAAAGTGGATCGATAAAACGTAGTAAAAATTCTCAGCGTAGTAATGGAAGACCAGCTTCAGCTTCAGCATCAGCTTCCAGCAGAGCCGGCATCCAGCACACAAATGCATCCCAATCGGGGCAGCATCCTGCGCACTGGAAGGCCGCGAGAGGTAGGACATGTTTGGCGCGTTTTTCAGGCGCTGCATGTGCTCGTGTTGTCGTGCTTTGTTTGTTTCGGGTTAATATGCAAAAGGGGGAAGGATGCTGCTGCCACTGGCACTCCACTGCCACTTTAAATTCAGACTCCTAAAAAGGAGCTCTAACCAAACTCGACCGCGCCCTTTTTTGCTGGTTAGCCCCTTCCAAGGGATACTGCATGCGTGTGTATGTGTGTGTGGAGATACAACCACCCCCGTCACCGTCACTGTCCCTGCTCCTGCTCCTTTCTACTTTCGCCTACTCCTATCCGTCTCCTGGCAACATGAAAATTAATTACTAAATGACTTTATGCTTTTTAATGGCCCGAATGGCAGTTAAAGGATATTAGACAAGCCATTAAATGGCTAACTGGCAGACACGCCCCTGAGAAAAAAAAGAAGGAAACCACACACACGGTTAGGTGGGAATTCCGGAGGGAGCTCCTTTCTCAAGCTTATCGATATTGGAAATCGCTAATTACCATTACGAGGGCAGGTTGGAAATCTTTTTTTCAGGGGATACATATTTATTTAGAAAACTCTTTCACTTTCAGTTTTTTCATTTTCCCTCAATTAAGTACAAATTAAATGGTTTTTAATGGGATTTTTTTATTTCGAAACTACAAAACGATGAGTAATTACTGAAACAAAATTCACAGAACAAAGTTATCAATGAATTCCAGTTGCTAATCAAATATTCAACAAGGCATTCGGGGCATCCCCTTCCTTTCCCCAACTCCAATCCCAACTCCAATCCCAGCCCCAACCCATCCCGTTTCCGGTCACATTCTTGTCCCACTAATGACTTGTTCCCCCAACCCCCAACCAAGTCGAGACTTTTCTGGCACATTTCTGAAACAAAGCACGTAAAGCAAATCAAATACAATAAATAACTTTTAATTTAGCATTTTCGAGAAATTTACAACTCGAAGAGTAATTTATGCCCATAAATGTCCCCGACAAGCAATTGACCAACATTTCCCCCCGCCCCTTCCCACTCTCTATATAATTTATGAATTAAGAGGCAACGAAAGGAAAACGCCTCCTCTGGAGTGCTCTGGAGGTGCTGTAGCTAGTGCTGGGTAAAGATGATAAATTAAAAGCCAACCAAGTCGAAAAGCAATCTAACGGTCGTGGATACTATATCTCGTGGAATCATAAATTCATTGATGAAAACCCACCAAACTTGGTTTTGTTTTTGTTTTCGATTTCCAGTAAGTCATAATCACACGCGCACCCCCCCTCCCCAAAAAAAAAAGGGGGTTTGAGGTGGGGTTCCGGGGGCTTCGGACTCCCAAAGTGGCATACGCGTGTGCTCTCGTTTCTCACCTGCAATGACACCTTTTCCATTCCATTCCGGCAACCCGTAGTAATCATGAAATTTTTATTATTATTTCTTTTCTTTCTTTTCCTTCTCTCCCCTTTTACTATTTTTTGTGTCATATGTATGTTTCGTTTCTTTACAGCTCGTTTTTATTTCTCTTCAAGTTGTGTGTTTGCTCATTGTTGTTTGTTGTGCTTGTTGTTTGTTTACCCCGTTGTTGTTGTTGTTAACGTTGTTGTTGTTAACGTTGTTGTTGTTGTTGTTGTTAGTACTATATAGTTGTAGCTGTTGTTGTTGAGCGACTCTTGAGATTTATTTCGTGCAGCGCTCGAATTGTTTCATTTGTTCAATTTACACAACCGAAAGCTTGAAGAGATCTCCCCACTCCATTCGTGGAGTCCACGAAATGCTCTTTAATTATTATATGGAATAAGTATTAAGTGTGATTTATTATGGAGGGAGCTATGTATGTGGGTTATGCCTTGATTTATAGTGTTAAGCTTACTTTAATAGAATATTATAATTTTTATTAATTTAACATTATTTGCATTCTTAAATAGATTTCCCCCCATCATTTTTGGGGTGCTCTTTATTATTACCTATAAGTAATGGCTTTTAAGTGTGATTTATTTTGGAGGGAGCTATCACTCTGATCACTCTAATTTGATTACTATTTTATATTACAATTTCCACTATTGTAATACAATAAATAAATTCATTTATTAAATATTCCCCAAGCTGTATAATTTGCATTATTATTTTCAGCTGTGTGCTGTTTCCCCATAATTTTTTCTAATTTCTGCTACCACTTCTCTCACCTCCAACTTATATACTTACGAGTATATTCCACCGATTTTTTCCCATGGAATTATCACACCCCCGATTCGTGACCTCTCAGGCGATCGCTCACCTCCATTTAATACTTAATAGTGAGAGATCTGGTCCGCAATTGTAGAGCATCCGCTTCGGGAGTTCCCAAAGTTCAGCGAAGATCTTTTATGACGGCGGCACGTGTAAATGCTTAACACAATTTCAGTTTTTTAAGTTTTTAAGTATTTTGAAGTTTTCTTTTTTCGGAAGCTTTCGTTTCTCTCGATGCTTTCTATGGACAATGCGCCATAATCGTTTTAAGCGTTGAGAGGCGAATTACGAGAGCAATTAAAGGTTGCACAGCTCTTCAGTGGTGGGTCCCAACACCATCATCACCATTATCGATCTGTGGTATCTGTGGATCTGTGGCATTGCGAAGATATAGATATCTCCATATAGACGCGGGATCAGCGGTTATCGCTCGTCGCACGCTCAATTAACAGACAAACTGAGTGCCAGCTGATGTGCCAACTCGCAACTGGCAGTCTTCCAATCCCCAATCCCCACTACCCAATCCCCAAGTCCCATCCCCATTCCCATACCCATATCAATCCCGCGGAGATCCAAACCAAAACCATTCCCATGCAACAATGTTGCAGAGGAGCATATCGTGCCGACATCGGGTGGTGCAGCTAAATACAACAAAAAAATCAACAGAAACTGCAAAGACAACAGCGACATCGCAGCGGCATGAGTGTGCGTTTTTTGTGCATTCCCTTCGGATTTTACAGGGTATCAAGGGGAGTATCCAAAGGCCTTTTCGAGGGCCTTAGAATATATCCCGATCATTCCTATATTTGAAGGCAAAGTTTGAAAAAAATCTATAGCCTATCATTTGAATACCTGATATTTCGGTAATATTTTAAATTAAACAAACTATTTTGTAAATTTTAAAACAAATTGAATGCATCACAATTATATTACAATAATATTTAAAATTTCCTAATTCGATTCGTTTCAAATTAAGTTGCCCAATCAAATTTCCATTTATTATTTAAATGTGTTTAGAGGAACCCACTAAAATATATTTGGAAATATATAAAATATGAATAAATTACCAAATATAGATGTATAAAATGATGTAATGTTTTTATTTGCAAATTTAATTGTGAAAAATATGTATACATTTTTTTTATTAATAAGTTATTAATAAATTAAAATACCAGTTTATTTTAAAAACCAATGAAAACTTTGAATAAAGAGATTCCTTTACCCTTGTCAGAGGACCTATCAATCCCAAGGGGTATCCCTAGGTCGAGTTTATATACTTTCCCCCTCGGCGTGGTCTTATTTAAATGCTTTAACCCATTGACGACGATCTTTCAAGGAATTCCAGCGCCTTGCGAGCTGTTTTGCGTTTTTGTTTGCGGGTCAACAACTGGAGAGAGAGAAACGGATGACTCCTCAGGAGTCAGAAGGAGGAGGAGGGGGAGTGGGTTTTGGGTGAAGGAGTCAAGCATCTTTATGAGCTGTTGGGGATGCAGGGGGGAAGGGGCTGGGTACTGGTTGCCGGGTGCTGGCGGATCCATTAAGCCAAATGATGGGCAGCCGCCCAAATGTTGCCCTGCGGCAACAATGTTGCAAGAACAGAAACAGCAACAGAAACAGCCAAAATGACAACGACGGCGGTACATTAATGAAGTGATTTGCGTTTTTTACCAACTCCTTCTGACCACCAACATGGTATTGTGATGGGAGAGTGGCTCGCTTCCAGGAACCATCCAATCCAATCCCAAAAACCCGAAGACCATTCCCAGAGTGGAGCGCGGTGGGTGAGATTTATGACAGGCGCATCGCTTGTCCGGAATACGAAAAAACCAAAGCCCCAAAAGAGGATTCTCCGGCGAGAAGAAAGAGCTTGGAGTGTGGCTAATTGAGATTGAGACGATCGCATGGAACCGATCCTGACAAGCCGAAATGGAGCACTCCAATCGCCGAGATCAGAGTGAAAGGAAGATGTCGCTTTAGTGTCAGAGATTCCCGACACACTTCATGGATTTCCGCATTGCATATCGTATGGAGAAATTCTTCGGAGGAGCTTCTTCTTCAGTCGTGATCAATTGAAACTATCATCGAATTTTTGTTCAGTGATCTGGAGTTTCTGGATGGACATATCTGTGAGAAAAGAAAGTTGGGAATCGAAAACAAAGAGTCATGAACTTGAGAATGAGAAGTTCGGATATTTCAATACAACAAATTGATTGACGGTTTATTTTGTTTTACATCAAAACATGATTCAAGGATCCCAAAAAAAAAAAAACACGTTGATCCAGAGGCACTTCAACCTGTGATACAACCCAATGATCCACATTTGAAGTACCCAAAAAGTCAAGTCAAGTGGAGATCGGTTGTATTTTTCTGATGGGGATTTTGGGGTTCTTGAAAGTACTTCTCTTTATTCGATCTTCCTTCCTGCTGATCCATTTGTTCAGTCAATGCCAAAGCGATCGTGATCGATGCTTGATCTATTGCACTCCGGGGTCTCTCCATCTCTCATTGTTCTCCCAGCTGGCACACGATCTCCAGAGCCACGATTCCCAGTTCCCAGTTCCCAGTTCTACTTCTACTTTAACTTCCATTTCCAAACCCATTTCAGAGCTTCTGTCATTCAGCAGAGCGAGACTCGCGCATAATTCACATTTCCATGCAGAAGAATTCTTCGCCTGCTGCTTCTGCTGGTGGTGGTGATTCTTCTGCCCCCCCTTGGGTTTCTCTCCGATTCGAGCTGATGCTGCGTCTGGCCAAGTGGACATTGACCGTCTGCGCGAGAGTCAACGATCTTCAAACGTGTCAACATTAAAAATAGCAACCAAATGCTCTAACGTCTGGCACCCCTCCTTCTACCCTCCGCCCCTGGTAACTCCCCCTGGGAACCCCTGCTCCGCCCCTGCTCCTGCTCCTCCTATCAACCAGAAAGTCAGATATGCAGACGTGCAGACGTTCGCAAAATGCCAAGCAAAGACCAAAAGACACAATCGAGGCTACAACAACAGCCAGCACAAAAAATAATAAAGCAAGGCAAACCAGAATATGCCGATCGATCGGTGAAAGGATCGACTGCAGTTACCCAGGAAAGCTAATCACAAATTTGGAGATTACTTTTTTATGGGTAAATCTTAAAAACAGTTTTCGGTATTCATTAAAATTTCTTATTAAATTTCTTCTGAATTAAATTTCATTAATATTTACCTTAGAACAATCTTTAAAAAAATGCATTAAGATTCTTAAATTCTTTTCTCTGTATTCCCAGGAAAATTATTCATTATTTAAAGATTACTTTTTAAAAGGTACATCTTAAAAATACTTTACTATATTCAATTAAATTCCTTGAGGTTTAATTTCTTCTCTAAGATGTTGTAGTGATATTTACCCTTGAACATATTTATGGTATTTAAATAAATAGGTTGGATAACTTCATATAACACTTTCAATTAATAAACTATAGATTCTTAAATTCCCCCCTTCTATTTACCCCAATCCTTATATACCCTTTCATATAACACCAATCCACCCATCAAGGGGTATCCGAAAAACAA
This sequence comes from Drosophila setifemur, assembly GCA_021224005.1. NCBI lineage: Eukaryota > Metazoa > Arthropoda > Insecta > Diptera > Drosophilidae > Drosophila > Drosophila setifemur. Next base: position 16,689,964 of record JAJJHY010008789.1, read on the forward strand.
CAGGATGTTTGGCGGTTGGCGGCGCTATCAACGAAATTCCAGCATTTGATCGGACAGAAGACGCGAAAAATAAGGAAGGGGGGATGAGGAGGGGGAGGGGGATACAAGAGGGGGCTGGAATGGCAACTGAAGATCGCAGACAAAATGCAAAGAATCAAAAATGATATACACATGTTGTGGGGCTGGGAATGGGGACTCTCGATGCGATGCGATGGAATGGGTTGGAATGAGATGGGATGGGTCCGAGGAGCCGAGGAGAACTGACTGCGAACTGACAAAGCCATTAATTACTGATTGCCGATACTCCGAGCTCAATGAAACATGGTGAGAGAGAGAGAGAGAGAGGGGGTGTTGGAGAGGGGCAGACATGGGCGGGGGGCGGTTCAGAGGGGGCAGACGACACCCCAGACATGGCGCTAAGCGAAGCGAAGAAACCCCGCGCAGAAACTGCACAGGCGGCATTAATATAAATCATTCTCCGGATTGGTCTCTCTGTCTCTCTCTTTCTCTTTATCTCTATCTCCCTCTGCCCTGGTCGCCCTTTCCCTTTCTAATCTCAGAACTGCAGCTTTGACCGTTATGACTTCCGCTGCCATCGAGCTTTACGATCCATTTTTGGTTCTTAAAAAGTCAACGATCAGAGAAGTGGAAACGAAGCGATCAAAGGGGAAGTTAATTCTAAACAACGAATGTTTATATACCCTTTGAAAAGTAATGTAAATAAATAGGGATTTAGCATTAAAAAATTAAAAATAATATATTATGTAGAAAATATTGATGTTTGAACAATTAAAATTAATTTTGCGAGTTCCTTTCATTAAAACTATCTCAACCTTTCCATAAGTCTTTTTTTGTGTCTGAGTATAAATTAATTTTGAGTAGTCTAAAAAGAATAAAAATAATATCCAACAATTACTTGGATCCCAATGAATTTATATATAAATAAATGCCATAATACTTTTCTAACTATATCTCTAAAAAATAGTCCCTCAGAACAGAGTATCTGATTATTTTCCGATCAACTAAAATTAATTTAGTAAGTTCGTTTTATAAGAATCTATAAATAATTTTTTGTTCTGTCTGAGTATTAAATAAATGTGTTTTAGGTACCCGTAATAATTACGATATTAAATTAAATGAAAATATAAAATAAATCCAAAAATGCATCCCCCAACTATATCACCAAATAACACTCCCTCATCACACCATAATTCTGAGAGTATCTGAAAGATTCGAACCCCATTGCGAGCGTCTTGCATTACTGCTCTTTTTTTGATTTTGCTTTCGCTTTCGGTTTTCGGTTTCTTCCCGGTGAGTCTCTCTCTCTCTCCCCCCTCACCCCCTCAATCAATTCATTTATAAAGCCAAACATAATTCCCAAACAAACACTGAGAGAAGAGGAGGCCCCCTCCTCCTTGCCCTCCACAAACACTCGATACGCATTGTCCTTGAACGTTTAGTCGAAATTTATGGAATACATTGAACTCCGGCCACTAAATTAGTCAGTTAAGGCACACACAGCGCAGCTCAGGAAAAAAAAATAAAAATATAATGAAAATAAAAAAATAAAAATAAAAAAAAAAACCGAGAAACAAGGCGAAAAAAACATGACAAAAGTTTCGCCGCTTTTGGCGCATTAACAAAAATTCACCGGACGGACGACGGGGTGATCAGTGGGACTTTCAACTCGGGTCTCGGGATTGGGGACTGGGATTGGGGACTCGGGACTGGGGACTGCGGACTCTTCGAACCCAAAAATCCGAACCGGGAGTGAATCAGTGGCATCGGATCGGTAGTTGTCTGCTGAGACCCGGGTTCAAGGAGGCGACTGCAAGTCGTTGACCGGCTCAATTGTCTTGCCCTGCGAATCTTCGAGGCTTTGAGACGCGACTTCCACTAAGAAAAAAAAATAAAGAATTCTGCAGCCAGATTCTGGGGAATTTCAAAATTTAACGGTTAATCATTTTAGGGGGCATATCTTTGGGATTTGTCTTAGATGCGTTTCGTTCATTAAAATGTTTATTAAATAATTTTGGAATACTCAGTAAATTTTGTAATAAATATTAGATACAAATAAGAGTATTATGAAAATATGGAAGATGCTTATATATTTTTATTTTAAGCTATCATATGACTTTCTGAACTATCTAAAATAGGGTTTAAATTTTTCTTTATATATGTATATTAAGCCGGAAAAGATTTTTAATATAGGTTTTAGCATGCGTTAAATTTTAATCGAGTTTCTAATATACATTTTTTGGGTAAAATGCATTGATTTAAACAAACTCAAAAAACAGACATATTCTTAAACTTTCCAAGAATAAAGAAAACCAACCCCAGATTTAATTTCCCATCCACTACTTTGCACTTTTCCGAAGCCCAGCCGCGAATAACTTGAGAATTCTCTTCACTCCACTCCAATCCACTGTTTTCATCCTTCAGAGTGCAAATCCCATCAAAGTTAAGTCCATAAGCCCTAAACTGCATTTTGTATATTGGCCGGCACGTGCCACGCCCACGTCGCCACCCGCCCCCAAAGGTGTGCTGGGTGCAAAAAAAACCTGGGCAATAAAAAACAGAAACAGAAACAGGAGGAGGAGGAGGAGGAGGAGAACCTGGGCAGGAGAAACTTTGGCAGGAGAAACCCGGGGCCAGGTCAAGACCTGCATATCCTTAAAAAACAAATTGCATTAAAGTTTAGTGGGAATTTTTCTTTTCCCATTTTCCATTTTCAACTTCCGCTACACGTAACTCACATTTATGAGGCAAACCCAAGCCCACCTCCCAGTTTATTTTTTATTTTTTAGACCCTGTACCCAAAGGGTAAAGGGTATATTAAGTTTGTGCAAATGTATGTAACAGGCAGAAGGAGGCGTGGCAGACCCCACAAAGTATATATATTTTTGATCAGCATGACGAGCTGAGTCGATATAGCCATGTCCGTCTGTCCGTC
>JAJJHY010008789.1:16695914-16719682 GCA_021224005.1 Drosophila setifemur
TAATTCAGAATATTAATATAAGGCATTTAACATGTGAATTTTAGAGTAAATATATAAATATATTTGTAATTTTTGAAGTATGTGCTAAATTAAAGAATTTTATAGACTTCAAGGAATTAAATAATACATAATAAAAGTAGTTGTTACATTGCAAATAAAAATGTGAACCATTCCTATCACTTTTGTTTCCTTTATAATTAATTGAATTTAACTGATAGAAAAAGGGGAATAATTATTAAATAAAATCAATAATTATTGAATTAAATAAATTATTTCTTAATTAAATAAACCTTTTCCAGGATATCCTATTCTTCGATACCTCCATCCTCAGTCCCCATCTGCAGGATCCCAGTTTGCTGCGAATTTTGTTGGCTGGCTGGTGGGTATTATTATTCTTTTTTTTTTTTTCTTGGCTTGGCTTTTTCGGGGGTTGAAATTTCGGGCTTGCCGATAAGGACGATTGCATGAGTGTGTGTGTGTGTGTGTGTGTGTGTGAGAGTTCGGGTACCAAGACAGGCGCACAGAGGCGAGCTGAGAGTCCTGTGTGTGTGTGTGTGTGTGCGTGAGTATCTGTGTGCGGCTTTTAAGCAGGGCATTGCACTCGGCTGGCAGTTGGCAGTTGGCAGTGAGGCTGTCGAATGTCGAAGGCTTCGCATCCTTTCAACATCGCATCCGAATTCCATTTGGCATTTCGGCGCGCTGCCAAAGCTCTCTCTCTTTGTCTCTCTCTGTGTGATTCTCCCTTTCCCTGGAGAAGAGGAGAGGAGGAGGAACACCCACCCAGGAGCAGGAGCAACATACGAGTACGAGCATAACCTGTCTGACCCATCCCCCGCCGTAATTACAAGATAAGCGGTCGAAGGCAACGGCGCTCAGCGGCGCAAAGGTAGCGATTGTTACAACGCTACTACCCTCGGGAAACTCGGGGAAAGGCCGGGAAACTCAGCATTCGATACTGGGACTCACGAATCGCAAATGGCGAACTTCCACCCCACCCCACGCCCCATCGAATGAAATGTATCCCAAAAACGCGAGTCTGCTCGGGTGCGATTCCTTATTGCCTGGTTAATATTTGCGGAATCGATAAGTTCGAATCGATTGGGAACGGCAGCAAGGAGTGTCTGACTGGGCGTGAGTTCCGCTCTCAAGGATTCGAACGGGGAGTGGCCGGTGTCTCAATGGCACGGGGCAAGATTCGGAACGTCTCGAAACAGGATGGGATGGCAGGGAACGCGACAGGCTGGCCAAGGAGGCCGAATGGCGCGGCCTACGATGGCAGGACTTTTAATTTGTTTGGTACACAATGCGCAAGGAGATGGCGAGATGGGACACGGCACGGCACGAAACAGGACGAAACCGGGGCGAAACTGGATTGGGACTGGGGCTGGGACAGGGTGCACTCGATTCGATTTGTCTGCTCCGGTTAATATATATTATGTGTGCGAACTGTTCCCTGCTAAAAGGATGGGATCTCATGATTCCGTGTTAGATGGACATTTAATTTGATTATGTTTGGGAGTAGGCAAGGGGGTTGGGAATCGGTAAAATAAATTGGGACAAATTGAAGTTATAGGGGGGAGGGGGGAGGAAACTGAAGAACTGGTTATGATACTAATTAATGTAATTGCATAAAAATAGTATAACAAGTATTTGTTGTATTTTTTTTAGAAGTTATTAATAAACAATAAATATTAAATGGGGGTTTAAAAATGATTAAATATTAAAAGTATAATAACTCTGTTTATTAAAATATTTTAAACATTTTCTTCTAGCTGGAATATTTTATATTATAGAGTGCATTTATATTACATATGGCCTAAAATATTTTAATCTACAAAGACAGTTTCTAGATTTGATTTATTTGTAATATTTGTATCCGAAAACATATAGAATACATAAAAAAACATTGCATATATCACTTTAAACTCTACTCCCCTTAACTCCACTTCAAACATCCTTTTTGAATCACAACCAATTACCCTTTTCCTAATTACATTAACACAGACTGTACCTGTCCTAAGATCCATCCCATTCCAGGACCTCCCGATGCAACTGGGCCAGAGTCTGGATTTTTTTTTGTAAATTTTGGGCGGGTCGCACAGGCCCCGAACGGGATTTTCAGTGTACGGCGCTCAGCAAGGACAGCAGGAGAAACCCATCGCAGGAGCAGCCGCCTCAGGAGCTCGGGAAAACAGTGAAATAACAAAAGGGAGGCTGCTGCGCAGACGGCGATGCCATTTTGCAATGCCTACCACAAGCGAATAAACGGCGCAGGACGAAAGGACGAAAGAGGGTGTTGGGGTGGTGAGTGGGTGGGTGGCTGGTATTTCGAGTGGCCTGGGAGTGGGTGGTGAGTTGAGCCACAGCACCAACGAAGAGAACCGAAGAGCCAGAGCCGCTGAATTGAGGGAGAAGCTGGCCAGGTTTTCTGTCACGGCTGCAAGAGAAAGGGAAATCCCATCACAAATATCGATCTGTTGTTCTACGTATATGTTGTTGATGTTGTTTGTACAGGAATTACTCGGGAATACCTATTTTCCAAACATAAAAACATAGCATACATAAGGGATTTGTAGAACTTACTGGGATTTCTAAGGGATACAATATATATCCTTACAAGTTAAAATCTCTAGTTTTGAAATATAGGATGAATTCTAGATTTTTATATTTATTTTCAATCACTTAAAATAATAATTCAATATATCCTGTTTTTACTGTACTGGAAGTGCCAGAGTTTTTGGAAAATTTCAGTTTTTCCCGCTTTTTGAGAGGCAAAGAAAAACAAAGGGAATATAGGCACTGACTTTGGCGCGAAATTTTCCGATTGATGAAAATTGCGAGTTGGCTCCATTTCGCTATCTTTCACTCCCTCACTCACTCACTCTCTATCTCTCTCTCTCTCTCTCTGTTGCACTCAACAGCTGCCCTGCTGCACCTCACATGTGGTGGGCGGAGTGGGCGTGGCGTACTTCCCCATTGCGCTTTCAACTGTCGGAAAATGTTGTCCGGCGTTCAGAGAAAACCGGCAGAATGCAAAAAGATTTTCCCCTCTCGGACATCGAAAAATCAGTTTGACATTTGCCGATTTTCCATTTTTCGCAGCTCCTTTCGGTATTTTTGGTTTTTGTTTGTGTTTCTGTTTCAGTTTCAGTTTTTCACAACAGCTGTCAGGGGTGGAGGGAAACAAGGGCTTCCAAAGGGGGTCTATGGAGGAGAGGGCACACTCGAGGCTCGTTATGCAAATTTTATTGAAATGCTTATGCCAACCGATTATGTAAAAGTTGTACATGGTTAAGGCGAGTTTAATGCCGCACAGTTGTGGCACTCTAAAAAAAATGGAAGGGGTTTTTCTAGTTCTTTCAATAATAGTTTTTTTAATAAAGAATAGTTTTTAATAATTAGAACATTTCGAAAATTATTTAGTAATTACTTTGAAAGGGTCTTAAGAACAATGCAGGAAATGATTCTATTAAAAATAGATAAAATTAACTAAAAATCAAATGCATATTTATAGAATAAAATAGGATATTCAACTATAAAATCTAACAAAAATAAAAACTCCAAAAAGAAGTCAGATTATTTCCCTTTTTTGTTTAATTTTCCAACCTTTTATCTGTTAAGTATCTTTGTGTGGCTATTTGACATTTTGAAAATGGGTTAAATTCGAGAGATTGGTGAAATGTGTTTTCCCAAGTGCGTGTAATGTTCTGGGATCCTGGCCTGCTTTGTTGGCCGTGTCCTTGCCTTTGTTTTACACATGGGAACAGCCTCTTTTTGGCAGCCTCTCAACCTTCGTCCTGCGTTCTGCGTCCTGCTTCCTGTGTCCTGTGTCCTGCGTCCTTTTGCCCCGCTCCGCACCTTTTGCTGCTGATTATGACAGCACGAACATGTTGCTCGAGGGGCAGAAAACCGGGTGGAAAAGCGGGGTTGGGAAAAGCGGAAAGGGCATGTGAGTGTGCCTGCTGCCTGACGCTTAAATTGTTTGTTTATAAATAAAGCATTAAGCTATTGATTAAAATTGAGCTTTAAAAAATTCATTGCACACAAAGTTGCGTTGCCTGCGTCCTCGGTTTGGGGCTGTTTCCCATTCATTTCCCCTCCCCTCGCCTTTTCCCGTTTTCAATTGAATGCGAAGTTTACACAAACACAAGGACCAACGCCCCGCCACTCCGCTATCCTGTATCCTTGATGGGGAGAACTGTCCTGCGGCTTTGTGCACATGTTGAATGTGTTGCATGGCAGCTTTAAACTTTAAGCAACAGCGTGGCAATGCGTGGGAAAAGATACATTTCGCTGAATTTCGTGTAATACTGGGAAGCGGGACATCTCACAACACAAGGTAACAAATTGGATTCTACGAAGTACAAATTCTTGACATTGCAAGGGATTACATGTCAGTTAGTTTGAACTTATGTATCTTTAAGTGGTAACTATATTCAGTTGGTATTTATTTAAATATACAATATTAAATAACAGATTCGCATTATTAGTTATAACATTTGTATCTCTTAGTGTTAAATATTTTGGTTATTATTATCAGTTGTTATTTATTTGAAAATCCATTAATAAGTAAAAGATACACATCATCGAATATTGTATCTTCTGGCTAAAAATCAATGCCCTCTTCTAAGGCAACCCTTTCCTTGATTGTTTCCCCCAATTTTCCCGCCCCCATTTTCTGTCATATCGAAGACATGAAAAACAATTTCTATAACTGCAGTTGAAGTTGGTCGGTGTAACGATTCAAACGATTCATTGAGAAAAACTTTTGACAGAAAGTGAACAGAAAAATGATTACGAAAATGTCAATAATCAATTTCAATGACCAAACAATTTGTCAGACTGGGCCACTGATAAGTTATCATCACTCGGCGAGAAGGGGCAGGGGCATGCCGTGGCATGGCATTCCGGGGCAGCTCAGACGGATGGATTTGACATTATCTGCCATAAAGATTACAAAAGTTGACTTCTTGTTTGGCTTGGGCTTTGAATGAATGCACGTCATAAAAACGCTTTTATGGTGGCTCTTTCCTGCTGGCTGTTGGCTCTTTGCCTCTTTTGGGTGTAGTAGATCTCCGTCTCTGGTTTGCTTTTGCTTTTCCAGCTTAGCCAGCATTTCCCTGTCGGAGCTCTCCATTCACTCAATTTCTGTTTTCAGAGCTGCGATTGTATTATCTTGATTTACGTTTACATTTTTATGCGGCGCTCGCCTCCGGAAAAGTGCAGCGTCATGGCTGCTCTTCAAGATTCCGAGCACTTGAATGCCCCATCTGGGTGCCGGGGTTAACTCAACAAGTTGCACAGGGCACAGAGGTCGCCTCGAATCGGTTTATCACCTATTTGCATTGAAAAATATTTACACAACAGCAGACGACGACGACGATGGCGATGCCCGGGAAGATGGAAGAGATATGGCCAAAGTCAAGACGATTCCGGAGATAAGACAACAGATTTGTGAACTTCAGTCCGCAGTTCTCGGAAAACAAATGTTTTTCTAATCCCGGAACCCTTACACCCCAAGAAAAAGTATATCCGAACAGAATTTAGTTTAAAAAACCTTCGGGTTAAAGTGTTTATTGCCCCAGGGATTTAATTGTGTATCAATCAGGGCTTCTTTGTGACACCTGAGTACTTTCCGTACTCGCAGCTAATTGAGCAACACTCCCGAGCATTTATCAATTACTAGTTCCGCAAGCTCAGATTCCGCATTTTCCCCTTTTTGCAATAGTTACCGCAATTAGTTTGAGTGCGATTGGACAGGGAAAATGATGGAAGGTGCGGTTACAGAGCAAGTGGATGGATGGATGGATAGATGGTTGGTTGGATGGATGGATATGCCCCAGGGGCAATCGAAGACCAAGACAATGTCAGAGGCACTTAAGCCGGAGGAACAGGGATAAAAAGGGAGAAGAAACAGTTGCTCCCCGAGATTGACATCCCTTTCCTCAAAAAAGTTCCCTCTTTACAGGCCCCAAAACGCTGAGCACTTAAGGCTCTGCTTCTGTGAATTGTGATTCAATTGAATTTGGCCTTTTTTTTTGTCGGGCGGGTATTTAATATAAAGCAATTTTCCTCTTAAATTCACTTCAATAAACAATTTATTTTTGGGGTGTAAGTAGACACAAAAATAGAAACCAAAGAGATTATGTTCATATGTGGATGGAAAAGGGCGGACATCCAGAACCAGTATATATATACAAAATATACATGTTGCAGTTTAGTTTAGCAAGGGAAACAAACTGTGATATCTAAAATTCCATTAACTATGTCAACTGCAAAAAAAAAACTATAAACTTCGCACGATCCCTTGAATTAATGAGAAGCGCGGAGAAGGGCGCGGAGAATGCGGGAAAAGGACAGACAGAGAGAAAGAGAGAGAAAGAAAGGCGACCCAGACGAACTGAAGTGGAAGGAGCACGCATACAAAACAGTCAACTTGCGTCAATGGCACTACAAAAGAGGCTGAGAACAGAGGAGCAGATTGTAGAGGAGGACCCAGACTCGGAGGCTTAGAAACTGTGTCCCAGCTTCTTGGCCTCGTCAAGGATAACAAGACAGTCTCTTCAGCCGCAGCCTGATTCTCCGGCCCGGCTTTCCCTAGTTGTCTGCGTCTCAAGTGGAAAACTGCGAAATCGTTTAACACGCACTCGCACACTCTCACGTAGACAAACTTGACCCAATTCTTGTGCGTGAATCATTTTCCCAGCCCAGCCCACAAGATTTTCCCCCCACCGCTTTTGTTTGCTTTTCATTCTGGTGAAAAATGTCGCTTATGAAGCGCTTATTGTGTTTGGCTTGTGGCCACTGCCTCCATATCCATCTCCATCTCCGTCCCCTTCCCCGTCTCCATACCCATCCCCACCCCGCTCCCTGCTTCCGTTTCCGCACTTGAATGGCGTGCGCCACAATGGCTGCTCCCTTGGCCCAACTCTCCTGGAAACTCAGATTCAGAGAATCCCCCTTCTGTAGTTTGTGGCATGCTCCGCTGCCATTGTCCAGCTTTTGGTTGCACGCTCCCCGCTTCCGAGGAGACTCTGTCGTGGTACCCTGTAATCTGTTCGAAAATTCTGGTACAACCCAAATAAATATTAGCCAGAAGAACACCAAACCTTCAAATCTTCAAACCTCAAATCTTCTGGCAAACAAACAAAAAGACATTAATTAACTTAAGAAGAATCTTAAAGAATTATTAATGAATATATGAAAACATTTACTGAATAATAAAATATAACTATTGAAAACTGTTTCTTATTATAGATTAAATTTTAAAGGGTATCTGTGAGTCCAATAAGAATTTTATAATAGGTTTTTTTCGTGCTTTCTTCGTGCCTTTCTTTGCTTTCTTCCCTTTCTTTTCATTCTTCGCCGTTGTCAGTTCAGAGTCCGAAACATTTTACGCATCTTTTGGCAAGGATATGGGAGGTGGAGATGCAGGAGGAGGAGGAGGAGCAGGAGAACACACCATACTGGGTGGAGACCACTTCCTCCTCTGTCCACTTTGACAGAAACGGGAAGCGGAAGCGGAAATTTTGTGCCCATGCGTTTTCATTCTCCGCGTTGACGACTGCCGGCATGAAAGAAATATGAGCAGGATTCGTGGATTTGGGTATTCGAGAGGGGGCAGGAGCCGGAACAGAAGCAGGGGCAGGGGAAAGTCCTGGGAAATGGGCAGTGCTTGGGAAAGTAACAGGGGCGGACATGTGGGCCTTTGTGTGTGTGTCCATGGACATATAGTAGGGCCGGGCGTGAAACCAGCCCCCGTTGCTCTGCTTTTCCACAATTTTTAAAAATTTATAAACTTTTGTTTCGATCGAGTTTTTTTCCCGGGCGCTTTGTTGCGTGATTTGTGGACCGTTGCCAGTGGAAAAGTGGATGAGGTTCAGCTGGAGGAGGGGGAGTTGTTTGTCATGTAACACCACCACCCCGGAAAATGGGAAAAGTCGAGAAGGGATCTCAGAGAAAGTGGTTCAAAGCAGGGATCTTTCGGAGTACTGAAACTTGAAAGAGAAATAACACAATTAAATGTTATTTAATACAAATAATATCCCAATTTTCCACCCAATTCAGATGTATCTTTTACCCTCCCTTCAAACTAATTGCTAGTTTCAGAAAATCTAATAAAACAGTTCCGTTCCCCCCATTTCTAGATTTAAATTCCTATCTGAAAGTTCTCCCCTAAAAACCACTTGACCCAGAACCCCTATCAAAAATCCCCCCAAGAACCCCATTTTGTATCCCATATCAGAAGTTTTTAATAAAATGTAAATTATTCTTCTCTCGCATTTTGATAAATGTCTATTGAAAAAGTTTCCTTCTGTTTCAGTTTCAGTTTTTCTTTTTGTTATTCTGTATTATTTTCCAATGTGTTTTTATTTGGGAGACCCTTCCCTTTCCGTGTTCCTTTTTTTCCTGATTTCCTTTTTTTCTGGTCTTTTGGTCTTGTGGCTTTTGTGGTTTTGGCCATATTTTATTCATAGTTGACACGAAATGCGTAACAAATCGTTTTGGAGCCGTCGAAGTCGAAGTCAGAGCAAGAAAAAGTGGCTGGCTGAGGAAAATGGTGGGAAATGGGGGGGAAATCGAAAGCGTAGCGCACAAAATTTATAGTTTTGGCCTCTCGAACACGTCGCCTGCTTCAAATCAAAAATAAATAAATATTCTAAACGACATTTCGAGGGGGGAGCTTAAACAGGGGACAGGACAAGGGCAGCAGCTGGCAACCGAAACGAGATTAGCATAACATCGGGCTTTGCCCGGGGATTCCCCTTTCGAAATACTATAGTCTGACGTCAATCCAAATACACACTGAATTTTTTAGTGATATAATCTTGTATTTAAGCGTATGAAATATGGGTTTAAAATTAAATTTAAACCATGAAATTTTCCGGTGGGGATTCCCCTCCAGATACACAAAAATATTTTTTCTTACTCAGCAAAGTTTGTTTTGCTTTTTGCCAAGTTTTCTAAACAGAAGAGGGCACCGAAAAATGGCAAAAATGAAAAAAACCCGCCCGAATAATAACAAACAAAATCTCTTGTTGCAAATCCAATTCCAGCCTCAGTCTGGCCGCAAAAAGTTGCAACTCTGCATTTGTCTGCCGCTTTCAATTTGCGCGCGCAAATTCAGATAAGATTTTCAGTTTGGGTTTGGGCTGGGGTCTGGGCCTGGGTCTGGGCTTGGGTTTGTGTTTCGGGATCGGTAGAACCTCGGCACAGGGTCTCGGGTTTCAGCGCCACTTGCTGCTGCAACCCCCTCTTCCCCTGCGCCCCTGCTTCCAGCACCTTCCTATTTTAAAGACTTCTCCTGTGCTCTCGTAACTTGACATCCGAGAAGCTGACGATAAGGGGCGCCGAAGTAATCGTTTCGGAGGGGGAGGGCGAGCTGAGGTTGCACGTGCAACGGCAAAAGTGTCGCACACATGGCGACGTTGCAGATTTCGTGGGGCTAGCTTTTTCGTTTTTTGGCGGGAACTTTTGTAAACAGGCCCAGACTTCGTTTCATATTTATTCAAGCCAACGAGGACAAATATCGGTGGCCAGAGGCGCCGAACAGGATCTTAGCAGGGGGTAGTGAGTCTGGAAATTAAGAAGAGGGGGTTGAATAATTTATGAAATCGAAAATGTTAATAAATTGATTCTATTGAATTTTTTAAAGCCTTTTAGAATTGCAGCATCATAAAAAAGTTTTAGTTTCTTAAACATTTTTAAAATAATTTTCTTTTTAAATATTTAAACTTGAAATATATGTTTTATAATTTTTTTTNAAATTCAGATTCCTCAAATTTTAATTCCTCTCCAAATTCGTATGCAAATAAATCGAGATAAATTAAACCCCACAGAGACCCGCCACTGACCGTAAAGCTGGACCACAGGGGCGGCGATTGCTGTGGGCAAAGAGGGGTTAGGGGGGACCGGGGTTAACCATGTCACATTTTATGAAAGCCAAACATTTGGTCGGCTCGTGTGAACCCACGCTAATCCATTTTCGCAAAAATACACAAAAGAAAAGGGGTTTGGGGCCGATGAAAGGAGGTGAGCTTATGGCGGGGAAGGGGGTGTGTCAAAAAGAGGCGGGAAAATATAGAGGAGGGGCCGGGAGGCTGGGACCACAAGGGGGCGGGGCAGCAGACATCGGCTAAAGCAAACAGATCAGACGTTATCGGACTGACTGACTGACTCTCTGCCTTTCAGACTTTGGTGTGCGGTGGCGATGGTTATGTAAGTCGAGCGCGGTTTACACTGCGAGAAATTTTGGGAGGAAAATTGCATTGAATGGTAACAGGTAAGGCACCAGGAAATAATATTTATTTCCATGAAATATGCATTTTTTTTAGGAACTAAATTACATAAACTATTTATTTTCATAACTTTGATTGGAAATTTAATAGTACTTAACAGTATTAATTCCTCTGAAAGAACCCTAATTTTCTCTGAGTGCTTTTCAAGCCATTTGTCGTCTTAGTTTTCGCTTTGGCAAAATTAGTTTTATGCAAATGCTGAGCACATAAATTGTGCTCCATAAAATTGTTGCTATGACGTGTCTGCAGCTGAGACGTTGCAGAGGCGTCCGCAAGGGGGTTGAGGTCTCTGTAAAGAGGGGCTGGAGCGGGAGCGGGGGGGGCAATTGGCAAACCACTTTCGCCTGTGGCCAAGACAAACGTTCGATGTGTGTTCGAGTGTCTTTGGCGCTGCGGCAGAAGCAAGATAAAATCCTTGGCCAGGTGGTCAAGAGATATATTGTGTGTGGAGTTATATAGCCGATATGGCACTAGATGCATCCAGGTGGGCACAGGAAATGTTCGAGTGGGTGGTAATGGAGGGGTAGGGGTTCGCAGGAAACCAGCTGCTGAAAAGCCTGGGAAATTCCATAATTGAAATGTGGGACAGTTATTGAGTTTCCATTTAAGGTGCATTGCATTTGTTTTATTAGATACAAGATAATATATCTCAGGATCTTCAGATGCAACTCTAGTAAAAGTTGGGATTTATAAACATTTATAGTTATGGAAACCGCATCCCAAGTTTCAGGGGAAACCCACCCAAAGATCCTTAGATAAAGCACTTTCTACCAACTTGCACCTCATGGCATGTGCACGATAATTATACCGTAAACAAGACATTTCCAGTCTCCCGCTCATTTGCTTATTCCCATGGCATATTTCCCCGTCAGGTTCAAGTAAGCCATCCAGCCAGTCAGCACAGTCAATGGCCCATAAATCAGTCGGGTCCCATAATTCAATCATAACACGGGGCCACCTCCACCCCTGCCCGTACCCCTGCCCGTACCCCTGCCTCCACCTCTGCAGGAACCCCCTCTGCACTCCACTCCAATCCCAAAATCCCCTCCTCCATATATTCATTCGCATTCACAGGTCGCCTGTCCCTCGGAAACCCGGGTTCTAAACGATCGTTTAGCGAAACGCTGGAAATGGAAGTGGAAGTGGTAGTGGAACCTGGAACACGCACACACGTCCGCAGATAATAACTCAGAATCGGGGGAGGGGGCCGAAGATTGAGTGGCAGTTGGTGCACTGAAAGAAAATATTACTACAATATACTAGAAAAGGTGTTTAATGCTTTTTGATTCGAACTTTGGGTACCACTTACAAAGTGGTCCAACTGTTTATATTAATTAAGTTTTCTTCGCCTTGAAAATGTCAATCCACTAAAGAATTGTTTAATTTATTTTAAATTTAAAAATTTATCTGCTCAAAATTGGTTTATTTAATATCCAGAAAAAAAGTCGATCGCCCATACTGAAAATTTAGTGAAAATAGGAAAGTAAATTTTGTTTCATAAAAAACATTTATTTTTAAACAAAAAACTATTATATTTTTCTTTAACAGAAGACTGCCTTATTTTATAATTTATAATGGAAATCTGATTGACAATCGGCAATTTAATAATCGGTAAATATTGGTTACAAGAACCTTATTTATTTAACATTCAAATTACATAATTTTTTCTTTCCGAAGACTGTCATTTTTATCACATAAATTTCTTTCAGTACAAAAAGTCGGGGTTTAGTTAATCATACCTGAAAATGTTGTAAAAATAGGTAAATAAATATTTGGGTTAAAAAAACCTTTTTTATTTACAAAACAAAATCAGATTTTCCTTTTACAGAAGACTGCCATATTTCATAATTTACCAAGGAGTTTCTCGCAGTGCAAGAAGTCGCCGTTCGGCGTTCGGCGAGTGGAGTTGGGACTTCGGCCTGAACTTGGACTCCGTCTCCGACCACATGCGTGTAGGTGTTGGTGTAGTTGTAGGTGCGAGTGTGGCAAGCTGCTTGTCGACAGCTGAGTTATCGCTTTGTTTACACGCATCCGAAAGGCACACCGACAGAAGTCGACACCGAATCCAAAACCGAGAGGCCGGGACCGAGGAGCGGAGAGAGTGCAACAGAAACTGAAACCCAGACCCAGACCCACAACCAGAACCAGATACTCACGCAATGAGCGTCACGTACGCACTCAAAAGCCCCCCTGAAGCCCCTTCTCCATCCATCCCTGGAACTATCCCCCCTCGCCCCTGGAACTATCCCCCCTCTCCCATCCAAAAACTGAAACACCGCCGCCCTTTGAAGTTGTTCTACGGAAGCATTTAGTCGAACCGATCACGATTCTTTATCTGGCACTTTTGATTGAAGTCTTCGCCGGGCAGTGTGACTTTCCATTCTCAGTTTTTGAGGGGGAGAGGAAGGAGGGGGAGGGTTGTCCCCACCTGCCCGGGGATTACGGGAAAAGACAGACCGAAAGACGGGAAAAACCACACACACCTGGGGGCATCCATCAAGGGGATTAACCCGGAGGTTTTTCGGCCCAGGAAACCAGGCGCCCCCTTTAAGAACTTCCGAACTGGGGATCGGAACGGATCGGATGGATTAACTTCTAATTTCCCTCCATTTTTCCTTTCGGGGATTTTCTATTTCCACATTCTCTCTGGTAATTTTCCATGCCCTCAGAAATGTGTTTGCAGATAAGGTTGCATTGGATCGGATAAGAAAATGAAAAAGGCCTTTGAATTTCCACAATGGAAATATATAAAACATATATAAATAAATAAATCAATTTTAATATCATCAATTAAATAAATATAACAATTTACTCAGGATCTCTATTTAAATGGAACATTTTCGGTTGACTATATTTTGAAGACATTTATTAACTTATTAACACACCATTTGAATCTGAATCTATATTTATCTGAGATATTTAAAAACTAACGTTTCCCATAGCTTTTCAAACAAATTTATGTGCCTAGGTAGATGAAAACTGCAGCCAATCCCCTTACATTGAAAAAACAATTAAAATTCCACAAAAATTCCCCTCGAAAAAAAGTGTGAGTTCTTTTCGGTGGAAATTCTTCCGTCATTTATCAGCGAAAAGTGTGCCTGAACAAATAGTTTTTCCTCCACTCAAAAGGCGACCCACATGCGGGATGGAAATGTCTGGAATGAATTTCCCAACAACAATTTCGATCTGATCCCAAATGACATGATGAGCGGCACGCACTATCGGGACAAAAACGAAAATAAATACAGTCGTGCTTCCACAACTCGAATTTCGTATCTGCTGGATGCATTTTGTTGTACCAGAAACCCAGCAGATACAAAGCTGGACTTAGGGCTGCGAGTTCGAGTTATAGATACACTCAAAATATGCTAGTTTATTTCAATTATTGCTTATTTTTCAATGCATTTATTTTATTTCCAGTTGTTGGAAATTCCCGCAACTGAAGTTGTGTCTCGAGATACTTTAGAAAACCCCCCATAGATACAGATACCCACATGCAGATACTCACGCGCGCAATAAAAAAAAACGAAAAATCAAAAATCAATCTG
The DNA here is from genome assembly GCA_021224005.1 of Drosophila setifemur. Lineage (NCBI taxonomy): Eukaryota > Metazoa > Arthropoda > Insecta > Diptera > Drosophilidae > Drosophila > Drosophila setifemur. Next base: position 16,709,761 of record JAJJHY010008789.1, read on the forward strand.
CACAACAACAATAGATTTCTTCAGCCTTCTTCTTCTTGCCATCGGTTTTTGTTTTTATTTCGCCGTTCGTTACGAGACTTTTTACACGCGCGCACACACAGCAGCAACAACAAAAATAGCAACAACAACCGCAGCTACGGGCAAAGGCAAGAGCAAAAGCAGAAACAAAAACAAAACCCATTCCCTTCCATTCTCATTCCCATTTTTCCATTCACCCGCCCCGCCCCCTCTTCGAAGGAACGAAAACGAAGAATTTCGTTGCAAGTGAAATTGGCACGCAGTCGACGTCGCAGCTGGCGTCGCAGCCAGCTTCGTGTTGTTGTGAAATTCCCATTCCCCACATACACACTCGCACACACACACATGCACACAGTTTATAATTGTTTGTTATTCTTTTGTCCCGCTCGCACACTGGTTATCGGATTTCAACGGCAGCGAAAGAGGAAGAAGCGAAACAACTGAAAAAATACTCAAATACTACTACTACTACTAGCGGGCTATCGCTCTTGCTCTCTCCCTCGTACACACACTCGCCCGTATGCAGACACACACACACCCCAACCATTCCATTCATGCGAAGAACGAAGCGTAGTAGAAAGAGACAAAAGCAGAAGGCTACGTTGGCGAGAGGGAGCGGGAGAGCGAAGAAAAATTATTTACGATTTATTTTGATTTTTACACCAGAGAGCGAGCGAGATCGAAAGAGTTTCTGTGTCAGCGGGGGGTTGGGGGGAGGAAACAGCAAGACAGAAACTGGTACGCTTTGGCATTGGAACGCACGGGAAAGAGTGTGAGAGAGAGCGGGCCTTAAGAGTGCCGCCGGATGAACTGTGGAACGTGAGTTCACCCACTCTTTGGTTCGTTTCCACAGCGTTTCGGCGCTCTCTTAGTTTTTCGCGTTTGTTTTTATGCACTCACTTTCGTAATAATCATTGCGCGCCAGAGAGCCTCTCTCCCTTCGGCTCTCGCCCGCTCTGTCCCTCTCTCTCTGTTTTTGCTGGCTCTGCTCGCTCCCCACACTAGTTCGTAACAAACTGCTTCTTCTTGTTGTAAACTGTACGCCTTTGTTTTCCTCTCTCTCTCTCCCTCTGCTTCCTTCTCTTGTAAATTGTAAATGGTAAATTGATCACAACAACAGCAAGAACAACTATTTGTGTGTGTGTGTGTAGAGTATTTCCCATTTATGTTTTATGTTGTGTTTGCCTTGTGCCTCTCCTCTGTTCTTCCTTCTGCTCCACTTACACTTACAGCGCGGTGTCTGTTTGTGTGAGGGGTGTACTGTACCTGTACCTGTGTAATAATCGCATAAGTTTTATGGAACACCAAAATCAAAATAAACAATACACATTTGTTCCATTTCGAATTCATGTCTCTGCCTTCGCTCTGTTCCGCCTTTGTTTTTCGTTTTCTGTTTTGTATTTCTAATTCGCTTTCAGCCCCCAGAATCAAGTTGAATGAACTCGTCTCTTTCCCTCTCCCGCAGCCTGTCTGTCTGCCATCCTCCCCCTCTCTCTCTCTCTCTCGCTCTCCCACTCTACACTCTCCTCTGTGCCCAGTTTAACTGTTTCCCTGTTCCCCCTGCTCACCCTGCTCACCCTTCCCTTTCTAACCAAAGGTGAGCTGCAATTGGAATTCGAAATCTTCTTCTTCTTCTTCTTGCTTTCACGCGGGGAATTTGGAAACAGTTTTTTTTATTGTCGTATTTTTTATGTTTTTGTTTTGTTTTTTGTTTTTGTTTTGCTTTTGGTGCTTCAATTGTAATTGCTTTCCACCAAAATGACGCACTAAAAAGAAAATGGCTGGAAACGGTTGCGGGGAGGGTGGGGTGAGGGAGTAGTATTTCATTTGTATCTAGATACATTTATTCGTGCGTCGAAATTAGAAATTGGGCCAGCACTTTTGGCACTTTCCAGAAGGTATGACGGTAGTCTTTATGTCCAGTTTCTAGAAATTCATTTCATCATAATTGGAAAAGATATTTACATATTGGTAGTAGCTCGCTAATAAAAAGAGATATTTTTAGAATAATGATTTTTCTTATTTCCCGAATATCCAGCAAATTCATTAAATGCAATGGTGATAAAATTAAGTATTTATTGAATGCATTCTAGTAAATAAAATCAAGCACCATAACTTACCAGACATCACAGAAAATATTCACTCAACAAAACACAACCATGGAAATAAATAAAAAACTAAGTCATAAAGCATAAAGTGGGGAATGGGGCATGGGGCATGGGGCATGCGGCATAAAGGTTACCCGCTGGCGGTCTCAACTTTTATTTTATTATAAACAAAATCGTTTCGAATATTTATCAGGGACAGAAAAAGCGTTCAACGAACAACGAATAACGAACGAATCAATCAACCCCTGGAACAACCGAATGAGCTCGTAAAGCCCCGAGAAAAAAGAGCGTAAATATGCGTGTCTGGTGCGTGTGGAAATGGGAATGGAAAAGCGGGTAAGCGGAAAAGCGGAAGGGGTGGGGCGAGGCGCTTGGTGGGAGGTTTTCTCTTCTATGGTTTCACCTGCTCGAAACGGGGTCAAACAATCAGCGGCGCTGGAATTTGTTTGGGTTTTCTCTACCGCTTTTCTTCTTCAACTTCTTCTGCTTATTCTTCTTCTTTTTTTCATTTTTCTTCAATTGCAGATCCTCTTCCCACTCCCCATCTCGCTCGCACCCACTACAAATGCAGACAGATCCGAGAGATCCCCAAGAAAAATCACGAAAATCCGCATTTCGCATCCGCATCCGCAGGGGGAGTGCAGGAAGGGGAGGGGGAGAGGGAGGAGGGATCGGCTTGCCTTACGATACGATGCCATACGATATAGCATGGCAGGTTCGCGTGCTCGGTCCAAAGTCCAGCTAAAAAACAACAACAAAAGCAACTCCAGCGCTAGGCACTCGCTTGTAACGGACCGACTTTAGCCGGTATATATGTTTATGATCGATACCCTGACTGAGATCGGGGTTATATAACATTGGGATGGGATTTGCTTAAGTTCGAATATTGGAAGAAGTACAAGATACATTCATAAAAACAAAACAAAAACTAGTTTGAGAAACGGAATGAATTAAAAGTAATATATCTATAATATTGTAAATAATAAATTGCTTCTATAACTATTATATTATAAATATAAGTTCATTTTTATATCGCTTAAAATTGTCTGATTATTAAATAAAATATAATTTATGAACAATACATTTTTTATACTTTCAATTTACTTAGAGATCGTATAATACATTAATTTAGATGATGTTTAATATTTCATGAATATGTATAATTTATTGTTGAGTTAGCTGTTCGATTAAAATTTAGTTATAAACCCGATTTTAAATATAATTAAATCGCATTAATCGCATTTCATCTAAAGAGTATTAAGATATCGGCTCTTAATTTCCAGAGCTCCTTCAATGTTTATTTATCTTTCAGCTTCAGCTTCAGTTTCAAAAACTTGGCTTGCAGTTCAGTTCATTTCGCTTGTTGTTTTCGTTGTTGTTGGTTTTGTTACTGTTTTTGTTAGTATTACGGTGTTGTTGTTGCTGTTGTTGTTGTTGACTGTCTCTTTTGCTTAGCTGCCTTTTGTTTTTGGTTTATTTTTTGCACATTGCATAACTGTTCATTAGCGAAGGCCGTTAACAACAATAGCAACAAAGAAATATATACAACAACAACGACAACAGAATTAAAAACAACAACAAAGAGTTGCCAAAGCACGTCGCACAAAAAGATACAAAAAAAAACGCTCAAAAATTTCCAATGCCAAAGTTTTTACGACTTTATATAATTTATTTATTTTCGCTCTTTTGTTGAATGGAAATTTCTGGCTAATCAAACTGAAAATCGAGCACGAAAAACGAGAATAATAAAATAAAATACTAAAATATATGAATAAGAATAATTAACATTTTCGAGAATATTTTAATGATTTCAAATTGTTCGAAATACATTTGTGTTCTCTAAAATTCACCGATTCACCCGCTGAACAAAAATTCCTAGAAAATCGCATTACACGATTTATGAATTGCTAATAAACTGGCTAGAAAAAACAGCTGGCGCTTAAATTGCACCTCACAGATGCAGCGATTAAAATAAATAATTATTGAGCTGCACTTGAATGGCAGTTGCAGTCCTCAGATACTGTACGAATTCTAGGTATGCTGAGATACTCGAGATCAAGAAACTTGTCTTAGTACAAAATCAAATCAAACAGAGCCATAAAATGAATAATTCAGTAAATCTGGGAAATTACGTCAATCAAGTTGCTTTTAATAAGTTGACCTGCTAAAGATATATAAATAAATGTGTTAACTAATTGCTCGCCCCGATTAGTCAGTAATTTCTTTCGAAATCAAATATCAATTATTATCATAACATGAGAAAAATTCTATTTTCAAACCATTTAAAATCAAACAAAGAGTCAGCTTTAATTTTCCCAGGAATGAACTTCAAAAAAAAAGAAATGCACCTCTTAAATATGTCACCCTAGAAATTGTCGCTCTGCGTTTGTCATCTATTGAAACTTCCGGGTTTCGAAATTCTAAATCGGGGATACAGATACAAAAATATCTTGTGCGAGAGGAAAATAAAGGGTGGTACATACATATATTAAGTACCTTGTGAGATGTTTTCCCCATAAAAACAATAAATACCAAAATTATGAGATGTGGTGTCCTCCCTTTCCTACACTGGGAGGAATAACACCCCACTTCCTAGCCCCACCCCCCGCAGAAATCTCCACCGAAAGTGTCAGTTCCTTGGCACTCTTGTCACGTCTGTCATTTTCCTGAAGCTCAGTCGAAACGCAAACGATGACAAATTACTTAGAAAATGCAACAAAGTTGCAATGTCCAATGGGTGGGGGGAGGACTATGTTGAGGAGGGGTAGAGAGAGGGGGTGTAACCAAAAGGGGGGCGGTGTTCCGCAAATTCAATTTCCGCAAAAATCCCGCTCTCGTACAATGCAACTCGTGCAACTGTTGCATGGACCACCTCGTCCCCTTCCTCCTCCCTTATTGGACATTCATCCATTTCTTCCTCTGTCTTGCAGCCTCTTGAACCACACTTGTAACCTCCTTTTCCCCGTTTGGGGCTTCTGTGTTAATTGCTGTCACATGACAGAGCGACAAGCAAAAGGATGTGCCAAGTGTAAAGTGGATAAGGGGTCAAGGGCGTAGGGAGTGGTTTACAAAAGGGGATTGAAAATGAAATAAAGTTTCATTCAAAAAATATTTCAGAATTATTATCTAAAAAATTTCGAAATTAAGGGGGGTTTAGTCATAGTGACTACGCCCCTGCCCCTGATGGGGTTTTAGCTGGAGGAGGTCACGCAGATGCGTTGCATCTACCCCGTTTTTCTTTTGGTTTTTCTTTTTTTTTTTGGCAGCTCCCGATGATGATTCAATTTCGGGGCAAGTGCAATCTGTCAAGGGGTTTTGCGAGGGGGGTTTGAAAGATTTTCCACATAGTGCCGCGCCCCTCACATCCCCCTCGTCCCTGGCCTGTGTCATAAGTGATTTGTTCAAAGTGTTTGCCTGTGAAAATTTCCTGGCGCGCTTTTCTTTCCGTTGCGTTTTCCACTGCAAATTTAGCAATTTTTTGTTGTTTTTGGTTTTCGTGACATTTTGTTTGACACTTAACGGACACTTGTCAAAACGGACGGACGGACGGACGGAAGATTAGATAACGGATGAAAGCAAACAAAGCGAGAGGGAAAATGGAAAAGCGAGCAGCGGTAAACAAGCGTTACTTTGTTGCATTTACCTTTAGCCGAGGCATCGACGTCATGGCAAAACATTTTGTAAACTTTGTCGCACAAAAAAAAACACACAACAAAAAAATACAAGAAAATTACAAAAAAAAAAACGCTACAAAGCTCGCACATGTCACACAGATACGCACGCACACACACACATATGCCGGGATTATAGCAGCTTCTCTTCCTTTTGCACTTTTGCAGCGGGTGTTGCGGGAAAAAATGTGTGCAAAAATATCAACACACCGCAAAATGTTTACATGCTTAAAAAAAAACAACAAAAATTACAGAATCGAGGGGGTAAATCTGATGAGGAAGAGGATTTTCCTATATCAACATCCAGGATATGATCTTTAGTTTATATGGCTTAATTTTATATCCTGAAATTTATGTATCTTTTAAGTTTAAGAACTTCATGGATTGCATTTATACTAAGGAATGAATTTTAATTTCTATATGTATTTAATTTATCCAGAAAAATGTATTAATACCTCCACCAAAAATCTGTATGCAGATACTTTAGTTTTAAGCACTTGAGATACATTTCTTACCAATTTAAATGTCCCTTGGCAGACCTTTAAGTGACTCACAGATCGTTAACCCTATTTTCCGATCGCACATGGCTAACTCCAAAAGCCCTAAAGTCGTTTTTACTGCCCCTAAAGATTGCGAATTGTGGGCAGGGGGTGTGCGGGGGGGTGTGCGGGGAATGTGCATTATCGTAACTATCTCTCTATACCTCTCTCTTTCTATGCACATCACCTGTCCCTGTCTTACAGTTACTCTTGGGGTAGTGTTAGTGCCAGTGTTTGTTTATGCACTTGAGACGCTGCCTTGAAAGTTGGGTACTTGAGAAGTCTACACGCGCCGACATTTGGCCTAGACCCCGTCCTCATGCCACGCCTCTTATAGAGGCGGTACAACTGCGCTTTTAAGCACCTGCCGCCACCACCCCCTTGCCACCACCCCCTAACCCACCTGAGCTCACACACGCGCCTCGCTTTTACATTAGTGGCAAAAACAAAAACTTACAATAAAAAAGGCGGAAAAAAAGGCAAAAAAAACAACAAATTTACGATAATGGCAAATGGGAAGGAAGGGGGACGGGGTGATAAAGACTGGAGTTGCACTGGAAAAAATTATTAAGTGGTGGTAAAGAAGGAGGATCAGCCTTAAATAATTATTCTGTAGAATTTAACATTTAGATCATTGATATGATGAGAGTGAAAAGCATAACATATTTTTTAGTTTATAAATATAGTTATAATTTTATTCAGATATTTTAGGAAGGAGTCTTAATTATATGATCATATTTTCAGATGCTTGTTTTCGTTGCAACAAGGTTTACATATTCTGGGTTATTTTGTTTAGTTATCTTACTAAAGTGATCTCAATGATTTTATTTCATTTAAGGATAATATTTTTGATAATCATATTTTTAGATACGTAATTTTCTAACAACAAGTTTCAGTAATTCTGTAAATTTTGTTCAGTTACTATATCTATCTAAAGAGTTTTTAATAATTGTATTTCATTAAAGGGTTCTATTGACATACAACATTTAAAAGATAGATTTCCAAAAAGAGTTGAAATATTCCGAAATTTTTTTTTTCATATTTTCACAGAATTAAAAAATTGATCCCCTATATTATTTGGCCTCTGATCATCCCCATTACCCCATTTTAATTTTCTCTCCATGTAACATGGATAGATAGCAGGAATCGAGAGTCATTTCTGTGTGGCTAGCTGGGTTCCTATTGTATTGTAACCCATAGTGCTTTTTTTACGCTTACTACAAAGTAAATGTCAAGTGCGAATCAACTGCGAGTGAGTGAGTAGTGAGTAGTGAGTGCTGAGTAGTGAGTGCTGAGTGTGGATGTGACTGGGAATGGGAATTCGAATGCGAATGGGAATGGGCTTTTGCATGTGTGAGCGTATTACGACGAGTGCCCTATACTCTGTAGTAAAATGGCCTTGGGAACGTTTGTTAACCTCGTTTTGATAAAGTAACAACAACCATGGCGGGGCGAAGAAAAAAGCTAAAATAAAAATAAAAATCGTTGCTTGGCACGCCAGCACTAGAAAAAAAAGGGGTACGCAGGGGTGTCCAAGGGGGGTAGCAAATGTCTGAAAACCAGGAAAACATGAAAAAAGCTCACAGCACTCATAAGCGTGCACGTATTTGTGCGAGGGGGGGTACAGTGTCAGTTAATATTTAATAAACACAACAACAACAAAACAAATAAACCAAAACCAAACAAAAAACTATAAAAACACGGAGGAAAGGTAGAAAAAAAACAAAGAAATGTAAACAAACAAGTTGGCAAGTTTAAAATGAAATGCTAAATAGAACCCCGAAGATTTCATACTCTGATGAAATTATATTAAACTGATAAATCCGATAAAATTAATCATCAAATAGAGGGAACCCAAGATCATAAATAGTTATCCCACACAAATTAAATAGGCAATTAATGGAAAGTACAAAACTCCAAGCAATAATTATTTACTTACTAGTATTAACTCTTGCCAGCTAAAAATAGTTAGAGTTACTTTATTTCGCCATAAATAATGCCTCTCGAATTGTTTTAAGCTGTCTGTATTTGTTTTTACTAATGAGTATGATGTGCAATCACTTTAAGGTAAGGTATTCTAATAGTTCAGAAGGCGACTTTGCTGTGGATTATATATAGTATTCCCACCAGGAACTATACTTTTCGAATCGAAAAGAAAACATTGATTGTACGCAGTTGAAAGAACGAGTACCATGATCTCAAATAGCAAATAGGTGTGTCCTATTAATTTCTTGGCAAATATGAAAGATCATCGGATCTTTGCAATTAGCAGATCTTGTGACTATCTCTGAATTTCGGTGCCTTGTGATTCTATTAAGATCTTCTGTTCGCGTGTCATTATGCAATGGCCAAACAATGCCGGAATACTTTCGATCGTAAAAAAAACCTTTAAGTCACCGGCAAGATAAACCGCACGACGCATAAATAAATTACGTATACGCCGTGATAACGAGACAAGGTTCTTCGAATAGAAACAATTTAATGGAACTGCTGATGGTGTGAGGATTTTGGCTGTTATTGAAAAATCTGAAATTAATGCAAATGCTCTGTCGAAATAAATCAAATTGGATTTCGTATCTCTGTTAATGCATTAAGTCTTTTTTTTACACACCTTCAATGCGAATTCTGTCGGTTAGTTTCGCCTCTTTGTTTTGGTAGCTTTGATGGATTCCAATCTCGTCAGAATTATTTTTTTGAGTTTGTTTTGGGCCAAGTTTAATGACTTTTGAGGGGCCAATTGAGATTTTTGGGGGTTGAGTAACCTTAGAACAGGCCCCCCATTCGGATTTTTTCCATTCCATGTCTCCCCACCTCCTCCATATCTTTATCGAACAAAATAAAAAGGGAGAATCCGAAAGCCAAAACAAAAACCAAAATCCACCAAATGTGGATAAACGTGCGAAATACAAAAAAAAAGCGAAAATTGTTGTTGCCTCTAGAACGAAAACAAACTGTGAGTAAGGTTCCCAGGGTTAATGACACCCACAATAACAACAACAATAACAACGAAGGAACAACAATAACTTCTCTCATCAAAAATGGAAAACGAAAAAAACAACAATAACGAAATCAGCACAAACGAATTACAGACCAAAAACAAAATCAAACCGAAACAAAAAGTGCTCCCTCTCTTTATCTGTATCTTTTTCACTATATTTGTATCTCTTTGTTACACTATTTCACCCACCCAATTCTCCTTATTCTCCACCTCCCCCTCTTCCCGCCCCCGAATCTCTGGCAATGTCATTAACATTTCAAGCACAAGCTGTGGAGCGTTTTGCCATCTCTTTCACTCTCGAGACTATAAGTTCCAGGTGCGGGACACCCCTCTTTCTTCTGGGAACAACACCCCCTAAAGTCGAGAATCGAGAATGTAGAAGCCAAAAGAGAACCTGTTCCATCGACACCGAAATTGGTAATCGTAAAATCCACAACAAAAGTCGATAGATATACATATACAGATATACATATTTCAACCCCCTGAAGAACGCCCCTGACATGGTTCTTGAGATGGAAGAATATGGAATGGATTCTCATGTTTCTACAAACAATTAGGAGATCATTATTTTTGAATATCTTAAATTCA
>JAJJHY010008789.1:16734036-16757345 GCA_021224005.1 Drosophila setifemur
AAAAACAACTAATTGCTATCTTGAAATGATCTCTCGGTACAAAAAGTGGGACCAGATCCATGGAGGGAAAATTAAATAATAATTGCAAAATGGGGAAAGAAAATTTATATTTTCTTTCGAAATAATTTCCTTTAATTCAATTGGAATGGTAATGTATTTTAAAAAAATTATTTTTAATCATGTATTTCATCATTAATTGAACGTGTACATAAAAGATACTTTTTGTTACTTGGTGAATACACTTATAAAATATGTGATTTTTTAATTTATCAAAATGTGTGATTGTAAATGTTCATTAAAAATTATCTAATATAATGCATAATTATTAAAATTTATTAAATTTATAAACCATTAATTATTGGATTTAATGTACTTATGATTTCAAAGTTCATTAAATAAATCATTTCATGTGCTGTATTATTATTACCATTCAGTATACGTATCTATAATTAATTAAAATATTTTATTTGAGAAGAATGTATCTTATATCTCATAAATATTCAGTTATCTATCTCAAACTATGGTCACACTTCTTGGCAGCAAGCGATCGCCTGTGGAACGACACTCGAAAAGCTCGTTATCCGCTGGTGGCATGCCCCAAAGTGGTTGTTTTTGTTATTGTTGTTATGGCTGGCTGTTCGTCGGCGATTTCAAGCTGTTTGGCTCAACAACCACAACAACCAAAACAACAACAAATGCCACAACAACAATCACCAGCCAGCAGTTGCAACCTTCCTTCGAAACATCGAAAACATCGTGCTTCTCATTTCGCGACGCGACTCGAGTCGTCTCCCCTCGCTATCCCCCCCTTGAAACCTGCCTCACCTGGCCTCACCTTGCCACCCCCCCGTGCCCCTTATGCCGTCCCGCATCCCCTCTAGCCATCTCGCTCGCACGCGCCTCACAATGACCCAGTTTCCAAAGCGGAATGTAAACAAATTTGACCTGGAAAAAAAGAGTTTTTGTTTTGTAAACAAACCGCGACTGCGACGTTGGCAGCGACGTCGACGCCGGCAGCGACTGAGCTGGCTCAAAATGTTGAGATTCATGTGTGTAAGTGTGTGTGTGTGTGTAAATGCCTTAATGACAACAACAACAACCATAGTTAGCGCAAAAAATTCGCCAACAAAGTAATTTAGTTGATGATGTTGTTAGCCGAAAAAAAATACAAATAAATACATGTGAAATAGTTGCGGTCTTTGATGAAAGGAGAGAATACGAGGCATAGAGAGATGGATAAAGAGGGGGGAAAGAAGGAGCGAATAAGAGGGGGTGGAGGAGGGTGCAGCAAGTGGTAACGGTCCAAAGATTTAAGAAAATGCCTCTTCATTACGGTACTTTTAGGAGAGAGAAAATTGATGGTGATTTATGGAATATAATCGTTAAAAGTTGCATTTAAAATAACTTTTTTTGCAGTTGTAGTTCTTAGATTTAAGAAAAAGTTTAAAAAATAAACAAAAATATATACTTTTTTGATACAAAAATAAAATGTAATAATCATATATTGATATAGTTCAATAATTACATATCTCATATAGAAAATAAATATTATTCAAATTATTTTCTTGAATTTCTCAAAAATCTTTTCATAACTTAAGTAAATTATAATTTTAGCGATTTATGTAAACAATTCTATGAATTCTTCTTCCATCAATTGAAGCTATTAGAATTTGCTGAATTATAAATTATAACTAAATTATATTTATTTCGATTTAATGTATTAATTTCTTGGAATTTTTCCTTCCTTCAATTGAAGCTATTAGAATTTGCTGAATAATAAAACAAAATATTAACATAAATCATGGACATGAAGTAAAAAATTAAAAGAGGAGAAAAAGAGGAATCTAATTCACAATTTTAGACACCGTTTTTACGATAGACTTGGCCTGAAATGGCCAAGAGGCAACCTTCATTGTATTAGCCATTAAACTCCCTCTGACCTATCCGCAAGTAACTCTTTCTCCATGGAGCTCCATTGTGTGTGTGTTTCCCTTCCTCGGTGAACCGCGATGATCTCATAACTCAATGAACTCCCTGACCTCCACTTTCACTGTCTCGCTGGAGAGGCGACTTCTTCAGCATTTCAAACATTTCTCACATTTATTACAACCAGCCCGGTTTTTTTTCTTTTCTGGCGTTTCGGGGATTTTCCCATAATTCCTCATTTTTAGCAATTTTCTCTTCGGCCTGGCTGTGTGTGTGCGTTTTTATATTGTTTTTATTTGTTGGCATTAGCATAAAAAATTCAACAACCAAAGGCTGAAGCAGCAGCAGCAGAAAAAATATGAAATTCCAAAAGAGTTTCATTGAGATAATGTTGTTTTCCTTTGTTGTGGTTTGTTTACAATCTCTCTGCTGCTGCTGCTGCTGCCCCACAAAAACCCTGCGATTTTTTTGTGCAGATTTTTTTTCGCGCTTCTCGCAAATTCGAATTGGCTCACGTAATAAATATCATAAATTGCGTTTTACTTTGACACACATTAGCCAAAACCGCACCAAAATGAACTGAAAACAGCAATGAACGCTCTCTTTTTTGTTATTGCCGATTTTTTCCATACCCTTGCTGCGAGCATTATGATTTTGGTCAGGTTTTGGTCAGGCAATGCATAAAAGATACATTTCCAGAGCCATTAAATGCATATTAGGGGTAAACTTAACAGCTGTTTTATGGGATATTAGTCCTAAAATTGGCAGCTTATATTATTTAGTTACCGTGGGAATTATGTTGAGTATAAAACTTTACTCTGTTATTTTTTATAATATTTTTTGTAACTTTGTTTTGGGAGTTTTTCTCGTTTTTACAATGTATCTTTTGGTGTTCTAAAAAAAATGTATTATTGAAGGGTATTGAAATTTCTCGTTTGCCTTAATTACCTTGCTTTCTCGTTTTTGTTATTGTCAATTTGATGCCTCGTTGATGTTGTTATTATTTTTGTGCTATTGTTGTTTTCACTTGAATTTCGGTTTTCGTGCGTTTCATTTCGTGTGTTTTTGGTTTTCTGTTTTTATCTGCAAGTTTGTTGTTTGCTATTTGGGACTTGGACTTTCAGCTTTCGCCCTTGCAATATTGCGGAATATGTATCGTATATAGTAGTGATAAAAGATCATCATCATTGCCATCGCATAATGTCATCATCGTCACTACGGAAGGTCACCGAAAACAAAAAAAAAATATTCTCAGCGAAAATAATGGTTTGTTATTGTTTGGTTTTCGTGTGTTGTTTCGTGTTCCAAGGCTTACGTGGCGTATGAGTAATTTGTCGTATGCTGCTTGTTTATTGAATTTAAATTGCGTTGCCTCCAATATTGTTAATTAGCAGCAGCAGCAACGAAAACAAGGGACCCCAAATAAATGGGGAAAATATACGTATATAAAAATACAAGTGAGCGGGTAAGCAAAAGAAAATTACCAGAGACAGCCTGTGGAAAACCGACATATGAAAAGAGCCAGACACGCAAAAAGGAAATCTGCGGCCAAAGCAGATACTTGTTGTTGTTGTTGTTGTTGCTGTTGCTTTTGTTGTTGTCAGCAAATAACAACGAAACAGAAGACAGAAAAACAAACAGCGGAAAAAAGCAGTGCAGAAATAACAAAAACATCGCACAAATAGCAAACAAAGTGTGCAGAGTTTTTTTCCCTGTTTTTTTTTTTTTTTAGTTTTTTTGCCACCACTTCACTTTGCAACATTGTTGCAACCGACAGACACGCCAAGGGGGGTGAGGATGTGAGGTGAGGGGTTTGCCCCACCAGCTCAATGGAAATGTATGAATTGCATTTGCTGAACAACAACAAAAAAAAAAACCCAGCAGACTTCAGACGGGGGAGGGGGAAAAAGAAGGAAAAACGAGCTGCAAAAATGCTGCGCCTGCGCCAGCGGCAGAAAGTGAAAGATGATCGCTATTTTTTTAGCCAGCCGAAGAAGCTTAGGCCAGACAGGGGCGGAGGGATGGAGGGGTAGAAGGGGGGATGCCGGCCAAGGGGGGTGGGATTGCATAGGTGCAAGATCACACAATGGGAGCGTGAGTTGGCAAAATAGTTGCCGTAGTTTTGCATACCTTTCACAGGGAGTATCGCCATTTTCTCAGTAATTCAGATTAAAGATGGAAATTCAAGAAAATATAGTCTTTTTTAGTACTTAGTACTTTATAGTATCTAGTTATTTCATAATTTTAATTTTCCTTTAAGTAAGACAAAAGTTTTATAGTTTTCATAAGCCTATTAATTATTTATTAAAGTAAGATTTTTATGTAGTACCAAAAGGGTATCCCAATCTTCGACAACCGTATCTCAAACCCCTTTTTTTGTATCCGCAGCAAACGGTTAACTATGATTTGAAACGGACCTGGAAAGATGGTAGATAGTTTGTACTATAGATGCACTCCCCTCCCTTATCCATATCGGTGTGCTAATGACTTCGATGATTTGCAATTGCTGTTCTGTCTGGAGGCTCTGGAGGGCTGCCATCGCCATCTCCAAATCCAGGAACAGAACCAGAAACGGAGGCCAGTCATTAAGTCGTCGTTTCCCTCGGCATCGTCGTCTTTGGCCATCAGTCGCATTAAACTTAATTTTTTTTGTACCATCCCGGGAGAGGGCAAGGTGGGGGAGGGGAGAGGGAGGTGCAATGGGTTAAGGCAGAATTAAAATAAATAAAAAACTTCAAGTCTGAGCGCTTAAGTTGTTTGTTCCTCTCCGCCTCTTAAGCATAATTCAACTGCAACATTGTTGCACCAAATGCAGACGGACATAATGAAGGAGCCATGCCGCATGTAAAAGCAACACACTCGAAAAAAAGATGGTAACTACCATTTTAAATAAAGGTATTTTAATTAATTTTGATACAAACTTCATAGTACCCAATAAATATATAATCAATATTTTTTTGAAAGCTAATATTGATTTTATAAATGATAAAATATTTAAATATATATATTGCATTTAATAAATGGTTTTAAAAAATTGTTATTCAATAAGTTTTCAAATAAGCAGCACTTAAAACTATCTAAAACTACAAATTATTTACCATTTTTTAATTTGTCCATTTTTATTAATTTCTCTAAGTGTACTGACAGGATGGCCAAAGTATTTTGTGTCATGCCGCTGCTAATAGATCTGGCAAACAGTGTGAAAAGGAACCACTGACAACTGATTGAGCCCAGGGCTAGGAGGGTTCCAGGCAGTGGCGGCGAACGGGGGCTTCCGAAGGGGGTTTTTCCAATGGAAAAAGAATGAGTTAAGGGGGGGTGCTAAGGGGATGCTGCCACCTTGACGAGTTCCTGTTAAACTCAATTCGTAAGTCTCGTGCAGTTTGATGACTCTAAACTGATTAACCGCAGCAGCAAAGATGATGACAGTCAAAAGAGTCGAAGATGGCCTAAAAAATAATCATCGTTAAAATCCTTTTAGTTTGTGGGTTACTAAGAATAAATATTAAGCTAAGTTGTATTTTAACTAATTAATTTCCATGATAAAAAAGCAAAAAATGTAGACTTAACTTTTCATAATATTTGAATTGCTGAATATGTAAAATTTACAATTTGCTTGATTTTTATTGTATTTAAAATACTTTCTACCTCATATTAATTTATCATTTTTTGTATCTTTATAATTTATTAAAGATTTTCTACAAATTGATTGCCATAAATTCCCGTCAATACATTAAACTAAATACTTTTTTGAGCATCACGCCTTGTTTAAATATTCACCAAGAAAAGTGCTTAGCCACATGAATTATGCGACGATGGTTATTTATGGATAAACTTGAAATGAAGGTTTTTGTAGGAGTTAATATTCTCCTGGGAAAATAAATTTAACAGAGCACGAGATTTATGCTACCCCTCCATTTTCCCACCCCCCCCTCCTTAAGATCTATCTTCCTGCTGACGAGCGAACGAAAACAATTTATATTTTCTACTCATTTTTGGGCTGGCGTTGCAGTTTTCATTGCTGTGGCAAGAGTTGTGACAAGAAGGGGTGGCAAGGGGAAAGCGGATTTGAGTGGCAAGAAAGAAGATGGGCAAGGTTGGATGAGCTGAAGGGAGGGGGAAAGGGGAAGACAAGCGGTAATCGAGCATACAAGCGCATTAAGCGCCAGACAATTATGTTGCGGCAACATTGTTGCAGTCAGACACGCCCCCTTCTCTGTCTCGTCCACTGCCACCGCCCCTGTCCACCTGCTCCTCATCCCCCTCCCCGCCACCCTCTCTGCTCCACCGAAATCCTCAACGAATTTTCTTTTGGTCGCCAAGCTTTACTTCTGCGCGAGTATGTGGTTTTTTTTTTCTGCATGCGCAATTTAAATTTAGTCAGCTGGAAAATTTTATGAGGCCGAAGTCATAAAAAGCGGCTAAAACAAGGGAAAGGTGGTGGAGAGAGAGAGAGGGGAGGGGGGGGGGTGGGGAAAGGGGGAGAAAAATGGGCNAAAGGCGGAGAAAAATGGGCAGAAGGAGGCGGGGGAAAGTGCCCGAAGTCTAGAGACTTCATTAGCGAGACTGTACCGGGAGATATAATATATGGACAAGTTCATAATTGCTATAGAATTAGTTGGGAGTTGGGTTTTTGAATTGTTAATTTAAAAATATGAATATTTACGGAAAGATTTAATAAGATGTCTGTCGGGATTCAAATTGTTAATATTAAAATATGAATATTACAAAAAGATATTTTAGCATTTTTAGGTATTTATTAATATCTGATTAATTTTAGCATATTAAATTTAGCAAACATGAAGGTGCAATGAATATGTTCATATAAATATAAAAATTATGTAAATAATTCAGTTGCATACTTTAACTATAAATATGCAATGTTTATACATTTTTAAAATATTTTAATTCCTTTTTTTTNAAGGCGGAGAAAAATGGGCAGAAGGAGGCGGGGGAAAGTGCCCGAAGTCTAGAGACTTCATTAGCGAGACTGTACCGGGAGATATAATATATGGACAAGTTCATAATTGCTATATAATTAGTTGGGAGTTGGGTTTTTGAATTGTTAATTTCAAAAATATGAATATTTACGGAAAGATTTAATAAGATGGCTGTCGGGATTCAAATCGTTAATATAAAAATATGAATATTACAAAAAGATATTTTAGCATTTTTAGGTATTTATTAATATCTGATTAATTTTAGCATATTTAATTTTACAAACATGAAGGTGCAATGAATATGTTCATATAAATATAAAAATTATGTAAATAATTCAGTTGCATACTTTAACTATAAATATGCAATGTTTATACATTTTTGGAATATTTTAATTCCCTTTTTTTCGGGATGCATAAAAAACGGGAAATATTTCCGAAATTAAATTCAGAAATGAGCGATCTACCAACAAAATGTTAATTAAAATGTCAAATGGAATGTCACCCTCTGTAAAATAGCCCCCCTTGCTCTGCTCCCCCTTCTGCCCCCTCTGCTCCCCTCCACTTGTATTGCGGGGATAATCAAAAACCAATATCAAAGCTGATATACACCCCCAATCTCCAGTTTCCATGCCCAAGTCCGCATCCCCCAATCCCATTGCCTTTGCGTTAATGCTGCGTCATCATTTGATATTCATGAGGCAGTCGGAAAATTTCCAGCACCAGGGGTGCAGGGGGAGGGTGGAAAATCCTGGAGGGGGGGACAGGACAAGGAATTTGTTCGACACTCGCAGTCACGTCCTTGTGAACCTGCAGTGCAAAATTTAAATAAATGCTCGCGCTGTCCCCTCAGTTTTTCCGTTTTCTTTTTTTTTCCTTACATATATACAAATGTACTCCTACCTCGTGTACACACATATTTTCCTTGCTCTTTTCCGAGCATTTTCCGCCACTTCCCCTCCCTCGCAGGAGGTCCTTTTGACCGAGTCCATTAGCAAAAGTCCAGAGAGCAACTCGCTTGGCCATAATCACCTTGTTTGTCGGCCGGAACACCTTTAATGGCGCCGAGAAGGGGGCTTAGGGGGATACGGCACAAAAAAATGAAGCAGACAGAGGCGTATACTTGATCAAATATTTAAGGGGGCGGTGCTGGTTACTTAGAAAAAAAGTTTTCAAGTTCATGGAGTAAATTGGAGTAAAGAAAGTTCAAGTTGGTTTTGTGATTAAAATGTTTCCCCAACTCAAAGATCCCCCCTTTGGTCCGCCTCTGCCCCCGGAGAGGTGTCGTTATGGCGGATAATCATTGTCAGGAGTGAAAGCGCGGGGGGGACATCAAATAAACGTAATTCAATGCACATAATGACAACAACATTTCCATTTTTGACTCCACCGTTTTTTTTCGGTGACACTTTTCCGACCAACAGCTGCTGTCAGGGGCGTCGCTTGAGGGGGTTGGGAGATGGGAGATGGTGTCAGCTTAGAGGGTCTTTGTTGGTATTTGCATATGGCCAATTGGGCAATGTCAACAGAACGCGAGAGAACTCATCGAAGTCAGAGTCAGCAAAAGATGATTACGATGGGGGAAAATATGGAATATATAATATTCAAGTTGGGGGGGTTTTGGAGAAAGGAGAAAGGAGGGGAGAAAGGAGAGAGATATTATACGGAATTAGGGGGACTATAATGATTATAATTCAGATTAATAGGGGGATTGGGGCAACCAATTAGGTCACTGGAAGCTGTTAGCATAAGGCTGTGAGTGCTAAAATATGGTGGGTTATTTTTAGTAACCTAAAGATATCAAGATATATTTGGGTTATATATATAGTAACTCTTATTTTTTGGACTTGGAAAAGTATCTTCTTTGGGTTATGCAACTTCAATTAATTTCAATTTCCCTGTGCAATAAAAAACTCTTCCATTTAGTGGTGTTGGAGTAAAACTTTATTTCTGGATTGTTTTTGGATTGGAAACGTTACAAATATGGCGAAAATCTCAATTGAAAGTCGAATCCGACAACTACGCACTAACATTCATGTACGAGATATAGTTTTAACGATGTGGAGGAGTACTATAAGACTTACGCACTAAATCGCACTTCCTCCTCCACCTGTGTGTGGGTTGTGGTGTTGGGTGTGGTGTTCAGTGTTCGGTGTGTTTGGTGGTGTATGGGGTTTTCTTATAGTTGTTTTTGTTGTTGTTGTTGTTGAAACGCAGTCGATAACAGAGTTGGCCGCATCCTTGAACCATTTTCACGCTCACACGCACACACACACACACGCAAAGGCAGCACACACACTCTCGCACACACAACAACAACTGAAAACGTTGCACATACGACCCGTATGCACGCTAGTTGTTCGACTTCCCTCCTTTTCGATTCTCTGATTTTGCTCTCTGATTTTCCTCTCTGATTCTCTGATATCCTTTCGCTCCAGCTCGAGTGGATGCAGCCAAGTGTTATGCAACTGCTTAAAGGACTTTATCGTGTGATTTCTTTGGTGATTTGTGGTGTGGAGTGTGGATTGTGGACTGGAGTGGAGTGGTGGTGGTGGTGGTGGTGGTGTAGTGGTTGTATGGTGCTCCTCCTTCCGCTCATCTTATCCAGCGCGATCCTGGCAGCTCCTTAGAGCCCCTTAGAGCAGATAGCATTTCCGGCGCCAGCAGGAGCAGGTGCAGTGCACATTGCGGTAGTAGCGGCAGAGGCACTTCAGATACTTGTATCCCGCACAGCAATGATGCGAATGGGAATGGGTGTGCGAGTGCGAATGGTAGTGACTGTAGCAGGAGGTGTCATGGAGACAGTAGGAGTAGCAGCCGCAGTCGCACATCTTCGATCCTGGTGTGGTGGTAGTTCCTCCTGTTTCCTGTATAACCCAATTAGCTTCCTGGATTTCCCGCGATGCGTCCCAGCTCCTTGGCTCGCTGCTGTCCAACTGACTTCTGATTTCTGGCCAACGCTCCAAGTTTCAGCTTGGCTTAGGTTAGTTTGCCATCGAAGGCCTCAACATTTTCGCGATGTTCGGTCACCACGGGCAACCGGAGTTTGATCGATCCCGGAGATACATTTGCGTATTTGGGTGGCCAACATTCGTACCACGAACCACGAACCAAGCTCAAATAAATGGGTTAGCACTGTTGTTGTTATGGCAATTCATGTGGAAATCATGTCAATTGATTTTGGCCAACTCTTCCTTACAACCAAGACCCCCTCCTCCTTTTCTTTTGCTTTTCGAATTGTGTTATTTGTGCGGTTTATTATTACGAATTTTTGTCGGGGTACTAGGTATTGGATAATTGGTCTAGGTTGGGCTAGAAGGAGGAGGTTTTCCTTTCTAAAAAGAAAGGTATCTAAAAGGTCTTTCTAAATATTAAAAAAAAACATGGAAATAAAAGAAATATATTCCGAAATGTATGAAGAATATTTAATTACATTGATAATTAAGATAAGTCCTATATGTGGACCAAAACAATAAGAAATCCAAGAAATGTATAAAGAGCTTCATTAGGAAATCTTTAGAAATTTCTTCAAAAATTTAAAGGGTATCCCCTCGTCTGCATCTATATCTTTGACAATCTCCCCACCTGGTACCGCACTTAACTCAACTCAACTGAACTCGAGTATGATTAATTCGCAATGCTGTCGCTGATTTTATGACCCAAAATATTTGGTTATATTTTTGTGCATTAGCTGCCGCCGACTGGCCCCAAAAATAGACTTGGCCAAATGCAAATTCATGCCTGACCCACATTCGCTCCTCGTTGGCATTAGTCACCGTCACCATCATCATTGGATCGCCAGATAGAGATACAGAGATACACGGGGTCTATATCTATCTGCAGCTCTGTTGGTTATTTCAATTGGTTTTCCCAATTGGTTTTTCTGTTGTTGTTCTCTGTTGTTGTGTTGCAATCGATGACACACGAATGCGAATTCGAAACTGACGTCATTGAAGCGCATTTGGCGTACCACACGGCGTATACGTCATCTTGTTTGTGCGTTCTGAAACTGAAACGTAAAAACGTAAAAAGAAAACTAAAACCAAAACCGAGGCTGAGATCAGCTGGCTTCGGAACTCGGACTTTGGCGGACTGCAAATGAGATCAGTGGATCTGCACTGGGTGATGTCATTCGTTTTGGGGGTTTTGGAGCTTTGAAAAGGGGTATCATTAGTACTCGTAGTTTGGTATGGATTTTTGAAGCTGCTAATTGCCAACTCAAATTGGGTAACGCGTTAAACAATCAGGAAATATTTTACTCGATCACTTAGCAGATCATTAGTCTCATGATCGCTTAATGAAAGGCCCCAAAAACCTGAGAGTGAGATAATCATTTATGCAGTGGGAAAAGCTGAAAGAGTTGAATGATTTTTTTGGGCTTAAGACTTCCGCCTCGGGGAAGGAGAATATTATGAATGTAACTTAAATATTTAAATAAGTTTTTAAACAAAAAACCAGCTTTATAAAATTACCATTCATGGTGTCCCATCTGATCTGTGTAATAACCCTTGTGTATTTCCCCCCCCCAAAAAAAATACAACTTGCAACATTTCCCCAATTTCATTCGAGACCATAATTTGCACTCTGCCACATGCGTGTTGCTTATCAGTTATCTCCATTGTTTTCAGCATTATTATAACTATTTTTTGTTATTGTTGTTAAAAGGGGGAAATCCTCGTTTTAACCCTTGTTTAGGGTCCAATTAAAGTTGCACTGGCGAGGACACGTACGGCGGTATTAAAGACGTGGACAGCGGACAGGACTCCTGCAGCTCCTGCTCTGGCTCCTGCTGCTGCTGCTGCTCCTGCTGCTGTTGTTGTCAAGTGTCCTTGTGCGCTTAAAAAAGTCTCTGCACACGTATCCCCCATTGGCGGAAAGTTTTGTCAGCTAGCCAAACCTGGTTAAAAACGAAAGGGCTTGAGTTTGGGTCGCAAGTGCATGGTTTTCAGCAGTTTAGTTCAAGTTGCCTCGAGTAACACTTGAAGGACTCGAAGGACAACGGGGCGGACAAATAACGACGGCCAGCGGGCCATATGGACTACACTGAAAATATACTACATATAAGGAAATATATTTCCAAAATTAGGAAATAGAGGATAGCTTAAAAAGCTATACTTTTAAAATTCATGAGATTATAACTTCCAGTTATCTTAGTTGCATAAATTGATGCTATTTAATTTTAAGTGAAATATATTTTTAAAATTCAGGAAGACATGCTAGCTTAAAAAACAATACATTTAGAATTTATTAACTCTTAGCCTGCAGTTTTATTAGTTGTATTAATCGTAGCTTTTTTCATTGTTAGCAAACATACAATTTAATTTAATTTTTTTTAGGTACCGATTTCTCTGAGTGCCGGGAAGCAATCGCAGGTCCTTGACAGGATTGCGGGATTGCTGGACTGCTGGATTGCGGGATGGAATGGAACAGGAAGCGCCGGCTGTCAGTGTGTGGCAAATAATGGTGTTGCGTGTCGTTTTTGCCACAAAGCGATGATGATAACCCGCGAACCCAGAGGCGACAGCTGACTCTGGCAACAGCCGAAAAACCGAAACAGAAATGAAAATGCCAACTGAGTGCTGAGAATGAGAGGAACAAAAAAAAATTGGGGAAAATAATGCACCAGGCGAGGCAAGAAAATAAACTTCTTCCGGGGCAAGTTCTCTGCGGTTGCCCCGCGAAAAGCGTCACTGACACTTAAATTAAATTTGTTTCCATTTTTTCGGGGCGAGCGACACTTTCGGTTCGTTTCGCTTCGGTTTTTAGTTCAGTTTCAGTTTGAGTTTGAGTTTTGGGATTGGGTTTGGGTTTGGGTTTGGGGTTCGAGTTTCGGGGCCAAGGAAAGTGCCGAACTCCGAAAAGTCCCGAGCCAAACGAACTGAGAAATGCATTTTGCAATAAAATAAATTAAAACGAAAGCAAAGCAAATTGTATACTCCAACTTGGCGAAAACAAAATGAGCAGGAGCAGAGGCGCTGGGTTTTCCAAAGAGGGGGATTTCCAAAGGGGGCGTAGCCCCAGACAAAGTGAAAAGCTGTCGCTGCCGTTTTTTGTCGGAACCCGCAGGCGAAAACCAATATTGGTTGATGCCACGTAGTATGGCTAAAAATAATATTCGATGAGAGGGAGAAAAATAAATAATACAACAAATACTGGGAAACCTTCAAAACAAAGCCAATTGATAAATATATATATTATATTTATTAAAATTAGTATTACGCAGATACATAAATAAATCAAATTTAGATACTTATTGTATTATCGAAAATGTATCTTAATATTTGATAATTTTATTTAGTTATTCCCCTGCTCATAAATAGCTTATGAAAACTAGTTAAATATTTAAAGGATGAAGCTACAAACAAAATAGTATCTATGCACAACAATCGTTCATCTCTCGCATGTATCTTTTAATCTATCTGTGTGTGTTTCTCCCCTATCCGCAGCGTTCTCGCCACTTCAACCGAACGCGTCCCCTTGTTTGTTTCATCTGTCAGATACTAAAGTCACCGCAAATGTTGCAACAGTTTAAGTTGTTGTTGTTGTCGCTGTTTGCCGCCGTTGCGATGTTGCAACATTGGTTGTTGCTGTTGTCGACGCTCTGCATGCGGATGTGTGGGTGGGCCACTGAAATGCTCCACCCGAACAACAACGGCGGTGAAAACATCAACGGGAGCATTCCGTGTCCATGTCCATGTCCATCCGATTCTCCTCCTCCGCCATATTGTATCTCTGCATATCGACTACGTCGGAGTGGAGCGGAACCCAACTGTACACAAAGCAAAAATCATGTTTATTAATATATTAACAAGTTTAAATAATAAAGTTTTACATTTAATTCACAAAGCGTTAAGTCTTGGAAACCCATTAATTAATTTAATTTCCAATAAAAAATACAGCTTTTTAATGTTTTGCTATCAATGGATCTCATTAACTTCCTAGTATAGTTGTTATGAAATATAAACTAAGCATTTGTGATCTGTTAATTGCCAATTTTAAATTGTAATCATTAGATTTTAGAATAACATAAATCATCATCAACAAGGTAATGAAAATGTTTATTTCTATATTGCGCAAAGCTATATTATCATTAATGTTTTGGACACTTCCACATTGATTGAAAATATCTTCAAAATTTTTAAGACAACATAAATCTTCAGCGAAAAACCGTAAAGTTTAAAGTTTTAATTTCTAAATTGCACAAAATTTTTGCTCATCAATATTTAACTCTCCAGTTAAAACTATGTATATAGTTATGGTTTGTAATAATGATTTTTGTCTCTTTTTGCAGATAGTTAAAGTTGAAGTGCAGGTACGGATTTCCACTCGTATGTGGAAAATTCTTCTTTTCTCGCTTATATTGTTTTTCGGAAAACGAAAGCAGGGGCAGGGGAAAAGGGGGGTGCTGAAGGGATAGCGGACAAACGGACAACGGACAACGGACAGCGGACAGCTTAAAAGCCGCAGCCAAACAAACACATTTCAATCAAAATGCCCGACAGACAGGGACGTGGTTCATGTGGGTGGCCCCCGTGTGAAAGGGGGGGGGGGCTGTGGCATGGGCGGCGGCTGGGAGGGGACTTCAACTGTTGCTGGACGCAAAACGTGGACGAGGGCCACGTTTGCCGCAACTGCCACAAAGTGGCACTTGCCAGGTTTTTGACACAACTCGGCTTGCCACATGCGCTGCTGTTGCTGCTGCTGCTGCAACTGGCAGCCGCATGCCACATCCTCGTGCTGCAGTCGCCGCTGCAGCAAAAACAGCAGCAGCAGGATGAGGTGTGGCATGCCCAACTGATTTCGAGCCTCGAAATCGGAATAAAGACATTCGAAATGGGCAACTTTGTCNTAATTGCCAATTTTGAATTGTAATCAGTAGATTTTAGAATAACATAAATCGTCATCAACAAGGTAATGAAAATGTTTATTTCTATACTGCGCAAACCTATATTAACATTAATGTTTTGGACACTTCCACATTGATTGAAAATATCTTCAAAATTTTTAAGACAACATAAATCTTCAGCGAAAAACCGTAAAGTTTAAAGTTTTAATTTCTAAATTGCACAAAGCCATTTCATAAATTTTTGCTCATCAATATTTAACTCTCCAGTTAAAACTATGTATATAGTTATGGTTTGTAATAATGATTTTTGTCTCTTTTTGCAGATAGTTAAAGTTGAAGTGCAGGGACGGATTTCCACTCGTATGTGGAAAATTCTTCTTTTCTCGCTTATATTGTTTTTCGGAAAAGGAAGGCAGGGGCAGGGGAAAAGGGGGGTGCTGAAGGGATAGCGGACAAGCGGACAACGGACAGCGGACAGCTTAAAAGCCGCAGCCAAACAAACACATTTCAATCAAAATGCCCGACAGACAGGGACGTGGTTCATGTGGGTGGCCCCCGTGTGAAAGGGGGGGGCTGTGGCATGGGCGGCGGCTGGGAGGGGACTTCAACTGTTGCTGGACGCAAAACGTGGACGAGGGCCACGTTTGCCGCAACTGCCACAAAGTGGCACTTGCCAGGTTTTTGACACAACTCGGCTTGCCACATGCGCTGCTGTTGCTGCTGCTGCTGCAACTGGCAGCCGCATGCCACATCCTCGTGCTGCAGTCGCCGCTGCAGCAAAAACAGCAGCAGCAGGATGAGGTGTGGCATGCCCAACTGATTTCGAGCCTCGAAATCGGAATAAAGACATTCGAAATGGGCAACTTTGTCCTTGGAACAACATGACAGCCTGAAGTTTGACAGGCGAAACAAGGCGAAACTATTTGCAACAAGGCTAAAATATACTTTGCGGCAAGGCAAAAGGGGAAACGATTTAGTTGATTACCCTCCCAGCCGCCGGTTTTAGGTAAAAGAAAAAGTTCCGAGAACTTTTTAAAACAAATAAAACCTAAACAAGAAAGCAAATAACCAAACAATAAACAAATTTACATTTCTGTTAGTTCCGAAATGTGTAAAATATAATATTTTTAACTGCTTGAGATATCTATTCAATAAAGGACCGGCAAATAACTTGAGTTTTAATTGTGGCTCAATTTAAATAAAATTAAATTCGCGTGGCTCGACTTGCCGGCATTCCTCTTGTAAACATTACCCAGGCCATTTATTCTCAATTTTTTTTCCGTATTTAACTCCAGCATTCCTGCAGCGAAAAGGCCAAAAAATGCATTTGGCCGTTAAGTCACGCCATTTTACCTCCAAAAAAAACAAAAAATAGGAAAACTAAAGAGAAAAATCCAGCAGAAATTGTGAAATTTGTAGAACAACGTCATTAGGGGGAGCAGAACAAACCGTTTGCCTTCTCGTTTATTCGTTTATTTTGATTATATATTTTTTTCGTTGTTTTTTTTTGGACTCTTCGTGGTTAATTTATTTTCATGTTTTAATTTTCACCATCCCCATTTTCCTCATTTACATTTTCATTCTCATTTTCGCCCCTCGACTCGATTCATTTTATTATTTAATTTAACAAAAAATGTCCACGACACCTCGAGAATTCCAGCGAAATGCGGGCCATGCAACATGCGGCATTAAGTGCGGCTCTTGCATCGTCTCCTGGCCCTACTCCCCCCTCTCCCCTCTCCCCTTTCCTGGGCGAACTGAACCCATTTCCACTTTGCATTCGCCGACTCGATTCACGATTCTTGGCTCTCCATTCTCGATTCCGGGCTGCATGTGGCACGCAAGAAGTCATCAAAAAGCACTAAAAACGCAACACTCGTAAAAACGAGCCAGTTCTTGACTCCACGCCCCCCTCCTCTCGTGCATCCAACGCCCCTGTCTCTAGCTCTCTCTCTCTGTTGTGAGTCAGATGATGATGCAGCAGGCCATAAACAAGAATAACAAACCAGCAAACAAAAGGGGGCGACCATGGACGTAGCAAGGCATCTCCAACATATATGCTGCAATTATTTAATTTCAAAATTATTAATATAAAACTTAATTTGCCACATAAGTTATATCCGAAATTTAAGTTCCCAAAAGAAAATACTTCTTAGTATAAGATATAAGAATTATAGAGCTCGATCTGAGATATTGTTTAACGATATTGTTTAACGAAGCTTATTATATTTTCATTTGTTTATTTTGCATTTGAGGTATTATATTTTACTGAATAAATAAATAAATAAGAAGATAGATACTACTGTGATTTTTTCGGAATTTATTGGTGATTTTTTAGGGGACTTATTATGAAAGTATTCATTATAATTTATATGATATTTATTTATGAATTTATTCCGAAAGTTTTTCTTAAAGAATTGACATTTCAATATTATTGTTAAATCCCCCCCATAAATAGTCTCCCCACACCCATGGCAGCAAGTGCAGAGAGTCACAGAATGGCAAGAATTTGGCATAAAAAAAATACAGCCAGACATAAAAACAAAATACAGAAAAGAGACACACAGAGGTGAAGATTGAAGAAGCCACAAGATCAGAGAAGAAAACAAGAGCCTCTCTTAAATATTTTAATTTTCCAACTGCACAAGCCTTAACCCAGTCCCCCATTAACTACGCCCCTTATTTATTTCCCCCTTCGATTACACTGCGAGACATTCTCCACCAACTTCTCGACAACTTCGAACTTGGGCTCGTCTGCAGCGACTGCATTCCTTCATATTTCGCAACGCCAAAGAATTCCATGAATTATCACATCACATGTGGGCGAGAGGGGTGATTAAATAGTTCTTGGAAACGCACTCCAGGGGCGTAGACTATGGACTGGAGAAGGGGAAATTACCCGCTGGTATTTGGGTTGCCGATGCGCGTGCGTAAACTTTGCAAAATTCCAGTGACATTGAACGGCGGCGATCATGCACTGAAATAAAAATATTGATTTTTAGTGATTCGCAGATTTTATTGCAAATCAAATTTTATATGCATAATTTATTCAATTTATTTAAATCAATTTTTAATATTGAAATAAAAATCTCTCATTTTTTATCGCAGTTTTTACGCAGTTTTAAATAATCTTTTTTTATTCGGTGTATCTGAGATAATGTATCTCAGTGATCGCCACGCATCCAAATATGGAGTCTCAGCAATGAGGAAATGAGAGCATGGATAGAAATGTATCGCAATTATCAATCTGCATCTGTGGGTGGTCCACTCTAATTGATCTTCACATTTCGCAAAAGAATCAGATAGATTAACTCGGGATAATAGCAAATAGGAATCCTTTTCGGGATTAACAATTTAAGTAAAATTCTTAATTTTCCATGGGTAAACGCGATCACTTGACTTGGTTCAAGATGATCTCATGAATTCAGGGAAACTAACTACAATATACAATATGATTACAATGTAAGCTCATAATCTAAATTCATACAATGACTGCAGCTCCATTAAAAGCATGATTTCATTCAATGGATTGCACACATGTTGATGTATTCATTCGATTTGAGCCTCTGAATCATCGGTCACCGCAATAAATAAAACCTATTTATTGGCAATCGCTGATCTTTAACCTTTGGATACAATAACATAATGTTATCACTGAGTATTTATTATTACACTGATCTCATTCCTTCTCCCCTCAAATGGGTGTTTTCCACTCCACTCCACTCTATTCATTCATTCATTGAAGAGGGCTGGGCTCCGATTTTTCCACTGGCAGCGCCCTTTATGCAACACATGAGGCACAATGGAGTCGATAATCAGTTTGCTCCCTCAGTGCTTTCCCCCCTCCTCCCCTCGGGAAAGAAAATAAAAAGATTATCACACTCCCGAGTCTCGTGATATGCTCCTATCATTTATTCATTTATTCATGTTTTCCCCGCAGTGACCTCCAAAGAACTTGCCGTCGTCTCGCCTCTGTCTCAGCTTGTTTACAGTGTGTAATGGAAACTTTTGTAAACTTTTCCACAAATCCAGCCGGGGGAAAACTACCAAAAAAAAAACTTTAAAAAAAAACTAGAAAAGAGTGACATTGTGCAATATCAATTGTACA
Source organism: Drosophila setifemur (assembly GCA_021224005.1). Taxonomy (NCBI): domain Eukaryota; kingdom Metazoa; phylum Arthropoda; class Insecta; order Diptera; family Drosophilidae; genus Drosophila; species Drosophila setifemur. The sequence continues at coordinate 16,752,854 of JAJJHY010008789.1, forward strand.
AAAGTAGAAACGAAGAAAAAGCATTTGCTCGCCAAGTGCCAAGTGCCAAGTGGGTAAATTTCCATTAGAGCCCGGGTTCAAGCCATATTCGAAATATATGTTCGATTATTTGCCAAACTCATTAGAGAGCTGTTTGTGCCAGACTAAGCCGCACAAATTATTTAAATGTATATTTTTTGGGGTAATCATTATGGGCATTTAAACAAATTGAAATGTATTTGAAAACAATGGGGCAATTGACGTCACATTTTGCTCTGTTTCTGTATCAGTATCTGTATCTGATATATTCATTCATTGACATTTAGTCGAGACAAGAAACGCACAAATCATAATGCAACGAATAAAACAACAGGAAAGATAAAGGTTGTGATTAATATGTGCATATTTGTTATAAGAATTACATATTAAATTATAATTTCAATTTTCTATTGCCTTCTATATTCGTTTTAATACATCTTTACATGTGAATATTTTTAGATTTAAAAATACATTATTAAAAGTAACTTTAATTTGTAATAAATTATTAATTGATGAATTTATTTGGAGCCTGAAAATTATTTGTTTTTTATGCGGCTTAATAATCTAACGATGTGTATATTTATTTTGAGTATTAAATATTCAAATATAAATACAAATGTAATTTTTTTGATTGAGGAAAATATTCGATTTAATACATTTGTACATGGGTATTTTTATTATAAGAATTAAATATTAACGTATAATTTTATTTTTGAATACCTCATTAAATAATGTAATTAATTTGTAACAAAAACATTTTGGAAAGTATATATAAAAAGCCGCTTCTTTAAAATCCGACACGAATGTTGTGCGTGAAATTTGTTTATATCGTGTTTTCTCTCATTTTATTTCATTTATTTTTTTTTGTTGAATGCGTTTTTGTGCGAATTGCGAATTCATTCACCTTTTAATCAAGCAAACCAGTTGCGGTTGTTGTTATTTACTCTTCTTTTTTTGGGTCTGTTGTTGTTTTGGTTTTTGGTCATTGCCAAAATGAATTTCCCCGCTTTGTATGCGCCACGAACTTCGTGATGAAGAGATAAACACTTGGACAAAAACTGTGGTACATTCAAAAAATTATAAAATGTTTTTAAGAGAAATATAAATTTATTTTATAAGAAATGTATGATATTCAAAAAATACTTTTTTCCCGCCAAAAACCATTTCGTAGTTTTATTATATCCCCGATTTTTGTTGAGTGCAGAGAAAAAGGCAGACAAACAGCGATAAAAACAACGTGAAATAAATACAAACAAATATTTAGCAACGATTAAATCCAGAGCCCAGAGTTCGAGGACTGCGAATGACTAATCAGAAAAATCATAATGCCTCGTATCCAGCCTTGAATCGGGGATACAACAAAAAAAAGATACAAAAAGAGAAAAGAGCTGCGCCTGCGCCCAAGTCAAATAAATTATGTTTTGTGTGAATATTTTTTCGAGCACTCGAAATATCCGCGAGTTGTTTTTGTTTACCGAAAGCATTTCATGAATGAACGGAGCCAGATTCTTGTTATTGTTTGCCGTTCAATTCAGTTCGAGTTCAGTTCGATTGAATTCGATTCGAATGCGATTCAATAGCGATTGCCATTGCGAATGCCCCCACGGCGCGGCAGGTAACACTCGATAATGTAAAACCGCCAAGTGGTTGCCTTTTATCTGTGTTGCGGGTCTCTCAAGTACGTGGCCTGAATGAAAAGCTCTTGTTTCTCTCTTCATTTTTTTCGCCAAATTATCTCCGACTCGCAATCTACCGGAGACCACAGAAATAAGACAAAATGAACTTCATGAATGAGCCGAAAACCGAAAACCAGCGCCAAGGCAAAAAAAAAATGTCAATACCAGAAAATACAACTGGTATCTGGTTTTGAGGTGAGTGGAATTCGAGTGCCGGCAATGCAATTCAATGCTGAGAAAGTTCAATTCATTCAAACGGATTCGCATTTTGTAAAAAGGTAATTGATTGGCAAAAATATGAGCGATTTCAGGAGGAAAGCCAGATGACAGGAGTTTGTTCAATAAATGACTAAAGTTCAAAATAAATAAGCACCATATAATTTTACAGTCTTTTTAATGATTTTCCGCCATTTTACTTAACTAAATGATACTCTTGCAGTCTCAAAAATATCAAAGGATTTCCCTCCTTTGAGAGTCCTTGACTTTGTGTCTCGTTTCCAGATTTCCACACCTTTTTCAACTCGATTTGCTGGCACAGGAGCCTGGCGCAGCCATCAAACCATCAAATCAAATGGAAACCGTGTCAGACACACTCTCTCATCTAATTTCGCTCAAAGTGGCATATTTAATTTCACATTTAGACGTCTTCATGGCCGCATTCGAGACATCTCTTCTTGGTCTAGATGGTGGCTAAAGGTCTCTGCCTGAATGGCCAACAAGGCATACCCAAACTTACTCCGACTTACTCCAGTGATTTTCTGCCCCTTTATCTAGCCATCCTAAGTACCTACGACGGGCTCTTGGCTAAATTTCCGGTTTCTGGTTTCATAGTAAAAAAAAAAAACCAAAAAAAAACAACCAACCTAACAGCGACAGCGTTGAAAACAAAAACATTTTTCGTACGTTTCGGTATTTTTGGTTCACACGTGCGCGGGTAATAAACTTCAAATGGCCGAAACTGAATGAAGCTTGTGGGCCTGGCCCACAGGCAAGTCAAGTGTTGAAGCCAAACACTTTGCGATCCACACTTAAGCGACAAAGAAACCAAAGCGAAATATATGAAATCGAGAAGAGCAGGCCAACAATTTTGATACACTTTAAGAAGCTGCCTGAGGAAGGGGTAAAATATGGGTTTAAAGTACCAAAATATAAAGAAGTTCCTTCAAATAGTTTTAGGGGAAGTTCTATTTTATTCTTCTGAAACCCACAACAGCTAAAAGATGAAGTATCTCAACACTGATCAAGAGAAGATACTTCCCCCTAGGCTTACCAAAAATCTCTAGAAATATATTATTCTATAACTATTATATTGTAAGGGCATCAAAGATACCATAACAAAACACAACGAACCGTCAACGAAATCGTTTAAGACCCTCTTTCGTACCTGACCCCCTCTTCACTATTTTTATCGCCTGCTTTGCCTTATTAATGTATCTTCTGTGTTTATCATTGTCGAATTTTATTAAGCCGAACTCGGTACACGTGTACACGCTTAATGCGTTTATTGTCCAACAGGTTCAATGCCTTCCGCGCTCGTTTTTTAATTGGCCAACATTTTTCGGGAAAATTCAGTAATTAGAAAAAGAAAACCAAACTGAAAAGTCGGGAAAGGGGAGCCCCCCCTTCTTGAGCAATCAAATTTATTTTTGCAAATGTGATTGATTGGAGCATTTCACAAGGCCTTCCCACACAATGACGACATTAAGCTTGGTCATGGGTAAAGCACTTGAATTTATTCCATCATCCCCAGGAAAAGTGTACATTTTCATTTCCATTTCCCCTCCCTCCCTCTCCTTCAGCAATTTCCACAAACGTTCTACGAATTGTGATGACTTTGCTTTAAAGTAATCCTTCTGGTTCAAGTTTATGGCGAAAGATTTTATAAATAGCCCTTTAGCTGCCACAAAATTAGCCCGGGCAGTAAATGTATATTAAAATTTCAAAATATTACGTATACGCAATGTGTTTCCATTCAATGACGGAGAGACAATAACGGGGTACCCCCAAACAATTTGAAATATATTGAATTTCATGGCACTTTGGCGTCTATTTTAGACCAACCAACCATCTCACCCCAGAGAAGCCATAAAAATTAATTTATTAATAACCCTTCTGCTGCCCAAGGGGTTGGAGTTTTACGAGGGGCTTAAGGGTTGGGGGGGTTGAAGTGGGTTAAGGGCTGTAGAGGACCTTCTGCTGACGCGTCATTAAAGCCGTCTGCGGTACACACACACACTCACACACTAAACACATCACATCCACACATTAGTGTCAATGCTAATGTTAATGCTAACGCTCATATCCTGTCCGAGGATAAAAGCCCTCCTCGTTGCAGTATGTCGAGAGGTGATGAAAAGTTAAATAAATGGTGGGGAGAATTTGAATATAATTAGACATTTTTGTACGGGTTTGAGTACAGAGATATAAAGGTTTTAAAAACTGGAGAATTTAACTAAATATTTTCTCAAACACATTTAAATAGAAAATCTAAAAATACAAGTAAGTTAAGTATCTTACAGAGGTCGAAGGAATCTATATAAAAGTTCATTTTTCCAAGCCAACAGAAAATATCAAAATAAGTTTAATATATTACAGATGTAATTTTGAAAGAATATTTCTGTTACTTAATTTTCCCAACCGAATTAAATTTATTTGAAAAACCTGTTCCACTGTGCCTAAAATCCCATTCCCCTGCCTTTGTCCGTGCGATTAGATGTGAAGTTTGTTTGACTTTCGTTTTTGCTAATAGACTTCACAAATGTTATGGCATCAGGAGGAACTTTTCCCCGATTTCCCCC